>JAECXF010000001.1:24377500-24977500 GCA_018151655.1 Drosophila bocqueti
TAAAAGATAAGATCCGGAGGGGCTACAGGGGCTATAAAAAGGAACCACTCGCTAGTACAGCCATCAGTCTTGATTTTATATCAAATCGAAAAGTTCAGCAACAAGATGAATCCAACACTATACTTAAGGTAAGCTAGGACCTTACTTTAATCGAATATCACATCCTTAAGTCCTTTCTGATCATTTCTCCCCAGCTGCCTGGTGGTGATTGTCGGCAGTATTGCTTGGACAGCATTGGCAGCCCCTTCGGAGGGTGACCAAACATTCAATTCTGAAAAGACACGATTGACGAATATCTACGGAAGGGATTCGGCTGACACACTTGCCAAACAAAGGTATACCCCTGATCTAGTGAACTTCTATGAAAAGTATGGCAATCAGCTACAATTGAGCCCCGAGGATCGGAAACAAGCCAATGATGGTTTGAGCCAATACAAGGAGGAACTGGCGAAGCAACCACTGGTGGATGGAGCGCCTCCTCAAGGTATTTGGTGGTTCCTAATTCCTACTGGCTTGAAAATTCTGACCGATGTGCTCAGTAAAGCTCTTGGAGCCTAGGAATAAATGCAATTCAATAAAAAGTTGTAACAACTGATATAAATAAAATTGGAGAACAGTTTAACCAAAAGTTTTTAATTACTAACTTCATTACTTTTAAGTAATATCTTAGGTTATGTTTAAAAGGGACAGCTATCCGCTAAGCTGAGTTGATAGATCAATGCGTTTTAATTCAAGTGAACAACTCCAATGGATCTTAAAATTACATTCAACAAGTAGAAACCTAAATAAAACAAGAAAGAAAGCTAACTTCGACACACCGAAGTATGTATACCCTTGCAGCTTACAATTGGATCAATATAATTTAATCCAATTTGAAAAGAAAAACTAAACAGGAATTGTACAAACCATTTATACATATCATAAAAATTCCCTTTTTAATTTTGTTCTATGTATGCATATTACATTTACTGTTTTACAGTTACAGTTTGACATTTGCAATTTTGCATTTTCCTTTTTATTTAACGATCGTTTCTATATCCAGCTGTAATCAGCCGATTTGCATAAAATTAAATCCAAATCAGAGCAGATAAAAATATGTTGATAAACATCAAAGCTAAAATTTTTTAAAATAAATTTCTTAAACGTTCCTATGGCAGCTTTATGATATAGTAGTCCGATTTTGATAAAATTAAAACCATATTTCTAGAATAATACAAAATGGCCATGTCTCAAAGTATATTAAAATATGTTGAAAATTCGGAAATGTCTTTTTCACTGCGTCGCAAACTTCTGACGAATATTAAAATACCCTGCAAGGGAATAAAAAGGGAAGGTTTTTTAATATTTTTAAATTAAAAAAAGGACACTAGTCTATCGTAAGAAACTTACTCTTAACACGCTGCAATAGCAAATATTTCTAACAATAAATAACAGTTAATAAAACATTTCATATTATTAGTATAGTATACTACTTGTAATATCATATATATATTTTATTTCTTCAACGTTAAATAGAGATTTCAGTATATCAACATCAATATATGTACATACAATTCAATGAATGCAATAAATATATATGCATATGTATATCTGTGTAACACTATCTAAAATAAATGTTCATTTACGAGTCATGTGGGAGCCTGAGTTTTACTTTTAACAATGAGTGAGTTTCGTCTGAGTTTCAAAGTTGGTACTATTCACTAGTTTTACAGTAATAATAATTGTGCTCGTTTGTCGATTGGCACTCACTTGGGCTGCACTAATACATAAATATATCAACTTAAGTCTCCAATAAAGCATTTTCATTAAAAAGTATAATTAAAAAATGATAACCTAGATAAAGGTTACGTTATTTCCATAATTAATGTGAGACACCAGTAAAGCTAATAACCAAATTGCAACACAATTGCAATAAATAAATCAATGAGTCATAACTAAGGCCTAATTAAGTGACTGAAGGAACATCCGTAACACAATGAATCACTTTGAGAACGAGCTTAGAACTAGAAGACTTGTGTACTCATGGCCAGTAAGCATTTTGTGTCTTAACAATCTGCACCGGAGATGCCTGTTATTGGGTTCTCGCCATGAATTATCGCATCCATTTCAATTTGTGTGAGATTCTCAGTAAGCAACTTTTCAATATTTATAAACTTGGCATTGGGCTCCTGAATGGAGGCAGCATCCAAGTCCTGGTCCACTGGCGTCTGAAGCACCGAACTGCTGCGCTTGGCACGCTCTATAAATATTAATTATTACTATTATTATTAAACTAAATAATTAATTATTAAGCTCTTACCGAAACGGGCCCTATGCGCCTCCTGCTCGATGATAATTTCATTGGTCACATAGACTTCGCGTCGGATTTGATCGCGCAGCTCCACGCTCATGTCTGGGATGTACCAACGTACTAGAATCATCACCAGCGCCACAAAGTTCTGCAAGCAAACAAATCAATATTGAGTGGGTGATATTTATTTCTGCACTTTATTTCATCAGCTCTTTTGCCCCTGATTTGCAATATTTTTTCTAACTAATTTGGGGCTAGCAAGAGGGAAGCCTTGGGAATGCCAACTTTCCAGCCGAGTTGCAGTAAATGCGATTGGCTAAATGCAGCTAAGACAACGCGTTAGCCTCAACCCTAATATTCAGGGAATTGGGTACGAGCTCTCTGCACTATTCCGAGGAGAAACCCCATAGAACCAAAAAACCGGCACAGCAAACAAACCTTCAAGCCAACATGCTACATATGTACTTCGGACTTTGGCTCCGGCAGCATAAAAGACGGCCAGAAAACGGCGAGAAAGTGCAAGTAAAATGAAATTGAATAAAATGTCAGCTAAATGGATAATTGGCCCTAGTTCTAGTTAGAGTCTGACACTTGGTCAGTAGCTGCAAACAGCCAGAGGCGAGCGGACGCGATTCCCAAATAAAAAATAAGGATAAAACACTAAAAAAAATAACAAAACAAGCGATAGTGAAAGCGATTTAGAAATAAGTTGCAAGGAACCAAAATTCAGGATTTACTTCTCATCCTCTTGCTAAATCCTTAACGCGTTTAAAATGAAGAACTTTGAATTCTTAAGCCTGTCCTCGGTGGGCCTCAGCATAGCCTGTTTGGATGTCCTGATAGCGCTCAGTGTCCTGGCACCCTCTAGTTATTACCTGTACTTTGATTTCGTGGACATTGAAAAATGGGAGCATTCTGACGAAGTGGAGGCTTTAACGCCATTCGGAACCTTCTTTTCCACTTTGGGTAAATTCCACAACTTTCTACAAATTCTACAAATAATTAAAATTTACTTAAAATTAAATAATTTTCAGTGGATTATCTCTGGGTGCGAGAGTTCTCGCAGGTATTCTACATGACAGCAACTCTTATAATTTGGGTAAAGGCATTGATAAATCTAATGGTGGCCTGCCTTCTAGTCGATGGCATCAAGCAGGTGAGAGTTTTCTCTACAAATACATCAACGAAATCCTATTTATTATCATTTCTATGATCTTATGATCCTTAGAAACGACTCGTTTGCATTACCCCCTGGTTGATCAATTCATGCCTTTCAATGGTTGTTGAGACGGGCATTTTTGTGAGTCTGGAGCTACGTATTGACGAAATTGATGCTGCCGTGGATCGTAGAATAGCAAGAAGTCTCATTTTTGGTATCTTTATAGGTGGGCTCATTTCAGGATTACTTTTCAGTAATATAATTACAAAGTTTATACTTTTATTTTCCAGTGTTAAATGCCCTATTTTGTTATGGTATCTATGCCCTCTATCGGAAGCTTAAGAAGTCATCGCCCAGTGAGAATCTCGAAGTAATTCCCCAGAGCCCACACACATTCAATGCTTGAATTGATTTTGATTCTGGGTATAGCCTTAAAGCTTACACTTAATGTCATGTCCACACATCAATGTTTTGGAATAGGTAAATAAAATTATATAAAGATATTTTATTGTTTGAATTACTCACCTCGAAGACCACCACAAAGCCCAATCTGCAGGCCAATATGATGTAGAACATGCTGCTCAAAGTGTACTTCTCCGGTGAGGAGGGTGGCAATCGAAAGTCCGTGTATCTGGAAAGTTAAACAGAAAAAATGTATTTTCCAAATATTATCCAAATAATATTTTCTACTACCGGCATGTGGTAATGTTAGAGAGATCGCCAGCCAGGCTATTTAAGGTGGGTGAGTCAGAGACTTTAAACTCGGACAGGGTAAAGTCCAAATAACCATTCAGAGTGCCATCCTTGGAAACGTAATTGCGATACACCAAACGCGGAATCATGTCCGACGTAAAGGCTATGATAAAACCCTAGAAGATATAATAAACTATAATAGAATCACTTCGATTCCTAATTCGATTACCTTACATTTGTGATAACACTTAGCTTTCCTATGCAGTCCAATATCCTGTACCACACGCCAATATCGCGAACTCGCTGCGACACAGGACGCTTGTGGTGGGTTAGCAGTTTCTTGGCATCCAGTCGCATTTCAAGGATATTATTCAACAGGGCAAAGAACGGTGCCAGGGGAAAAGCCGCCACAAATATGGTCACAAATCCATATTGCAAAACCATTTCCAGGTACTCGGGAAACAGGCCGCGGGCCCCCCAATCCAGTAACTTGAAGTCGCGCATCCAGCGCTCATCTTTTGTCTTATCGGGATTAGGGGCATTGTTGAATAGGCGTGATAGACCCACTTGAATGGCCAAGACCTTGCGCCAGAACATGGGCAGGTACACTTCCAGGATGGTGTTAAATGCCTGCTTGCCCACCATTATAATGGCCAATTGGATGCACAGTTCGGTGAGGCAGCCGCCAGAGGAGCACTGAGGGAATAATGTTTCTAGTGTTTCATTTATTTAATACATTTGTTATCAAGACTCACCTCCTCCTGTCGATAGTCAAACAGTTTATTATACTGCCCGGGATGCCCAACAAATTTCCCCTTGAAAAAGGCTATGTAGAAAATGGAGGCATAGTAGTTGACGAACTGAAGCAAGTAAATCTTGAGGGTCAGAGAGTCGTCGAACTGCGTTTGGGTGCGCCACATTTCCAGCTCCGTTAGGTACTCAGCCAGATGACTGTACATCTATAAATAATAATAATCCTAATCAATATACAAATAAAACTCAAGGTTTACTAAAGAATCTCACATAATTAAGTATGTAGAGCAGGCACAAATTCACAAAGGCCGCCGATGCGGTGGCCAGAACAATGGCACTCGAGGTGGTCATGGGACTGGCGCCCACTTTCAGAGCCGCCAGCATTGACATTCGGTAAACCACCACGGCCAGTAGGGCCACAAAGGCCAAGGCGATCAGCAGGAGTACCACCGAAAAGCTAAAAACAGTGGCCGGTAACTTCATACGCCAAAAAGGAACTGTTGGCTCCTTGATGTTTGTTACATAGTCGACCCTCGTCGGCGGTATGTGCTCCAGGCGGGCTAAGTACTGCGGCCTCGGATGCTCCTCATGCACATCGAAGCCGGTCAGATCCCACCGATGTGTGATCTCAGCAGAGTAGCGCTTCCACAGCTCCAGGAACAAGGTGGCCCAAAAGGACATGAATACCGCAAAAAACACGGTGCTGGGATTGTCGATGAGGTAAGTGACTTTGGCATAGTTGCAGGTCTCTTTCAGGTCCCAGAAGTTGCACCAATCACAGAGCGGGCACATAGTAATATTTGTATTGCCACGCAGACAGATATCTTTACTGTAATTATAGAAACAGGTTTATGTAACTAAAAAATGAAAAGTTTAATAATATTCAAGGGAAACTCACACAGGCACATAGTTCTTAAGGGAGAACCAGGAGTATAGGAAGCAAATTACACCCACTATCGAGGCCAGCAGCAACATGTAGGTATAGTAACCCAGCCAGGCAAAGTACAGACCTGGAACAGTTCAAGAATTATCATATAATCATCTTTGTTTAAATAAAATGTCTTATTTTCTTACCAATTTTGACGCCAAAGTATTCCTTGATGTCATCTAAGGGCTGATAGCGATACCATTTGTGTACGCAAGCCCAATGTTTGTAAAGAAGAGCTCTCATGGTACCAGTCTCTGTTATTTCGCCCTGAAAATAATACAATTTTAAGTTTAAATTAATATTATTTTACTTTATTAAAGGAAAAATATATTCAAAAAGTGTGAAATAAAAGACAGTAAATAAAATATGCATTTTAACTTGCTTTCATAAAAAGCAAACGCACTGAAAATAATACTTCAAGTGGCTTTTAATTCGTTGAGTGACATTACTGTGGCATTACTGATCATTACATATTATTAGGAATTTAATATATTGGCTCTGACTTGAATATATATTTGATACTCACATCATGCAAGGGATATGCGGCACAGTAGACCCCCTCGGCGATCAGCCGCTCTATGCCAAAGGCCATGTCATGTTGATTCTTGGCAGGAAAGCGTTGACGGTCCAGGATAAACTCTACGATACGAGAGCGAACAGCAGTGGTAAAGAAGCAGTCCTGACGGATGTCGAAGCTGTCAAGAAATACAGAAAAAATATTAGTAACACTTTTGAATAATAATCCACATCTGGACTCACAGATACTCCTTGTCGCGACTGTAAATGGCGGTGAAGCGATGGGCTCTCTTGGGGAAAACGTTCTCATCCACATATATGTAGCGCAGGAAGAATTTGCAAACGGTTTTGAGACTAGAAAATATGCTTTTTGTTGAGCGATTGACCGCGGACATGCCTGGAATCTGAAAGAGTTAAAAGGGTTCAATAGAATACAGATTGGAAATATTACAATATAAATTAATATTGCTTGCTATACGGAATATTTGCATTTGTAAACGATCCTGGTTAGGCTTGGGATTAAGTAAGTTCGGGTTTAAACAACTCACAGTAGCAGTAACTAAACGATAAATTTAACTAATAAGTTAAGAGGATTAATGGTAAAATATTTAACTGATTCAACGCTTTGGCCAACCTTCTTGGACAGGTATTGAGCCGCATTTTGTAGCCGATTCGACCTTTCAAATATGCGCAAATTGCACAACGACTAAAATCATACAAAACATAAAATAATTAATTAAGTAAATGGAAAATATCAATAGGGGAAAAAACGGCCAAAAAAGTATATTTTCTTGTGTTTATACAGGGCCCAAAAGTATGCTTTAATTTGGAGTTGGAATGGAATACGAGCCATAAAACCCTACAATCAATGCGGACTCACCTCCTTCATGGGCATACGCAGCTTAAGTATCTCTGCATAGCGTCGCAGGACCTCCAAGGGAGCATGGATCTGTAAATAATTCAGATACTTTATCAAACATCCCCAATATAGATTTTTTTCTATTTTCCTCTTACCTTCACGAAGCAGATTTGATCCTTTTGACTGGCCTCAACCTCCAGACCTTGACTTGCGAGATTCGCCTCGAAGACCCGACGCTTCTCCATGTTCTCCGTCTCCGTCGGTTCATGAGGATTATTTCTGTAGGCCAGCACAAAGTCAATGGACCGGATGCAGTCCTCGAAGAACAGCGAGGCATTGATCTCGTCCCGCTGATAGAACTCCCTGGGGCAGCTGCACTCGCGATCATCGTAGGGGCCGCTGCTTCCATTGCCCTTTACCGAGCCCGGCTCAGTCATTGGCAAGAGGGGTGTGGAGAGATTCGATGGGTTGGTCCTGTCCCCAGTGGGCTTCTTGCCATTGGCCTGGGGCCCGGCAACGTCTGGCAGTTGGAGTGTTGAGGCGTTGCTGTGGAATGGACAGTGATGGAGTGTTTATAGTTTATAGTTTGGGTTTGATGGGAATTAAATAAATTCAAATGTTAGTATCATTACTTTTTTGTTGAAATGAGTTCTTTCGTACTCATAAATTGAGATCTTATAGATATGTTTTGAGTTTTATCCAAGAATCCTCATCAGTACTACTTGCGCTGATTTGGCAATCTGAACATTTTTTATATGGTGTTTTAAAGTAGATGCCCAAAAATCATACTTTAAAATATTTGGGTGTCTTTCCAAGAACAACTTTTGCTAGATTTCGATTAACCAATTACTATTAAATATTAGTTAACTAAATAAATTTAAGATTTTCTTCTAATTCACCTAATAAACTCAGTACTCAACAAAGTATAGTATTTTAGCACTAACTAAACTACATGTCAAAACTAAACACTCAAAAATATTTATTATACCTATTGATAATCCTGAAGAATAAAGGTCATATTTTCTTAATAAACTTGTGAGAAATTCGTGTTCCCAAGGAACTAAGCCAAGTTTAATGGCTAACGCGGGAATGCTTTCAGCCTCTAATGTTAATGTGAAACAGTTTGAAGGCCATAAACGGGAGCCAGCCTCGTTTAATTTCCCGGGTGGCGACTCCTGGCGTGCGGAGAGCTCCTAAGGGCACAACCACCAGTATCATATTTAGGTCAGCGCGGGGGAGAGCTAAAGCTGGTGAAATTTTATGAGCTGAACCATTTAATTAAACAATTATCCGAGGGGAAAGGCTCAATATGGCCTCAGTCTTTGTTTACTGTATCATCTCAGCATATGCTAGGCCTATCAAAAATAGTTTACAGAGCGCAGTAGCTTGCAAAGAGCTGATAATGAGCTATTAACCTTAGCAAAATAAATACACTTTATTACATACAAACATTTGATATTTGCCAGCTAAACAAAACAGCTTCATGTGATTCGATTTCTGGTTGAGCTTGCTGGATGAGGCATATCTAATGATTCATAGACGATTTCTCATTTCAAATTGTAGATAAACTCAAGGGATTTATGAATAAGTATGTACAGAAAGTCTATGTTCTGGGAATCAATAATGTAATTGGTTAATAATGCAAGTATAAACTGTAATAATTGTACTCCTATTATATAGCTGATAAGCACTGAAGCGAACTGTCTGGCCTGACTTTAAACGAGTGTGAGAATGATGGCCTGCCTTATCTTCAATTCAGCATTACACTTGTATTATTCAGCTTTAATATGAAGCAATTTGAGAAAGTTGTTATTCATATTTAACAATAAAATGAGCGGAACTTTAATTAAGGTCCGTACTTATTTATATTTTCTTTTGGTAGTAAGAAGATGTCAATATTAGTTTTTTGGTGCCTTATAATAGTGAAGAAATTGTTTTTCAGCCTAGTTAATGGGGTTAATTAATTAAAGTAACCTCACAAAAATCAAGTATTGATTGGTAGTTTTGTGAGCAAAAACAAAATCCGAGAACTTTAACTAATTTCCCTTCCCTTCTTTCATAAATCTAACCCGCTCTTGGCGTTTATTATTGCTTGTCGTTCTCTTTTGTTTATTGTTCGTTCGTCTGAGCTTTTTTTGGTTCATCGGGAAGTTTTTCAAATTTTTCGGCCTTCACAAGTCATAATTATCTCCAACTTCTTTGAACAAAAAATAATGTTAAAATTTACATACAAAACAGTTTCATGAAGACAAATCTTTTTCTAGGCCCACACGATGGCCTTTAATCTAATCAAGGTCACGAGAGTGTGAGAGAAATTAATTTAATAAACATGTGTGGGGTTTGATTATTCGGATATTTTTGCAGCGGCGAAAGGTGGCAGGCATATGTATACATATAGCTTATATAATTTAGATGCTCCTGCTAAAATGTGCTCGCTCATATCGGCATTACTATATGCATCAAAGGCTTATTCATCCGCCGAGATCGTAACACTCAAAGTACACAAAAAACGACACAGCCACGAATAAAGAAAATATTGTCTTTTGGTTTTCTCCCGAAACAGATGATTAATACTTTGTGGGGGAACTCGCAACCAACGGAAATGTGGCCAATAACCAGTTTCCCTCAAGGGTGATCCGGATTTTAATTCTTTAGTTAAGTTCACGACCTACCAGCTGATTGTATCACATGTGCCGCGGAAAAGTCTTGAGAGAAATTTTCACCTCCAGTCCGTGCAAATATTTATTAAACAATGAATTAAAGTCCACGAACGTTGGCAACGGCAACCCACCAAGCACAAAGTTGCCGAGCAGAGCGCCACAAGTGCGCCAAAGAGCGAGGCTACAAGCGAAGAGAGCAAAGAGCGTGGTCATTCGCCGGGTGGGGGTCTTAGAGCCCCAGTCTCCCCCGCTGCAGCAGTCAGCTGTTTTAAAGAAGAGGCTGCTAGAGTGAGGGAGCTTTGAGCACATGCTGATCTCTCAAGTGTCAAGTGCGATGCGAAAGGTAAATAAAAGATTATTTCTCAGTTTTTATTTAGAAAACGAGTCAATAATTGTTTGCTATTGCTCACATGGATACAGATAAGTATCTCAATCGATATTGACTTTAGGTTTCAGCTAATGGAGGCAGTAAATGGGGAAGTACCCTGGCTTAAATGAGTCAACACAATGATAAGCAATATTTTCTTTGAAATGTAATAGAAATATACAAATTATCAAATGAAATATATTAGTTTTATACAGACTCGAATTCTATATGTAAATAAAAAGTACCCTTTTCAGTTGTTTTTAATTATCAACATTAATTACAGATACTATGCAGAGGAAGCGATGTACGTAATGGAGAACCAATAATATTTTGTTTCCGTTCTACTTAAAAATGCGCTTTAGATAAATATTACATTTCTGGGCACCCTATATTCCGAACAAAGAAAACTCAATTACAGAAAGTTGACAACAAAAACTAAACCGACCACTGACAGCGGCTTTAATTATCTTTAATGGGCACTTCCTCGGCCTTAAAAGGCCTGAATGGGACTTTCCCGCTCTCGCGCTTACCTTTCCGCAAACCTGGCTCTCTTATCAGCGGAACTGAGTGATTCACGCGACGCTGATGTTCTCTCTTGGTCCACGAACCGCTGCGTTCCCGCTCCCCCCCAGATGCTCTCCTTTGGCTCTAGCCGCTCGTGGAGCCCGGATCGCTTCATCAGCTTCATGTCGAAGGGCGCTAGGGGGGTGGTGAATGGGGGCTCCAGTGGTACGGCGGGCGGACTCCGCTCCAGCAGTTGGAAGCTTTCATCGTTCGTAGAAGGCGGAGGGGACTCCTCCATGGCGGCCACTTTGGCACTGCCTAAATTTAGCATTTTGCTTATGTACGTGTATTATATTTAGCAATAATCTGTTTCGCTCTCCCTCCTCGGCCACTAACTTCTGTTGGGCTTTCACAAGGCATCGAACAGATGCGCGCGCGTCAATGTGTTAGTTGCCAAAATTGGCTGCGAGGTCAGCAACGAAAAACTTTCCACAATTTAGTTGCATTTTTCTAAACTATAATCTAATATCACATTTAATTATTGAACTCGTCATTTTTTTTACAACGGATTCCCGTCTAGTCGTTTTAACGGTCAAAGAGTATTTACTACTTTTCTCTTAGCTTCCATGCTGAAAGCGTTGCAAATTTAGCTATTTTCCCATTAGCTTTAGCGTTTTTTAAATGTTAGCTTGGAAAATTATAATTTATTCATTTGTTAGCTTATTTTTAAGAATTTTCTTTTTCCTAATAAGTCTGTTTCAGTTTATTTTGGCCCAAAGCCTAGCTTATACGGGTGTCATAACTCGACAACACTGCTTTCAGCTGTTTTTGCGGAACGTCGAGAAATGTGGTAGTCGATAAACATACTCGATTTCATACTTAAGCACTCGATTACAATCTTATAAATAGTCGATTTGAATTATTTAGTATTTCTCTTGGTTTATTATTTATTTTCAGTTTAAAATAATTTGTTCCAAAGTTATTGAATTTTAAAACAATTTATTTAATATGCTTTTATTGTAGATTACCGTTATTGCACGGGACATTTATGGAAAGCTGGAAGATTTTGCATATAGAAAAGGGAAGAAACTATGTAATTTATTGAATAAATATACATTTTTTGTATAAAATAATACATTTTTCCTTGACTTTTAGTCCTTTTGAGCAAAAATTAACAATAAATCAAACCAGTAATGTTTTCCTTTGTTCCCCTTATAACGAATTTCTTTAAAAGATCTTGTAACAATTCAAAATGTATATTGTATAAAGAATATTAATTTAATCCTATTTTCTTCGTTATTCGTTTGCGTAGGCTCATGTATTTCCTTTAATCTCTAAAATCTAAATGTATATGTTTAAAAAATCTCCATCGCTGCAGGAGGTGCAAGCTATACAAATTAAAGTAAAATATCTAGTATACCTATAATAACAAGCTTTCACTCAACCATCAAAAGTGTTTAATTGCATAAAATCCTCACATCAGATACATCAGTCAACCCGCTATATAAAAACCTCGAAAACTCATAACAATTAAAACACATGACTTCTCAGATAAAACAACAACGTGTATTGGGCAAAACACAAAACAGAAATAATACAATCCCGAGATGGGATGAAGGGGAGACAAACTCTGCTATTCTCGCTAGCTTTATATGGAACAACAACGCAATTTTTTCTTTAATGTATGGAATAATAATACATCAGTGTTTCAGTAAAGTAACCACTATTATTACGGGGCTAAATTATGCATGGACATCGAATTTGGAGGGCACTCTCGACGCCGCTGCCTCTCTACTTGTGATTGTAGTTCTTGTGCACCTCGGGCGAGATGTTGTAGACGTACTGCAGGATCTCCTGGATCACGGGTTCCTTGCGGGTCTGGATGGCCCGCTCCATGTCCGCCAGCTTCACACGGGTATCCGCATCGATCTTGGCCGCCACCCCCTCGCGGCTGCCCATGTGCTGCAGGGGTTACACAAAAATTTTAGCTCACGGGTTACACACATATCCATTGTCGGAACTCACCTTGGCCTCGAACTCCTTGAAGGCGCGCTCGCGCTCCTGACGGAACTTCTCGATCTCCTCGGTGGCCTCATCCTTGGCCTGCTTCAATCTCCTTGCCTTGCCTGCGGGAGCACCACAAAAAAAGAGAGAAAAATTAGTACAACTCTGGAGCCCCTACAATATTTACTCTTTTCCACCACATCATGTGACCCAGCAGACAACGGGCGTTTGAGGGGGGAGGGGTGCAAAAACAGTTGGTTTTTCGGTTCGCCCATTTATTCCAATTGGAGTGATAATATTTTCGATTTACTTACGTTTACGGGCCTCGGCGACCTTCTCGGCGGCCTTCTTCTCGGCAGCGAGCAACTGCTGGATTCCCTGCGTCTGGCTGGCCATTATTGTCTAACTTTTCCTCCCGTGGTGTACAGTGCAAGTCGAAAAAAGCGAGTGACGACGAATTAATTCCAGCTACGAACGGTGAAAAATGTCATATGACGAGGTACACACACGCAAACTCACCACGGATCTGTGCTGGTGTGCGTTCCAGTGCTGTCGCATAAGCTGCTTTCATGCTAGATGTAGCACCTTGAAAATGTAAATTGATCGAAATAATATTCTTAAAGCATATTGTAATGTTCATATAGCATATTGTACTAATAATGTTCTTTATATAAATGAACTCGTGACATCAATGAACTATTTTAGGCAGACACAAAAATATTCACGACAACCAAATATTAATTTTAAATCCATTTCAGGGCCCGTTGCCACTAGAGTTGAATTTTTTAATTCCGCATTCTAATGTCAAAAATATTTTTGGTATTTGTTTGAAAATGACACAAAATAATCGAACAAAGTTTACATTCTCATGAACCTTCTAAATGACAATTATTAATTATTTCAGTTCTTTTCATTTGATTTAGGATTTAGTTTTCAGCTTGGATATTTTTCTAACGGATTTCGCTATAACGAATTTGTCTACCGTAATACATATATGCATGCTCTATAGAGTAACAAAAAAGTATTAACAACTCGCATTAACCATTTTGAGGTATTTAAGTGATCTTTATAATGATCTATTAAAAACTTTTTTCATTCCAGAACAAAAAATTCTAAATATTTTTTATAGCATAAAAACATGTTAAGATTAAGAATGTTAAGATTAAAAAAAATGTATCCTTTAAATAAACAATATAAAGTAATATTTAAAAAATAATATATTTATTAAGCTTATTTGAAAGTATCTTTTATCTAACACTTTGAAATCAATCATGCAATCATGGAATAATTTGTAATTTGATTGAAATCTGATAAACAATTCAAAACTCACCACTAAGAAAGAAGACAAAAAAATAGCTAGACATTTTGGAATAGTATATTTTTGGTATATTTTCAGAATAAATTTGTATTCAGAGCCGATGGGATAATTTATCATACATTTTGCGGTCACACTAGGCGACGCACATTACAAATATAATTTCGCTATTCGTACAGTAAAAGATATAGAATTAGTCCAAATTTAGGTGTGGAAAGTGCTTAGAGACCCCACTCAAGATGTCCTTCTCGTTCTCACCCACCACAAACACCGGGATAGGAGGCGCCGCAGCTGCACCCGGTGCCCTAGGATTTGGCGCGCGTCCGGCGACAACGACGGCTCCGCCTCCAGCCTTTGGAACGGCCACCGCCACCACGGCGTTTGGAGCAGCGCCGGCAGCCACTCCGGCTTTTGGAGCTCCAACGGCTGCTACTCCAGCCTTCGGAGCAGCTCCTGCAGCTACTCCTGCTTTTGGCGCAGCACCAGCTGCCACTCCTGCCTTTGGAGCAGCCCCAGCTGCTACTCCTGCCTTTGGAGCAGCCCCAGCTGCCACTCCTGCCTTTGGAGCGGCACCAACTGCCACTCCGGCTTTTGGGGCAGCAGCGGGTGCCACTAGCGCCTTCGGAGTTGCTCCTACTGCTACCACGGGCTTCGGCGCAGCGGCCACTCAGGCGCCTACCTTTGGAGCTGCTGCACCCGCCGTTGGAACCGTGGCCCCCACGTTCTCTTTCGCAACGCCGGCGACTAGTGCGCCCACCACTGCTCCGCCAGCTTTTGGTTTTGGGGCAACAACCACAACTGCTGCGGCTGGTATTGGCTCTTTCGCCTTTGCGAAGCCTCAAGCCACAACGGCGGCCAGTTTGAACTTCAACACCACCACGACGACGGCTACAGCGCAGCCTTTTAATACTGGCTTAAAATTGGGAGCGACCAGCACTACGTCGCTTGGCGGCGGCGGAATTTTTGGAAAGCCCGCGGGCCAATCGGCGACAGCTGCACCCTCAACATTTGTGGGCCTGGGCGGGATCGATGTAAGCGCTACACAGCCCAAACTGGGGGATAATAAGCAGGATGGCATCAAGGTGAGGATGTGAATATGCCGGCATAGATTTCCAACTAATCATCAGACCTTCCCCTCAGATCAAGGAGACGCAAGTGCCCGACGAGATTGTCAAAACCGTGGATGCCCTGAAGGTGTACATCAAGCAGCAGAAGACGACCTCCTCGGACATTAGCCGTACTTCCACCTCAAAGTTCACCAATGTAACCCACGAAATAAGCAACTTGAATTGGGCGCTGCGGAATATGTCCAACTCGGTGGAGACCAACAATCAGCAGATCCGGCTGCTGCGCCAGGAAACATCGAAGGCCATTCAGTCGCTGGAGATGGCCCAGCGTACGCAGGACACGCCTGCCGGTCTGCAGTTCGAGCACAGTGCTCCGTTCCAGTACTTCCAGTGTCTGGTGGCCAAGTACGAGCAGGATTTGATAGCGCTGCGCCAGAAGATTGCCCACACCGAGAGCCTCATGCACGCCCTCTCCAACCCACAGAGCATTTCGCCGACGGATATGATGCGCTGCTTCCGCCAGCTGAGCGAAAGCTTCATGGCGCTGGCCGGGCGGCTGCAGGAAGTGCACCAGCGTGTGGAGGAGCAAAAGGAGCATTACCTTAACCTGCGGCGCTACCGATTAAGGGACGCCACAAATGTCTTCGAGCGGATCGACAATCCTCCGCTGCCGTCGGTGGAGCCGCAGAGAATCAGCAGCGGCCCGACGCCCTTCTCCAATATTACGGCCATCAGCAGCCTAAACAAATCGTATACGTCGGCGGCGGCGGCCAATTCCGCCAGCAATGCGGCAGCCAAGTGAGATTGAATTGTTGGCATGTTTCAAATAAATCGTTATGCACCAGAGAGACTGCCTCCGACTCGGCTTTAAGTGTAGCATAGAATATATTTCAGTAGCAACAATATTCACTTCTTCACCACCTGTATGACGTCCTCGTCGGCCATTACATGGGCGATTCCGACGCGCTGGGGCGAGTACTTTGTGGAGGTGCCCCACACCAGGGCGTACTTAAACTGGGCTGCCAGCGTGCGGTGGATGGCGTGGCAAACGTGCTCCACACTGACACCCTGTGGAAAAAGGAAAAAGGTCAGTTGGACGGCTCTAGAGCGGTTCCATCAAGTGGAAGATGCAAGAATATAAGCACAACTTGCCTTCCTGAGAATGAGACCATCGTCGAAGTCTGGCGGTGCTCCGGGCTTCTTTGTGTAAACCCTAATCAGCTGCAGCGCCTCCCAGAGGGCCTCCAGCATGTAGTCCAGATTGAGCTTCATGTTGCAGCTGACGACAATGGAGTTGGGCTGACGCGCCAGGCGGTCGACCTCCTCGATGGAGATCTGATCGATCTTGTTGTAAACGTACAGACAGGGCAGATACACGCGGTTCGCAGTAACGACGTCGATGAACTCGTCCTCGGTGCAGTCCTCGCGGAAGAGCACCTCCGCATTGAAAATTTTAAAGGAGTGCAGGATGGTCTGAACCATTTTCTCGTTGCAGCGCGACAGGGAACAGGTGGCGTTGAAGCTCAGGCCACCGCCCTTCTTTTGCTTGAAGTAGATGTTGGGCTTGCGCTTGTTTAGCCGAATGCCCACGGACTCCAGCTCACGCTCGAGCAGCTCCCGATGGACATTTGGCTTGGTGGCGTCCAGCATCATGAGCACCAGATCGGCAGTACGGGCCACGGCGATGACCTGGCGACCACGCCCCTTTCCCTGGGCGGCGCCCTCGATGATACCCGGCAGATCCAGCAGCTGTATGTTGGCTCCCTGGTACTCGATCACACCCGGAATGCAGGTCAAGGTGGTGAACTCATAGTTTGCTGTGGATTTACACAGGTGGAAAGGTGTTTTAGGGAATCACAGGGGATGTGGCCCTCCGGCTGCAGCTTACCCGCCTCCGATTCCGTCTTTGTCAGGGTGGACAGCATGGTGGACTTGCCCACCGAGGGAAAGCCGATTAGCGCCACCCGAGCATCGCCGCTCTTCAGCACATCGAATCCCTCACCCTTCTCGCCCTTCTTTGACGGCTCCAGCAGCTGGGAGCGGTACTTGGCCAACTTCGCCTTCAGCAGGCCCAAATGGTACTCGGTGGCTGGGAAAGGAAGAGTAAACACACTCGGGTTTAGAGACGCCGAGCAAATCCTAACCTAAATTCCGATGGCCAGCGCGGCGAATTTCGAAGGTGTCTCTCTCATCGGCCTTTTGCCCCGGTGAATTGCACAAAACTCTCGCTAACCTTTGTTCTTTTGGGTCCGCGCAATTTCGCGCTCGATCTCGGCTATCTTTTCTAGGATTCCCATTCTGCTGGTGCTGGGATTAAAGGCCGGGCATGTGAAAATAAAAAAACACCAAGATTCGCTTTTATTATTGAGCAGGCCCCAGGGATGCACAGCTTTGTGCTTCGCTCGGAGTCTCAGCTTCCAGCCCTGAACAGCTGACGGTTCCGTGTGTCAAGATTGCGTCGCAAGCTTTATTGCGGGACATTGAAGTGACACTAGTTGGGCTTTTTATTCTAATAAGAATAATTAGTGAATGAGAAAATCCTGAAAATTCCTATTGGAGCTTAAAATAATTATTTAAATATTTTATTTTATAATTGATTTAATTTGCACAAGTAATTTAAATACATATTGGCATTCTTTAAAAAACAAATGTAATTCACAGTAGGTCAATAAATGGCTACAAATATTTTCCTTTATAATTTGTATTACTCTTTTATAAAATATTTGTTCAGACATTTAGAAAAAAAAATTGTGTTTTTAAATATTTGTTTCTCTTCTATTTTTTATAGTTTTTTTTTAAATATTTTTCTTATTTTTTATTTTTAAACTTACTTTTTATTATTTTTTGATGCATTATTAACAGTTGTTTGACAATTATATTAGTAAATATCACAAAAACGAAACAAAATAAATTTATTTTACCCAAAAAGTATATATAAATAAATAAAAAACAATTATATATAATTTTATGTATTTTATCAAGACAAAATTAAAACGAAAATTATAAGTTCTTAACCTATTTTTATTATAATTTATTTTTATAATGTATTTAAGATGTAAAAATCATATTTCAAACTGTTAATTTGTGCATTTATTTTATTTATTAATTTATTATTCTATGGTCGTCATTCTAGAAATATGTATTTCGGGATGCTGAATCAGAACTGAATACTGGTCCATCAATTGTTTACTGATACCACATCAGATTTAAATTTTAAAATAAGGCGGAAAACTGTCTGGTTAACAACTATAAAACTTTATCCCACACCTCAAATATTATTTTATAATAAATTCACGACAGCTTAAAAGCTTATCCACGGCTAATGGCACACATTTTCAATTGGATTATTTTTATTTGTCAAAAGAACTCGTAAAATATACACAAATACACGCAGGTAAATACTGTTACGATTACAAGAAACCCCACAACACGCAAATTACAATAAATTACAATAGTGCCTGTTGAGTGGCCAGAGACATTGAGAGAAAGAGATGGCGCGGCTGGAGCGGAAGGTTCGCAGCGTCGGTGGCCAAAAGGGCCCAGTGCCTCGCTGCGAAACCCTCCTCCGGCAGCGTTTTAGCGATTAGTTGTTGGCATAGAAGCCATGTCCCGAGTTCCCCATGAACTCCCTCCAGCGCTGTCCTTCCAGCGGATCCAGCTCCGAGCAGACCTCGCCGGGTCGCAGAGCGCGGCAGGTGCACGTGATCCCGATGCGGGTCACCACCAGCTGTGACTCGAACTTTGGAAGAGCCGGCTCGGCGTCCACCAGTCGCTCGCTGAGGCACTGCTTCAGGAACTGTTTGCGCAGAACGCGCAGGTTGTCGATGGTGTAACCTGCGAGCAAGGAATAGGTTACTTGGGATTCTTGAAACCTTAGAAAAGGTGGACTCACTTTTGTAAGCGCTGATCTTCTCCTCCACGCAGCTAAGATCCTGGGGCGAGAAGAGCGGCGGGTAGGCTTCCGACTCCCGGATGTTGAGCACGAAAGCAAAGTCCAGCGAGGAGCTGGCATTACCGAGCGACTTGAGCAGCACGCCGGTGGATGAGATGGAAGCCAAGTACCAATCTGGGCCGCTGGGATCGTCGCCACCCGTAGTTTCTTCCCCAGCAGCAGTGGTGGCAACGGAATCACCCTCCAGTTTACGACGTCGCCGACGTAGAGGCAGCTTGCTTCTGTCTTCGGCAGAACCATCAGCCGCCTGCTCTCGGGCCTCATTATCCAGCTCTAGGTCCCACAGGCTTAGCGGAGACTGCGCCAGCAGGGGCATTCCTGTGGTGCTGGTGCCAGTTTGGGCAGTGGTGCTGCTATCTTTATCCAAGTCATCACTGCGGACATCGCGATTTCCGGAGCTGGGATACTTGGTGCGCAGGTGGATGGGTCTGTCAACCTGCTCCAGCAACGGCTGGACGTCGTCGTTGTACACCAAATCATATTCCTCCTGGAGGCGCAATGGATTTGTACTCTCCGGCGGTGGATCGTAATCCTTCTGTGGAGGGACATTGGTTTAGTTATATATTTTATAACCGGAATAACCGGAAGGCGAACAGAATTCCACTTACAAACTCCTTGTAGGCATCCTTGGGGTATCCCCCTGCCATTCCAAAACTGGGCAGCTCGTTGCCTGCTCCCTGGGGCAAGAGCTCCTGCAGCTGCTGCTCCATTAATGGATTATGTCTGTGGTGACCCTTCCGTCTCCCACCCGCCGGCTGCTCCGTCCCAGTTCCAATGCCGGTTATACTTCCCATCGCTGTGCCGGCAGCTACCTGGCGCAGTAGTTGCTCCCGATTGCCGGCCAGCAGTTTCTTGAGCAGCTTGGGATGCTTTAGCGGGGACTTTTTCCCAGCTGGGGCCGGTCGTTGTGTGCGATTCAGCTGAACCTCCAGGTCATCGGTGCTGAAGAGCACAGCACCCGGCGGTTCGATGTGCCTGGCAATCCCGTAGAGCTTCAGCACCGTGGACTCGTTGTAGCGCAGGCGACAGGTATCCGCCCTGGCCTGCAGGATGATGTCGCTGTCCGGCACGAACTCGTAGGCATCGCGGGCATCCGGACGATTCCGGCATTGCAGCTGCCAGTGCAGGAAGAAGTCGCCGCCAAAGCTCTGAGAAATGGATACCCCGCCGAGGAGGCTGTTGGCCCCGCCGGCATCCGTCATCATGGCGTTGAGCAGGGGCAGTCCCGAGCGTCCATCCAGGATTGTGGTCTGCGAATAGTAGTAGACGGGAAAGCCCGGTCCCGTGTTGTACTTGACCATGAAGTCCGTCACGTTGTCGTGATCAAAGTGCCCTGGCACAATGGCACTGACACACTCGCTGGCCGGGAATGTGTAGTTCCACATCATCGTGTAGTTGGCTCCGTCAAAGGCGAGGACACTGCGGTTAAAGGCCGCCACCACCACATCTGAGATGCCATCGCCGTTGAGATCAGTGAGCACGGCGGGCACCATGAGACCCGATTCTGGCTGCCGGTAGAGCGGAGTGAAGTGCTTCTCGCTGGTGTGGGCCATCAGGGAGTGGAGTCTCAGGGAGTAAATGCCCCCAGGTGTATTCTGACCACCGGTGAGGATCAGCAGAAGCTCCGTGCCATCCGCCTCGGTGAGGAGCTGAATCGGCACGAACATCTCCTCGCGATAGGGCGTCGGTATGCTGCGGATCACTTTGCCCGTTTTGCCAGAGATCAGCTTGATGTGACCCGCCTTGGACTCCTCCCGCTCCTCTAGATGGGCAGCGATAATCTCTGGCACCGAATCTCCGTCCAGATCACGCAGCTCGTTGATGGTGTACAAGTCCATCACGATGGGGGAGTTTGTCTCCACCTCCAGCTCGTGGAAGCGCCAGATTATGGAGCCAGTGCGGCCATTAATGGCATAGATCATCTAAGGAATAAGAGGGAATAAGCTGGTTGCTGGTTGGTTTTCATAGGATTGAACTCACCCCCAATCTGCCGGCAGCCACGCAGTCCGTGCCACCATCTCCATCCACATCCGCGCTGCAGTGCAGCGAGAAGACGTTAGCCACGCTCCACGACTGCCACAGGATGGAGCCATCGCGCCCGTTCAAGGCCACCACTCCACCCTCGCACGGCACCTCCTCGCCCTGTTGGGCGGACTGGCAGCGCGGCAAGGGGATGCCCTCGTAGTGGATATTATCGTCCACTCCGTAGCCAAAGACCACGTCCGTAATCCCGTCACCATTTAGA
Source organism: Drosophila bocqueti (assembly GCA_018151655.1). NCBI lineage: Eukaryota > Metazoa > Arthropoda > Insecta > Diptera > Drosophilidae > Drosophila > Drosophila bocqueti. The sequence goes on from JAECXF010000001.1 coordinate 24,398,813, forward strand.
TCGGCCGCACGCAGCGGACTTTCGCTGTTCATTCGCGGAAGACTGCGGCTCCAGCGTTTCTGGACGCTGATCTGTGTGCAGGGCACGAACTCACTGCCCAGGGAACTGCCGTATCCAATACGGGCGGAGCTGGAGGACATGGCCGCCAGTTGGCCGGGATCGGTGCGCCACCAGTGACCGATACGCTGGAGCGGCAGCGGGAAGAGTGTTAGCATGAGGGCTGCCAGACTGAGCACCGCACAGAGGACCGTCAAGGCAGCCAAGGCGTAGCAGAAGGGTTCACAGCAGCGGCAGCAGCGACGTCGTCTGTGCTGCTTCATGATGGGGGCAGATCCTGATCCCGATCCATTGCCGGGTCCGCTAGAGCTGTGCTTTCGCCGCGGGGCCATAAGGGGACGCTTAAGGCCCTGCTCTTCGCTGCGCTGTAAGGTGAAGACAAGAGAGTTGATAGTAATATCATAGCTAAACCCCATTTATTATTTGATATTTTATAACTGGAGAAATTTAAGAACTTAGAAAATTGTATATAAGACATATTCATGTTGAGAACTAACCCCCGGTCAGCCTTATTTAGTAATTTTATTTTGCCTCAAGCTTTAACTAGTTTGAAATTTTGGTGCAAACACATATCTTATATATAAAATTCTGCTGTCACGGTGTTTGTATCCAAACTCCTCCGAAACTACTTGACCGATTTGGATGAAATTTTGAGGGGATATTCTGTAGGCCTGAGAATCGGCTAACATCTATTTTTCGTACCCCTAACCGATAAGGGTTGTCCACTGGTTGAGCAAAGAGCGAGCCGAAAAAAAAACACAGTTTTCAAAACAGTTTTCAATCGTGTCAGCCTGAGGTGGGACGAAGTTCACCGGGTCAGCTAGTCATTCTATAAGAAGTTATAGCAGATTTTATATATTTTTATTTAAGTGTTTTTCTACAAGTTAAAAAAAAAAAACGATTTATTCCACAAAACTCCACCTTGGAACCTGCTTAGGAAGCATTCTTACCTTGCCATATGGCCACCTTGAATGTTTTTTTTTTTCCTTATAATATTCTAGCTTTCCCGTTTTTTATAAGACACCCCACTTTTTGCAGTTAAGCTTAATTAATTGTATATTTACTTAATATAGCTCCCAAGAGATGCTGGCAGGAGTGATCCGTATTCATCTTCGGCATGAACTCTCCCTTATCATTCCCTAACTCCCGAGGACTCACCTTTGCCGACCTCGCATCCTTGATGAACACCTCGTCCTCGACATCATCGCTCGCATCCTCATCGATGGACGAGTCCCGTATGGCAATCCTCTTCGAGGGCACATATGGTCGCAGTTTGATCATCTTCCGTTCCGATGCCGCTGTTGCGGCTTTACCACCTAGCTGCGCCTGCTGGAATGCCTCAGTTTTAGCTTATCGATGGTTACTCTGCCAATCCTTTAGAGCATCCTGCGACTCCTGTCCTTGCAACTCCAATGCAGCGATGCGCGTCCGGCGACTGTGTAAAAATCAATAACGACGTCACGGTTTCGCAATCAGCTGTTTCTGGTTTCGGAGCATGCGCTCCGGCAGGGTTTGCGGTGCCACCACCCAAACCACCACCCAGTGGAGCAACCGCCACGTGTTGGCCAGCGGCTACAGGTTTGTTTGTCAACAATGTGGCGTCCCACCTGGGCAACCCAGAAACCATCAGCCCACTCTCTGGCTCTCTTTCCCACCACAGCTGGATGTTTGCTTGCATCGATGTTCGTGAGTACCTTCATGAGAACCATCGATTAATAATCGACCTTAGCAAATTTGTTTTTCAACCTTTATATGGCTTTTTGTGAAAAAATTAGAGTTTGTTGATTATTGGAGCTGCTTATAATTTGCCCAGCCTTGCCCAGACCCTTCAGATTTTGTCAAAAGATGTAGTGGGCACACAAAGGTACTGCTTTGCAGAATACTTAACAGCATTTTTGTTATCACTTATTAATAATAATAATAAAAAGGATTTCTATCCTCAGAAGAACTCCGAAGTCTATAGGTCTCTTGTGAAAATAATCTATTTTTGCCAAGTGAACATCGATGTTGACGAGTTTTTGAAACATCGATAGTATCGAATGAACATCGATGTTTATTCCAGAATTATTTCCCACCCTGTGATTGTCTCTCTGGGGCATCTGTTGCTGGACGGACCCACCACCACCACCACCCTAGCCATTCCCAACCCAACCCTGGAGCAACTCCCCGATTAGCTCTCCCTCAGCAGTTCAATGTCCTCGCTTTGAGAATTTCATGAATGAAGTAGGAAGGGCTGTGGAGTTGGGATGTGGGGGACATGGTGGGTTTCATTCACAGAACTTCCGCATGCTGCGAATGTGGGTCACATATTCTGTGTGGCAACTACAAATGTGGTTTTGCCCGCTAGCTGAAGTCAGCGATTAATATTTAATGAGATTTTGTCTGCCTTTCAGCGGCAGGAAGTGATACGGTAAAGATATGGCTGCTTGATATTTCGATTAGGTTCGATTAGGTCTATTATTATATCTGTCTATATAAGAATTGCAATAATTGTTGCTTTTACGTGTTTTAGGAAGATTGCACATGCTAAAGGCCTTCTAAAAAAACCATGTTTAACCAATAACATTTGATTAAAACACTTTGATTATTTTACGTTAATTTTTTCTGTATTTTTTTTTTTTTACGTTAATTTAAGGATAATAAGTAATACCTTTTTTCGCTTTCCTGCTTTTATTTGTCAAAAAATAGTCAAACAAGAGTCAAAACTATTTTTTCAACTATGACTCTAGTCCCTCGATTGTGTCCATATAAATATTTAGAGACTCAACTACTGAGACAGAGCAGTAAATGTTTTGGCCCAGCCAAGGAGTCCCAGCACTACTAATTCAGCGCACACTTTCCAGCAACTAATATTTAATATTTAGAACACAAAACGAACTAAACTGCTAATTAATTTATATAATTTAGTTACCTCTGTGAAAACAATTAAAGCCTCTTCGGGATCCAACTCCTTGCTTATTATCACGAAACTGACGTTCATCTTCAATGATTCTTGCTGAACACCTCGAGGGTACCCAATCCGCGGACTAAATATATTTGGTGACCTTGTCGCTGCTTTATTTATTTAGTTGCAATCCAGTAAAGTATGTTGTTTCGGTTTCTGTATCTCTATTTTTCACTCAAATGTATTTCACATAATATTCTATGACGTAGCGCACGCTTGTCAAAAGCCAAACACAAGCTAAAAAGCTGCCCTGTTCGTTTTTATTCCCACCCAAAAAGTATTCAAATTGCAAGTGCGGCAAAAACCTTTTGCGAATTTGCTTTAGCCGCCACCGCCACCGCCCTGATGCTGCTGCTGCCCTCAGCAGAAACTTAAGAGCACCACTTAGAGAGGAGCGGCTGGCGGGTGGCTGGTGGCTGGTGGCAGGAGCACTCAGAGCACAGGTCCAGGCTCGACTGCATTCGAATAAACTATAGAAAAATCAGCGGCTTTTTATAGCTGCTACCCCATCAATAGGGAAGAGGGCGAGCGGTTGGTGGCAACTTAAGTGTGCTATTATCGCATCAGAGATAATTTAATAACGACGAGTCGTCTTCTTCTTCTCGGTGGCTCGGAGGCCAGGCCAGAAAGGATGTGTTGAATCCTGTCGAGAGTGTTGCGGCAAGGCGTTGAGTAGTAGTGCTTGTAGGGACTGGTTGAGAAGGGGTACGGATGGGATAGAGTAGTCACCTCACATAGTACATATGTATACAAATGTGAGACGGTGAGGTGCCTGAAGGTCACCAGGAATTCGAGGAGGGGCAGCTAGTTTCCTAATTCCTTACTGTTGATATCAGAGGATTGAGGGTGATTTTTACAAGAGTTTCATATATTGCAAAACTATTCTACATTGGAAAGCTTATTTAAAAATATTTTACTTATAGGTTTTAATAGTTTGTGAATAATAATGGATTTTTTGAGTTAAGCTTTTTAATTTCTTCGTTCTTACATCACAGAATGTAGATAGTACTTTATATTGCAAAGATTATTTTCAAATATTTTAGGAATGGTTTTATGTAATATTATTTTAAAGTTTAAAATAAGCAAATAAAATGAATTAATACTTTTTCAGTAAGTATTTAACTTTTTTGGAAATATTTTACATTTCAAAGTTTTTTTTTAGCGTCCGTCTTGGTTGGTTCCCCTACAAAGTACGTCTTAGTGCGTCTCCGCTTTTGGCGGCAAACCGCTTATATCGACGAAATTCACACAACTTAACCGGACATTCCGACGTGCCGAAAAAAAACCAAATTTAAGCATCAAATTGAGGTGTTCGAAATTTACATATGTACATATGTATGTACTTATCAAAGACCGACGTCACACAAATATTTACAGCGTGTGCAGACCTCATAGCCTATTTCCTGAGATGTCAGGTTATATTTCTAGATTTTTATGTTTTTCCAAGTAGAACGTAAATTATAAAGAGGACAGTTTAACGCACAGGGTGTCTCGTTTAAGTAATCCTTTTCCCGAATGTTTTCATATGTCAAAAACTACTGATAAACAATCAAAAATTACTTATTATTTAAATTAAGAATTAAAACAAATACCACATGTTGAAATTAATCTTGTTATATTAGGCTTATAAATATGCATAATTAAATTAAATTTAATTTAATTTTTACACTTTTTGGTTTAATTAATAAATGAATTTATTTTATTTTAAGACCTATTACGAAAAAATATATATGTATTGGCTTTACTATTCTGACCTCATAATTTTTGAACTGTATCTGTCTTGCTAAAAAGATTTGTTTAGATCTCTGAAAAAATATATACATAAGTTGTTTAATAAGAATGCCGTTTTAATTTACTTTTTGTAGATAAGACAAATGCCCCTTTATGAAATCTCTGTTTTATTTATAAATTGATAAAAATATTTTATTTAACTGTATTATAGTTAAGAATTATTAATTACCATGTGCTAATTATCTCAATAATAAACTGGATTCTTTAACGATTAAGCTGTATTTGCACTATTTTATTTATCCCTTGCGGACTTCCAGTTACTCGAAGCACTTTGGTCATCTCATTTAACATGATTTTCCATGCCATTTTCCGCTGGTATTTTTTATTGTATTTGTAGTTCCATTTGTGCACTCCGAGCGACTTCAGAACGGCATTAAGGGATTACCGTTGCATTCATTAGCCGGAGTCCTGCTATGTCCGGACGCCACTGGCCCCAACTTTGGATGCGACAAATGCCACTTCTGGGCATTGCCACTTGCCAACTTGCGGAGAGCTTGTTAGGGAAGGACGACTAACAAGCAAATTGATTGAAAAATGCTCAAAACTAAGGGAAATCCCTGTCCAAGTCCAAGTGTGAACAATGCAGCAAAAATAAAATCCGTAAACTTGGCCATGCAAAAAGAATTAAACTAGTCGCTGTGGAATCGATAGACATATGGCTCTCATCTTGCCGTGATGAGAATTGAAGGTCCTGCACCCCACATCCGGGGCAGATATGACAACAATGTCGATGACGACAGAGCCGAGCAGCTTATGTGGCAAACGGAGGCAATGCCAAAGCACTCGAAGAAATTATGTTAAGTGACTCGGGCAAGACAAACACACAGGCGGCTCACGGCGCTGCAGCCCTGGTCGGCGGGGGAGAGGATATTTGCCTGTCCTATATATAGGATATGGGAGGCATGCACAAACATTCGCAGCCGATAGTTCCTTGTTCCCGCAACATTAAAGTCTGCGATTCTGGCGGCTTTCACTTTTGTTTCTCCAACCATCGCTCAGAAAGCGACTCGCCCTCCCATGCATGCATCGCGTCAAGCATCCTGCATCCTTCGTTGGTGAACTTTCGCTTCGGGCCTGGCAACGTTTTAAATTCGAATCTGTTCGCCTCCAACTGTCAGTTGTCAGCGAAAGTTCGAACCGCCAAGACGTTCAAAACGGAAGAAATCTTAGGACAACATTCAGTCAGCTATTAAATGAAAGATTTGAAAAAATATCTATCAAAGCCTGATACACTTTTCCATAAATAAATTTTAAAGTTTGTAAAATTATTTCACAAAACGCAGAGTTCTTAAAAAGCTGTATTTTTCAAAAATGCCATCAAGTGCGTCGAGCTGATGGTTATGTAATCTCGGTGAAGATTCCAGAAATCCATCAGAAACTAGTGCAGTAATATCGAAAATAAAATACGTAATCGGGCTTGCCAGACGAGTGAAGTTAATTCTGAATTGATCAGTTAACTGTGTAAGGTTTTTTGATTCTTTATTAATTTGAACTATTTTTAAGGCATTGAAAATGAAATTTATTAAAACCAAAACGTGAATTGGGAATAAGGAATTAAAATGTGACCTAAGTAAACCATTTAATTTTTGAAAAACTTAAATTTGCTAAACAAATTTTGGTGCCAAGTTAATAATCTTAACATCTTTAAAATATTTGATTAATATATAAAGAAAAGTTTAAAATTATGTTGGTTTTTGAATACTAAACATTATAATTTTATACTTAAAAAAAAGTTGTTGAAAAGCAAAATAACTTAATGTTTAGGTATAGAAATATTAAATAATTTTTATATTCCTGAATTAATTATTATTTTCTACAAAAAAACTTTTTTACGTAAATATGTTCAAGAAGGAACTGGCAGAACTTGCAGGATTATAGCAGTGGTTCGGACAATTCTTAAAATTATGTAAAAATAACAAGACCTTTGGCATTACTTAGTTGTTTGTTTTTAATAGAAACATTACATCATGAAAAGATAATGAAATATCATAGATCTGCAACAAATATTAGCATAAAAATGTGGGATATCTGGCCAAACCTTTATGTTTTTACTGATAAATATTTTATTTAAGTCATATGTCTAATTTTTACAAAATGGGAAATTTTTCAATAAACAATAAAAAGACTTGCACAAAATCAAAATTCATTGAAATGTATAATTATTGACAAGTGATCAGAATGTAGTGATAAGTCTGAAACTCTTTTTTTTTATAGCTTTAGTTGGGCAATCAATAAATTTTCTTAGCAATACAATCTCTTTTCTAAGCATGTATCCCTGATTCTTAAATATCTTAATTAAGATAGATAATTATTTATCCTGCGCCTAGAAAATAATTCGATGACGAAAATTAATCAATGACGCTGAATTTATTCCAAATTTAAATATATTGATTCTTTAAGTTGGCCCAATTTGCCTGCCAGGAGGGGAAGTACAGACTTCTGCCTCGCCAAGTACCGCGGCAATTGTCCTTGTCTAATGGGGGCTCTGCAGCATTGGCAGGATTCTTTCATTGCCCGCTTTCTTCTCCACGTTCGCCATGTGAGCAGGGGCATAGGCGCCTCCTCGCGAGCGCATAGAAAGGCGCATGGGCCACTTAAGGCACGGCTCTCCAGCCCCCAGCCACCTCCCGCCTCCTAACCGCCCCTCGAGTGGCTTTAATTGTGAATTAAGACGGTATTGTGCAGCGAGCGACTGAGACGGCGACAGGTATCGCTGCCAGGGTTGCCAAACCCCGGTCGCTTGCGACATCTGTCAATGCCGAGGCTATCTATTGTCGAGAGCCTCTGTCCCTCTGTCTCGGTCCGATTCTCCCCCATTTTATTTACTTTGTTAAGCGGCATAATTGTTGCTATTTTCGTGCCAATCGCTCTCGATGCACTGTCAATGCCAGGGGGACTCTTCGAGTGCCGACTCTTGCTTTTGATCCTGCCCACCTGATGGCAAGGTCAAGGCAGAGACCTGGAAATCGTTTCAATTTGTTTGCCAGTCGGTGTCACCTTCATTGTACAGGAAGAGCCCTGAAATGGTGGCAGATATTATGACTAATACTCATTGAAAACAAGTGTTCAGGAAGGATTTCTGTTAACTGATTGTTATTTATGTAAATATAAAATACGATATCCTTGAATAACTCGTATTGAATGCCATATGCTGTGATAGTTTCCTTGGAAATGTCTTTCCGGTGTTTGCTTCTGAAAGGAGTGTAATGAAAGGGAACTCTATCTTTGGTAACCAAAGGGTACAATGATATTCAACTACTATTAATACTTTGGTAACCCAATCGTAAATAAATTTTGAGATCTAGGGGCTTATACGAAAAGACAGGATTGAAAAAATCTTACTTTACTAAGTATTCTAATCAATAATAAATCGAATTTTACTGGGAAATAAGTTATTTTACTATTAAACTCGGTGTTACTTAAACAAATTATAATATACATATATATATTATATACATATATAGTTAAAAGTAACTATAAATACAACCTTATTTCCTTTCTCTTCCTCCTTTACTTAGTAAGAGCGAAAGAATGGTATTCCAAATAATTATCCTGGTGATCTGCACCATCTGTCTCAAGCACTATGCCAAAGGGGAGTTTCAGTGAGTAAAAACTTTAATATAAACAAAGCCATACAAAATCTGAATTCAAAATTCAATTCAGACAAAGTCTGGCCATCACCGACATCCTGCCCGAGGACATTAAGCGATACGACAAAATGCGACCGCCCAAGAAGGAGGGTCAGCCCACGATAGTCTACTTTCATGTAACAGTAATGGGCCTGGACTCCATCGATGAGAACTCAATGACCTACGTGGCAGATGTGTTCTTTGCTCAGACCTGGAAGGATCACCGCCTACGGCTGCCGGAGAATATGACCCAGGAGTATCGGTTGTTGGAAGTGGACTGGCTGAAGAACATGTGGCGACCAGACTCCTTCTTCAAGAACGCCAAATCGGTCACTTTCCAGACCATGACCATACCCAACCATTATATGTGGCTGTACAAGGACAAGACGATTCTGTACATGGTCAAGCTAACGCTCAAGCTGTCCTGCATCATGAATTTTGCCATTTATCCCCACGACACCCAGGAGTGCAAGCTGCAAATGGAGAGTTGTAAGGGTTTTTGGAAATTTGTACTTAATCAATATTATTTGTAATATAAATTTGACTTTCTTTAGTGTCCCATACCACGGACGACCTGATCTTCCAGTGGGACCCCACCACCCCGCTCGTGGTGGACGAGAACATCGAGCTGCCGCAGGTGGCTTTAATCCGCAACGAGACCGCGGACTGTACCCAGGTCTACTCCACTGGCAACTTCACCTGCCTGGAGGTGGTCTTCACCCTCAAGCGGCGTCTGGTGTACTATGTTTTCAACACCTACATACCCACATGCATGATTGTGATCATGTCCTGGGTCTCGTTCTGGATCAAGCCGGAGGCGGCTCCCGCTCGGGTCACCCTTGGGGTCACCTCGCTGCTTACTCTGTCCACGCAGCACGCCAAGTCACAGTCGTCGCTGCCGCCAGTCTCCTATCTCAAGGCCGTGGACGCCTTCATGTCCGTCTGTACAGTGTTCGTGTTCATGGCCCTCATGGAGTACTGTCTGATCAACATTGTCCTGAGCGACACGCCCATACCGAAGCCGATGGCCTATCCGCCCAAGCCGGTTCCGGGGGATGGCACCAAAAAGGAGGGAGAGGGTGGTGCCCCTCCAGGAGGGAGCAACACGGCGGGCACTAAGCAGGCCACCATGCTGCCCCTGGCCAATGAGAAGATTGAAAAGATCGAGAAAATCTTTGATGAGATGACCAAGAACAAGAGGGTGAGTGGAAGGATCATGACTTTACGTCTATAATTCACACACTATATTCTTCCCTAGATTGTGACCACCACTCGGCGTGTGGTTCGTCCTCCGCTGGATGCTGATGGTCCCTGGATTCCGCGCCAGGAGTCACGCATCATTCTGACCCCGACCATTGCACCCCCGCCACCGCCACCGCCGCCATCGGTGCCCGATCCGGAGTTGCCCAAGCCCAAGCTGACCCCCGCCCAGGAGCGTCTAAAGCGGGCCATCTACATCGATCGCTCCTCGCGGGTCCTGTTTCCCGCTCTCTTCGCCAGCCTCAATGGCATCTATTGGTGTGTGTTCTACGAGTATCTGTAAGATCGGCCTGCAGACCCCTGACCTCTGACCTGTACATACTATACTTTCTCCGGCTCTCTCGCTATCTCTCTCTGTGTCGCTCCATCCGAGTGTTAAACGTTGATTGTTCGCATATATCGAAGCGTGTACCGCAGATTTACTCTTAAGCTTTCACGCACAAGCTTTAAGTCAATGAATTTTAAACTTAGACGATTGTTGAACCACAAAAAAAAAGGTAAAAACTCAAGACGAATTACAAAATATCAATTCAATTCCTAAGATGCTTACAATTAATCAAGCGACGTCGCCGTAGCTGCTGTAGCTTAAGTGAATTGTAATTTAATGTCTCCAACAAATGCTTTTAATTGTAAATAAATAGAGAAATCATTAAAAAAGGACTCGAGCTTTTCTGGTTGTAAGGTCGTACGAAGTCCTTCGATGACTTAAGCTCAAAGCTAAAAAATAGCTTTTTAAAAAGTTCAATCAAGGAACACGGCCTGAAATCTGTTAACAATGGTTGTACCTCCCCCCGGTTGGCCTGCACATTCGCATAATAGCTTCTCAGCCGTTTTGGCCAGACCATTCATTATTTAGCACCTTTTTTTCTTCTTGTTGTTGATTTTTTTATTCCTCGGCAGTTTTAAGTTTATTTCGCGCTGCTTTTTCTTTTAAAGGTGTCAACATTGGGTCGAACAATGGGGCCTGCGCGGATTTCTACGGAGGCAGAGACTTATGAATACCCAATTAATTATGTTGGTCACACGCTCTTCTACACTTTTTCCTTTTCACGGTCGTTAGTGACGCCGCAGCAATAAAGTGAAAAAGGTTAAAAAAGGTAGACTAAATATACCAATTGAGTCGCAGATATGATGGCACTATGGATGAGATGCTTATAAGATATACCATCTTTCAGATCAAAGACAGAATATTTAAGTGAATGTATTTTCATTAAGGCCTTGTAATTATTAACCACCATCTTATGTATTTCCACTTAATTTGTTGTTTAATTTCTGTGGGGTTTCTCCTCTACCATCAATCATGTGTGTTTGCCGTTTATGTGTATTTGTTTTTTGGTTAAACCATTTGCATTTGAAGTAGGCCAGGCCAAAGAGTTCGCTTCGGTTTTTTGGGGAAACCACAGCATGATTCATCCAAAAAGCCACACACAGTACTCGATGGAGTGGATTGTATTGGCAGAGGAAAACAAGCTAAGGTTGCGCAAATATTAAATTTATTTTTTTCGGACTACGGGAATACCTGAGGTTGAGCACCATGTGGGCGACTGTTCAATGCAAATTAGCTCTTGGGTTCAATGGGTTTGCTGTTCAAGGAAACTCGGGTTGGTAATACTTTATTTTATAAAACTATATAGATAAGAATTCTCAGGGAAAGAGAGCTAAACTGTGACTGAGAGAGAGCGCCGGAGCTCAAGCCCAAGCTCCAGCCTGAAGAAAGTAAAAATCCAGCTGACAACCTCGCGGCTACCGTCGCGCCTCTTAAGTTCCCCTCCGTAACCGCCGGCCTGCATCGCTGCCGATCTTCCACAACAAAAGCCGAAACGAAAACGAAACGAAATGCTCCAGCGACAATAACAACAGTGGCGTTAAGGCCAAAAGCTGCCTGGAAACGACGCCACAAAATGTTATGTTGCTGCTGGCTGAGTGTCTTCGGCTCTGGGCCCGCGACACGTTTTGTCTTCTGCATTTTCAGTTTCAATTTCAGTCGAACTCGGGCAGCAACGGCACACGGAAGCAGGCCGCTCCACTCCGCTCCGAAACGTTAAACAAAAAAACCCAAAATACAAACCCTTTAAAGGCCCGAAATCGTAAAATCAACTGCAATTGGACCTCAGTCAATAACACTCGTTGGTGATTTAATTCGAGCAAAAGGCGTAAAAGTGAAATTTTTGCATTTCTCACAAAAACCGTTTCGCAATCGGAGCGCCGGGAAATAAAAATAAATATTACAAAATTCAATTAAAGCAATTGCCAGTTCGTAAAGAGTTAACGCCAAGGCTAAATTGTGGCCCAAGTCCAGCCAAGATATTGAAAACGAAAAATAAACTAAAGAAAAATAAAAAAACGTCGCCGCTGCTTAACACTTTTTAACACTTTCATTTTCGTTCGGAGTCGTTTTCGTTGGGTTCGTTCGTCATCGCTCCGCCGTTCGTCGAGTGTGTTAAATAATAGTAAACAAAAAGTGAACGAAACTACCTAAAACTGTCGGCAAATGTTAAACGGCTTTTGTAAACCGAAAACGGAAACTGCATTTTAAGCATTTGAAGTTCGGCAAGATGCAGGCGACGCCATTTCTGCTCTGCCTGGGTTGGTATTCACAATAAATAATAAAATACAAAATGGGGCCCGAAATTAACGCATAATTAACCTAGTTTTGGGAATCTCAAATTCGATTTTGAACATGTTGTAACCATTTATGTGCGGCTTATGGTTAATTTGTGCTAATGTGCTGCGCAAAAAAATAAATAAATAAACGAGCGAGGGAAAACAAAAGACTTAGGCAACGAACTCGAATGCAGCCCGTGATGGGAGTGTTTCTTCGATCATTATTCGTGCAACGCGGGCCTGCTTGCAACTTTCCTTTGCCCACCACCTTGCTGCCAATATAAAGCTTCCGCTCGGTGACGTCAGAGCCGAAAGAAACCAGCTGGCATGCAAATCACACACACACCACACATGGTAGATGCGGCGACACCAAGGCCAATCGCAGATCTCCCCGGGTCCCAAGTACACCATCGTACGTGTTTCTCGGTATTAAAGCAGCGCCAGGCTTGACCATCTATTATGCAACTAAAAAACCTAAAAAAAAAACCAAGAAAAAACTTGTCAACGCCGCTGACTGTTAGTTTTGTTGGTGCCAAAACCTCCAGTCCCGGCGGGTTTGCCTGATGCCGCCTGACCATGAAGTGTTCAATTTAATGTTATCTCCGCGGATTCGGAAGTCAGTGCGGCGAAACAGCTGCTAGTTTCTCTGCCCGTACCCTGGGCCCCCTCTTGGCGGATTAGTTGGTACTTTTCCAGCGCGGCTTCAAATGCCTTTCTTGGATTATTTTCACTTTCGTTGACCGAGCAATTACTGGAAAATCGCTTGGCAGGAGCTTACGAAACTCCCGGCCGCCTCTTAATTGGATTACGCTTGGAGTTAACACTAAGACTTTTTGTTTTTTTAAGAGATGCCAAATCTGGGTTTAATATAAAATTTATAATACAGCTGCTCGGCATAAACTATGAAGCTTTCCTTCGGACTTAGAACCCTTGTTCTTTATTTAATTGCTACTCATGACTTATATAGAAGTGCTTCATAATTGTAAGATTTCTCGTGTTAGAAATGTTAAAAAATTACTTTATAACGTCTAGTTTAGATAAAAGCAAACTTTATAACGTCCAAAATAGATAATAGCAAGCATTTTAACACCTTTTACTTCAAGAAGTTAGCGAGCACTTGAATAGCTTATTGCCGTCAACCAACATTTATGGGCGCACTTTAATGTACTTTAATGTAAAGTACTTGACGGTATTATATTTTATTATGAGCATTGCCCAAAACTAGAACGAAAACAATTACATTTCTCAACTTTCATTATCAAAAATCAGCTCCCTAAGACATCCCATAAAAGAAAACAAGCTCGAAAAGATAATGAGCCTCTACAAATAATTTTAAAAATTATGAAGTGCTAAATTGTATTAAATTTAATTTTCCCTTTTTCTTTACCTTTCGACGGAATGTGTGACACTTTTTTGGGTCAAAATGCAAAAGAGTCAGAAAAAATGAACAATGAACCGAAAGCAGAGCATGCTTTTATGTGGCGAATGTGCTTAGTCTGTCTAGGGCCCCTCGGGCATTCACTTTTTCCCAAGAAATCATTTCTATATAAGCCCTATAATTGGCCAGCATTTCATTGTGTTGGAGCGCGCACAACCAGAGCGGCAGCTGAAACACAAAATAAAGCATTGCCATTTGGTATGGGCAATTTTATTCCAAGTGAAAGTGGCAAAGTTGCAGTGCACACCTCGAAAAATGTTAATGAGGCAGCCGCGCTCGGATCTGGCATAAAGGCAAAACAAGAAAACATCGTAATAAAAGCAGAAAGAGGCGATATTAAGCCGTAACTGTAGCAGCTTAACCCAAATCACTGTCAGATAATCAATATTGTTTTCCTTCCGAGCCGCGAGGTGAAATCTTTATGTTTCTGCCGACCTTGAGGCGCTTCATCGTCCACTTACATAAAGAATAACCCGCGAGGAAGTTCCTCTTCGGTGAGATCTTTCCTGTGGAAAAATAATGTCGAGTCATTAAGCAAACCGCGAGGAGGCGAACCCGAAAAAAAGGCAAAGCAAACCAAGCCAAACGGACTCAGATTATGTCACGGCAGCCAAGCAAAGTAAACACACTGCTAAATAAACATTAAGCGCTTCAGTTGAACGACAGCAGAAAGGGCGGGCAGGGGAAGCGCGGTGGCGGGGGAGCACTGGAGTCATAACCGGCGACATACTTTCCCATTTAAGGGACAAGGGGGCGGATGCGTAATGCCAATTTGTGACATTATTCAACAGACGCCAAGCAACGCCGCGGCGGCGTCCTAAGATTTTGCATAGGGCCATTGTTCGATTCAAAGTGAGCTATGTCAGTTAGGAGCTAGCGGATCTCAAGTGCTTCCTGCTTTCAAACAGACAGTGCGTTTCATAACTGATACGCGAGCACCAGTTATGGGTTTAATTGTAAATTAAATGATTATATTGTAAAGAAAAGGCCCAGCATTAGTTCGTGATATTGTATTAAATAAACTATTGAAGTAGTATTACAAGGGGCTTATTGCGTTTTTTGCGGTTTAACAAAGCTTTTGCGGTAAATAGTTTCTAAAATTTATTATAGTTTGATTATAGAATCTCAATGATTAAGAGTTAGTTGTGAAAGTATGAGTAAGTTGTGCAAATCGACACTTCCTCTATATATGCTCGTTATCAGGCAAAATCAATTATCAATTTAGCTTACTTATCGAACAGCTATGCAGCTATAGAAATTCACTGGAAATAATTCCCCTACATAGAGAAATATTTTAAGTATGAGTAAAAAAATGGCATCGAAGTTATATATTCGACTGTTGGGTATATTTTCATAGATTTTTTAACAATTTTAAAGATTTGTATAGATTTTTCTGGGCAATAAAGTGGAAATATCTATCACTATTATCCTTCAATTGTATTTTATCCAAGGAGAACATAAATATTTTAGTTTTCCTAAGGATAAAGATTGAACGAATAAAAATTATACATTATTACAAATGAAACCTCAAATAATTACTGATATATAGTCAATAAAACCCATGTTTAACTTTAATTAAAGTGATTTTTCCAATATAATAAACCAAACTATAAAACCTCCTTTTCCATTCAGTACTCACCGCTGTAACGTTACTCCCCACTAGAGCACAAACCGATGATGCCCTCGACGAGGAGCAGCCTCTCCACTTGACCAACGACGGTAAGTGCCAATAGGATGCGCTTCGCTGCCACGGACATTCACAACTTTAACTTTTAAGGCAGCGTCTTTCTTTCAGCCGCACCTGCACGATCGGCGCCTTGGCCGCCAGCTGAGTGAGGACTTGGGCCTCAGTTCGGCCAGCACGGGGAGCGGCTCCTCCGCCAGCAGCCAGTCCAGCTCTGCCTACGATGATGATGATGATGAGGACGACGACGATGTCGAGGGCTCCAGCGAGTACTATGACAGCGATGAGGAGCAGACCGAGGGCAGCAATGAATCCCTGCCAAGACAGCTATCCCAGTCCACCTTTAAGCGCATCTCGGAGACCTTAGGGGCACTGAACCATGTGGGTCACATGCTGGTGGACATTACACGCGGTGGACAGGATCAGTCTAAGACGGAGGATGTGGAGAAGAGTGAGGATAAGGAGAACTCATCCAGCTCTACTTCGAGTGTACCTAGCACCACTAGCACTGTGGCTACATCTTCCACGTCCTCACCTCTGGGAAAGTCGGAAGCCATTCCCGGAGTCTCCGGAAAACTACTGGACACTCTGCCCATTACACTGTCCGCCAATAGTTTACTGCCTGCTGGCAAGCCAGCCAACTTGAGTGTTGTCCAGGTTGCCACCAAGAGGATCGGGCTGGACGATCATTCGCCCATGTTCGTGGAGAACAAAGAGCTCAAGCTGAAGAAAAAGAAAAAGAAGAATAAGAACAAACAGAAGGTGAAAAAGCCCAATGAGGAGGCGATCCAGGGAGCTCAGCAGTCCCAGTCCCAGCAGAAGATCAAGATTCCCACAACGCCGCGCACCACAACCAGCACCTCAACCGCAGTGACTCCCACCACTCTGAGGCCTCTGGATCAGTTGGCGGTGGCAAGTGATGAGGCGGGAACCGCCAAGGACGTGGAGAACTATTGCAAGACGCCAAGTGGAAGACCGGGACGCTGTGAGGATCTCAGCAGCTGTCCAGCCTTGCTGCTTAATCTGAGCAGCTTAAGGGAGTCGCTGTGTTTCAAGAGCCTCTTTGTCCCCGGAGTATGTTGTCCGCTGTCGTCGACCGCAGCTTCATCTGAGAGTTCTACCGTCTTGACCACCCAAAGGCCCCTGAAGCTGACCACACGACCACCGCTAATTACTTCTACTACGAAGGCCTCTCAGCCCACCAAAAGGACAACCCTGCGACCCACGACCAGACCAACCTCGGGTCTAGTGCTCATTCCCCAGAAGAAGCCACCAACGACGACGACGACCACGACGACAGAGGTGCCGCTGGAGCCCGAGGGTTTGGATGAGATTGGAAATAATATTGTGGATCCCGACGAGTGCGGCCAGCAGGAGTACTCCACGGGTCGAATTGTGGGCGGAGTGGAGGCCCCCAACGGTCAGTGGCCTTGGATGGCGGCCATTTTCCTGCATGGACCCAAGCGAACGGAGTTCTGGTGCGGTGGCTCCTTGATTGGCACCAAGTACATTCTGACGGCGGCTCATTGCACCCGCGACTCTCGCCAGAAGCCGTGAGTTTTAAGGATTAAGAGTAGTTACCCCTGACGGATATAAACTTCCGGTATCTTTTAGATTCGCTGCCCGACAGTTTACGGTGCGTCTGGGAGATATTGACCTTTCCACGGATGCGGAACCCTCTGATCCTGTGACTTTTGCCGTCAAGGAAGTTCGCACCCACGAGCGGTAAGTTAGCTATGCTTAAATTAATGAAATATAAATAAATACCAATCCTATCGATTCTTGTTCCAGCTTCTCTCGAATTGGCTTTTACAATGACATTGCCATCCTGGTGCTGGACAAGCCGGTGCGAAAATCAAAGTACGTGATTCCCGTGTGCCTGCCAAAGGGCCTTCGTATGCCGCCGAAGGAGCGGCTTCCAGGACGCAGGGCAACCGTCGTGGGCTGGGGCACCACCTACTACGGTGGCAAGGAGTCCACCAGCCAAAGGCAAGCGGAGCTGCCCATCTGGCGGAACGAGGACTGCGATCGCAGCTACTTCCAGCCCATCAACGAGAACTTTATCTGCGCAGGATATTCGGATGGAGGGGTGGATGCCTGCCAGGTGAGTCAAAGCAGCTTATCCTTGTTAAATGACGCATTAATTTGATATATTTTCTGTGTTCAAAGGGCGACTCTGGTGGTCCCCTGATGATGCGATATGACTCCCACTGGGTCCAGCTGGGAGTGGTTTCCTTTGGCAACAAGTGCGGTGAACCTGGCTATCCAGGTAAGTTACTTTTAGATATGCTTAACTATTACTATAGCCTTAAATCCTTACAGGTGTCTACACCCGCGTCACCGAATATCTGGACTGGATACGCGATCATACGAGGGACTAATCGTCCTGGTGACCCACCCTATCCACCTTAGCCGTAACTGTAGCCTAAATTTAGGTAACACTAGTCTATGTACTCTTAATGTCCCTCCCCTCTTCCTGTTCTATGTGCAGTGTCTTATTTATTAACCGCAGCCCATTGCTCTGTGTAGCATTTGTTGACTAAATTATTAAATATTTAAAGATTATAAATAAAGTGAGTGAAGAAAAGTACTTTGATTGATAAGAAATATATTAAAAAGGGTTTAACAATAATTAGAACATCTTGGAAAAACAAACAGGCAATTACCCTTAGGAATGTTTGTATTTTTCTGAGCATATCCGGTCGATGATAGGATACTGAACTATGATATACCAGGTACCAAAAGCATTTTGTGTTAAATTTAAAAACAGTGTGTATTTTAACAAATCCCTAGCTTTATTCCCGAAATACCCGATAAGTAAAGGTCAGTTGTTAAATGTAATTAAATTTGTTAAATTTCTCTAGACAAAGTTTACACCTGCGGTTATAGGCAAAACTATCTGAGGAATGTGCAGGTGCAAACGAGATTGGTTGCAAATTAACTTTGAACTTTATTATAGAACTTTATTTTAATTTTTAGAAAGATTTCGCCAAAGACATTAACATTTTATAATCTATTTGTTTTCTACACAAATTTTAAGATACATATATCGGCCAGATGGATCGTGCAAATCGTTTCGCCTGGTGATGCTTATCCTATAATTAATGTACTTTATGAGTTTGGAGATACGTCCTGCTTCCTTTACTAAACCTTGTCTGTTAATTAATTTTCAGTACTTTTTGTTTTAGCAAGTCTGAGTACAAATTTGTACAGCTAGTAGTTACATGACTGCATTAATATATTTCGCTGTGGAGTGAGATCGTTTAGCTAGTGATGTAACCTAAACAGAACCCAACGAAACGTAACTAATTGATTTGTCATTCACAACACTCGAAGAAATTCGTGTAAATTAAAAGCCACTTGTACATGTCCGATATTAATTTCTCCAGAAAAAAAACTCTAAAGAAAGCTATTTGAACCACTGGCCTCTTGAAATGACGAATCCATGTGAAAAATATTCAGGGGAATCACAAAAAAAAAATAATAAAGGAACATCAAAGTTTATATACCCTTGCAGCTTAGAATTGGATCATTATAATTTAATCCAATTCCGTTCCTATGGCAGCTATATGATATAGTTGTCCGATTTTGATAAAATTAAAAAGGAAATCCTAGAATAACACAAAATGGTCAAATCTCAAATTTGATTAAAATATGTTAAAAACTTTCCAAGTTATAATTTTTTTTTCAAAATTTTCTTATGGTAGCTATATGATATAGTTGTCCGTTCCGACTTACTGAGAACATATAGAAGACTATCTGCAATATTTCATTCAGATAGCTTTAAAACTGAGGGACTAGTTTGCGTTGAAACGGACAGACGGACAAACGGACATGGCTAGATCGACTCGGCTGCTGATGCTGATCAAGAGTAATACATACATACATACATATATGAATATTTTATAGGATCGGAAATTTCTCCTTCACTGCGTTGCAAACTTCTGACTAAAATTATAATACCTTGCAAAGGTATTTACCTTTATGTATGTCCATTGGACAGCATTTGGGGAAATCCCCGCATTTTTACGTGAGAAATTCATATTTTCCTTGGTGCACCTTTTTTGGTGGCACTGGGAGTATATTTCTCTGTGGAGTGAGATCGTTTAGCTAGTGATGTAACCTAAACAGAACCCAACGAAACGTAACTAATTGATTTGTTATCGAACAAATTAATGTAAGTTAAAAGCCACTTGTACATGTCTGATATTAATTTAGTTTTACACCTAGTAATTACAGCCCAGAATCGAACAAAATAGGTTATGGGAGCTACATAGTAATTCTCATGCTTACTAGCTGATTACCCATAGTGCTTGACATTCCCCAAATTATCAATGGTGATGCGACTGCCTGATAAGTTCATTCATCCAACTAACTGTTGGTTTATCTCTTACTGGGGAAGTACTTGGCAAACAAACGTCCCGTCCTCTCTTTCCAATGACTTGCTCTTTAGAACACTACATTGCACAATGGACGGAAAGATACAGATACAGATACAGATACTTTTTTGGGTTGCAAAAAAAGCATGTCGTTTTTCAGAAAAATTCTGACTTTGCGGTCGATTTTTAGGTAAAATATGTAACCGACCGGCATGGTTATGGTCTCTATCGAAAGGGTCATCAAATCTCGGTAAAACCAAAGTAGAATAAAATTATAATATTTATTGCACGTGCTAGCATACGTGTTTTACCAAAGTACTAATTTTTCACCTATTTTTCAACTTTGATGGAATGTCAAAAATGTTATTTTGGTGTATTTTGTGTTTGGCATATAAGGTGTTGTTCTTGAATATGTTCTTTATCACAATCAAAAAAGATCGGCTGCCCCAATCTGCCACCTCGAATTTCCCAAGCAAAAGATACTTTCAACTCAGCGTAAAAAACGAGCGGCTTCATACAAATTCTGGTACAAGCACAGTCGCTGCGCAGTACGAAATTGTATGGCGGGCATAAATTTTTTCTTGTATTGGCGGCTTGTTTTTCAATTCCCAATGAGTCAAAATATTTTCAGAGAAAACAAACGAAAAGTCTTTTTCGGAATTGGATAAAAATTGAGAAAACTGCCTCAAAAAACATTAATTTTTGAGTATAAAATCTACTATTTATCACACCATATAGTATGACCACTCAATCGGAAGGTATTAAAACTACCTTTCATTAAAAAAAATATGAAAAAATATGAAAATATCTCAACTGGTTCAAGAGTTATGATTTTTGTAAACCTAAAATATCTAAACTGCCACTGTGCATTGTATATTATAAGTTCATTTGGCATTAAGCTTTCACAGCTGACGGACGCGAAAGGTTTCCCTCCAACCGGCAAAGTGCCAAAGTGCTCTTTTAGATAATTAATCAACTCGGCAGTTCAATGTGTTCCCTTAAGCACTTAAATTACAATCTGTACTTGTGATGATTTACTGTATTTATAAATCGTAATACTGAACAATTAGTGCGTCGATAATCACAAATTTCACATTGTTGCTGCGGCTGTGCGTGAGACCAGAAAGCTTCGAGTGTTTTGTTTATGCATAGCTTTTTCGGCTAAGCGCGTGGTAAGTACAATGCCAAAAGAGTAAGAGAGAAAAGCTCGTTTATAAGGGAGAGTGTGTTGCAAATTGGGGTGAGGGGTCAAAAAGGTTATGTGGGTTTTGAGTTGGCCCTGAAAGGTGAGTCACTAAGAAGTGGAAATAATTGCTTTTGAGCAATCAATAATGTAATCTGCTATTTTTACATAAAATCTTGTTCTTCACTTGTGCTGTTCAGTGTAAATGCCACAAACTTTAAGCTCTAGCATAAAAATTTAAGTTGATATGTAAAAGCTTTATGCTTATGTAATTTACACTCAGTATTTACTGGACTTCTCCGGGCGATTTTTTTTTAAATTTTATTTGTTTATTAAATTTATTTTTGTATTTATACCCTATAAAGCTTGTGTTGTAATTGTCATTATTTACAATTATTCATAGCTTTGTCGGTAATTCATCATTTAAGCGTAAAAGTTCTGACAGTTTATAATTGGTTTAAATAGTTAGTTGTAAACAAAACATCAACAAAACACTTATACAAGTCAATTATAAGTTTATAAGTTAGCTAAAACTATTGGCTTAGGACAGTTAAATAATTTCCAAACTAATTTTTTATGAAACAAATTATTTTTGTTATTTATAATTTATAATATTTTTTAATCTTATGACTTGAACCACTTCCAATAATCAATTTTAATAAAATTGTTCTCATTTTAAAATTGCCTATCGATTTTCATAAAATAAAACAAAAAATTTTCGACTGTTCCCGCCCGGGTTCGAACCGGGGACCTTGTGCGTGTGAAGCACACGTGATAACCGCTACACTACGGAAACTGTTGGAGATCGGTCGGCTTATAGACCTCCAACAGCTAACGAGTTGTTGTCTCAATCACCATTTCTATTTATAGTCTTTCATTATTATTTAATAGAGTAGCTAAATTTGTGTTGAAGTAATTCTTGGGAAAAATTTATGGAAGTGTAGAGCCCTGTTGTTTTTTATAAGTAATAGTGACAATACAGTTTTATGCAGACATTTAATACTATTTAATCGTTAGTGTAAATGTATAAAAATACAATAATTCATTTTATTAAATTCGAATTCTTCAAATTTGGCCTATTTTTGTCCAAAAAACAAACTACCCTTACATTGGACGACTTAGGCTACAGTTTTTTTAAAATTAAGTGTGCTTTATTTGTAATATTATATATAACTGAAGTATACAAAAAAGTACTTCTAAACTTCCTTGATATTCGAAATTACTTTTCGGGGTAGACTTTATTTTATTCCTTATTTTTATTGCGTTTATATTTTTAATGCTTAAAAGCTTTAAAATAAGAAAAAAGTTTGAGATACATACATAAATGGAAACAAGGATTTCGAACTGTAGGAATTTTATTTCTAGGTCTTAGAAATTAGTTTCTAAAACGAAGTACATATGTATGTACATATATGTATACATATACATATGTATGTAATAGTTATACTATTTAATCAAATACTTCCCATGTAGCAGTACATACTGTTAGAATGGAGAAAATTATTGAGTGCAAGTTTTGATTAAATGCAAAACTTATATGTATGTATTTTCGAAAAATACTAATATTAACTGTCACTTAATAGAAAAAAAGGTAAAAAAATATAACTTGTTCCCGCCCGGGTTCGAACCGGGGACCTTGTGCGTGTGAAGCACACGTGATAACCGCTACACTACGGAAACATCTGAGGTCAAGGCGCTTCAATGGTGGCCATTGCCCAAAGATCGTGGTAAACTGCCATTCCCCGTTACGATTGCGTGGCAGTAACAACAAATCCAGAGGCCGCATAAGACTGCCTGAACGAAATCCATTTCTCTGCCTTGTCATGCCGCTCTTAATTAGCCCTTACTTGTCCGCTCCACACACAATTGGCCATCAGCTTGGCGGGCGAGGAGGGGGCGAGAGAAAGGCATTCTCGACATGCCTGAAAGACGCTGACCAGATTACCAACCAATGCTCTTGGGAGGGGACTCAAGGAAGGGAGGGATATCTGTGTAGGCGGGGATGCTCTGCTGGCCCACCTGTAAATAAATTCGAGCACGCTGATCCTTGATTAAAATTCCTATTGTCTTGTCCGCTTTCGGCCGGGCCAAGACTCGCTCCCCCTTTCATTGCTCCGCTTTTGTGCGGCACCGTGAACGTAATTAATATGCAGGCCAGAACGGACTCTAACTGCTCTCTGGCACTCGTTATAATTACGCATTTAAATTGGCACAAAGGTTGAGGCCAGACACGAACACTGAGGACACACTGAGCGGAATAAGGATATCGGTAATGGGGACAAGGATTCTTAATCTGGGATTAGTCCTGCTATTTAAAAATTCTATTTTAATAAGGGAAGAGTTTAAATGGAATAAAATTTTATAAATAAATAAAATAATACCAGTAGCACCGGCCAGAGGCCAATAAAATAGTTTCATGATGATGCCTTATCTCTCGGGCACCCTTTTAGGATCTCAAAACTACCCTTCCTAATAAACTAATGCCGTTTGAACATTAACTTACTCTATAATTATATTTTTATTAAATATTTATACTTATAACTTATGGTTAGAATATATTTGATATTTACTAAAAATGAATGCTCTCAGTGAAAACAAATTCAAGAGCAACGCCAAGAAGACCCCCACAAGGGAGGCGCCTTCGTGTGTGAGTGTGCGGGGGTGGATATGTGTGTGTGTGTGTGTGTACCGCCCCATAAATTTGGGTCAATGGGAAAAACGTCAGAATTGAGTAATTACAACATAATTTTCAATTTTGCAGTTTACGTTGTAAATTAATTTGCGGTCGACATTGGCGTAGCAGCCTCAGATCAAGCTGTTCCATTCCATTCACCCCCCTTTCAGCTCAGCCCGGTTGAATCGTGTCCGGCTTTTGGGTGGGGTCTTGATCTCTGGGCGCCGGGCTCTGTGCTCTCTGGATTCTGGGGTCTACGTTCTGAGTTTTGGGTTCAGGGGGATTGCACAACAATTAAAGCAACAATTACTGGGCCGTTGGACGGACGAACAGCCGTTGGATTTGGCGTTGTGTATTGCCCCGAGCTGTTGTATATGGTAAATGTATATTGTTGTTCCGCCATTCGGGTCGGTGTTGCTCGGTTGGGGGTCACTCGTTTGTTGTGCATAATTAATTGTCCCGTTGTTCTGACCGTATTGATACCCAGTAGGTGAGGAGGTCACTTGGACTGGAATATTAATAGCAAAGCACAAGAGTATCACTTCTGAAGAAGTTGCATTGCGATTTCAATTTAATTATTTCCACATTGTGCAAGGGTTCAGCTTATTGCAGATAATTCAATGTAGACTGCCTTGCTTCTTTGTTTATTTTGCTTGAATTGTATTTCCATTACCTGAAATGGTACTTGAATAAAAGTATACAATACCCTTTGTGTCATACCATCCCAATTTAAAATTGTTGCTAATTGTAAAATACAATTTATTTACATGGGAAACGAATCTAATTCTTTTGTCTCCTCCACAAATAAATGAAATACTATGTAAAAATAAATAAATTAGCGTGGCTTGCACAACAATTAAGTTAATATGGTAATTCCGAGGTAACCAGACAATATATTCACACGGTAGAATTGCATTTGTGGGAGTAAAATATATACAAAAATGGTTATATTATACGTATTTAAATAAATGTATAAAAATATCTAAACTCTAAAAGAGGATATCTTTAGCCACAAAATTAAGGTACATGCCATATTAATCGGAAGTCCAGGCAGAGAACTTTTCGACTTGGGAGCCTTACTGATACAATTTAAAAAATATTATGAGTCTTCGAATGTCTTGGAATGAAAAAAGCGTGTTAAATATTTAAAATTCCAAAAAATTCTATAGATTTTAATTTTTTGTTTATTTTGTTTATTAAGCTAACTCAATTTTTATATGACCTACATTTTAAACAGGGATTCGAAGTCAATAATTTATAAAGTTAAAATAAAAATCGATGAAAACAAATGAGTTTACTGGAACCACAGAGTGCAAGTTGGCAGAAAATTAAATTTTAAATAAAATTTTAGTACGTGACAGATGCTGGTTCGTTCCAGTTATGGAGTTGGGCTTTATTTTATACACATTTTCCCTCTCCCAAACGCCATCAATGTATTTTTAAGAGTGACAAAATAGTTTTCTCATCACCATCATCAGCAGACCCGGGGGACTGACTGTGTTTTTTCTGTACAAAACTGTTTACGATTTTACAGCTGAATGGATTTTAATTGGAAGCACCAAAAGACACGCTAGTGTCAATGACAGAGGGGGGTCGTCGGATGAGGAGGAAGAGGCGGTGGCTGTTCATGTAGGGAGGTGTTATCCGGGCCGGATTTCTCCGAGAAGAGAAGTGTGGAAGGGCAGGGCAGTTGCTAGCAGCTGTGACAGGACTTTGGATCATGTGGGTCTCAGGCCAGCTTATGCAGGAGGGTGTTCTGCCCGAAGGATGCAATAAAAAATTGACCCGAAAATGTGTAACAAATGTTGTGACATATTTTCGCAACGTTTTCTCACAGCTCCCCCCTACACTGTCGAGAGAACTTGAACCCCTCTCGCGCTCCACCAAGCCGCTGCCAATGATCCTGAAAAGCGCAAACGAAAAGAGTCTGAAAGGATGCTCGGAATGGGTTTTCCCAGGGCGGGTGAAAATCGGTTTCGGGCAACATTTGTTTTGGGCCACACATATAACGGAAAATGTGCAAAAATGAATATGAAAGGGGAGCAAACGTTGCCAGGGAGTTGTGGCTGGCTGGGGTTGGCACTGTGGGGCGAAAATCTGTAACTGTAAATGTAACTGCAGCATGGCATGAACTTAATCTGCTGCCGAATGTTTTTCTTCTTGCTTTTTCCAGGGGCGGCGGGCGGATTTGTTGCTCAATTTGTAGGAGGAGCGGCGCGGGCTATTTTGAGCAACCCAAATACGGCGCATTTTCAATATTGCGGCAACAATTTTCATGGATTTTTCGCCTTCTTTGTTTTTCGCTTCGCTCTTTTTTCTGGCCTGTTTGTATTTGGCAACTTGGTAATAATGAAACCAGCGATTGGGGCCCAAGCTGCGGGGGTGTGTTCATTTAATTGAAAACGAGGCGTGGCCGTGGCAGAGGATGAGGCGGAGGCAGCAGCAGCAGCACTTAAAGCGAAATTGAGAGCAGATGGAACGGCAAGCAAAAAACTTACAATAATTGCCCACAACAGTTTGAAATTGAACGAAGCCACTCAAATGGACTGAAGTCCGGGGCAGCTCCGGTTAACTGAAATGATTACCATCGGCGGCAGATAAAGTTTCCGCGGCCACTTAATGGGTTATTTATAGAGTTTCCCGGCCAAGTCGGAGTGTTGAAATTAATTAAATTATACAATCAAAATCTTCTTCATCGCAATAAAGAAAATTTGTATAAAGAAGGGTAAAGAAGAGATTGAAAAGGAGGCTTACCATACTCTGCCCTTAGACTGGTTTTATGCAGTTCATTTCCCTTTTTATTGATGTTTTGTTTCCATAAAAATTACTTAAAAAATAAAAAAGCATTTCTTTTCTGGCCCGATAACTTGGCTTAAAAATAAATATAAGCAATCTCATTGATTAAGTTCTTCTCGAATTTCAACTTCTAGAGATTTCCCCGACATCCCCGATTAATCCATTTCCCGCACCGATTTTCTCTGACCCCTTTTGAGTTCATCAATAGAACGTGATACCCACTTTATTGCCATCCGTAAACCGATTCACACAGCAATGAACATAGGAAATATCTCAAATTTTCAAAGACAAATATGGGCCACAAATCACATTTCCATGAATATACTAGGTATATGTATGGATGTCCTCGGTGTCCTGGCTGCGGACATGTGTGCTGTATTATTTATATCAATTTGAATGATATACAAATTGGTATTGCAAACAGCTCGTGACTATAAACAGAGAGTGTAACCTGATACGTTGCTTGTTGCAGTCACTCGCCAATTTCTTCTGTGCAACACAGACGACGAGAGTGAGCGTTTGTGTGTTTGGACGCCATGGCGACCTTTTCTTTGGAGCCTCGCCTCTTTCGCCATGTTATCTTTGTGTATGGACGAACACTCGCATACACACACTGACACTGACAAAGGCAAGGACACAAGGCCGTGGGAGGTGGACAAGGCAAACAGGAGCCGCCCCTTCCATGTGAGTGGGCGTACAAACAGAGCGATCCCCTGCAGCCCAAAGCCTTCAGAGCAGGACGCATTTCGCACACTGACCCACGCCCACCATCCGCAGCCCACATCGTCCACCTGCCCTGCTTTCCCTGCGGCCCGCTGCATTATATCGAGGAAACCCGGGACCCAGGAACTACCATCTCTTTTTCGCCTCTCGACAAAAACCAATAAGTCAAATGACCGAAAAGGCTTAACAGACCATGAAAAACGTAAGAAAGGTAAGCCAAAAGGGGGGTGTTTGGCGAAAAAAGCCAACAACAATAAGCGGAAAATCAGGATAATGTAACAAAAAACGTTGCCAGGAAATCGATGGGAAAAAATGAATAAAGAACGGGCGAATTAAAAACGATAAATAAACAATGATGATTCCTGAACGTCCGGGCTGGGAATCGCGTGGGTCTTTTTACAGCACTTGGGCCATGGGTTCGTACATATATCGAACTCAAATATTTAGTCACATTTAAGTGAGATTATAAAGAATACATTTAACACATTTTACTTTTAAGTACAACATTTAAGGGAAAAAACAAAGAAATTGGTACAAAAAATATACGTAAATTATCACGTTAAATTTTAAAATATTTTTTAGTGTCATTTAAAAGAGGAAATTGCAGCATTTAAAGATACTTTACGAATAATAAAACAAGCAAATTAATACATAGATTTCCACTTTAAGTTTTTAAATATTTAATATGCAAATAATTTAAACAAATGGGAATAATTTTTGCATTTCTTTTAATTATTTAATTAAACAATACATTTTATACCTCATCAAAATCTTATATCCCACAGCTAAAATTTGTGCCTCATTATCATCACTGAATAAGCTCAAATTATATTTATTTCAGTAAGAAATATAAAGTGCAATTTGAAAAATTAGTAAGAACTGAAATACGTTTCTTCAAAATTTAGTTAAGTAAGCCAACATTCTTCGCTAATTTCTTGAAAGATGTCATGCGTAGCTGCATTTCAATATATAAAATATATTCGAGATATAACACTTTCAATGCAGTTTAGGTTTTGTGTTTCTTAAACGATTTCTTGCCAATAAAAATTTTCAGAAAAGATTAATGCATTGAAAACTCGAATTAAGCCTTAAACTAGAATTGTTCCCACTGGAAGAGCTTCCTTTATTACTAAAAGGAATTTCCTCAGCATTCCATTCCAATTTTTATTAGCTAACATATTTTATGGAATTCTTTGCACAGAATAGAAAACCATTACAGAGCTCACTTGATTCCTGTATTACCTTTGACTATTGCAGATTGCATTGAAAAGCTCTTAGACTCTTAAACCAAAAACAAATCTCATTGTTGACTGTTTGCTGCCGTGATTGCCGCATAAGAGTCGAGATCTACGAGGATGCTGGGGATGGAGTGGAATGGGGCTTGGGGCTTGGGGCTTGGGCGTGGGTCTGGGCCTGGGTCCGGGTGTCGTTCCGTGGGTCAGAGGAAACTGGAGGAAATAGAAGCAGCCGGCGATGTCCCATTTGTGCCAAGTGTGTGACAATAAAATGTTTACCGATAGCAATACCAGCAGTAGCAGCAGCAGCAGTAGCAAAAAGAAGCCCGCCTAGGAACAAACTGCCAAGGCAATTGAATGTGGCACAAAGTGCTCTAGTGGGTGGTGGTGGATTGGCCAGGGATTGGAATTTCGTGCTGGGATAGGGATTGCGATTGGGAATGAGTATGGGAATGGGTTGGGCCCGGTGCCATCTATTAGGAAAGGTTGCCAGGCAAAAAGGCGAGCCGTCGACTATTATAAATAATAAATGCTGACTGGTCAGCCAAAGCTAGTCGACTGGCAGGAGAAGTGTCCTTTTTGCTTTCCTCAGAGGAAAAAAAAATAAGGAAAGACAAAAACAATTTGCCGGCTCCTCACACCCTACATCATCGTCTTTCGGCCCCTGTTCGAAGCTTTTTTTCCAGCTCACGCGCCCTTGGCTCATAAATCTCGGCCAAGAGTGAAATAAAGCTAAGCGTAGCTCCTGACGTCGGTGTCCTGGCACCTGGCAAATTGATTTGTTGGTTTATTTGGTATGCCGTAGCAAAAGGGAGCAGGAGCAGGAGCAGTGGCAGGAGTGGGAGACGGAGAAGGGACCCCAAAGGAGCAACGTAAATTCGGGCGCCGCCTGTTTGTGTCGTAAAATACGGGGACATAATATGAACTGAGCTATAGTGAAGTGTCCTGCTCCTGGTCCTGGATCAGGCTCGTGTTCATCCTTGGCTCGAAAATGACATTACGATGAAGTTAAGCAGCTGAAGGCGCACATAAAGCAATTTTCAATTGGGAAATTGTGGTGCCTCGACGTCGTCCTTGATCGATTAAATTCAACGTCCGGCCGACCACTTAATACCTTTAATTTAAATCAATCAATCAATCAGGCAGCTGCTTCCACTTGAAGGGAGACTGTCCCTCCCTTGCTCCATCCGGCCGCCCCTCGCCGCCACTTACTGTTATTTTAGTTTTCCCCCAATTTCCACAGTTTTCCCGCCGGCTTAGTTTTGGTGGGTGGAATATATTTTGGGTCCTGATTTTAAGCAGCTTAACCGTTTGGCTCAATGACCATTCTTCTCCAGCCTATTGTCTTGCTAAGCTACTTAATTTATCTGCTATAGAGGTCCTGCATCGCTCTCTCGCTCAGGCCTATCAGCGGATGCCCATCGGTGTCTCGTCGGCCTGTGTTTAGGTTAAGACAATTTAAAGTGGCCCGAAATTGAAATCAAGTCAAATCATTGCCGCTCATCCACCCCAGAACTATGTTCGGGCTCGGGCTCCAGGACAGCCGGACAAGAGCAAGTGACCTGAATTCAATGCCTTCAGTTGTCCATTTGAATGCGTGTGCACAACAGGATATATATATTTACATAAATATATACATATAAATGTATTTACTTGTGTGTGAGTGTGTTTCCTACAAGGCGTTTCGGCCCCAATTTAGTTGGGGTTACCAACAGGAGATTCCTTTAATCTTTCATTCAGAAATCGGATTTCATTTTAAGTTTTTGTGGGTTTAGGATTGAATAGCACTCAGGCCTAGAATATATACAAATTAATAAAGTAGCTTAAAAGAAATATTATTAAACAGAAATATTTCAAGACCCTAAAAAGTTGGGTGAGTTTTTGATTTTAATATTTACATAATGGAATAAATCAAATACTTTTTCGAAATACCTTGACTAGGAAGCGTTAGTTAAGTTAATATTTTTAAAATTTTGCTAAATCATTTAATAATTTTAGAAGTGTTTTTTTCTAAGAAAACTAAAATTTTAACACTGCTTTGCACTTAAATCACCAGCTAGCAATCATTCGGTTTTCGAGCATTCGATTTTCTAGAAAAATAAAAACCGTAGTGATAAAAACTTATGACCTTTCACCATAACGATGACTTACCATGTCAAGTCCGTTTCTGCTTGCCATTGAAAAATAAAATGAAATTACTTGAAAGTTAGTTATTGCTGTGACCTTTTCGGGTTTCTGGAACGGCCTTGATTCAATTTCGAGTTGGCTGCATGAGTTGCATTTCCTATTGAATTACCCCAACAAGTCCCCACGATTCCCACGCGCAGTCAACCCTTCCGCCGTTCACCGAACAATCTTTCAATATTTCATGACCCAATCAATAACGTAAACTAACAACACGTGTCCTGACAAACGTAGCGATTACAGTGGAGCCTAACTTAATGAAAACGAAAACGGTTTACGGATTTCAAGTTGTAAAAATCTTTTGAAAACATTATTGTTGCTAGCTTTTAAAATGGAATTTGAAGCTTTCTTAAATTCAGTGAAGGAGTCTAAGGGACCTTATTTTATATACATACCGATAGTATTTTGAAATATTTTTATTGTCATTAATATTTAAACATTTGTATCCACCTTTTGAGACATTGACATGGTTGAAGTATCTCAAGAGTTCCTAATATAGATGACATAAAAAAAGTTATCCTCGGAGAACGCAAATTTGTGGGAGTTGCAAAGTTTAAAAAGTTAAATTCTTGAACTTCCACTGTCTTCGCTTGCGGCATTCATCTGGCTTTACTCCCTAACACCCGCCCACATCTGACATTTCGCTTGCATTTAGCTGCAGTTCGATTCGCTTGCATATTTGGCCAATAAATTGCGCTTCCCGAGCAAACTGCAAACTGGAAGCCGGCTAGAGCCTGCAGCTGGCAGATCCTATCTGCCATCGCTGCGGCTCTGCCGCATTGCTATCGGAATGTCAAAGTTCAATGTGCAATTTAAATGCAACGCCCTGCAATTGGCTTTGCCTCTCGTCCGGCGTGCAGGTGCAGCAGGAGCAGCAGAGTCCGTGTCAAAATAGAAGAAACTGCAAACAATTTGTATTTAAATTTAAATTCCCCGCTAGAGCAGCAGCGTGGAATGCAGAGCCTGTGGCTGTTTTTAATTGGCAAATAAAAATGCGCAAACGAAAAACGAAATTTTTGCATATGAATGCAAAATGTGAGCGATTCTGAACTGAAATTTATGTGAAAAAAAATCAACGTGGCATGGGCATTGAAAAAAGCGAGGTTTCGCATAGAAAAGAAAAATAATCTGCGAGCCCTGCACAGGCACATCAGTCCATGCACACACACACTCCGCACACAGCGGGCACATTCATGGCAGCAGGAAGCATCGATTATTCAAAACATCCGCAATTGGGAGAGCTTATCAACACAGGCGCCATCTTCAGAGCTCGCCATCTATGCGCAGTTTGTCAAAAATCTTTTTTCCAGCGCTTTTTTAGAGTCGAAATTTATTAAGCCACGGACACGTCATATACGCGAGGGAGAGGTGTGCACATTGGTTTGCAAGTTACTATATGTTTGTGAAATGTATATTGCCTCAAACAAATCATAGAAATCTCTGTTGGTTTGTAAGAGTATTATTAGAGGTTTAAAGTGTAACTGAGGAAAACTTCAGAAAATGTAAATGATTAACAAAGCTGAAGTTTCTATTAAAATTATTATTATTATTAATATAATTGGTATTAAATAGATTTAAATATTTTACAAAGGTTTACAAGGGAAGTTTAACTTAATAATTAAGGGAATTCTTTTCTAAAGCTGTCTTAAAAAAGAGGAAAACAATTTGTATAAATCATCTGAAAAATTCCTTTTAGCACATTATTTTTTATATCCGAATTTAATTATTTTCACTTTACCAGAAGCAAAAGTTGTTTTGTTATAAAATACTCAACATTAAAAACAACAATGTTAAATTACAGTTAATTAGATAAAAAGAAACTAATTTTAGTTTTTTTAGTTTTGTTTATAGAAGCGCAAAGTCAATGCTTCTGATTTTATTTACTTAAATCCATTTTCTATTAAATGCAAGATCAAAATAATTTGGCCAAAAGGTAAATACAGAAAAGTCTATATATATTTAGCTGTTTTGATTTCGCCTCAGAATTGCTTTATATATTTCTTGGTGACGAAACCACTTAAAGGGGTGGCAATAGTATATGAAAAATAAATCTCTAGAGCTAGAGTTTAACATATAAATAAGAAACCAATTTAAATAATATATATGTATATAAATAATACCACATCTCACACCACTCTTCCCAACTGTTCAATTAATTTGTACGAAGAGTATCTTTGGTTCAGTTTCCGCTTCGTTCGACCCTTTTTATCCTGTGCTCGTTTGGCGCATCGTGATGAGTTTTAGTGTCTATTGTCGCGTGCGGGATAGCCGCACCAGGAGCTACCACATCCAGTGACAATCACACATACAGAGGCGGCCACGTATCCTGTCACACACTCACACATCGATGGGCATCCTGCGCCGCCTTGGCTCATTCATATGCATGACGATGTGTCCATTTTTGTGGCTTGTCATTAATGCATAAAAAATGCTAATGGGCCGGCGTTTATGTCAACGCTTTTGCCAAAAAGGTGCAAACTGTTGTTGCCATCAGAGTTGTTGGGCAAAATGTTTGTCGTAATGCCTTTTAAATGAAGTTGTGCGCCATTTGGCATTTGAAGTTTGCTCTGTTTGCTACTGTTTTGTCCGTGTTTTGGCCGTTTGCAATGATGGCCACCAAATTGAGTTGGCTCTGCGGTGAGTGGTTTCTTTTTTGCTGTCCCGACCCGCCCTATGCCGGATCCGGGACCCTCCTCCATCTCGATCGTTTTGTTCGGGGATAAGCTGCAATGTCAGATTAGTATGAGGACGGGGTTCGGGCCCTTTAAGCGCTGGGGCTGCTGGTGTAATGCCAAAAGGGTTCGCTTGGGTAATTGTGTGTGGATGGCTTCCGTATCGCAGGATGAGGAGGCGGTGGCCGAGAGTGCGGCAAAGTGTTTATCACTAGACACCCGATAAGGTGTGAGGGTTAGTGGCCCGGGCAAGGACATAGGGACATGGGGACAAGTCAGAGAAAAGCCATAGTCAAGTGCGATTTCAATGGAGATTAAAATGGAATCGGGCAAAGGTTGCGATTGTTTGCAGTTAGCTGTTGAAAACTTAATGAAACTATGTATGAACTTCAATTGGCCCTTGACATGTGTGTGGTGACCTTTGAAATGTTGAAAGTGTACTGATTTAGCTTAACTTGTTGAGGTGCTGATTAAGAAACTTTAATTCAAAGCTTGAGGATTAACTGTTTTTTTTTTTGCGTCTTGTAGCAAAAATAAGACTGCTATTAAAGTAACTATTAAAATTCTCAAAATGGTGGCACTTGGACTCCAGGAAAGACCGCCTGAGACTTCTTAGGAGCCAGAAAAAAATGTATAAAAAGAAATGTACTTTGAAAAGGAAGTCTATCACTGGAAGAACCTGCATTCAATGCTCCCAATGAGACCTTTACTAGAAATAGAGTGCCGAGAATATGATGAAGTCTGTTTAAGAAATATGCTGATTGCAATCTTTTCCCTGAAGTTTCAAAAGGTCACTTTCAATTCAGAATAACCTTTCTCAATTACCTTTTCTGAGAAACCATTTAGTTATCTGGAAGCCAAGAGGTTTCACTGGCACAACTACTGCTCCACTGTGCCTGTGCCCCGCCTCTGCACAATCAACGATCCGAGGCGGCCCATTAACGCTCCTCTGTATCTGTTCCATCTGGGCATGCAGATGTGGGGCTGTGTGCGTGCTGTTTGCCTTGGTATTGGTATTGGAATCGGTAGTGGTAGTTTGACACGGCCCCACGTATTCGCGTTTTAGTGTTATCTGGGCGTCGACATCAGCGGCGCGTAACGTGAAAATTTTTCAGCCCAACCAATG
Organism: Drosophila bocqueti; assembly: GCA_018151655.1. Lineage (NCBI taxonomy): Eukaryota > Metazoa > Arthropoda > Insecta > Diptera > Drosophilidae > Drosophila > Drosophila bocqueti. The sequence goes on from JAECXF010000001.1 coordinate 24,433,192, forward strand.
CGCCAAAAACAGTTTGCAGGCCAAAAAGCAGCAGGCGAGGCCAACCCAAGTGAGAATGTTAAAGTGGGGTTGAGCCGACCATCAGAATACCGGGTAGTTAGGATAGTAATTCTAAAAATTCTATCTAACTTGAACTCATGATAACTTCTTGACTTATTTTGTATTGTCCCAAGAAGATTAAAAAACATTGCAAATTTTAAATTTTGATAATAAAGAAGCCATCTGATTCTTAGTGATAGCTTTTTACATAAATACCATATACCCTTACCAAATCGTATACTTTTTACACCAAAATTGGGACTCGGAGGAGTCGAGTTCATTGCGTTTCTGCAGTGGCGCTGGGTCAAACTCTGGGGGGTACTAGAAGGGTGGTGTTTGCTTTGGAAATTCGAATTGGATGTCGGGGTTGGGGCTGGAGCCGCATCAGGGACCGCAGTCAAAATGGCAATTTATCATTTTGTATTTAAGCGCGGTGCACAGGTGAGAGTGGAGGGAAAGTGGCGGGCCAAACGGAAAACCAAACGAAAAACCAAACCGAACCAAGTGAAATGAAATGAAATGAAAGGCGGCATGTGGGCCACGTATTTTTAGATACTAACAAGTGATAAAAGCCAACCACGTACCACCCAAGCAGACACACACACACACTCAGTTGGAGAGACGGACTGACGGATGGAAGGATGGATAGATGGATGGAAGGCTGTGATGACTGACGAACTGAGGAACCGACTGACACCTACTGCAGGCAAAGGCTGACTCGGCATTCCTTAACTGCGTATCCATCAATGTCGTAGCCTGTCGTCCTCCTGATCCTGCCACTGCTCCTGCGAACGCTGCTCCTTTCCAAATTGCTGCTGCTGACGTGCCTGCATTAAAGCTATACAAAGGACCACGGAGCAGCAGACAGCAGAGAAAAATTGAAAGCCTTTTATAGGCAGCGCACACATTGGGCCCCGGCCCATCTGCACCTTGAAAAAAAAAATCAGAAACCAGATAAGGAAGGCTTCCTTCATACTTTAGAAACATGTTTTTCCTTGAGACACATTGAAAAACAATTCGATTATAAATATTTTAAACCAGGTCAAAGTTATACTAGGCTTTCAGAAGATCTCCTTTACGGCTACCTTAAATAAATATTTATTCTTGTTAATGTGCCACCATCTCATAATACTCCCTTGTTAAAGATAATATATATGTCAAATTCAATAAAAGCAGAATTGGTTAACCGTTTTAATACCATTTTTCCTGGGTGTAAAACCGAACCATTTCCCGGCTTTCATCACCCATCCACTCGGAATCCATCCCATCCAGCGAGAGAGGGAGAAAGCCACCCGAGCAGAAGCTGCTAAATATTTTGGCAATTCAATTGACGAACCCCAGAGGCGTTTGCTTTTAAATGCATCACTTGGCTCCTGCTTCCTGTGTCTGGCACTCCTGGCACTCCGGTTCCTGCTACTCCTGCAGCTCGTGTCCTGGACTGGGATGCGTGGTTTATTAGCTGATCCCATCGTCCTGACAAGCTACTTTTGACACGCCCACCGCCGAAACAACAAATACAGGAAGTCTTAGGCGGTAATTTACTTTTCAGCGCTCTGCAGGCAAATTATGCAAGACATTTCCCCGCTTCTCCCCCTTGCCCTTACTCTGAACTTTTCCGCAACCATCTCCATCCGCTTAACCCCGCCCCTTTGCTCTGCTGAATTATGGTAGCAGCTTAAAGTTTCCCTCGTTTTTCGTGCTCGGAAAGAGCATTAGAAGTTTTCAAGTGCTTTGCGGATTCCTTAGCTTCGGAGGGCGGCGGAAGTTCCTTTGAAAATTGAAAGAACAAGTTCAATTTTGGGTCGTGACTGTCTGATTAATCTTTAAAGTAAATACGTTTGATTGATTCAAAGAAATCGCAATTTCTCTAAGCAAATAGTATGAACAAATAGAATATTCAATGAATTTTACTGACAGAATATGTATATTGAATGGTTTATGAAAATCATCATGTGCATTTTTCGGTTGTCATTTATTGATAAATACCAGGTTTTATGTCGTAAGGTGATTGCTTGGAAAACAAGTAGGATATTACATTATTTTTAGTGAGCGAATTGCATATTATGAAATTTATAAAAATCATCACGTGAATTTTACAGTTGTCATTAAAATGTATTTGGTAGTTCCTAATCGGGCGAAAAAATCAGGCACACTGACGAGACTAACTCCATAATACTTGTCTTGATTCAACCAGACTTAAGAATTAAGCAGAATTTAATACGAAGACTTGTTTTACGGTTGTTTTCTCTACCTTAGAGTGAGTTGCAATTTCTTTTAATATCATTTCCCTGAATTAACTAACATTTATTATTTAAAAACAGCTTGAAGATAAGTTTTTACTTAATCAGAACAATTATTTATACAAGTGCAGTTTCAAGAGTTCTTAAACTCGACAAAAAATCGTTCTACCTGAAGTTGTTTAACCTTCAAGGTTGCGCGGCATCACGCAGCTAACAGCAATTCACGGCCATCAAAATCTATTGGGGGCAAACTTGAAATCTGTTCTGCGCTGTATCACAATTGAAGTTTTAACCCCCGAAAGCCCCACCCGGCGTCACCTTTGGCAGTCAAACTCATAATCGGGACACGTGCTGGCTTCGTTATTTCTCTCTTATTCTTTGCCTGGCTTTCATTTACGGAACTTTCGTTTTTACCCTCCTCCCCCACCTCAGCCTTTTCAAATTGTCAAAGTTTTTTCTCTTTCCCTGGGTTTTCCCACCATTACATTTTTTCTGGGGCGGTTTGCTGGATGGGGCTAACTACTTTGCCGCTTTTTGCTGGCTTTTATGGATGCTCTTTATTTAGTCAATGACTTTGACGTCGACAACTTTAATCGAAAGCAATCTGAAGCCGGGTCCCAAGTCGACTGACTTCCCTCTGAGGTGAGGTGTGCGCACGCGTTTCGCTTAATGCCGCGTAAATTGTTTCGCAGCCAAAGTTTGCACATTTCGCGTTATCCGCCATTTACATATTAACCCGAAACCCGAGACCCGAATCCCAGGACTCAGGACTCAAGACCCAAAGCCCAAAGCCGAGAGGCTCCACTCCTAAATACCCAGACCCCACGTCCCCAGGAGAGCTGCCGTCCAAAAATAGTTTTCAATTAGTGTGTTTCGGGGCGCCTCTGTCTGAGCAGGGTCTTCCGATTGTATTTTTCCCCGGGGGGCGTGGAGTTGTACTCAAGTTTATTTGGCCAAACTTTCTGCCAAGCTCAACGAAATTATGCGCATTTTTATCGCTCGCCGGCATTTTGTTCATGTTTATGTTTGTTTATCTGCGACCAGAAGTTATTGGCCAAATTAAACCGAAACTTGTTATTGTATCGGAATCCATCTTTTGTAAGCAATTTAAAGCGGCATTCGGCGGCGATCATTTACGTCCATCGGCTGGAAACTGGAGCCCGCCTTTGACTTTTGTGCCTTTCCACATAAATCATAGGCAATATTTTTTATTTTATTGCGGTCTTTTGTACCTTATGCGGCCAACATATTGTGCATAAATCTTTAATATTAAGTAAACACCACATATATTCACGTCTAAATTTAAATTTATCGCCTGCTGCGCATTAGTTGTACTAGAAAGAAGAAAAAATCAGTCCGGGACCAGGACACATTGTTGGGAGCTTAGCTCGGGTAGCTCTGGATGAAATAGGACTAAAAGTTAAATGGAAATCTATGGCTTTGTGGCTTATTGTACCACCGGCAGCTAAGGGGCGGACAAAGGGGTTTTGGGCCTTGGAAAATGGGCAGATGGAAAATGGAAATATTATAAGCTGCAGGTAAATGTATGCAGAAAAGGATATTTCTTTTTTTGTTCTGTTTTCGAGTAAAACGAAACTCAAATAAAAGAAAACCAAGAGCGGGCTTAAAAACTAAAATCTCAGAAAGCAAAGTATAACAATGAAAGAGCAGGGGTGAAAAAGCAGGCGGTGTGGGCGAAACTGACAGTGCGATGGAGGAGTTACCTTGTTAAGTTGGATGAAAAGTTGACACTTGAGCGTGGAGAAATCACTCAGAAATGCCAAAGCAGCCACAGCAATTGGCCTTGTTAGCAGGTGGCTCAGAAACTCAGAAACCCATGAACCCTGTGCGCAACTGTACGGGCTTCGGTTCTGTCTCCTTTGGCTTCTTTCGATCCCTCAACTTCGTCTACTTATTTGACGCTTTTCAAAACGCTCTCACATATCCGCAACAATCAACTGCGATTCGTGACTTGCGACGGCAGCAGGAGGAGGCCCGCATTTCGGGGCTAAATGTCAAAAACTTTCGCATTTTGCCTCCTGGCTGGTGTGTCCCGTCATTAACTCTCTGCCCCAAAAACCCGGTGGGAAGCTACCGCAAAACACTGCATATAGAGAGGGAAAAAATTGAGATTGATTATTAAAGCCTTTTTAAAAAATTATTCTGGTTTAATTGGTTTATTTATTTACAAATATTTATAACTATTTAATTTAGCTTTTTAACTTATATGAGGACCAGAATATTATGTAAATTAAACCAGGATCTATATTTCTGTGTCGCTGAATTCCTGCTTGGGAGCTTCAGGAGGGAGTTCTTCGAAATATTAAGATCCTTTTTATTATTTATACTGCACAACAGTAAAGGGATTACATTTTTCGCACCATTGCAGTGTAAAATGCGCACTTTTTGATTAGGAAAAACGCCAGGTAATCCTCTGCGGGCGCCGCCACAAAAGCTTACGGTGGGCGGCGTGTAAATGGGAAATGCGGAAAAGAGGAAATGGGGACATGGGGGCGTTGGGAGTTCGCTAGCCTGGTGAAAATCAAATAAATAAAATAAACCACAAGATGACGTCGTCGCCATGACAATGGGAGACGTGCGGGCGGGCGGAACGAGCGTTTGTTTATTCGATAAATCTATGGCAAGGCGAAAATCAGCGGCGCTTGGCCATCGGAACGGCAGCAGAAGCGCGAAGCGAGAGCGACTCTTTTTCAGTAACTGGCAAGCGTTCAAGCCGAGCGGGCTAAGCCCAGAGCACACCGCGGGAGCGAGCGAGAGCGAGACAGTGAGTGGGTGAAGACTCGGTGGGTGGCAGGAAAATAGCTTGGCTGGGAAAATGGCAGGAAAATATGTAGCTTTCCCGGGTGTTTACGTGTGCGCCGGGGTGTGTGTGCCTGGCTGTGTGCGGTTGTTATTATTGATGGCTTCACTTTAACTTGCAGCTGGCTGCGGAGCTTCATTAAGTGAGAGTTGGCTGTTGGATTTGTTGGCTTTGTTTGGACGTTGGCAACATCGACGCCGTTATGGATTCACCTACACCGCCAATTGTCATCGAAGATTCAAACGGTTCAGCAATGGATGCCTGTTTCACGGCATTTGACAAAGACGGGTGAGTGAGTGATGGCGAATAAAATTCCCCAATAAAATGCAGAAATTCTCGGAAGTACCGTATTCTATTTAATCAATTATTTATAATAATCCTGCAATTATATATAATTTTAAATTTAAATGCTAGCCATCGGTTTTGTTGTATAATTATATAATTATATATATTTATATATTGTGAGTTTGCTAAAAACTGTCACACCGCAAGCCGCAAAGGAGATTATTCGACAAAACAAAAACAAATAAACGAACATTTAAATGCGCTAAAAAATATATTTGTGCCAAATTCGACACATGATAATATAAATAAATAAATCGGTAGTTTGATTATTTTAAATGCAAGCATAAAGTGCAGAAATAAATGACCTTATTAACATTGTGCATGCATTAATTCTAATTGACAACTGGACAAGTTTTATGTGCGACACTTTTAAATATAAAATCAATACATGCAAATGCAAAAATTAACGGTAAAGATTAAAGTGCATATATTTTTACAAGGTCAAATTTTATATTGCAGTAAAAAAGTCAATTGGCAATTTTTATTTTTTGGATGAATTGGTAATTAGTACCTATAATTTAAAGTGATTTTGAATTGTGCAATTTAAACTACTCAAAGGTTTTTATTTACAGTGTTTTATATAGACAAATAAGTGACTTTGAAGTTCATATTATGAACCAACTGTTTAGACACTTTATTCGGACTTTCAATAAGTCTTAACTAAACCATTTTTACAAAGATTTTTCAATGAGATGAAAATGTAAACATATTTAATTTAAACTCAAGATACTAAAATAGTTTTTCGCTCTGTGGTTTCCTCTTTTTGGTGGAAATTAAATTTTTTTTTATATATTTTTCTTATTTAAAGTTCTTCTGCTTACCCTAACATTCCTCCTTTTTTCCAGCGATGATCGCCTCAATCTGTCCGAGTTTTCGTTAATCTGTCGTGCCCTGTTCCGGAACGACAAAGGACATATCTACGATGTGCCGCCGGAGCGCCTGGAGCAGATCTTCGCCGTGTTCGATACGAATGGCGATGGCTTCATCGACAGGGAGGAGTTTAAATTCTGCTGGAACCAGTGGATAAAAACGGTGAGTCGAATTCGGGACACACTCCCGCATCCCAAACTATTTATGTATTCTTGTTTTGCGGTTAACGTTTTGCGTTATTCAGTGATTCATATCCGGGGACTCGTAAAATCATAAAAAAATGTGATAATAAAATATTTGTCAACATGTTTCCCCCTAACGCACTCACCGCACACATGAAGCTAAAATTTGCAATCAAAGTGGCCGAGTACTCGGATTGTGTGTGTAATTCAATCCTGATCAGTCCCAGAACTTCCGAGGGGGTTTTACATCCTTGGGATTTTGGGGTTTGGGCAGCGGTAAAATGTCGCTTACAGCGAATGTCACACGTCATGGGGCTTCGCTGCATGCGTTGGTGTGTGTGTTGGTGGGTAGGTGGGTGTGTGGGGGATTGCTTTCATCATCATTTCCATTCCGCATTTCGTATTTCCCATCCGCATTCCCATTCCCACTTCCATTTCCACATCCACTTCCATCATCATCATCAGGACTTCGCACAGTGGGAGGATATTGGAATTGAACTTTCTCCCTGAAGTTTTAAAATTTATGTGTTAAAAAATAATATTGCTTTGTATATCCTAGACATTGCAAATATATATGTATTTTAAAAGACATTTTATTGTAATTTTAATTTGTATAAAAAAGTATGACCAAATAATATTTTTTAAGAAATAAATAATTTTATAATAAAGTTTACAAGTAATTACCCTTTTATGACTCACGTTTCTCCTTGAAACTTTCTCAAAAAGTACCCTTTAAATTTCTTCTTTAAATTCAAATTTGATTTTTTTAACCACTTTTTATGCCACTTTGGCCCCACTGTCCGGCGCTGGCCTGTCACGAAGAGACAGAGTCAGAGGCAGTGGCAGTCGGCGGCATATGCAAATGTGATAATCCGATGCTGGGACTGCCTAACACAGATACACATATACACACACAGGCACACACTTTCGCACACACTCTCACAGTGGCCACACTCCGCACGTAAAGTGATAAAAACGCGTGACAAATAAAATGCCACAGAACTGGGGTAGAAAACATGAAGGGATGCCGCGCTGGGCGGTTGCATTCAAGACTTCTTCCCGGCATATTAAAATAGAAATGAACAAAAAATTTCAAATAATTTTATTGTCGTAGTCTATGACTTTTGCACATCTCCATCTCGGCATCACAACTTTGTTTGCCACAGTCGCTGCCATAAAATTGCGTACGTGATGGTACAAATGCTGCAGGACTTCTTTATTTTGCGGCTTGCTTTAAGCCACTTGAAGCGGCAAGTTAATTTTAAATTTTATTCAAGTTTTTTTTCCTTTGTTCGCAATGAAATCAAAGTTCGATGGAAAATTTTGTTTGCAAACATTCGATTGCTGATAAGACAATCGAAGAAAGAGGTTTTAATAATGAACTTTTCCAAAAAATATTAAAAAATGTATAGTTTTTTTTTAGAAGTTTAAGAATGAAATAAAATGTAGGATTATCCTCAAAACAAAGTTATAAATCTGCCTTTAAGTTTTGGCAAAGAGACAGAATTTATTGTATTCATAAATTATGTTATATCTTTATATATATCTTTTAAAAATAAAATACTAATAATAGCTATACTTACTTTAGAAACTTATTCTAATAATAATTTATTTAATTTACGTTCATTTTATTTACGTTCTCTAATGGCTCCTTATCGCTTCATTAGGCATTTCCAAATTATTGTCAAAACCCCAAATGGGTAATGTAAATGGAAAATGTTGGTGTGCAAGTTTTATAACATTTTTATGGCACCTCCTGTTATTTTAATCCTATTTTTAGAAGTTTACGAGCATGGCCATGGTAAGCCAGCAGCGTGTTTATTTATCCCACCTATGGCAAAGAGGCATCAACTTTGATGACCTGGTATACCCACTCCCCCCCACCGGGCAGACACACAATGCACACACCTCCTGAAATCTGAAATCCCGGCCCCATTAAGTATACGCCCTGGTGGCGGCAGCTTATGTGTAGCCTGTTGAGTCCTGCCCGCCATTGTCACGCGACAAATTATTTCAGAAGCGGGAAAAAGGAATAATCATTTTATTTTTGATATGCCATTTACCCCGCCCACACGGCCCGCCCCTTCCGCCCGTTCGCACAGAATTGCGTAATATTGTATAAAAAATTTATTAACGCATAAAAGAGCAGGCCGAATGAAATCTTCCGGCAGCTGATACTGTAATAACGGCAACACTTAAAAAAATGACAGTCCCTAACGAAACCCCACCCTCTCCCCGCCTCCTGCAGTCACAGTTTTTCCCAGAAAAAATAAAATAAATTCGATGGAAGAGAAAAAGAGAAATGCTGGCCCATAAAATTGACTTTTGTTTGTATTTCCGCATGAATTGCATAAATGGTAATTTTGCAGTTTAACGTTTGCATAAAGCGGGAGGCGGGGAAATCAGAGAGGACGCGAGAGAGACAAGCGCAGCGCCAAAAAAAAATAATAGGGAAAACAACAAACAAGCCAAAAATTTGCATAATAAACAAATCAACGGATGGAGGGCCGCCGCGGAGGGTTGAGCTTAGAATTATGAGGATGAAACTTCGGCACACAAACACTCACAGCCGCAGAGGCAAATTAAATTAACGAATAAATAGAACATTAGCGCCATAAATCATTTGCATCGGTCGCTAAATATTTTGTGGCTCCTGCGGCTGCCTTTACATGTATCCGTGTCTGTGTCTGTGCTGGGATTGCACATTGAAATCGATTGAAGTTGCGGAAACGGAAATGGAAATGAAAGCAAATTTATGGAAATAATATGACCGAAGGGCCGCAGCGCCGATGGAGTGATTGCGCGTGTCCAGAATTCATTTGAATGTAAAAGGTAGTCGCGGGCCCGGTCCATTATTTACCCCAATTTTGATTTATACATATAATTCAATGTGACGCGCTTACGTTTTGATGTTTTTATTGTGTTTGCATTTGCCCAAAAGAGCGTAATTTATGTGCTTAAATGTGCAGAAAATGCTTTTTTAACCAGCTGCACAGAGAGAGAGTGGGAGGTAGGTAGGTAGAGGCATAGGCGGAGGCCAGGCCAAAGTTGCCCCGAGCGTGAAATGCTGCGGCTTTCGCATTTCTGGGAAAACAACAACGAACGGGCCCCCCGGTTTTTGACGAGGGACAAGCCTTGAGCTGAAGCCTGGGCCTGATTTCGGTTTCGAGTTTGGGTCCCAGCCTTCCATTTCTTCCCGGCGGGGCACATAATATACTTAAAATACTAATTGACAAAGGTGAAAGGACACATTCAGCCGAGTTTTCCTGATAAACTCGCTGGACTGGCACTTTATTTAATGCGAATCTATTTCTTTTGTTTATGCCTTCCTTTGACATTTTCGGTTCTCTCAATTGACTGCGAGTGGCGCTTGAAGGGACCACTCTTTTCATGTACAAGTACTGCACCACCACCATGAGCCGCCATACCTTTTTTCATTTCGGGTCTTTGTTCGTAAATATTTCATTTCTTTAAACTGCTTTTATTTCTCGTATAATAAATTTATGGCCACCTCACCTGCTCGTTTCCTCCTTTGTAGCAAACCCTTGTGCACGAAAAAAAATATCCGAGCAAGAGTTATATGAAAGTATTTAAGGTTAAGTTATCTAAAGGGTTTATTAATTTTTAAAGGATCATTAGGATCATTATAATGATTAAGAGCTTACCTATATTCGTATGGGTCAAGTATAATATTAAATAATTCAACTTGAAATAAAAGTAGCAATTAAGTGGATTAAATCAGCAAACTATAAATATAGGTAAAAACGTCTGGTGAACAATATGTTTAAAATCCATTTAATTTAAAATTTTCTCCAGCCCCACCTTTCTCTCAGTGTACTTATGAGCGAGTGTGCCTTGGCGTGGGCAGAGCAAGTGGGAGTGGCAGCCATATATCATACACGGCATCATCATATAGTTCATTGAACCCCTGGCCATAAAGCAACTCAAAAATCTTCAACAGCTTTAAGTGTCTTACAGTGTCTACCGTTAATCTTGGCCCACACTTACACACACACACACACACTAGTACAGGGAGAAAGTGAGCAATACAGATACATAAACACACATACACACAGACCTGCAGAGACAGTGTCGTTTATAATGTCTTCATTTATGGCACAAAATGTGGCACATTTTTTTGTGCTCAGTTACGCACCGACACCGACACCGAAAAGGACACGGCGGCAGGAGAATTACAGTGAGTGCCAAAAGTCGCCTCACAACTTCTCTGCTCATCGAGCGGAAAATAATATCGTGCTATAAATTTCGCTCAGTTTTTCCACCGTCTCCCCATCTCCTTCCCCATCTTTTACCCTCGGCGAGCTTAATTTTTGCTGGTCGCTGGATTTTTCCCTCACCGTTTTCCTTTCCAACTGCCGACTGATGAAAGTTTAACGACCAAAGTTGACACGCTGCGGCGATTATTTAGAAAGTTAATGACTTATAACATACCCCGAAAAAGTCACAGGAAATGAACAAAGAGAAAGAGAGAGAAATTCAGTAGAGGCAGAACAAGCAGGAACAAGATTCACTGATTTACTGACCAGTCTGAGAGTTGGTTTTAGCTGATTGGACTTTATTGAAAAATGAGTCGCCATTTCTTAAGCTCTTGAACGGAATCAGCGAAAAAAACACGATAAATGGAAGGTTAACTAGGTTGGTCCCCATTCATCTTGGCCTAAGATGTAAATTTACCAAAATTTGAGGGCCGACAATTTGTTTGCCTGTCAGCAAGGTGACCAGGACTTGGATGAATTCATCAATTTATCAACAGGAACCTTTGAAAAAATCATAAACTAGTATTAAAACATTATTTAATTAGCTTATAGTTTCGTTAGTAAAATGTATTAGTATAAATAAAATCCATTAATCGCCTGCCAGGTAATGCTTTTTCGCCTGTCAGGAAAGCATTTTCCGAAAAACTTTTGGCTTAATCGAAATCGGCTCAGGGAAAATAATTTCCACACTATCCATAAGTCGTGCTGGAATTCGCGCCGCCTTTCGCCCCGATAACCCCAGAAGTTTTGGGCGCTTATTTATAGTTGGTTTTCATTTCTTTTGGCGGCTGCAATTTCCACCTTCGGCTGCTCCAGCTCCTGGCAAACTCCTCCGCCAACGTTGTCTGGCAGCCGCATAAATTGTATAATGTAATTTTCCAGCAACTGACAGAGCCAGCCCGGCTCAGCCCACAAATCCACAAAACTGTCAGGACGATGAGGACTGTCTGCCTATGCCAAATATATCTGTGCATATATCTCTGCACATATCGGTGTATATGTACATATATTGGGAAGCCGCCGACCAACTTATGCAACAATTTCGGAGCGGAAATTGCTTTAGCACCTGCCTCCTCGCGTCCGCCCCGAAAGGTGTACGTTTGCGGGGTATGTGTGCGACACCACACATATACATATATACATTTATATATATATACCTTGAAAGGGCGTCTGGGTTTGGTTGGGCCAGGCTTCGGCACGTTCGCCTTTTTGGCACATACTTCAATAGCAAGCAGGATTCCATTCGATTCGGGGCGCTCGTCTCGTCGTCACTCGTTTAGCTTGGCAACTTTTTTGGCTCACACTTTGACAGTTTGTCTGCCTGGCTGAATCGGAGTTGGCCCAGGTGGAGGGAGGGCGGTAAGAGGAAGCCCAAGCCGGCTGGGGAATGAGCCCTAACCCCAAAAACGTCGGCGCCCTGGGTTTTACTGATTTCGAAATCGACTCGAGCGGAGTCGGAGGAAAGTTTCGCCTCCACCTTAGTTCTGTGTGTGGATCTGGCAGAGTTATTTCTATAACTTGTTCCTTTTGTTCCGGGACTGGAGTGTAATTTGAATTTAAGATTTGCTGTGGTAGCCGAAAGGTGCCAAGAACTCTTTACCCTCTGCCCACAGCCAATGTGGAACCTGTGGTTCCTCCTTCCCGCAAAACCCTCTTCAATAATTAATTTACCTAAAACATATTTGTGGATGGGGTACTGGGACTTCCCTTGCATCATCAGAGATTCATAGTTTTAACTTTAAATTAAGATGTTGATTTCGGAGAGGGGAATTCTGAGGGGGTGATAAGCCAGGCCATAACAAAGGCCCAGAGGTCAGTGGTTTATACTGGTGAAATCGGGCGCGTGTTAATTTGCCAAGTTTTGCAGCACCAGAAAGATGATGGGCGGTGATGATGAGCCAGCGTCCTGGGCAGCATCTGTGCCAGATGGGCCGTAATTGGATGCCTGGATGCCCTGGTTTCTTGAGGTAAGCGAAGAGCAACTTGATGTGCAAATTGCGGCCAAGTCTTGGGCTCCGGGCCTGTTGTTCGAAGCCTTCTGTGGCTTTGGTCCTGTTTGCCCCCAGTTATCAACTGGGATCAACTCCCTGGCTTCTCCAATGTGTCTGGTTTAATTGTTTAGGAGTTGGGTTGGGGTTAAGGGAAGGCTGGTTTTGATTTGTAGTTGCATTAACAAGGGCCAAGAGCCCTCGGGCATCTGTAAATGAAGACTGACGAAATATCAAAAGTTTCAGATCAAAATGTTTCAATTCTGGCAAATGTTTTTAGTGAGTTTGGAGTCAAGCTGGAGTAAGCAGTAGTTACAAATGTTTGCTGTGGAGACAACTTGTCGTATACTTAACCACACTTGTTGCAGACAGTTTCCTCCATGGCATATGCATGTCGCCTTTGCGTTGAAAGTTATTATCGTATTAGCTTGCAGATCCGTTACCGTCTTCCTTATTCAATGTCGGTAGCTATATCCCGGGCTTTTAATCTTCCCCGGGAATTCCCTGAACCCAAATTACCCGGCACTTCCTTTCACTTAGACATTCGGAAAGCACTCGAAGCCTGGGGGGTCTGGAAACGGGGCTAAATTGATACATTAACTACCTTGATCCGACTATTATCCCCGCTTCCCCTCTGCTGGAAACTATTCTCAAAATGTTGAGAATGTTCGCCATGTAAATGTAAATCACTTCCTCTCGACTCGGTCTACTCCGTACTATCCCTGCTCTCTGCTTCCTGCTCCCTGCTCCTTACTTCGCTTCTGGCATCCAAAGTGGTTGCATCCCAGTGGCAACTGCGACTGCCAACATGGTGATAAATCATCAACTGCTTAAGCGTTGTCTGCCCGCTTTCCAGTCGCCTTCGGTTCACCTGCCTGCGCAGCCGCTGCAGCTCACGTTCCAGCGCTTTAAGGCATTTAGCTGGATGACATATTTTAAATGCCCTGCTAGCCCAAACAACACAAATCAAAAGGAGCAGGAGCAGGAGCAGGAGTAGCAGGAGCAGGAGCAGGAGCTGCAACTGCGTCTCGCCTCTGTTTGCGCATAGATCATAATCATTCATAATCAGCGTGCACATAAATAACAAATTAAAAGCGCTTCACTAATTTTAAATATGCTCGAACATAATCAGCTTACAGTGAGCCACAGCCAGCGACAAGGACCAGGATGAGCAGGATCATGGGGCTGGCACAGGGGCTGGAAGCGGTATAGAGCGGGAGCGGTGAAGGGGAAGGCGACGTTGATGATGCTTTCGCCACTGTTGATGATGCCGCTGCTCCTGCTCCTGCTGCCAGTCAAGATAGCAATGACAACCTAACGAGCTGCCTTTCGTGTGTGTGTGAGTTTGTCTGTCTCTGTGTGTGTCTGCGCGTGCTGTGCTTACGTGTGTGTGCGTCTGCAGGAGAGAAATTTAGATTCCCTTTAAAATAGGATATTATGCATGTCTATTAAAGTTTGGCCCGCGGATGAAATTGAATCACAAGTGGAGCCTAATACTTGTCAATTTAGGCAAGGTTGCTTGCTGCCACAATGGATATTTTGCAAAAAAATGATCTAAATAGCTGAAATCATAAAATATATATAGATAAATATCTATAAAATAGGACATGAAAGGGTACTAAATTGTTTTTAAAATCATTTTGTGTAATATTTGTAAATATTCAATTTATTAATAATATTTTGTTACAGAAAGTGCACTAAAAGTAGTTAAAAATATATTACAAAAAATTTTCAGTACAAAAATGTACAATTCTATAAAAAATACATTTTTTTTATGTTTTAAAAATCTCTGCATAAAATGTAATTCTTGCTGAACTCTAGACACATTTTTATTGAGGTATTTTTGTGGAATTCTTTCAAATCTTTGATACATATTTCCTATGCCTAAAATTCACTATTTAGTTTAAATTAAACCCGAAAAACACCTAAGCGAAATACTGAAATATCTTCAAATCTTAAGTTCGTTTGCCTATAAATATTTATATTATAATAGATAATAATCCCACTTAATCCTTACGCATTTATCACATTATCACATTTATCCCAGGGACATTATTCAGAGCATCCAATGTTCGTTGGTACCTTGCCAAAGGTCCTTAAGATTTCTATTTTTCTTATTCGCTCATTTTTTCAACTGGCTTTTACTTCATTTAAAACGCATTTATAACGCAGGGCGGCGGCGAAAAAAGAAACTCATCAGTCGACACACACACGCACATACACTCTGATATACCGCTAATGCAGAGCCCATATATGTATACAAATTTTCTTTTAGCTTTTCATGTTTGTGCTTAGGTACTTTGGGCCCGCCCTGAAAAACCGCTCACCTCGCCGCCCTTGTGGCGTCTGCTTCACTTACTTTGCCCCATACAATTTTTCTTACGATTTTCTTTCATTTTTTTGTGTGTCGTTGGCGATGCTCCTGTTTTCCTTTTCTCACGTTTTTTCGTGGCTGCTCATGTTGCCCAGCTCCAACGTTTTTCTCATCCTTCTCCCTTTCCCTCTTTCTCTCTTTTCTGGCAGATTGTGCGACCGGTGAACGCGTTCCTCATTGTTGATGTACAAAATGATTTTATAAGTGGTTCCTTGGATATAAGTAATTGCAGTGCACAGCAGCAAGGACACGAGGTGAGTGCCGGAGTCACAAATGGCAGGGGTGCCAATGGGCTGGGGACGTGGGTGGTGAGTCAGTGCTGTCAGTAACCTAAGCGGGGCAAAATATGAGAAATTAGACAACATTTGCATAAGTTACAATTAGGGAGAAATTATTAAAAAATCTTTAAGAAGAATAAAAATATTATTTCGATGGGTTTATTTTTAAAGCTTGAAAATTTCTGTCCAAAGATACAATGCTTAATTGACTTTAAATATAAATTAAAACTGGACTTTATTTCAAAAAACTCAATTCCTAAATGTAGCCATTATAAAGATTTAAATCTAAACTACAATTTATATATAAAGGTGTTGCCTGACATAATAAATCTAATTTTAAAGCCAAGTTCCCTTAAAAATACAAGACAAGTCGCCAGCACTGTTCGGCAGTGGAGTTCTGGCAGCAACCTGGCCAGCAGCTTAGCCCCGACAGGTGCGGTAAGCGGCGACGACGGAAGGACATAAAAAAATAAAAACGTAACAAGAAATGAAAATGAAGGGCCTTGGTTCGGGCTCCAGGTCGTGCTTGCCGCCGCCAGGATGAGAGCCGAAGCCATTGCCGCTCCAGATGAGATGAGGATAAGCCGGTCCAAGGGGATGCTCTGGATGTCAGACCTCAATACCAGATCCTGCGGTGGCAGAGGCATGATAACGAGACGGAGGAGTCGCAGGAGGAGTGCGAGAGAGCACAGGGCGGAAGCGGATATGCTTTACTTAAGTCGCATCCGCGCTGCGACACACGCCGGAAGTCGTCGAGATCTCTCGTTCTCTCTCGCTTCCTCCTACTCTGCAACAGTGTCGCTGCCGCTGCCGCATTTCCATTTCCATCTGGCAACTGACATCGTCTGTGGGTAGTACATGAAAATTTGTCAAAATTAATAACACACACTTCCGTCTTGTCGCATTACGGACTCGGCACTCGAGTTGAGTTTGTGAGGAAAGTGCCACCTTCCCACCAGTCCCTCATCCCGGGTCCCGTTCTCTCTCTTCCGTTTCCGTAGATACTGGAGCCCATCAACAAGCTGCTGGATACGGTGGACTTTGATGCCGTCTTCTACTCACTGGACTGGCATCCCAGCGATCATGTTTCATTTATTGATAATGTTAAAATGCGAGCTATGGACGAGTCGTCGGCGGTAAGACAGCCACGGTAATTGCACGGAAGTGCCAGACACTTAACAAGCTTCTCCCCCTTCTCCCACTCCCTCCAGTTGGATGCGGACTCTGCCCAGGTCTTTGACACGGTCATCTTCGCCGGTCCGCCGCCGATGAAGCAGCGCCTGTGGCCGCGTCACTGTGTGCAGGACTCCTGGGGAGCCGAGCTGCACAAGGACCTCAAGGTGGTGGACCACGGCATCAAGGTTTACAAGGGCACCAATCCGGAGGTGGACTCGTACTCGGTGTTCTGGGACAACAAAAAGCTCTCGGACACCACCCTAAATGCCCAGTTGAAGATGAAGGGAGCCACGGACATCTACGTGTGCGGCCTGGCCTACGATGTGTGCGTGGGCGCCACGGCCGTGGATGCCCTGTCCGCCGGATACCGGACCATTCTCATCGACGACTGCTGCCGGGGCACGGATGTGCACGACATTGAGCACACCAAGGAGAAGGTGAACACTAGTGACGGTGTTATCGTTCACACTAATGAGGTGAGGAAGGACGTTTCTTACAAAAAATTAAATAAAAATGGTAAAGAACTGGAGCCGAATGTCGTTACCAGTTGAACACTGACAAAAAAGACTGCAAAATATAATTAAAATGTTATATATCGACAAACATATTGCGCTCAACTTATACTCAAAACTCGTTATCTCTCTCTCTCTCTTTAGGTCAAGGCCATGGCTGAGGGTCGAGATCGCCGCCCCGAGCTGGGATATAAGCTGGCCATGGAGCTGAAGAGCCCCGACTCGGTCCTTTCGCAACGCAACGGATTCCGACCCACATACTAAACCCGAAAACCGAAAACAAACATCACGATAGGCTTCTCTGTTCATGGATTCAAAAAAAGACAAAAGGCTTTTATGTAGTTAACGGTTAGCGCGTTTCGATTAGACTAGTTTAGAACACCTGTGAAGTGCCTCGGTAGCTGGCTAGCTTTTGCTAAAGACATTCTAGAATTGGTAACCTCTTTTGTAAGCCTGTTAACCATGTGGATTTTACATGACCTTACAGTACGAACTATTTTGCCGTCGGAGATAATAGGGTTAATCAAATGACGTTTAAGTATTACGGAGCTCTCTATACCCCCAGCACCTTCAAATGCAATTCCAAGAGCAAAAGAGTACTAAAGGTTCTTCATGTTGTGCGCTGCACCTGTTTTAATCAAATTGATATTATATATTATACAAACAACATATATATATGTAGAGAGCATTATTTATTTTAAAACAATATATATAACAACAACAGCTTCAGTGAAAAATACTGTATGTACTTAGGCCACGTTGGAATGGAAATAAACGAAAGGATTTGTGAAAGAAGCAAGAAGTGATTTTATTTTGAAGAAAAAAGTATATTTATATTTATTATTTTAGAGAAATTTTCAGAGATTACAGCTTTTTCTTTATTAAAAAACATCGAATGTTCAACAATATTGTCATGTCCTCATGATATGGTCATGGCAGCTTTCGGAATACAGATCACTTTTATCCACTTTGTGTACACTCTTTGATGGATGAATACATACATGCGTGTCAAGCGAATTGCCAGTTGAGAGGCAAAAACTTGAAAAACAAACCTTATAAATGTCCTGGCCGAAAGTGTGGCACAGACTGTTAAACGCTTTTTTCCTCCGAACCAGCTTTTCTGAACGTGTTTTGCCGAGTTTTGCAGAGCTCTGGTGCGGCATGGGAAAAATAGAAATAACAATCCGTGCAGCGTTTAAAGAAACTTTTCTGTTTTATGTGTCTGTGTTTTTTTCTGCCTTTCCTCTCTGCTCTTCTCTCCGCCCGGCTTTCCTGTCAGAGGTTTTTGTTTTTGACCAATTTTTGGTATTTTTGTTAAAGGGAAGAGAAAGTTGCCGGCTGTTACTTTCCTGCCAGGCGACTAAAACCAACTTTAAATTTATTAACACCCGGCTACTAAGCAAGGCCCGATAGTGGGCGTGGCCGCATTGTGCCCAGTGTAAAGTGCAAACTTTTTATTTTTCACATTTCAGCATATTTTTCCATTTGCCAAATGGGCAAAAGCCTGTGCAAGAGTCCGAGCCTGGCCAAGTTTTATGGTAAGCACTCCCCCTAGCTGGAACGCAGAATGCCAGAGTCCCGGAATCCCCCCTGACCACCACACCACCACCCCACCGTGTGGTTTTCCCCGGCTGAGGACTACTGGCTTTTGGTCTTTTATTCGGATCGGGAACAGAGCCTCAAATCGTTTACCTTTTGTGGCGTCGTCTGCCATAGACAATGAACTTTAGCTCCAGCCCTAGTCCGCCGCTTCAGCCAGCGACTCAGAGCTGCACTAAAAAAAAGAAAAATTTAAATAAATGTATAGAAAATATATAATAAATAAGGTATGTAAATTACTTAATTACATATTAAGTACAAGCTGGCAACTCTTTAAGGGAGAGTCTGCTAACGCGATAGAGTTGGATAGAGTTTGTTAAATTGTTGCTTTTTTAGAAAGAATATATTATTAGGCTGTAAATGATTAGAATAACTACAATTTTTCCGGCAGTGCAGCAGACTTTTGTTGTCATGGCGTCGGCCGTGCTGCTGCTCCTGTTGTTGCTGGCTACTGCGATGGGCCTTGGCGATGTGGTGGCGGCGGCGGCGGCATCTCCTGCGGTCATGCCTCTGAAATCCACACGCTGCCAGCTGTCAGCGGCACTGGAAAATGTTCCACTCACACAGCTACACACTCGCACACACATACGCACACGTGCGAGGAGGACGAATAAAAAAAGAAGGGAATCGCTGATGAAAATTGCTTGCAAGTGGTTTCTGTTTCTGTCCTGGCTCTGACTCTGACTCTGCCAGCCCTTTCGCCATGTAATGGTCTCTCGTTTTGCTTGTAAAACTTTTGGATTATTGTCAGGCGCACATAGGCACATGCACACTCACACTCATACGTGCGGCTGGCTATTTGCCAAGAGGCCTGGACTTGGACACGGAATAAGGACCACGGAACAGGGACCACGGACCACGGACAACGGACGGTGGACAACGAGCTGAGGACTGACTACGGGCCATGGAGAACGGAATACGGACATGAGCGCTTCGTTCGCGTTTTGCTCTTAACAGCAAATTCTCGCATATTTTTTCTCGCCACCAGTTCTCTTGCACTCTCGCTCTATATCCATATATCTATCTATCTGGCGGTGCTGGTGCTGGTGCTGCTACTGCGTAGGCGTCGCCATTTTGTCCATGACCTGGAACTGCAAATCCTGCCTCCGCCTGTATGTGTGCTTGGGGGCGTCGAATGCAGATGAATCCAGGATGCCGGAAAGCCGGAGATTTCCCAGCTGCCGTCTGCAGGCGGCTGCTTGACTTGTAGCTTGTTCTGGGGCGCTAACCTTGTTGTTCGTGGCTGCTGGGAGTGTGTACGTCCACGCAGCAGCTGAACTACCATATTGCTCCTTGGATCTTAATCGGAAAACAAACAGATGGCGAGGAAAGTCTGCCAAAGGTATTAACCACTTCTTTCTTTTATTTAAATACTCACAGAACTCGAAAAATTTATTTTAATACGCGTTCAAAATGGTAAAGTACCATTTTAAACAAAAAAAAAAGGGTTTTCCAAGGCTTGACAAAACACATTTAAATAAATTTTAGGTTCAATTTTTGTTTATTTAGTTTTGAAAATTATTTGTATATCATAAATATACATTAAAGGTATAAGGTACCTTCTTTAAAATGATTAAAAGCAGGTAAGATATTTTTCATTAAAAAGGAGGAAATATTTATACGAGATATCCATCAGATTGAGCAGTGAGTTTTTTTTTCATCTGAGCAATTAAAACATATAAAGTGGATCACGGTTCCATCCAGGCTGGAAATGGGTGTTTTATTATTTTATAATTTATTACGATTTGTGTATATTAATAAATTATATTCATGAAATGCATTATCTCTAACTTGTGTTACCGTATTTATAAAATGAATTGCTAATTGCTTCATAATTGGGACCATGCTGGGGCCAAAGCAAAGGCTGTCAAGAAAATAAAATATTATAAATATTAAAGTAGTGTCTGCCTGCCTCCCCGGAAATTCAGAACCCAGAAAGCAGCTAATAACAAAACAAAACCGGCTGACAAAATAACTAATACGAAAATAGCACCTAAAACAACTAACCGGGCTTAAATGGCAGGACCGTCGTTGACCGTTTTTCCGCGGCGAGGACAAGAGCGGGAGAGGCAAATTAGTTTTTCACTCCCTGCTGTCTGCGAAAACCTTATTGAAATCATAATTTATTTATTAGCGGCAGTGGCACCGGCAGTAGCAGCAGCAGCCAACGGCTGATGGTAGCGGGGGTGTGGATAAACTGAAAATGTCAAACCAATTTGCTGCGGAAAATTTCGGTCGCTGATTAGATTGGATGCCATGGCCAAAAGTTTTAATTATAAATATGAAAAATTTCGTGCACTCCTGGCTAGCGAAGCGAGTTGTAATTAAATTTTTGCACAGGTAAACGAACTTGTTCCATGGCTTATAAGAGGGCGACGGCGGCGGACGATAAAATCTCGAGAGGGTCCTTGTTGTTTTTGGCTTCCATAACTGATTTAGCGACAAATATGCTGTAGCAGGAGTTACAGCTGGAGCTGGAGATGGGGCTCAAGCTGTATCTGAGAAGTTGGATCTGAGATGCTGAATTCGAAGCTGCAGCTGAGCGTTGGGCGGAAAACTTTGCATGGTTGCACGGGTCGTATGCGCAATGTTTTTGCCCCTTGGTGGGTCGCCGAGGAGGAGGAAGAGCAGTCAGGAAGTGACTGCTGTCGCACCGAAATGTTAATTCTAATGCAGTTAAATGAGTTTGCCATGCTGGCTGACTGGCGGACTGACTGGGCGAAACTTTCGGGCTTCTCCACAGTTTTGTGCATTTGTGCAGGATGTGATTATGAGGTTTTCATATTAGAAATATATGTGTGTCACCCCCGCTTCGTGCCTTTTCTTGGGATGGTGGTGTGTGTGTGGCAATAAAATGCTTTACTGATTTGCAAAGTTTTGTCATTAAGCACACTTGGTGTTGCCGCCATCACTTTGGCCTGATTACAGTTTAGAATTTAACAAATATTTGCCTGGGAACCTTTTATCTTTCGCTGACGCTGTCTTTGTCTCTGTGCCTTGCTTGCTTATTTATTTATTTGCTGGCTTGCTTGTTGGTTTACTTGATTATTTGCCATTTCTCATGCATGACAATGTGCTACAATTTGTCGACAGTTTTATTTGAGAGCTTGCAGGCAGGCGCTAATGTTTCGATAGTGGCACTTAAAATCGATTAAATGAGAAACGAATATGCTTTAATTGTGTGGCAGCCACTGTGATGCATGTGCTAATTGGGCAAGTGAGCGCAGTGATGGGGAAAAGTTAAGAGAGATGACTAATCAATCGTCCAAATTGATTCGGCATTATCAGCTGAGTTTCGCTCGGAGCTACCATTAAATACCGAAAAATGTGCGTGCCTCTTTGGCAATCAGCCATTACTCGTCTTACTCGCCTTCTGTGTTGGGGGGAATAAAAAATATAGCCATGCTGGTCGGCCATAAATAGGCCTTGCAAATCGGTCCCTTGGGGCACATGCGTCGTATACGTGATATTTTTTAATTACATTCAAAACGCTTTGTGAGTCCTGCGTGCGGAAAATTCGCTTTTAAATCCCCCAGCAACAAAAGCCAGCGACTCCTGCCCCCAAAGGGCTCTTCCGAAAATTCAATTCGAAAGTGTCCCCAAGCAAGGCCAGTGAAAACTAGAAACTCCTTGCTTTCCCATAGCACAGATGGAAATATACTTTAGGAAAGCGAAAATGAAAATGAAAATTTAATTAATGCCGCCACTAAAAACCAGAAAAACCAGGCTCGCTGGGGGAGGTATGGAGGAGAAAATTCCAAACTAATATGGAAATATTTCGTATTTGCAGGCAAACTTTTCCACCGGCTGCGGCAAGCTCTAGCGGATGAAAAACAGAGGCAGGGAGACTGCGAGAACGAGATAGTGAGACAGTCAGAAAGCCAGAAAGAGAGGATAAGTTGGTGTCTGAAGGATTGATCTCATATATGTGATCTAAGAATAAGGAGCTTAAAAGTCGCTATGGAGACATAAGAAAGATTTAAAGTCCGAACCCGACTTAAATTTAGAAATAATTCTTCTAGTTAGGTGGTAATAATGTTTAATTATTTTTAAGACGGCTTTCAACTTTTGTCTTAGTAAATTGATAATAGTATTTTCAAAGTTATCTACTTTATTTCTACATATTTACATTCATGTTCGATTTTCAATTGTCAGTATAAAGCTGGCTTTCGCTAAGAACAAATTCCATTCAGACCCAATGCCAAAAATAGATTTGACCATAGTTTTCAATTTAATTCGAAGTCAAGTCGAAATTTGTGGCGTTTAAGTGCAAATGAACTGAAATTAGCGCCCGGCATCGAGGGGTGCGGCGGGAGACAAATGAAAAGGCATTTAAAATGTCAACACGACCGCAACATCGTGTGCGAAATGGTCAGAAAAGGTGTGTATCTGTGTGCACGGATAACTATGGATGTATGTGAGGGAGCAAATGGGTGTGTGTATGTGTGGATTCTCCTACGGCAACAACGATTTTTGCGGTTGCACAAAAGTAAACCAAAGTGACACAGAGTCAAAGGTGAGGGCTAAACGAGTTTTTGGGGCTCGGGCCCGCAACGCTTAAATGCTTGACCACGAAAAGGCCATTAGAAAATGGCCGCATGTGACCGTCCATGTGAGTGTGAGTGTTTGTGTGTGTAGGGTCCGGGGGCCAAAAGCCATCTCCGGGTGACAGTTGGAAATTAGGCAAAGCCAACCCGAAAGACAAAAAAATTAAAAAACTAAAGCCACAAAACGTTTGCCAACACGTGAAAAGTTCTGCAAGTTCTTCCACCAAGGCTAAAGTGGCTATGTGTCTGTGCCAAGGGGATGGACAACTTGTCAAAAGGACGCAGGACTACCAGTCACCTGAACTTGTTAAACTTTAATAGAAAAACTTTCATATTTTATAAAAAATGCATCCTACTTACAGTTGAGTGGATGAACTATCTTTTGGGTCACTAAAGGAAAAATATCGTACTTAAGTGTTTGATGCTAGAGAGTAATTTTATATTTAACGTTTACAAATAAAATTTCAGGAGCACAAGTATCTTTAAAGGCTTTATCAGTTTTCAAAATAAGTCCGTTAAGGCTCACTCCATCCAAAGATCATATAGGATGCTTTCTTATAAAATGATTATTATTATCTGATGGTTATCTTTATCAATTCCTATTTTATTTCGAATTTACCTCATTGTCATAGGTTTCTCTTTAAGGTGTCAACTATACTTTTAAGCAAAACATGAATTTTAGGTCCTACAAGCTTAAAGTTGAATTTATCATTCCCTTCTCTTGAGTGGGAAATTTTTCTTTTTGTTACCAGCTCATCCTCTGGTGTCGTGCACAAACCCACTGGAAAGCAAATTAAAGCTGCCAGCTCAAATGCAAACGCAGGGATCCAACCGAGTCACGCTCTGATTCCCACCTCTAACAACAATGCCCGAAACACCTGAATTTCTGCGGATGTATTCGAAGGAATAATCTTTGCCGTTGCCGCATTGCCGTTGAATGTGTAATAAAGCACATGACTTTGGTCTTTTATGGCCCGGCCGTGTTAAATTTGCTCGCAGCCCACCTTGAATCCACGGAACAATGACCAAGACCAAGGCACACGGCATATGGCACATGGCACACGACCGATGATTCTCCGGTGATTCTCCGCTGATGCGAAAGTGGTGGCAGTGGCAGCCACCAACGACAACAATGTGCAACAATTAAATGTCAAAGAGAAGCTTTTGATGGACGCTTAAAATCACTGCATCAGTCAGCTGACACTGGAGCTGGAGCTTCGTTTTGTGGCCGTCGTCCCACGAGCAGAAGCAATCTGGGCAGGGGTGTGGGAAAACACAAGTCACGGAACGGTCACACAAGCCGCACCACACACACCCACGCTGTCATGACACACATATGGCGGAGCAGGTGCTCATGGCGTTTAAAATGTACACCCATAAACAAAAGTGCAAACAAAGCCATAAACAAGAGGAGCGACCAGGGGAGAAGGACCTCCGAGCAGGTGCTCCGGCAGTGGGGAGACAGGGGCTACGCTTTCACCCCATCCCAGTGTCAGGGACTGTGTCCTTTGCCGGGTACCGCCGATGTCGCTTGTTAGTTTTGCCAGCCTGCCTGGGACACTGTTTGAAGGTGTGGCCAAAACTAACTTCAATTTAAGGATTTAGGAAATTATTAAATATTTTTCTTAATGTTTTAAAGTTTAATATTTATCAGTGAAGTTTATTTGTGCTGGATTTCCTACTAGCCGTTAGTTTTCGAGCATGTTTTATTTCTGGCCATCCTGAGGGCACTGTTCTCCTGAAAATTGCTGGCAGCCAGCGAACGACATTGAATGTTGGGTGACAGCGGCCCCCTTCGAACCCTTTATTCAGCCACCACTGCTCTTCAGTTCTTCCGGTCGCTGGCTCTATCCTGGTCTGTTCCTTGGTTGTTTGCGTTTCCTTGTGTGAGGAGGGGCTTCTGTTGCCGGTTCGCGGCGTCCCAGCATCCATGGCTTTCAGGGGAGCCGTCAAAGGATGGGGAGGAGGAGGAGGAGCGTACTCCTGGAGCAGGAGCAGGAGCTGGAGCTATAGCTGGAGCGCTCCAAGGCAAAGGGCCTGTCAGCGTTTTCTGTGCTGCGCTTTGTTTTTAATACATGTACGTGGTGGCATCGTTTATTATTATTTTTTGCGCTACCACATCGGAGGCACCGAAGGACAACGCTGCGTATCCGTAATACCCAATGCATGCTGTCAGCGTTGGAGGAGTGTGCGAGTGTGCGTATATAACCCATGGGTCCATGTCACGCACACATTAGAAGGTAAACACGCGTTCCACCACACGATGCATAAACATTTGGACATTCCATTCGCCCAGCTATTTCCCAGCCATGTAAGTCGCCAGGACCTGCGTGTGCGGCATCGTTGGGTTACGAACTAAATTAAATTTTTACATCAACATTTGCGCTTCATTAGAGGCGGGCGAATGGCAGCGAAGGGATGGATAGCAATGGCGGCGGGGTGTGGTTTTTGTGTGGGACAATGCCAAGTGTTGCTCGTCGAGTGCCCATCCTCTCCGGTGGGAATGGATTGGCCTAAGCAGTCCCAGGCCCAGACAAATGAGTTGCGAGTGTTATTGGTGGGGAAAATGGCAAAGCAAACTCGCTAAATTAGCCCAGGGCCTTCCGGCGTGGGCAGATGGGTGAATCCTGCCGTGCTTCTGGGGGATGGTGGAGTTGGTGGTCGGTGGTCGGTGGTGGGGGATAAAAGGATGCTGGCCAGACAGAATGTTAAACTTATCGCAGGCATAACGATTCAATTGATGGACTAGTGGAATTGATAGTCTGGATAATTGGATAGAGTGCGATGCGAGTGGAGATGTGAAAGCACTGACAGTAAAAATGTTGAAGACTAGAATAAATTTAATCATTTTGATTTGTTCAGCCTGCAGGTGAAGTGAACGGAAGTCCGATAGCTTATATGTACGTGATTTTATGAAAATAATGCAGTGATGATTCGATGATTACAAAACATAAAGATATCTAATAGTTATAGTTGGTAATTGTTGGTTTCAAAAATTGTAAAACTTTAATTTTTTAATTCACGAGAAACTCGAATTTAAAAGAATCCCCTGAGATGGATTTTTTCTCTGAATACAAATGACAAATATACAATATATTTTTAGAAATATCCGATCCAGCCATTGAGCCTACGGTCCTCACTTTGCATGATTTGGGGTTCCGGCATGCAGCACACCTTCCGCTTGTGTATACACGTGGTGACATTTCGGTTGTACTGGTGTACCTTTTCACAGTTTTCCACCTCCAGACATTTTCCTCCGAGCTGATAGCAGCTGGCCAAGACTGCGGGGAGATCGGGCATCAGGATCGGAAAGTAGGCTCAGCTTCAGATGCAGTACTCACTGGACTCCTTTTTATACATGTAGGTGTAGTAGCCGCCAAACAACAAAAGTAATAAAGTGATCAAGAACAAGAATACCAAACATGGCACGTGATTTGACATTTTTTCAGGGGAGTTGCTCAAAAGGGTGATTTTCATTGATCCACAATAGGTTTTCAAAAAAAGGTAAGCTTGAAAGTTAACTCCCTGCCACTGAGAGCTCTGGGAGGTGGGAGCTGGGTGAAGAAGCCTCGAATAGTCTGCCCCGCACGGGCTTCATTCCCGCTAAGTGAGTAAGTAAATTATTATGATAATGCGCTTTTGGAGAGCCAAGTGCAGTCTATGGGCAATGTTAAATGGAAACTTCTTAATTAAAAACTTGCTGCATAAAAACCGGCAGCAGAAAATCGAGGGAAAGTGCACTGCGAAAGTACATTTAGCAAACGGTCTTTTTTAAAGAATGAACTGCTTTGCTTTGAAAATTTGATATAAATAGCTTAAGAATATAGAATGTAAATAATTTACAAAGACTTTTGTATATATTTTTTTTAATCCCACAAGAAAAATGCTTCCATTAAAAAAAAAAACGTAGCAAAAACCTACTTTTCCGATTAATAAAAGCTGGGCAAAACTTTCCTTCAAGTGTGCTATACCATAAAAAAAAATCGCATAACTTGTATTTAGAGTGCAATAATCCTTATTTTTAATTTAAAGTGTAAAGAGAGGGAGAAGGATAGGACCCATCCTCAAGACACCTCCGCTGCCTGCAAATCAGTGTGAAGCAAAATAAACCGCTTAAGGACTTGCGACTTGGCAGCGCGTTGGAAATAACAAGGAAACTGCCCTCCAGCAGTAGTCTGCTCGTGTTTGTTGGTTCTGCAGCAGGGGGAGATGGAAAAAGGAGCGGTAACCCCCGCCCCCCCCACTAGTGGGTGGAAGTCAGGGGGCTGGGCTAGGAGGGTGGCGGAAACGGCGGGGCGGATGTGCTTGGTCAGGCCATTGGACCAGTGGCCAGTTAGGGAGCGAGCAAAAGCTACAGTGGGAAAAAAATTCAATTAAAAGCAACAGCACGTAACTGAAACTTTTCCTTTTCTCTCTTATTTTTGCAAGTTTTGTATCTTTTCACCGATACCAACGTCCGCACCCCGCCCCTCACCCAGTGAAAGCGCGTGTGTGTGTTTTTATTCCTACTCTTATTCGAGGGGAGCTGCCGCAGGGCCGCCTCCCGGGTCCACAGCACTTTGAGTTGTAAGTTGGTGCCAGCTGTCAGTTCTCTCGCTGCCTTGAAAGTTGCATGTTGGCTCCGATATTCTATGCCACGTTCTCCGTTCCCCACGAAGTTGCAGCTGAAAATTGAAGATATCGGATTTGTGGCTGGTAAAAGGCATTTCAAAACAAGTGGAGGAGCAAGCTGGCTAGAAGTTATACTTCCTTCAATAGCTTGTATCAGTGCCATTAAACAAGCCTTATGTAAAAGCACTTTGATTATTTACGCACAGTAGGAAGAAACTTGTTAATTCCAAAGCTATAGATTAGTTTCACCTGATAGAAGTTGGACTGTACTTGATATAAAATCCACTGGAACGAAGTCTGACGGCCATACCTTTTGTGCTGCTCCATTGTACTCGAACAAATGGCGTATTCGCCGGGCCAACTTCCTATTTAATCAAGTTATCCACTCGGTCCGCTCCGCCAGCTTCTTCCCCAGTCTAATGCAGCCCGATTCGCACATTACGTATTCGCAGTGAGGCCTGCCCGAATGACGTCACCAGAATCAGGTCAAAAAAGGAGCGGTGCAAGGAGGGGGGCTGGCAACGGGGCAGAGGGGGAAAATGGAGGCTGAGCCGGGCCGGGGCATACAAATTATGTTGGAGCAGCAAAAATGGCAACTCACTGTGGAATATTTTCGGCTGCTTTGCGCTCTCTCTCCCTCTCCTTCTCGCTGGTACGCCTATCTCGCTCTTGCAAACTCACCTTGAGCTTGAGGTTCTTGGGTCCTTTCTGGGTCCTTTCTATGGGTGTGCTACTTAATGGCCATTCATTTGCCCACCAACAGCAACAGCAACAGCGCACTGAGAACTGAGAACTGAGAACTGAAAACCCCCTGGAAAGTTCATTTTCGTTTTTGACATTTTTCAATTTTTGTTTGCTGCCGAGATGTTTTTTCTTCTTGTTGCTGCGCTGTGCTGTGTTTTGTTGTGTGTGTGAGCTTTGCGGGGGTAAATTAAATTCAGATTATGCGGCTGGCAGAGGCTCTTAACAAGATGAAATGAAATGAGATGAGATGGGAACGAATGGTGGAGCCGAAAAGGAAAGTGACTGGCATTTATTCTCCATATATTGATTGCTTTTTAATGGATATTTTGCTTCGCTGGCGGCATAAGGTGGCACTGTCCAATATCCTTGCCATCCTGCCGTCCTGCAATCCACCCAATCCCGTTCAAGCAGCCTCCACTTTCAGGGAGCATTAATTTTATTTACATAGTTAAATGGTTCAATTGTTTGGCTGTTGATTTAGTGCTGGAATTTCAGACAGTAAAATTAATTGTTTGATTTGTGGCGGCATCGCCCGTTTTCGTTTTCCCACTGTGCTGGCTGGCTTATTTTTCGTGTATTTTTTTGGCCCTGCCCGCCGCCATCTATGTAGGTCACTTTTCCATTTCCACTTTCCTTGGTGTGTTGTCCCTAGTGATTTACAGTTTTATTTGCACAGTTTATAAATAAAACTGTCAAGTGAGAGACGCCGTTCACTGACGTTGGCAGCTGCTCATCTAATGGTATTTTCCCATGCCTCTTTAAAGTCCCCTCCCAAGCTCCCACCTCAACCATTTGTTATGCTGCAGGGATTCCCCCCAAACTCCGGGCTCCCACCGATTTCAGTCCAGTCCGTCAGTCACTAGTCTAGTCAATCAGTTGGAACGTCAATCAAGCAGCAGCTAAAGTTACTGGTCGGAGCCCGGCGCAGCAGGTAGCTAACTGGCAGCCAGAAGCAAAGTAAACTGCCACACAAACCGAGCGCTTTCTGGGAGCTCCCTTAAAGCCGATGAAACTTTAACCATTTTTATTGCAGTACAGAAGAAACATCAAGCTAATTTAAAAGTGATATGGAGAGCATTTTAAGCCAACTCTAGCTTAGCTGAATTTCATTAACTGTAGCAAACCACAAGTTCTTTATTGTAGGTTAACGATTAAGTACAAGCTTTTAGGAACATAATAAAAACTATCGCATCTTCAGTTTTGTTTATGGATATTATACCATATATATGGATATTATTTTTGTAATCACTGAATCTGCATTTAATTATTTCACTAAAATTAAATGGGCTAGTGCTGAAAATTCAGCAAAAATTAATAAAAGAATGGTATATTGCAATTTAAGTCCTTAAAAGTCCTTTACTATTCGCATATCTGAATAATACCCAGTTTTTTAGTCTAGTTTGGCGGCATGCCCCTTGGCCTGTAGGGTAAAGGACAATAACAAATCCATATACACACAGAGCTAGCTCAGCCAGCATAAAAAATTCACCACGCTTCGCTCTTTGGGCCAACAACTCTTTGGCATTGCCTTTTACTTCGCTGCTTTCTCTTTCGTCTAGGAGAGCCGCCCAGC
The DNA here is from genome assembly GCA_018151655.1 of Drosophila bocqueti. Lineage (NCBI taxonomy): Eukaryota > Metazoa > Arthropoda > Insecta > Diptera > Drosophilidae > Drosophila > Drosophila bocqueti. Next base: position 24,463,368 of record JAECXF010000001.1, read on the forward strand.
CTCTCCTCTCTCCGTCCTGTCGCTTCTACCAGCCCTAGCCCCAGATCCAGCCATCAGCCTCCCCATTTCTGTGAATCCCCCACGCTTAGACATGGCAACAAAAGTGGTAGCAACGGCAGCGGCTTTCATCTTTTTTTAGCACACGCGCCCGAGACTTGCCGCCTGATATGGCCGAAAGTTCGGCCGCATTCCGCACGCCGCTTCATTCTGCACTCGAGCTCCGCTCCCCCCGGTCGCCTGTCGCCTGTCGACTGTCAAATCAATTTGTCAGAAATCACTGACAGCTGCTTACAGCCAAAACACACATGGGTGGCCATCACAATCGTCATTCGCCCTCTGAAGAGTTGTCATGCCACGAGCGGCGAGGGGGCGGCAAAGCGAGTTAGAGCCCGATACTTTACCCTCTTTTTTCGACTCCCTGATACCCCATAATCACATTACTTTTGCAGGCTTCCCTGTACTGCAAATATAATTGCATTTCTGGGAATTAGAGTCTGGCACTGGGTGTTTTACGGTAACTGTGATGCGCTACACTGAAATCTGGACCACTGATCGCAGGTCGAATAGGTTCAAATAGGATTTAAAATTTGATTTAAACTTTGATAATACACAGTGTTGGAAATATGATCTTTTGATATATATAGGTTGGAATCTAATTATTATAATTTAATTGTTTGTGTATACATTATTTATTTATAAATTTGTGGTAATATTTAGCATGCAGGCATCGTTTTCATTCTTTGATTTATTATTCCAGAGTGCCCAAAATAATTCCACACAAAGTCCATTTTTTATTTTGCAAACTCTTAATTCAATAACCTTTGGACTAATGGTGCCTGTATCGATTTTTTTTTTATTTTTCCGTAACTCAATTAAAATTGAAATTGATATATAGAATGACTGCTTTGTCACAATGTTGGATGTATATTTTCAACTCTTTAAAGTCTTTAAAATGCAATGCATAAAAAAAAATTTTAGGCATATTTATTTCTTTTAGCAAGGGTTAAAATTGTATTGATTTTTGAACTGAATTAAATTTTAAATAGAAAAAAAAACTAAAAGAAAAAAATAAAAAGCTATTTATGCATTTAAAAAACTACAAAAGGCAGAGCTACCAGAATAAATATAAATTCAACAAATGTCTGTGATTTTATTTTAGTTTTTGTTTAGTCTAAAATCTGTGAACATATATTGCTGTGATAATTAAAAAACCTACAAATCTACAAAACACACTGCTGCATGTTATGCCCCTGCGATACTAGTACCGGGTAGGAATTGAATAGAGTAAGGGACATGGCGTGAAAGAAATTGCCTAGGGTGTAAATTATTGCGCATATTTTCATTTCTCTTCAAATTGCTTTGCAGATTGCCAGCATTTGAAAATTGTCTGTGGCATCCTCCAAACGCTTTTGACATTTACAACTCATTTTTTTTTTATTCTTGTGATTTGCGCCCTAAACCGAAAAAAATGTCGACGCAAGAAAGTTTTCAAGTTCGACTCTGACAGACAGCGGCTTTTGTTTGCATGCCATAGACACACACACACTGATATACACAGAAACACACACCCAAATGCACCAGCAGACGGTTCGGTTGAAAGTTGTGCGCTGCGAGGCGTATACGTAATTTAACAGACAATGCCAAAGCGAAGACGAAAGACCGATGTGAAAGAAAGGCGCTTTACCAAACAAAACAACGGAAAAAAGGTGGATAAAAAACAAGGAAAGGTCTTTGACTGAGGCGGTTCGGGATGTGGATGGATGCCCTAGTTGTCGGAAGGGTTCAGGTAGTTTTACTAGGGACTTTGCGATAGCTCCTAACGAAGGCAGAGTTTCACACATCACGAGGCAAGTCAATAAGATTAATGAGGACCTAAAGCTGGAAATAGGAATTTTTTAAATAAATTAAAATTCAAATGTTTATTTATTACGTTTAAGGGTATTCAAGATTATTTTACTTTAAGTTACTTATAGAATGTTCTTACTAAACAAATTACATTACATTAACGTTGTTACAGCTAACATATTTTTATAGCATAGAGAACATTTAAAAATATCTTTCTTAAATGTGTTCTAAATAAACATGAAATGCAAATATTTGTTGATTTTCATTGAGCGAAGTAAGGACTGCCGAAGCTGTGGTACACACAGAAAAGGGGCCGGAACAAACGGGGTTGAATTTGCAATGGGAGGGAGAAGACACCCAGATAAAGAAAACATTTCGACTTCTCTATATTATATATCTATGAATGAACTTGGAATGCCTCTACAATTAAACAGGATTGAATGCTTACCTTAAATGCGAAAAAGTTTTGAATGCCCAGGCCCAAAAGTTATGCCAAGTATTTTATACAAATGGAAGGAATTACATCGCAGGCTCAAGGGAATCCGAAGTTCGTTCATCGGTTTTCTGGGCATTGTTTCGGTTTGTTTTTCGATTTTCTGGGATGTTTTTTGTTGTTATTATTTTTTTTTCGGCACGCCAGTAGCAAAGGCAGCAACAATCAGTAAGGAGAATCAGTAAGCAGCATGTTACTGCTGTTGCTTTTTATTTTTATTTATTTTTCGTTTGTAATCTCAACCCCTTTTTTGTTGCCGCTCGCTGTCTGTCTCTCAGCGTGTTGGAGAGAGTGTGTATGTGCGGGGGAAAGCCTGCTTTCTTTTTCCCTTTGCTATTTGGTGTGTTTGACCAACTACAGCATACAAGCTCATAAATAAGTAGGCAAAGGCCCATGGACCAGGGCCGCAAGGGTGCGGGAGCTAAAGGGGTGCGAGCCGAGGGCTTGTGACTGAAAATGAAAAATGGATTTCTGTGTCAGTTGGTTGCCATAATTTCGGCTTTTCCTCTTTCCCTATTCGCTCTGCTCCATTCATTTGCTTTGGCTGCTTTGACGCGCATTCATCATTTGGCATTCAGTTTGGTTTTGTTTTCGGTTTTCGTGCTTTCGCATCTCTCCCCCTTGGTTTGATTCCTTGCTATCTGCGTCCGTTTATTTAATTAATTATTTTAAAGATTCTCGTCCTCGTCCTTTTTTCTCGCTTTTAATTAATTTATCAAAAGTGCAAATGAAAATTGCTCGGCCTGACGCTGACGCCCCTCTTCTTTGTCTTTTTTTTGCCCTGCTTCTGTCGAGCTGTCCCTTTTCGTTAATGCTTGTTTAATATTTTATTTTATTTCAAATAAAACAAACTTTAAATTAGCCCGAGAGCGGCGCCGATCCCGAGCCCGATCCCCTTGTGCATAAGTGGGGTTAAGCTGTGTGGCTGTGGGTTAAGCCAAGGCCAAAGTTGCGGCAGAAAAAGTTTCATTCATGCTTTTTTTCCCGTTTTTTTTTCTGCTGCCGCTGGTGCTACCTAACTCTGCTCCGGTTGTCCCTGCTAATGCTGATAGGTCTAATAACTCCCTGGGATGCTGTAATCCTTTGGGTTGTCTTGTTCGCGTCCACGTTGCCCTTGCTGTTGTTATTGCTGTGACTCTAATGGACACTGCGAGTCACGTAAATGAGGACGATGATTATGAGGCGATGATGATGATGATGCCGATGCTTATGCCGGCTACGTGTTAATTTCTGTGACAGCGCGGCCAAAACTTTTGCACTCAGAGAGCCCTAACCGATGGCAAGAAATCGAGCCCTTCGGGCGTATGCGTTATATTCAATGAACAGCTGTGTGCCCATTTCGGTTGCATTAAATATTAATTTGTGCAGCATTTTCGGCCAGACACTTTGCATATTTCCCGAACATCCGTTTGCCAAAAACGGAAATTAGTTACAGAAGTTATAATTAAATTCCTTTGGCTGCATGTGAGCCCTCGTATATCCCAGCATCTGTGCCTGTGTGCAGCAAACTGAGCATGTAAACAGGCCTGGGGACCAGTGCGTCCATGGACAGTGGACTCCAAAGTTTGGCCAAACGTTGCCACGGACAACACTTGTGTGCACAGCCGACAATGCCGGCATATGGTTGGGGTGGGAGAGCAGCTAGGGGTTAGCCAGGATACTCTAACCATCGAAGAGGAGTCTTAATTAGAAACAATTTGAGGCTGACTGAATGCTGGTGGCCAGTGAGTGGTTCATACAGTTACCTGCAACGTTGGCAACACACATTGTGGACTCATGGTCATTGACTGACAATCGAAACTATTCTTCAATACAGAAGTAAAGGAGAATTTTATTTAATTAGTTAAGACGTAAACATTCTAAAATAAATGTTGTTATTAACAATACAAGACTGATTTTTATTTAAAGAACATTTATTCAGTTGCTCGGGCAAATGATGAAAAATCAATAAGTATTGGGAAACACGTAAGGAATAGGATATTCTGTGACAAATGGTTTCTCCCCCAGAAACACCACAATACATTCTAAATTGTGTCCTTCCTCGGCGCTTCTACTGTCATAAATTTCCGCATCAAGACCGTTTTATGGAACCGCAAATTTGGGCTGAAGAGCTCTCCGGGGACCGTTGTGGGCCACTCCTCCCACCCTCGGGACGGGGACGAGGACTGGGGCACACATGTATCGTATCTATTATTTCATTTTGATCATTGCCGCCAACTGGTTGTCGATTATTGAAATTGATTTGCACAATTGAACGCGGTGGCGAGGACGCACATAAATCACACATGCATCAATTATGAAGCGCTCGTAGTCAGCGGCGCCGTCAACGATGCTGCGCATCAATATTTGATGCCGCAAAAAAACAGACAGGACCTCTCATCCACTTCCCGAAAACTGGGCGTTTCCCAGTGCGTGCCGGGAGGAAGTTGGCATGTTTTCCGAGCCCCCGACTAGAGCAGCTAACTCCAGATGGAAATGGAGGTCTGCCTGGCGATTACAATTCTCGTTTGCCATTCGCGCTTCGCTGCCGATCAATTATGCAAATGGGATTGGGACAGGGAATGGTTATGGGGATGGGTGTGGGTGTGGGTACTGGGGGGCGGATGACATATTCAATAATAAAGTGTCGCCGATGACGACGTCCCTGCAAGCATGCCACAGCATTTATTACAAGTATTGCGTATACGTAATGTTTGCCAAAGGATTTGCCCTTTTTCGGCGGAAGCTGGTGCACCACCAGCACCACCATCGGCAATTGTCTGCTCTGAAAAACAGCTGGGGCGTATACGTAATGCGAGGTCAGAGACCATATGAGCCAGTAAGTGGAGTAACTCGATTGAAGTCTGTTTTTTTCCATGTTTTCCCATGTTTTTTGTTGTGCGATGCGAGTTCTCTGTTCTCTGCTGGGGATTGCGTCTTTGGGAAATGGGATTCGGAGCTGGCTGCGCATTCATAATTGGATATGCTCTGGAGCCGGGCCAGCATTACGAATTCATGGCCAGCAGTTGCCTTCTTAGCCCATTTATTATGACCTCCGTAATTAGGCGGGCGCGCTTTCAATATTTATCCCATATCCCAGTATCCGTTTCCGGATTTAGACCCAGTAAACACTTGCCCGCGACCGCCATTAACACATTTCTGCTGAGGCCAGCCAAACCCCACCAACTGACAGCTGGCAACTGGCAACCGGAGCCCGAAACTGACCCGCCAAAAGACAATAAAGTTCAATATTAATGCACCCTTTGACTCCGTGGGGCTCCGTGGGGAGGAGTTGCCGAATCAAGCGCCATAAAGGCAAGACAAACAGGCTACTTAAAATAAGACCCGAGCCCGAAAAAAATTTTTAATGATCTGTCATAAAAGCGGCAGCGAAAATTGAGCGCCGGCCACATAAAACTGAATTTATTAGCATTGCATACTTTTGAGGGCAATCAAGTAACCAGAAAGGACTGCTGTCCTGTCCGTTGTTTCCCCCTGGAAACTGTTGCTCCAGCAGGGCACTGATCCGGGATCCGGGATCCAGGACCCCGAACTTAACTCCGTTGAACTCGGAACAAGACACCAAATCCTTTAAGCACTTCTACAGTGTGGCGCCGCCGATTCCCTGTGTGTGTGTGTGGCGGCAATTAATTCCGAAATCACAATAGCCATAAAGATGATGATGCGACTACAATTTGAATGCCCGGCCAACACCGCACCCAGCACCGTTGCCGCGTCCCGGGACCATGCTGTCAAAGACAGCACCAAATTGACAACAATGGCGACAAGCGGCGTTCGTAATAAGTAGTTTGGCTGCTGCGACCCTTCTCCGCGCCGGGCGCCCAGCTCCCAGCACCCCGCACAGCCACTGCTTCTGACCCTCAGGGGTGGCGGCCATTAAATCAACGCAGGACATGCCTGGCAGGACACTGCGCCTATTGCCGCACACAATATATCAAAGTTTATGTTGATTTGAGTGGCGCAGCAAACTTTTAGCCCCCGAAAAAAATGAGTGCACTGAGAGAAACTGAGTATAATAAGAGAAATCTGATTATATATTTCATAGTAAAATACTAACTAAGTGTCACATCACATGACGTAGACCAAAAAAGCTTGAATGGTCTTGGCAATTAAATTGCTTAGATCGGAGTCCTCTGAGATTTTAGCAAGTCTACTGCCAAGCTTCTGGTATTCGTCTACGTATGTAAATAAAACCTCCTGCATCCTTCCGAGAATCCACTGGTAGCGATAATGCTCATCGGATCCGGCTGGGCCTTCGGTTTCGGACATGAGGATCTTTATGGTGCGCTGCACGATATCCAGAAGTACGCCTCTGATGGCAGTATCGGTCGCAGCAGAATCTTGGGGCTCATCCTTCACAGGGTGGCGCTTTTTTGGGCCCAATCTCTGGGGATTTTGGACAAAGCGCACCGCGACGTGGAGCAACTCCCATATGTACATCTTGGCGAGTTCCCTGCGCATCGGCGGGCTAAAGATCCAGGACACCACGTACTTGGGCTCGAGCACCTCCAGCTGCATCATTTTCTCGATTACCACGTGCATGAAATGCTGGTTATTAAACCATACTTCGAAAGTTCCCTCCAGGATAGCGTGCTGTTCATATTCGGATCGGGCAAAGTCCTGTCAACGATACAGGGAAATTGGGCGAAAAGAGATTTAAGGAGGAGGAAAAAGGTATTACTAGTCATTGGAATATGCAAGTAACCTCACCTTGAAAACCTGGAGATACTTGGCAATCGTGGCGAAAGTATGAGTGAACGACTTGGAGCTGAGATGCAGACAGTTCTGGGTGAAAACGTTGATCTTGAGCTCTTTAGTCCCACGATCACCTTTCAGCAGTACGTAGATCTTTTCAGCTTCGGATTGTTTGTCGCGCATCACTGCCAAGAGCTGCTCCGATAACTTGGCGCCGGAAGTAAGAGGATCGATGTACTTGAATTGCGGATGGCCCATGGGCGGAAGGAAGCGAGACAGGCTTTGTGGCAGCAGGGCAGCTACTTTGCGGTGAAACGATAGCCTGAATGCAATGGAAAAGCATCAGACAGAATCTTAAGTGATATAACATATTATAAAGCCATGAGAGATTCTTACCTGACACATTTGCCGACGAGCTCTCTGAGAAAGATCGCCTTTGGCTGGTAATAGCTGTGGCCTAGGCAATCCTGAGCCCACTGCCCCCATTGCCAGTGAAATGCGAAGTTAGACAGATGAAGCGAGAGCCAGTTAATCAGGCGATCGAAGCAAGCCACGCTCATTGACTCCAGCTGGGAATAGATAATGTTCGCCGCCTGCGCCACGACAGGGGGCATCTTGTACGGATGGAGCCGGCACAGCTCGATCAGAATGGATCCATAGTTGATGGTGGACAAGGCGGCCTTTGGCAGGCGCAGCATTTCGCCCAAGATCACCTCTACGATGCTATGGCACACGGCTAGTTGCGGCTTGGAGGCGGCAAATGACAGAAGGTGCCTGGCGCACTTCTTCCTGTCGAGGTGATGGGTCTGAAGAACGTACAGCACCTGGCTTTCCAAAAGGTATCGCTCAATGCTGAGCGACGGAGGCATTTTCTGCTCCTCGTGAGATGTAACGCGGAAGTCGAAGATGCGGAAGATCAACTCCGAGTTGGGGTAGCTCCAGCCCCGCTGGTGGGGCGGCAATTCGACGGTCGGCAAGGAGTGCTGCAGAGCGGCACTCAGCCTTTCGTCGAAGGCCAGGTACGGGCGCGGCAGTAGCTGGTGATCTGGCTCTGACCACTGGAGCTCCGCCACAGCCTTCACCTGATGCCACAGCGACTCCAGCTGGTCCAGCTGCGGCGATAAGGCGCCATTACGCCAGACACTCAGGAGGGGCCCGTGCAAGGGCTTCCTCTTTTTCATGTGGATCTGGAGTGTGACCATGAGCCGCTCGAAGCCCGTCTTCTGGTAGAGCTCCTTGCCCACGAAGGGCAGTGCGGAGAGTACGCAAAAAGCTAGCCAATCGCGGCGGGTCTGCTCGTCACCATCGGTACCCGCCTCGCTGGGATCCTCGCACTCAGCCACGAAAGCGGTGAGCAGTTTCACCACAGACGCACTGGTGATCACGTTACAATTCAGCAGATCCACCAGAAAGCGCAGAACGACTCGGACGTTCAGCCACTCGCCCTGGAGCAGACAGTGGCGCAGCTTCCTTACCATGAACTGCACACAGTCAGCCCCAAAGCGGAAGCTCTTTACGTTAGCGAGACCCACAAAGGTGGCGTACGCACTTATGTGACCCGGATGCTCGAGCACGCAAGTCTCCAGGCTGCGAAGGATGTCCGGTTTGTGGCTCTCCATGAGGTTTTTCAGGAAACTGGACAGATTCTCCAGCTTCAACTCGATGGAGGTGCCCCCCAGATAGCTGAGGCCATGCATCATCCTGTCCATGGTGAGCACCACGTTCTGCTCCTGGACCAGGCGCAGCTTTTTTGCTGCTGCTTTATCTGATTCTTCATCGCTCGATGGCTCGCTCTCTCGGCGAGTTTCTTTCATGCTGACGGACCTGAGGATTTACTCACTTTTTATTATGAAAACACAAGTTAACACTAACCTTTTCATTTTAGGTTTTTTTTTTTAAATATTCCGATTTTTTCTGGCGTTCACTAGTCTCTGCTCGGTATGGCAGGCAAAACTATAATGTGCTAGAGTTTCTATTTTTCATTTGACGTTGAATACGTCAGTCTGATCCACAGCCTACTTTATAAAAATATGTATTTGATTTCAGTTCAATTCTGATAATAGTATGTTTTTGTCGATGATCAGACTACAATTTGTGTATTTTTAGTTCTCTTTTAATGTTTTTTATATATTTTATATTTTAAAAAAGAGGAAGCATCTGTATCATCGCCTGAATTTTTATGTCATTTTATAACACTGCAAGTTCTATAAATTTCTCCCTCTGCAGAGGCAATGGGACCGAAATTCGTGTTATTGTCTCCTTTTATTGATTTATTTGGCTTGTGTCCACTTCCTCTACCGCCCTCCTTTTTTATCATTTGCCGTTTTATTTGTGTGCTTATTTTTGATTAGATTTATTTATTTTTATTTTCGCTGAGCCGCCATCGTCGGCGACGCCGATGAAATTTAATAATTCCACTTAATGCAATAATAATTTCGTCGCCTTTTGTTGCCGGAGTCCGAGTCCGAGTCGGAATCAGAAGCGGCATAAGGACGATGAGGGTCCAAATCCGAGTTGAGGGGGCGCTTGGGTTTTCTCATCGTTTCCGTCATCATTTTTGTGGCCAACGCATAATTTGTGCGAAATTTGTCAGATTGCTGCCACAGCGTCGGACGAGCTCTTAAGACTGAGTAATGCTGGCGAATCGGGAGACATCGGGGCGGGGGTGGCCGAGTCATTTGTAATATGTTTTATTTGACTTGCGGCAGATGCTCCGCTCAATGAAAGCTAAGTAATTGACGCTGCGAACTCCCGGCGGAGGCAACTGCCGCAGCGGCAGCTGATTACAATTAGTTGGGGGAGTTTTGCTAAATTGTTGCCAGCCGAGAAAATTGTTGCGGAAAGTGAGCGACGAAGGGTGGTTAGGGCCAATTGGGAGTTGGCATTTATTTACCGTTTATATGCTTGTTACCTATAAAAACACGCACCTGACAACTCACTTTAATGTATGTCAAACCTCGGCACTTGGCAACTGTATGGAAAAATGAGAAAAAACGAGAAAGAACACGAACAAGAATGGCAAAAAATTCCAGCGGCCTCTTTTTGACATTTTGAGTGACATTATTTGTGTCAACAATAAAACACTCAAGCAGCCATGAGCGAGATGAAGAAGGTGACCGAGAGGTGGGAAGTGAAAACAGACCAGGTACACCAGAATAAAAGAGGGGTATACAATTTTTAAAATAGAGAAAAATCCGAAAACGATTTGGTTAATATCTGTCATATGTATGTGTCTGTATGTCCTGCTTTCCCGAGCTGAACCCCCTAAGGTTGAGCCTCCGCGTTGGACTATTTTATTATCCTGCCATACAGATACGAATTAATATATGTTCACATACTGTATATATTAGTTTTAATTCAATTTAATTCAAATGTATCCTCATATTTGACAACTTGGCGAGCGATACCCAATAATATTTGAAAACAACTTTTTAATATATGTAGGAAAATCCTTTTTTTTCTGGAGTTTAAAAATTATTTCTTTACAATTAAAAAAAAAAGTTTTTAAAATAGTTTTGGTTACTTAATTTTCCTAAAATCCATGTTAACTCTTATTAAACTAGAAAACTTATTTTACTTTTATTAAAAACTTTAGTATGCCTTCTACAAGTCTTAAGGACTTAGTTAAAAAAAAACATAAGGATTAAGTAAATGATGGGAATACACAGGTAGATGGAAATTCTATCTTAATATAAGTTCCTACTAATATTTCTCACCGTGTACATAGGGAGCTGGAAGCAAATAAGCACAAGTACAAAGTGGAAAGTGAAAATAAGCAGCTGAGGAAAAGAAACCGAACTCAAACCAAGGCCAACGCAATTTAAAATTCAATAAAACTTCAATCAGCGTTTAAAAATGTGTTCGTATGTGTGTGGGTGCTCGAGAGGGTGTGTCGTTCGGTGAGTGTGGCTCTGGTGATGTGTGTGTGCGGGTGTGGCAAGTGCAAAGACAGCGCCCAGCAATTTAAACAAATTGAAAGCAAGCGCAAATAAAAAACAGTTTGTTGCCACTTTTCACATCAATTACGCACTTCAGCCAAAATAGACGACGAGGACGAGGACGAGACGAAGAAAAAGAAGGAAAAGCCGAAGACGGGGGAGACGAACAAGGCGTGGAGGGGACTTGGCAACGGAGATGAAGAGAAGGCGGCGGCGAGTCCTTCGACCCACCTAACCCAGCCCCGCACCACCCGCTCAATCTCCTCAGCTGCTGCTGCTCCTGCTTCTAGTACAAAAATAACACTTGAAACTAAACGCGCATTCAGGCGACGCCGCTGCCGCTGTCGCTGCCTCGGCCGTCGTTGCCACACCCACCAACAACAACAATTTTCGCCTGCGTACCACGGGGCGTATGTATTTTTCCACGCCGCTCTTTAGTTGTTGTTTCCTAGGCGGCAGCAGCGGGGAGCAGAATTTCTAAGCGAAATGGAGGGGATTCCAATTGCCACCCACTAGCCTCCATCCAGCATCTACGCCACCCACCACCCAGGGCCCACAATTTGAATACGTGCCTCACCGCCGTTTGTCTATGTTTTCCTTTCGCAAAAAGCGAAAGTAAATGTTTGAAAATCGTAAGGAAGGAAAAATCAAGTAAGCATCAGTTAAAAACCTAAAAAATCGGCAGGCCATGACGAAGCTGAGATGCTCTGGATAGATAACGAGATGGGATAAGTGATATATAAATATATAATCCAATCCACAAGTTTTAGTTGCAATACGTAAAGGTGTCAAGTGTTTTCTTAGTGGAAAACAAGAAATATATTTTTTATTTTATTTTCTTATATTTTTCTTTTACAATTTCTTAGTTATTTATTTTTAACGGGGTTTCACGCAAAATTGTTAATAAAAGTTAAAGAAACAGATGCCAATATGAAAAATTGGTGTATCTTTTAAATATTTCTACATATTTTAAGCAATTTTAACTCGAATTAGAAGTATATTTTTAAAACTTTTGCTTGAATTGCTACCAAATTCTACATTTTTTGTATGGATCTTCTATAAATACTTCTTATGATTCCTATGAAAATGAAAGGAAATCTAATCTTCATATTTTATTATTTCTCAGTATATTGCTTTTGTTCCAGACCTATATATAATATATACTATATATTATTGATATATGATCATATAAACAACCAAAAATGCTTACAACTAAAGGCTTAAAATCTACTTATATATTCAGTTCCGTTTACCGCAAACCGAGTATTGTCTTTAAAGCACTTTTCCGAATCTGCCCGTCTTTATTCCTTGTTCATGTCTCCCCTGAGAGCCTCAGCGAACGAAGCATACCCTTTTCGCAGGGTATTGGAGATGTGGAGAAAAAAAACGAAATGCTGGCAAGCTTTTTATTGCGCGTGATAACAAGCGGGGAGGCTGGTGGCCGGAATTGTCCTGAGGTGCTGATGGACGGGAACCGGGGCAGGGGCGTGGCAAAACGGGGTGGCACAGCGGTACGGAGAGCCGGATAGCAGCCAGAACTTACAGGACTCGCCGGGGGGAACTGAAATCTGGTGGGCCTCTGGTGTCTGGGCAGTGCGCTGTTTGATGTTATTATAGATGACGATGACGATGATGGCAATGCTGATGGCGATGACGACAGCGCAAGGATACATCGCCTCCTGTCCCATCCGCCGCCCCCTTCCTGCCCTGCCCTGCCCCCCTCTTTTACCGAGATGGCTGCCAATCAAAGTCGCCGCGCAAATGTCTTGTTCTTCGGCTTGTTCAGGTTGTCAGGGCTCCTCAAGTACATGCGTGTGTCTCTGTGTCCTTCCGTCGCTGCGTGACTGTGTCTATATATATATATTCGTATGTGTGTAGGTGGCTCTGTTCGTTTGACAGCCATTACTTTGTTGCCTAGGTGTCGCCGTCGCCATTGACTATGATTTGCCGTGGCTTAAAGCTGCCCGATCCGCCTGGCATTCAATTCCTCGGCGCTCCTAACATTTTCCAGCGTATTTGTAAACTTTCAACGTGCTCCTAAATCACTTGAATAGGATTTAGTCGTAAAAGCCAGCGAAATGTAAATTGATCTAGTTCTGCGTATTATTTCCAGGTCAAAGGAATATTTTGAATATTTTTGGAAGTACCAACTTAGTTAATATTTTAAATAGCAAAGTTTTGAAGATTTATTTTTTACACGAGTGAATTTAATTGATTCTACATAGAGTTTATTTTGTTAGTTCATAATTGAAACCTTGTCTATTAAAGTCTTTCACCATAAGTTAAGCGTGTTTTTTGATCCTGAAGAGCCGTTTACTGACAACTTTATATTTAAGCTGGACAGGAAAAAATTATGAAATATGTTAACTCACAGAAAAACTCAGAGCGAGACATTGTCCAGCTTTGTTTTTGCAGCGATATTTGGAATCTCTTGCAGGGGATGTAGCCACGTGTGCTAAAAAAAAGTAACACTGCAGAGATACTATTCTTATAAATCTAGCACAGTTCTCCAATTTGAAACTTAAATATTTTTGGCTCAGGTATGACGGATCTCCGATTTAATAACACGATCCAATTGCAAACTGCAAGAGTGTACAAACTTTGGTTTCCTAAGCTAATTTTCTTTCTTTTTTTCAAATAATCAAGGATTTGTGGAAAATACATTGAAGTGTTTAACCAAATTTAGTTCCCATAAGCAAAACTATTTTACAATACCCTGGCTTTTGGAAACAAATTGGTTAACAAGTTTGTAGCTCGTAATTGCCTTTTAGACTGCCTGTTCCTATATGTAACTATGTAGTCTATCCGTTTAGTTGATACTTTGTTGTGCATTTTGTAAAAAAATATGAATCGGAAGCACTAAAGTCTCTAGCTTTCGTGGAAAAAGAAAAAAAACAAACAAATCAAAGAAAAATGAAATGTTTTAAAGACTTTCAGAGTTTTGTACAAATGGTTTTTATCCTAATACCCACACTTCTTCGCTAAGGAATATATCGATTTAAGAACAACAAAGGTATATCAGTTTTTTTCTTGTTTTTTTTAAATTTAAAATCTTTTAGTTCAAAACCAATATTTAATTCAGAACATGAAAAAGTAAGATACGACAAAAATCAACTGTGATCCTAACTAATCATTGGGTTCTATGAATACTTAAAGATATTGTGGCTAGTTGCTCTTAAGAGTGTGGACTCGCTGTGTAGAGATGTAAATCGAAAGTACCAGTTAGGCATTTGGTATTCATTATTTAAGACGAAGAGCGCGACATTTGTCAAATCTATGGGAATTACTACTTCCGGCGGAACTGCTCGGCCCGCTCACCTGGCCTGCGTTTAGCCAGCAATCCTTGCTCCTTGCCTTGGCGCTGTTATCCTGTTCCGCGGCGCGGCGGCTGCTGGCGCCTAACAATATGCAATAATAACAATTTACATATTCATGAGACGCCCGACCCGCAAACAGCAGCAGCAGCAGCAACAACACAAGAGCCAGCCGAAGGATGGGGTGCTGGGCGTGGGGTGTGGATGGGTGGGGCGGCGTCAGGCGGCGGGCGGCAGGCGGCAGTTTGCATAAAGAGCAGCAGAGGCCGCTTAAAAAAATCAACAAGAGCCCCGTCCCTGCCCTTTGTAAACCCGATTGGGCAGCAGCCCTTTTGTTAAGCCGGGGCGTAACTGTAGCTGGCCAAATATTTATATTTATTCCGCCGGGCCCTTTCCCTCCCGCCAGCCCCCGCCAGCTCATTTATTTATTTTTCATATTTTTATGATATTTATTTTTGGGGCTGGTATTTTGTTTGCCCCGGCAGCGCAAATTTGTGCGCTTCGAATACTTTTGCGAGTTGGATTTCGAATGCCAATGGATGCCAATGGGTGTGGGTCGCGGAGCACGGGTTTTGAACTGGGCGAACTGGGCCGGGTGGCAGAGGAAAAGGTTAAGCTACAAGTATTATTTTTAGTTGGGTTGCTGCCGCTGCTGCTGCTGGCTGCTCTTACCATCCGCTCTTTAAGAATCTCGGCAAGAACCTACCACAAAAACGAATCAAAACAAAGGCTGTGGGAAATCGCAAGAGCGAGAGAAGTCGCGAGAGAGATGGCCATCGGATGAACAGCATCCACACGGGATTAGAGAGTCGGCGCTCTGCCCGCTCTCTATTTTGGGGCACTCTGATGATTTGGGACTGCGAACCGAGAGCTGGGCACTGAGAACAGAGCACTTGGGAGCTGCGAGCTGCGAGCTGCGAACCGAAGTCCGTCAGTCAGGTGCAGACAGTTGACGTGTTCGGTTGACAAAAGCGGAAAAGTGCACTAGATTATTTTTTGAAAAAAAAGAACAAAAAAAAAACTGAAAACTGAAAACACCAAGTAACAACGACAACAACAGCAACTGACACACACAGAGCGCCTCGAGAGAGCAGGACAGCCAGCAGGACAGAGAGCGAGAGAGGGAGCGGAAACGGAAGCAGCCATGCCAGCGGCAACTAGATAAACGATAAATGATAAATGCTAAATGATAAAAATGTGAATAAAATTGCGACTGGCCAAAAAGAGCAAGACGAAGAACAGCAAAGCAGCAAGGAGCGCCGCTGTGTCCGTGCCCGTGTCCGTGTGTGTGTCCGTGTCGTGTCCGTGTGTGAGTGCGAGAGAGCGAGCGACCGCGCGAGTGTGCGTGAGCGAGTGTTTTGTACCCAGAGTGTGCCAGTGTGAGTGCGTGTCACATATCAGCAGCAGCAGCAGCAGCAGAAGTTCAGTGGAAAAGCGCGCTGCCAAGCAGAAAAATTCAAACGTAAACGAAGCCAGCAGTGGCAGCGCAGCAGCAGCGACGCCGGCAAGAAGGTAGGGCCAAGGCATTTCCCTTCACTTTCCACAGCGGCAGCATAACTCACCACACCCTGATCCTGCAGCCAAGCAGCGCCAGCAGCTGCGCACAGATTTTCCGAGAGATTTTCCACTCTCAGCGAGAGAGAACAGGGAGAGCCAGCCAGCTTGGGGCTGCTGCACGTGGAGTCTGTGCAGAGCAGTTGCCATCCATCGCAGCAGCCCAGCATCCATCCATCCATCCATCCAAACAGCCATCTTCTAACCCCACAAATAAAGGCAGTGGGAAAAAACATACACAAAAAGTTATGAAAGTTCTCGGGCCAATTGTCTTTGGTGATTTCTCGTTGCCCGCTTATGGGGGCCCGCGGGTATGAAGGCAGCGAGAGCTCGACAGCCCAAGTAATGCCTTTAAATTGACACAATGTGCCAGCGGAGCGGAGAGCTGCTGCTGGCAATTGAATTTCCACGCAATCCTGACCTTGCCCCGGTTTGATTTTGGCCGAGATTTGGGCGAAGATTTTGGATTCCTCGGCAATTACCGACATTGCAGCGCGTTTGATAAACTCTCGCAATCGCACGGAATCCCGCACACATCCGTGCATATTCAGCCAAAAGGAGATGCCAATAAAAATGTAGGATACTGTGTCACACACACACAGGCGCACGCAAAGGCGGCCAGATTGACGACGGGTGTGCCAGTGTGTGTACGTGTACGTGTAAATGACCGGAAACTGGGCTCAAGTGCTCTACGAGGCTACTTTGGCCGGAGTCTCCGTTATCATTTTTTTCATGTATTTGGAGCTCCCTCTCGCCTCCTTGGAAGCACTTCAATTGTCAAATTGTCCTTGTTTATTGTTGCAATAGTTTCGCTGATGGACAGGTTTTCCTGCCTGCTCCTTTCACTGGTCTTTAAAACGACTCCCGCCGACACAGTCGCTTTTTATGGGCGTCGTCCTGTCGTCTTTGCAGTTTCAGTGTCCCAGCTTGCAAGTTTTGCAGGAGCAAAGCCTGGCAAAATGAAACAATCAACACGGAAGTAGATTTCTGCTTGTTCTTTCGCTCCCGTTGTCGTTGTTTTTGTTAGTTGTGTTGTGCTCTGTGTTGTTTGTCGTTCGGAGCCTTTTTGTTGTGTGTATAAATCAGCGTGGCCTAGTGCGCTGCTTGAGGTTGACGGGCTTTTGTGCCGTGAAATGCGAGTTTTACGGCGGAGTGCTTCGGCTTCATCGGGTTGACATTTAAGTTGTTTTTTTCCTGTCATTCAAAAGCGAGTGTGCCAGTGTGTTTGAGTGCCATGGGAAAGTTCAAAAGTCAGCAGCTAGGGCAACGAAGTTCCGGGAAATGCTCTGCCTGCCATTTCCGCTTTGAACTGTTCCCTTCGACGGCGTGCACGGGGCGTATGAGCGATGGCTTGATGTGCAGCCCTCAAAGCCACAACTATTGGCAATCAATTAAATTAAGCCCCGGCCCAATTGCACCGCACGTGCCAGCAGCAGGCAGCTGCCGATGGGAAATTGAAAATTGCATTTCCTCCAGCGAGCCGTGGCCGAGGCCGAGGAAAATTGAAATCTGTCAGCGAACTTGATTCTCCGATTCACCGCCAAAGACAGAGTTTCATAAACAGGACAACCGAAAATGTTGAGTTACTCTGGCAGGCAGATACAGATACACAGCCGCAGCTACAGATACAGATACTTGACGTTGGGCCAGACAAAGGCAAAAAGGCAATTATAGAAATACAGACGAGCAGCAACAAATAATAAAGGCAAGTTGCCATAGACAATCGCAGCAAGACCAACAACACCAAGGGGCAGATTGGAGGAGACGCTGGCAACGATGTTGACGACAAGTAGCTGCAAAAGTTCTGCGACGTTTTGCGCATATTAAACAAAGTTGACGACAGCGACGCCGGCAGAGTGAGCTCCGGATGGCGGGCGGACGGACTGGGAGCTGGGAGCTGGGAGTTCTCCGCAAGGAGAACTGCGTACTGCGAGCAGGGAACGGAGAACTCAGACAGCGGCAGCCACAGTCGCCGTCTCATTATTTATTTGATTGCCCGCACAGCCAATGCTCGAATTACCCCCTGGGAGTCCGGGATGCTGTGGAGGCACGGAAAGCCAGTAGAAAACCCGAAGGCGGAACCGAAGCGAGAGCGGGAGCAAAAAAAACATAATAGTCAGAAGCATAAACGTAATTAATAAGGCAAATTAATGCAAACAATAATACAAATTCATTTTCGTGCACAAATGAAACTAAATTACAACAACGTGAGCCACGCAGCGAGCCCAAGCCGCCCAAGCCGCCCCAGCCCTGCCCAAGCTCCAGCATCCGACAATAAGAGGGAAAAACATGAAAATTGAATGCTAATTTGGGTTGAGCCGAAAACTTGAATACCCTCCTGGGATGCATAGTGGCGAATTGTTTGCGGAACGCCGTCGAGGAACTAATTTCAAGTGTTTCTTGGGGCCAAATTAGACATGGGAAAGGAATCTGCCTTAATTTAATCTCTTGCTGCACAGATACTTTGGTCAGGAAGAGCAATTTAAATCCGAAATTGGCACTTGTAGCACAAATGGTTTTAAAACGATTCGAGGTTCTTTGGTGCTTATTTGGGTAATTGGAGATATCATAAATTTGGCCTGAGGATATGGGATTATTTTTTGTTTAATAAATTATACTAATCTAGTTGGTCATTTCAAGTAATTGATTTATGAAATAAAATCATTTCATATACACTTTTTATACACTTAGTTATATAGCCATATAATCTGTTCTGAGTTTTGCTGTCACATCCAAAATTTTTCCATGAAGGTTCCAATTTAAAGCCATCTTATACTAGTTTTTTTTTTTTTAACCTCTTAAGGGCTTAAGGAAGAGCAGTAAATTGAAGCCCCCGAAATTTTCTCCAATTTTTTTGGTTACGTGCTGTTACGTTTCCCTTAAACAAGAATATTGCGAAGTTATGAATTTATTTTACTTTATATTGAGCAAATTCTTAGAATATCTTTACTTATCCTCTACTTTATTCAGTTACTTATTCTCTGTTATTAATTTGCCAAAGTATTTTATTCACAAGTGGTGCCGGCATACCTAAGCCTAATTCCCCGCAACAACAGCCTTGCGCAAGTTATAATACCCTTTCCAACTTACAAGAACAACAATAAATGACAGATAATAAGCACAGGTCACACACACAAACACACCTGCATAGGGACCATCGACAACTAAACAGTTCGTCGAGCAGAAAAACGAGGAAATCTACTTAATCACGTTTAATTAAGGTGAGTTTATAAGTAGCCCTCGCCCTCCGTTAGGCAGTGCCAGTATGTGGGTGTGGCTATAGCTGTGTTGGCCTGTGGGTATGTGTGTATCCGGGGGACACACACTTGTCCATACATACATATATTTTTTGCGAATTGCTTTTATTGCCATTTTGCGGAATGAGACAAAAGAGCTTGCCAGGTAATCACAACTGGCCACAGAGTTTCCCCTTCGACCCCGATTCGCCGGCACATAAATGCAAATTAGGGTTAAATGGGTGCGTCACTAGTTCAGCGGATTATATTAATAAGCAAGTGCTTGGCACAAGCTGATTTATTGGCTGCTTATGCCGTTCTCGTCTTTGGGTCCATTTCCGTTTCCGGTGGCTTCACTGTCTTTGCGTGGCGAAGAGCAGCCCTGCTTGAGGGACGCCATCTTTTGGCGTGGGGATCGCAGCAGCAGCTCGCCTATAGCCTGATCCTCAATACGACGGATTTCGTCCAGGCCACTCTCCACGAAGATCTTGATCAAACGCTGCGACGTCTCCGGTAGCTGGGCCATAATAATTGGTAGAGAAAATTGGAGAGGCAGATGACAGGCGGAGAAACCTAATGAGAAAACTAAAACCTGGCTGGCTTAATGCTCGAGTTATTCTTTGGCTGCTTTCACTTTGATTTGTGCCAGGCCAAGTTGTTGTCACTGCTGTCACACACAGTCACCGCCGAGTCCTGCCATTCATCTCCAGCCCCGAGCTCGTTCCCCTGCCCCTCTCCCGTTTCCCTTCCCCGCCTGCAATCTGTGCCGTATGTCACACATTTGGTTAATTGAAAAAGCATCAAGGCCCTCATCATTAGCAAAAGCTTCGTGACTTATGTCGCTGCTCGTCCGACCCCAGCTCCTGCCAGCCACATCCTTCGGCAGCCTGGCACCCCAGCTGCCCCCGGCTCCCCGCCGCTTTCCCCGAATATGTAATCGATGCATGTCGAACAGCAGCGAGCACAACAACAAGTGAATGGCGTGTGTGACACGAGCTGAAAAACGAAACGAACGAGCCAGAAAGGAGAGCACATGGAGCGGGGACCGGGGACCGGGGACCGGGGGTGAAAGAGCACCGAAAGCGAGAGGGAGCTGGGGCGGGAAGGACGAATATGGAACAAACAAAACAAAAAACAAGTTGTATGCTCGTTGATTTCAATTTGTGAATTGTTGTTGCTCGGCGAATGCATTTGCATATTGCACTCCAGCCGCCCCTCTGGCCGCCATTCTTGTATGGTTTTCTAATTAAACCCTAGCTAACACACACTAAAACAGAGACAAAAAATAATGAAAAATCCCCAAAAGGAGAAAAAACCAACAACAGATAAGGGTGAAATTTGCTCTATAAATTGCGCTGTTTGCCGTTTTATTTTTGAACCCACTGTTTGCCGTTTTCCTTTTCGGTGCCTGACTAGGGTATGGCTCCGCTTTTTCCCAGGCGCTTGGCTAAAAAGTACATAAATTTCAAATAAGTCACGTTTCCGGCATAGTGCCCTAGC
This sequence comes from Drosophila bocqueti, assembly GCA_018151655.1. Taxonomy (NCBI): domain Eukaryota; kingdom Metazoa; phylum Arthropoda; class Insecta; order Diptera; family Drosophilidae; genus Drosophila; species Drosophila bocqueti. The sequence continues at coordinate 24,483,943 of JAECXF010000001.1, forward strand.
ACGCATACAGAAACACCGAGACCGTGTCCATGTATGGCGTCTAAAAATTTGCTTTGTTGTGGCGTCTGCGGCCAGCGGCAAATAAATAAATAAAATAGAAAAAAACCCCATAGTGATTTCCCTGTTCCAAAAATAAAATGGAACCGAATCGGAGCAAATATTTGCCTGCTTAGCTTACTTTTGACTGCCCACTCGTTCTCCTTACATTCTATTTTTCTCTTTCCTTTTAGCTCATATTTTTGTTTTTCAAAAACTTTTTGATTTGTTGAGTTTCGTGATTTTCGGTGGTCAGGGGACCTTTTATGAATTCCATTTTAGTGCAGATATTTCGGATTATTGTCAGATAGCAAAAATGTTAAAAAGGCTATTAAAAAATTGAAAGGAATGTGTACAAACTGCGAGAGAATTCAGAGAATAAATACCTTGGCAATAAATGTTAGAATAAGGTTAATAACGGCTATCGTTAGAAACAGAAAACAATGTTAAAACCTATAAAATATATAACAAAAAATTTAAAAATAGCATTAAATGGAAATATGAAATCGGAAATCATTTTAATATATTTCTGTCTTCGCTTCTGAGAAATGTGACTTAACTTAAGCTCATTAAAAAGAAACTATGAATGACTTCGGAGTAATCTATCAACACACTAAATTTAGCCTTCAAGGAAATTCAGATTCTTGGAATACACCTCTTCTTGCCTGAAGACTTTGTCTGCTGATTGCATTTCCTGAAATTATAAAGTTTTCCAAGAACGCCTTTTGCCTTCACCCTGACAGCTGTCATTTGCTGCATTCCCTCCGCTCTGCGCTCAAAGTCACGTAAATAAAGCCAGCAAATGGGCTACAAGCGCCCGCACATGGGAGCGACTGCTGATTTATTTGCCACATTTGTGTGCTGCCTCGCTTTCCTAGGACTTACCACTTTTTTGTGCAGCAGCAGCTGCACTCCTCGGACAGCCACCAATATTATACACACTTTATGTGCATATTTTTATCCGACATTCTCGTAGTTATGGCATTTTGTGTTGTTGTTTGCTCGTTTGCTCTGGTCGCCATTTGCCTTTGCCGTTTTTACGACTCGAATTTGTCGTCTGCCTGGTGGCCTTCGGGGCGGCAACTTTAATTGAATAAGTTTTAAGCGGATTTTGAAGAGAGCTCCGCCACCCAGCTCGGTTCGTATTTGTATCCCTGCGGTTATCCGGCTCTCCGCCTGCTCCTCCGGTTGCACGGGGCGTATGTGTAATGACTAATTGAAATATGCAAAACGCTAAGGCAACGAGCTCAGCGATTTTTGCATACCAAATACCGCGAGCAGGAGCTGAACAAAAGGTGTTGCAATTTGATTGCAGACCAACAGCAGTGAGCCGAGATTTGCATTCATAATACGGAATTGCTTGTAAATAAATTATGACCCGAGCTCCGACCAGTTCGGGCGCTAGCTTAGCATAATTGGCCCAAGAGGCAGGCAGAGAGGCACAGGTGGCCTTAATGCTGGGTAAAAGTCGGACGAATTTACGGCTCGGTTATAGTTGGATTACGTCCGGCACACAGCTTTACTTTCCGCCTTGATTCGGTTTCGGTTCGTTCGCTTTTCGCTCCTGCATCCGGAGGGTAGGAGGTCGGAGGTCGGCTGCAAATAAAATGTCATCTGATAAATTGATTTCTGCTGTCAATATTTTTGCGAAAATTAACAAATGGAATGCCGGATACGGAGTACTCAATAATTCAGGGCTTTCGACTGCGTCTGCGGATCGATAAAAATATATTTCCCGTTTAATTTACTCGCTTAATGGCTGATAAACCAATTTAATAATTGCCCAGGGAGATTCTGTCCGCATCGACACGGTGTGGGCGGGCCGGTAGATCATGTCGGGTGCAGCGGCCACAAACGACTTCATCTCGAACGGAAGTCGTTCCCCTGCGTGCGTCGAGGAAATCCTTTTGAACATTTTTACATAAAAATCAACTCTCGTTCCTTTGAAGCGCCGGGGCCTGGGCCGGCACCGGTGCACACACACTCACAGTTTCGGGGAGGAAGCTCACGTTGAAATGTAATTTCATGGCACACAAGTTTTAATTAAATTTAATGGCAAAAAGAGCTTCAGCAGCGGCAGTAGTGGAGGTGGAAAAGTCGCAGGGGAAGGCCTTTTAACATGCAATCAACAAACCACTCTGGCATGCATATAGGGCAACCATACACAAGAGCGTATTATATACATATATTCATATACATATATAATATACGAATGCCTCACAAAACTGCAGCCTTAATGCGTTTTTCAAGTGGCAGCCAAGCATCAGCAGCAGTATGAGGCCATTGGAGAGGGGTAGGTGACTGGACCCCTGCTTCCCGGGTCTTGGATCCACTCTCCGGCGGCAATCATCGTCACATAATTTTATTAAGCTCTTGGTCCAGACACCGCCGCAGCCAGCAGAAGCGGAATCGGAGTTGGTTCAAGAACCCCTTTTCCAGACTCCACTCGGGGCCCATTTTGCGGTTGGCCACATGCTGCCGGTTATTGGCCATCAAGAGGTTTCGAATAACTCTGCAAGACTGCTGGCTGTCAAACTGTTTATACGGATATTACGACTTTATGTATATAGCCTTCTCGGGATGGAAAGGATGTCAACTACGAAATTGTAAAATACGCAAAGGTGGTCTTTTTGAAAGCCAATAAAATTTGTAATACAAAATTCACACACTTTGAAAACTTTAGGAAAACCCCAAGAGTTCCTCTGAAGCTCCTGTTCTATAAATGCTCACAATGTTTTTATTTGCCGTCTTTGAATTGCTTTGAAACATTAGGTTTTACCCTTTCCTTATATCTTTAGCCTAATTCCTTTTAGTTACTTTTGTTTCGAGAATATTTTCACCGCTTTAAAATTCTGTGTGTTGGTTGAGAAGGATATGAAGCAACATATATTTTTTTAAATCTACTTTTCCTGCTCATCGGACTGAGCTAGCTTACTCGGCTGGTGTTATCCTGATCAGGTTGCCTTGGTAATTTACTCCTTTTGATTTAATTACTCTTTGTTCAAAATGTGTGTATGAAATCCTAGTTTTTTCCTTCTATTCAGAGCTTGCATTTATCTATTCTTCAGAGAGTTTTTACTATCTTTTTTCCTCTGCTTCTCTTTGAGCTGAGTTCCTCCGTGGCAATTAGTGTCCTGGCTTCACTTTTGCCAGAGCTTTCCTCGCCTGCCTGCACTTGCCAATTGATATTTATTTCATTAGCCTGACAAATCAAACAAAAATGCTTGTCAAGAGCAGCCTGCCTGCCAGCCAGGAGGGAGACATTTGACTCTGTTTATTGTAAACAAGAGGCAATCGATGTGGCCTCGGGCACCCCCTCTTTCTGCCCCCACCTCCACTACAAACACATACAGACTTACATCTAATGCAATTCGCTGTTGGCGCAATTGTTGTTGTTGGCCATAGTTCTTAGACAGGCGACAGCCGCCATGTGTGTGTTCGTCTGTCCGTCTATCTGCGGCGCACATTACGTATACGTAATAAACACACATGCATGCGGGCGACCAGCGGAGGGGCTGCGCGGCGGGCGTGGCTCCAAAGCGGCGCAACAAGTTATGTCGCCGCAATTAGTTGGCCTTGCCCCTCCGCAAAATTTCTTGGCACTAATGCCAAAACCTAACCAAAGGCAGCCAGACAGCCGACAGCCGACAGCCGCGAGTGTGTGCTGTGCGATGGTGTGGCTGTGTGCCTCGTGCAATTGATGAGACTCATGGGTAAACACTCGCAAATTCAATGATATTTATAATAAACCACAAAAGCTGCTTACAATTCACACAGGCAGCGGGCAATGTTTAGGGGCTTAACTATAGCGTTGACACATTTATAAATTATTGGATATTTTCATATATTTAAAAGGGGTTTAAAGGGGGGGAAAAAAAGTGCTTTAGGGAGTGTTGAGTAATCTTTAAAATTATAAAAAGAAAGTAGATTTTAAGCGGCTCTAGTTTGTATCTAAACTGAACCTTTTATGGTTTATATTAATTTTGTTTTAATAATCTTCTAAGAATAACAGTTATTAGAAAAGAACTAGCTTGTGTTGGTGTTATTTAACATAATTGTTTTAAACCAATTAAAAAAAGGATTTTAGGTGAAATAAGTTTGTATCTAAATTATATTTTATTTTAATTTCGTCGGCTGAAATATTGTAACTTCAGAAAATTATACAGTACAAAATATTATTAATACAGAAAATCTTGATTGACCCTTTTCTCATAAACCCCACAGAATACAATTAAATAGATTCAAACCTATCCCGAGAACACAGTTCAGGGCCCCTAAATTCATTTGCATTAAATGAAAATATTTAAATGGCAATATTTCAAGCTTTCAGAGATACACAGACATTTTGGGCGCCCGAGAGCCATCCCCCCATTCCCGTATTCTAATAAGCAGGAACTCAAATATTTGCCAGCATTGCTCTAGCCAATTTGAAATCACGGTGTGCACATGTTATTTGTGGAGTACATTCTTGGCAAATAACTCGTTGAATATTTATAGTCAGCCGGCGGCGACCTTCACTTTGACGCCCACATCTCACCACTCCTTGTACCGCCCATGTGTTGGCCGGGTCGTGTGAGAAAATTTGATTGCATGCATTATGCAAATATATAAATATTTAGCAAATTGTTTGGCCAGTGCTGACACTATGTTTATAATAAAATATCTTGTAGTTTCCTCTGCTCCTCCTGCCCATGCTGCTCCCGTGCATACGTGCTGTGCAAATTTATGTGGCAATTATCAACACTCTGGAGGGAGCCAGGCTTCGACCCGAAAATATTCATTAAAATTTCCATTGTTTGCTTGGGAGATTTTTCAGTTTTTTCCCTTCGTCGGGCCATGCCGTGTCCCTTTTGTGTGGTGTGTGGCTTATCGCAAGTGCAATGTGTCTTCGGTGTCTCTTGTGTAAATTTAGAAATTTATGGTTATTTAAAAATTCATCCCGCACACATCACAGCGGGGATAGTGTGTGGCCGGCAAAATATGAATAAATTATCGTGTCCATTGTTGGCCGGGTTGGGAAAAGTAACTGAATTGGGCCCGGGCCAAGCGGAGAAGTTTCGTTTCGCTCGTAAGACTTTGGCCACAAGCAACACGGATAAGGACACACCAGCACAAACAGAACACACACACAAAACCAGGAGTGGAGTGGAGTGTAGTTCACGGATACACACCCAGGGCATTGTCTTAACTGGAACTCGAACCCCGAACCCTTAAACATGCTGTTGACATGGCTTTTGTCATTTTCTGGTTATGGCCAGGCGGACAAAGGCAGGAAACTCCGCTCGAGGAGGGCAGCAGCACCAGGGGGAGACTGGACAAACTTTGGCCACAGTTTGTGCCATGTTGTTGATGCTGTATCAAATTTTAAAGTGCCAGACAGGCCAGGATTTGGCCACATTGTGCATTCAAGTGGCGAGAAATGATTTTAAATATTTTCGACTCGTGCATTTTAATTGGAATTCACAAACGTGTGGGGCATACAAAATGCTTTAGCTTTGCGGATTATGAAAATTATTATCATTGGCATTATTTCGGGCTGTGGGTAAATTAATTTAAATAAGCGCCGTTAGGTATTTTTTAATCAACACGCATCGAACTCCGCGAGTTTGTATTTATTACCATTTCCCTGATGGGCTCTATTTTGCAGATATAAATTTGGGGGATATCCGCTATGGGATTGCGTGTAAATCACATCTTTCTGGGTATTGAATCGTACATTTGTTAATTAAAACAAGCTCTCTTTCGACTTATTTTCAATCGCATTCCCTGAATTCCGTATTTATTGACTTTTCCCGGAAGTGGAAAGTTTCATCAGTTTACCGATTTTATTTTAGCCTTTCGTTCGCCTCTTCCTGGTATCTTTTTTCGCGCTTTTCTTCATCCACCCTGCCCTTGTAATTGACTTGAATGTTTGCTCAGTTGAGCTTTTTGCCATTTCTGTAATTAATAACAACCCGGCTGCCCTTCGCCTTCATTTCCCCAGCCCCAGCCCCTTCCCACCCTCTGTCAACCCTCCTGAATGATTAATGAAGCTAAAAATGTCAACTTTTCCCCCGCCACTTCCTCCCGCCAACCACCACTAAAAGGTGAGGTGGAGCGAAGTTTTTGCACCTGGTCAGGGTTCCGCATCAATTATGCATTAATCAACACTAAATACATTTAAGTTGATATTAATTTCCTACGGCAATTAATTAGCGGAAGTGGATCTGCGGATGCCCTCGCGCCAGACTTTGTGGGTGGAAAAGCACACATAAATCGGGACAAGTTGCAACAATTTCAATTTGCAGCGTTAACTTGCAACAAGCGCAGCGCTCAAAAACTTCTGCCGTAAACAACAAAGAGTTGTTGACGGTACGGCGGAAAAAGTAAAGAAAGAGGACGGTGCTCGCTGCTCCGCCACGTTGCCATCATTGAAGCAAACCGAAAGCAATAAGCAGTTGCCACTGGGCCATAAAACAAACAGCCAGCTGACGGGGGCCAGCAGCAGCTCTTGGCCCTACGGGTAGCTCAACCACGGCCACCGTGGCGCCACCCTCCCGCCCTCTATCCAATCCACTCTGCAGTCTGTGAAAATGCAATCAAGTCGCTGCAGCTGCAGCTTAAATCGCCGGCGACACCAGCGCAGGCAACAAAAAGTGTCAATTGACAATGAAACCGAAATGGGATGGCATTGGCAAGGGTGGCGGAGTGGCCAAACGGGGGCTCTGCAAGTCACTCAGCGGGCGAGTGAGTCAGCAGGACATAAAATCCCCGCCCCGGTAAGTGAGTCTGCTTTCGGTTAACGATTTGGCCATTTGGCCAAGCACTTCCATCCGGCACCTATACACACAGTGGCAGTATCAGCTGAGCATCGGGGTATCAGCTGCCATGGGGGCGTATACGCGATGCCAACTATTTTTCGGCTGGCAAAAGTTTCGGCCCGTCGCCTCTCCCACCGGAGTGTTCCATCTTAGCTAGCCTAGCTTTTGGCCAACTTAATTGAAATGCGAAATGAAAGATTTCCCAGCAGTGAGAGTGGCCAGCAGAAAGTTATTACGGATAACTCCGATTACCCATCAACTAAATTGAAAGGCACTCGTTCTCGTTCTCGTATGGAAAAGTTTTCTGTAGATGATCAATGGCCAATAAATGATTAAGGACCAAACAAGCGAATGTTTTCTGAATTTTTCCCAATCAATATACTTGTATATATATATTATATATATATATACATATATATAGTATTTCCAAGATGTGTCTGCCAGCAAACAAGTTTGGCCCGAAAATAACTTTTAGCAAAGTGGCAAAAGTTGAAGTTCATATTACTTTTCCGACTTGATTCCCGTGCAGCTCCGTCCGTGTGACTCTAAATTAAATTGTACGGCCAGCTATAGTGATTATACTGCATTTATTTCTAGGGCCTGACGTGTCAGCTGAACATTTTCTGGGAAGCGGAGACCGGAAAACGCTTTGGGGGGAACTTCGACCGGGGGAACATGGCAACATTAAAATGCACTTTGACAGGCGTCGGATAGCCCGTTGGTTGGCCTCTAGTTTGCACAATGTTTAGGCAATTATTTACTTTGGTTGCCACGCACACAGGCCGAGGATACACACACACATTCGGGGCTGACATGAGCCCCGAAAGCTTATCTTGACAGCCATTAAATGGCCGCAAAGCGCTGGAATATGTGATTTATGTATGTGAATTTAGCGGTGCGTTTGCGTTTGTATGTGTGTGGGTTTTACCAGTCTTTGTGTGCGTGCGTGTGCATTTTTAAGGGGGTTCCCGAATACGGAGATTGGGGGAGAGAGCGAGAGATATGGGACATAGCATGACTGGCAAGAGAAAGGGGACTCCTAATCGCGCTTATCTCGCGACTCCTGCCACGCCCCACGCCCCACGGCCCCACACAACCCCCTGTCTATCAACTTTATCGCCTTCGGGGTGCCGTTTAGTTTATTGACCCATCCGAAGTCGAATAGGTGTGAGCCGGGTCGTGTAGCGGGCAATTTGTTGGCGGCAATAAATCCGGCAAATTATTGGCCAATTTTCATGCGAGTTAATTTCCAGTTAAAGTTCAGATTTCACCCGCACACGGCACATCCTATAAATAGCGCAGACATGTAGGGTCCCTTTTGAAAGATGAGTCCGCCGCCTCTCCTTCGGGGCTAATAATAGAAGAAGCAAACACACATTTTTCCTCATCACAGCCCCGCCAGAAAACCCCAACGCTGCTCCCACTGCTGCTTGCTTTCATTAATATTTTCGCTGGGACGCCCAAACAATGTATTGACATTTCAATTAATTATGAGTGGAAAGCAGGGGCGTAAGAGGAGAAGACTGGACGCAGTCTGTGACCTTTTGCTCCAATCAGACGACAGATACGAGAGCCCTGCCTGACATCTGCGAGATGGGAGCGGAAAGTTTGCGAAAGTTTTCGCCTTTAACACGGAATATATATAGGAAGGCAGGATATTTTCTGGAATCATTAAAAAGGAGTAACGCAAACCTGTTTACTTTATGATAAAGTTTTATGTATGATACCAAGTCTGAAAACGATATGAATATACAATATTACAAATATATTTTAGTAATTAATAATATGTAAAGATAACAAAAAACTTATTTATAATAAAACGATAAAACGAAATACACCTTATGGAATTCTTCATATATATATATTTTATATACCATATATATCGATCAACAAAAGCGAATGTTAATAGGACTTTTTGGTCGAATCACTACACAGCCTAGTTTTTTGCTTTAACCACTCACCTATGCAACGAACTTTGACCTTTAGATCTCGCTTTTGCTCTTCCCTTTGTTAATCCTGCATCATCAATTCAGTGACCGAAACGTGTCATCAGCTGCAGCCACCTACCGATTTCCCCCTACCCTGTAATCTGGGAATATATGAAAGCCATGTCTTTCCTAGGCGTTCTAGGGCTCAGCTTAAACCTAGTATACTCATCTACATCTTTCCTATTTCCATAATTGTAATGATTTCCCAACTTTTACTAGGTTCATTAATTTGTTGCTTATATAAATAAATACATAACCCAAGCGGCTGCCGGAGCAGCAAGTTTTCCTGTTCTCTGCACACACACACTCGCTGCGAGTTCAATGTTTATCAAACTGTCTCTTAAATGTTAAAGTTAAGTCGCCTGACGGAGGTGAGCTTTATGCAAATCCTGGCGCAGCAAAAAATCACACACTCACACACACACGGGAAGAGTCCTAAACGGCGAAATGCTACTAAGCCCACTTACTTACAATTTAGCAGGAAAATAAAGCGAACGAGAGACAGGAAGAGAGAACAGAATCATATTGCGAAAACGAGAGTGTAAAATTTTTTGCATACATAAAACGAGGAGCAAAACGTAAGGGCAGCGAATAAAACAACAGCAACGAAGGCAGCAGCAACGGCTATGGCGGTGGCGGCAACAAAATGAATCCAGCTTTATGGCACGCACCCACACATGCACACCCGCACACCCGCACACACACAGAGGCGCTCAGCACTTGACTTTATTCAGCCGCCATGGCAAGTGCCTTAATAGTGTGCGTGAGCCCCAGTGTGTGTGTGCGGACTACTTTCTTGTGCGGGCGGCACAAAATCCAATCAACATAACGAGCTACAAGCGCCGCTGAGCGGCATAAAACGCAAAAAAATATATACGATTCTGTGCGGGATGTGATTGTATGGCTCCCGAGCGTGTGTGTGTGTGTGTGATGGCACATACGCACATACAGCTCTTTTGGCCAGAACACTGTGAGAAATTATGCTGCTCTAAGGCCATAAGCCAGGATCCAGCCCTAAGCCCCATTAATCCCCCTTGGGAAAAATCTTTTTCAAATTATGTCTCAGGAGTGCCAGCTAGAAGCAAAAAAGTAAATGAATAAATATGAAAATATCCCTCTGAACGGTTAAAAATATATGTCGAAAGTCAGCATCTTTCAGAGCGTGGAAATAAATGACTCAAGTAACTGATTTGGGAACCTAAAAATTAACTTAAATGGCCAGACTTATCACAAGTTGAAATAGTAGCTGGAATAAAATGATGAATAAATTAAAAATATGAATAAGCTTTGAATGTACAGATATGATTTCACCGATTAAATCATTCATAATATGGCAATAGTCACAACCATAACCATCTTAAGACTTCGATTTGGTTTGTTTGCTGTAGATAAAAATAAGAACACTTAGAAGAGGAACCAACAAAAATGCCATCAACTCCTCTGCAAAGCCGCTTTCCATCTCAACTAGTCGCCAAATATATATAAACTATTTTTCACAGTTTTCGACGTTCATTCAACCCACGGAGCTTGGCAACAACAAACAGCTAAAACAGCTCAAAGCTTCGACTGAGGTAGACAAGCGCCCAAGTGCTGTTGTTTTTATTGTTGCTTGTTGTTGGTGGTGGAACAGTAAAAACATTGCCAAGCTCAAAAGTGTGTCGACTTGACACAAACACAAGCAACACACACGCACACCCAGAAGCAAATGAAATAAAAGTAAACCCATTTACACCGCACACGAAAGGGAGGCGGAGGGGTTTTGGCGCCAACTGCTTGGCAAGCTGCAAATGTGGGACATTTGGCAGTCGCAGTCGCATTGTTAACTTTCTTTGACAGCGGGCCAAAAAATTCACAGGGAGGGATGGAAGCAGCAAAATAAAAAAAAAAAACAAAAACAGGGAACCCCCGGGTGCATGTCCTCAACTCAACGCCGATGTAGGTGCAGCAGCAACAGCATCAGCTGCAACAGCAGCCCCGCTTGCTGCATGTATTTATGGCTCAAAATTGCAAGCACAGCAGCAGAAAATTAACACAGCACGAATGCAAATTCATGCGGCCAGGCCAGCCTGTTGCCATTTTCATTCCCATTTCCACTCGCATTTGCATTGGCATTTGCATTCCCCAGCCCCAACCCCAATCCCATCCAAATTCCAGCCCAAACCATTCCCGTTCCCATTTCGACAAATTGATTATTTGCATGGCCATCCAGCTGGCTGGCCACATGGCAACAACGATGGCAGCTCGCCTCGGTCAGGGCCATGCCAATGCTCGATCTCAGCGGGCGCTGGCCCCCCTTCGGTGGAGGCGGCTCTTGGCGGGGAAGGGAGTGCCGAAAATAGGCGTGGCACCGCACGCACTTATCGCCCATGCACAGCACGTCGGCCAGTGGATAGAGGAAAAATGCTTATAAAGGATTAATTCGATTCCAATATTCGCATACGCACTCGGCATTTTGCATCTCCGGCCTCCCGCAAGCTGGTCAGCAGATATACTATATGTGTGCATCTGGGATATGGCCGGTCATTGCTGGCATTGTTTTAAATGCCCAAACCATAATGATTGTTTCGGAATGAAAGTGAGCAGCAGAGCGTGAGAGGGTATAGTGAGGCGGGTCAGTAGGCTGAGGCATCCTGCAAGGCACAGACAAACGTTCTCCAAACAGGACATTGTTTATTGTGAGTGTCTGAGGCTCTTGAATAATCCCACAGCTAATCCTAATAAAAGCATTAAATTTGATTAAGCCTACGTGTCATGTACGATGGTGATAATGCTATTTAACAGCTGAAATAATTGATTTAATGGCAAATCGCATCTCAGAAAATACAGAAAATGTACCCCGTAATAACTCTAACTCTAACTGCCAATAAGTCTTATAAAGTCAAAGTAGAATTATTAATACCACTTTCTAATACTAATATTAAACAAAATATCCTTAAGCATGATAAAATACAGATGTATTTATATTAATATTTAAAAATGCTAAATTGAAAAAGAAACTTAAACTTGCCGGAGAAAAATCATTAAATTATTTATACATAATTTTATTAGCACAAGTAATTATAGAGCACTTGGAAAGGGCATATATCTTTCAACGCAGACACCTAAAAAATTCCTTGGCACAGTCTTTTGTAACCCGTTGAATGTGTTCAGCTGCGATTGCAATTTGCATTTTTCATGAATGGCCAGCAGGCAGGCAACTTAATGGATTCCCTCGGCAACAGCTTAAAGCGGCATTACGGTGTCAAGACCTTTTAAATTTTCAATTTCCCAGCGGGATCACATCGCAGATTTAATTGCATTTATGGCCACATTTCGCACTCGGAAGTCCCATTAACAGACCAAGGCTGCAATGGAGACAGTGTATTCTATGCAGATTGAGATGCATTCGATGCACCGACACAGATTGGCCAATGGGCATGTTAATTGGGCTAATACGATTTCAAATTTAATTTAACACGTCGCACACGGCCTCGAATCAGAGCCAGCCTGTGTGTGGGCAGCCGGAATTAGTGCGTGAACACTGATTTTGGGGGGATGAAACTAAACCGCCATGATTATCAATTCAGATGGAATTCGGGTTAATGTTTCGTAACTTTATTGCTTTCAGCTCGCACCCAGCCAGAAGCCAGGAGAAAGAGGCCAGGAGGAAGGACCAAGGAGAAAGGAGCATCGAATCAAGACGCACGACACACCAGGACACCACCACATTCCCCAACATGGGCAGCGGACACTATTTCTGGGCGATCCTATACTTTGCCAGCCTGTGCAGTGCTTCACTGTAAGTACTCCTCGACGCTACCGATCCTGATCCGATTCACACAGATACACGCCACTCGCATACAGTAGCTGCAAAATGTAAACCATCACGCTTCACAATTTGTCTCTCGCGTCACTTGCCATTTATTTTCCACTTACTTTTTGCTTAATTTTAATGCCGCGTGGCTCTTGGGTCGCGTGTTTCACACTGCACTTGGCCGGAAAGTGGCGCTCAAGCTGCGATTTGCATACAATTGTCGTTCATTCGGTCCAGCCACGCCCAGTTATGAAACAGCGATGCCGATTTACATAGATTATATGTAAGCCACTGCATATGCCGATACACTGAGGTTAAAAAGACTTTAAAAATATTTAAGAAAGAATTAATTAATCTATGGAATCAACAAGCTAATTTAACTTAAAAAAGAGTCAAATTTCAAGATTTCTTTTAGAATTCCTAAACAAATCTTTTGAAAAAATTCTTTTACACATTCCTGATATTTGTTTCAGAGTGTATATATATATCGGTCAATGCTATTGTAGTTTAGTAGCTTCGAGCTGTAGTTTGCTTTTAAGTTGTCACCGATTTACACACAAACGCCTACAACTTTAGCCGCCTACATACTTGAATTTGCATATCCTGTCTCACACACACTCACAGACAGACACACACCTCATTAAAATGTAATTAATTTTCGTGAAATTTTTTGTCGGAGCATAAATTTTGGAATTATTTTCGCTCAAGTCGAGGTCAGAGTCAGCAGATATGTGACTTTGCCCCGGCTTTTGGTATGTGCGACAGTGTATAATACCAGCTACCAGCTAACGAAAACGACAATCACACCCTCCCACACCTCCAATCGATTTGTACATACCTACTTAAAAAAAAACAAACAATAATCAAATAAGATAACTTGCTGTAAATTGTATGCAAACATTTTCCTTTATGCGACATTTCAAAAATAATTACTAACAATCTGCTCAGCTAATGTTTTTTCCAAATCTTCAATAACAATTAAATTTTTAAAATCCTAAAATTTGTACAAACACACTGAAGCAACAAATTTTTAAATTATACATGCGTGCCTATCCATATCCTGATTTCAGAGCAAATAATGCCAAAATAAATTTCCGAGAAAAGGAGAAAAAAGTCTTAGATCAAATTTTAGGTGCAGGCAAATACGATGCCCGAATACGACCATCCGGAATCAATGGCACAGGTGAGCATAATACTAGTTAGAACCTAGATCTTAACCAAACGATATACATGTACCTATATGACATTTTTAATAATTTATATTTATGTGATTTTTGTGCGACTTTTGTTTGATTGTGCAAATATGCCTTATGTTTCTGCCTTTTGTTGATTTTGTATGCCAGGGTCTAGTTTACTGATTGAAACTATATGTACCTATACGATATCTGCTTAACAAAATTACCAAGCTCTTAGCTAGTGTAAGCCTCTGCTAAAGTTAATCTGAACCAAAATAAAAATCAAAACAATTCCCAGTCATATCTAACCTAGCTTAGTATGCCAATCGGAGCCCAGCGTTATCTATAGCCTAGTTAGATCAGATCTATAAGTTAACCACTCTACATTTACGTCGCAAAACTCACGTTTGAACCAACCTTTATGCCAGATGGTCCCGCCATAGTCAGAATCAATCTATTCGTACGCAGTATTATGACGATTAGTGATATTAAAATGGTAAGTCGCACTGAAACGGAGGCAGTAATTCGTTAACGATTCGGTTCGATAGATTGACCCCTCACCAGACACCGCCTCTATTCTCGAGCTCCCTCTCTCACTCTCTCTCTCTCTCTCTCTCTCTGTTGCTATTTCACTCTGCCTTTCCATCAAGAAATTAGAAAGCATTAGAACACACGCACACTATGGACACTCACACACACACTCACTCACATATACCACCCACAAGTTTGTTTTTGCGTTTTGCGTTGACTCGTTCTATATTTCCCTCGATACTTACATATATATATATAAATATATGCATATGAACATCCGATGCTAAGTATTTGCGTTTGATTTTTGCCAGTGATTTATACGGCAGATTGTACCAGTACCATATACCCCAGTTTGAACATTTCTGTTTCCGTTCCGATTGTTCCTAGAAACAGTGTTCCTTTCGTTTCGTTTGAGATTAACAGCAAATAAACCCAGCAAAGGCGATGAAAGCCAACACCCGACACGATTAAAAACGGAAATCGAAATGAGAAAAAACCATTGCCTACTTATCGGGGCCCGTTTTGGCAAGGCGGATATCCGCTCTCCTATACCCTTCCGGGGATCCTGCCGCCATTTTCAATGTCATTTTAAAATTGTTTGTGTAATAAGAATATATGTTCGTTATTTTAATATTGACTCTCTCACCACCCCAGACTACAAAATCACCCTTCTCTCCCAGTTTGAAGCTCTCATTTTATCGTTCAACCTTTTCGTTTTGCAATTATAAATAACGTTTTGATTTCATTTGCAGTTAATTTTATTGTTGTCATGTTGACTTTTACCGCAGCAATGGCATCATTAATAATGTAGGGGCAGCATAAATATTTGAAAATAGCTCGACATAGCCACCGTCACCACCGTTACAGTCACATTCACAGTCACATACTATAAATGGCCATGAATCACCGACTGGCAACGACACATAGAGTCACATATATAGTCCACATATTTGCCAGCTTGATAAATATTAACTATTAAGGCATATCAATTAGCACCAGCCACTCCGGTATTTGGAAGGCAGTCACAGAGATCCCCCGTATTTTGTTCATACCCGTACCACACACACTCCACACTCCACACACCACCTTACCACCCCCTACATAGAGCCACCCGCAGACCCCCGTATAAGCCACCCTCGAAGGTCACAAAAACAACTCATAGACAAACAACGCAACTTTAGTAACGTACATAAATTCTAGCTTAACTTAGGTATATAAAAAACGCAAACAAAACGAAACAAAAATCGAGAAGAAAATATTCTTTGACTTAGCTTAGCTTTGTAAGCAAAACTGGAAGCGAACTTGCTAGTAACTTTTGTATCCTAGTAAGTAAGCAAAAAGGAAAACAACAACCGGGAGGAAGGCTATAAAATAAAACTTTATTACAGAGGGCCACATAAAGGCATAAGGACTGCCAAAGGCCGAATATTCGAGGGTACAAGGGTATATCAAAGCGGTCCGGAGTGGAGCAGGAGGAGGTCGCTCGCCGGGTCATTTTAAGTTTGTTTTAGGGCCGGACCCTGCGGCAGCTGTTAAAAATCTCTTGTATATTACATTGAAAGTATTGTGCAAATCGGTGAATATGTCTATCTATCATGTATCGTCCTCCAGATGGTCCCGCCGTGGTGCGCGTCAACATATTCGTTAGGAGTATATCGAAAATCGATGATGTAACCATGGTAAGTCCGCGCCTCCAAAAGCCAACCGATCCACCATGAAAATGACAATAAAAACGAAACCCCGCTAGTATCAGACACCACCCCTTGACCGCAAGTGGATGCTCAAGTCGTATAGTCAGGTCTCGGGTCAATGAACCCAAAGAACCTCTCGCTCCCAGTCGCTCTGTCTCTCTCTCGCCCCCCTCTTCAGTGCCCGCCCAACTATGTTCTGCTCTCTTCACTCTCGTTAGGAGCCGGAAGGCAACCAAGACACTCGAAATGAAACAAGAATATATGTATAAACACGAAAAACCATATATATGCTAACGTACTATACTATATCTGATATTGGTATCTATAATACATAATACTTTGTTCGACTATCGGTGTAATTTGATTTTCGTATTTGATACTTGATTTGTCTTATTTATGTATTGGGTTGTTAGCAAATTAAAGCCAAATTGTCTGATTAGTTCGACTTTAAGTTGACGATTGCATTTTAACTTAGCGCCTTTTGTTCTGTCAGTTTGCATTGGTAACTTGAATTCTCTCACTTGCATTCTTTCTTTGTTTCTCATGTCAACAAATTGTAAAATAAAAAACTCACGCCACCGTTTTGTAGTGAATAAAAAGATATACAAAACATTATTAAAAAAATGTCTTTTTGGATCTCTTTCCTACACAGTCTATCTACCTCTCCCTCTCTCTATCTCTCTATCTATCTCTAACTCTGCCTTTTCACTGCCTCTCACTGTGTCTATCTCTTTATTTCCTACAATAAAATAGTCAAAGTTAGATTATTTTCCCCGCTTTTCTCTACACCCTCTGTACAAATTTATGAACTTTCACTAACATTAATTAATTAATTAATCCCATTGAACTATTTATAACCGTGATGAGTGGAGTGCAGACCATCTATTTAGCCTCGGACTAATAATTATGTACGATTTTGTTTTTGATTACGCCTTTTGCTTACTAAGAAAAAACTAAAATATCTGTGAATTAATCAATTTTATATAATTTATGCTATTATCTGTACTTAGTGGAACAATAAATTCAACTGTGAGCTGCTCATTTTAATCGTGTGCTTTGTATCTGTGTCGCCCAACTACTTTTTGCCCCTTTAGCCGCCCTTGTAACCAAACTTTTCCATGCCCAGCAAACCCGTTAAAAAAGTTAATTCAATTAAAAATTGTTTTGTTTATTAATTAATTTTGTTGAACACATAAAAAGACCTGAATGCAGGATCGGCTTAAATATTCTCGAAACAAATTTAAAACGGAATCTAAAACTGATTCCGTATATCACAAGGAAGGCATGCCTTAGACAAAAAGTATTTAAATGCGAACCGAATCCTTTTTTATTTAATCAAATATGTACCTTAAATTGAGACCTAAAAAATATACATAATAAAAATAACTATACGGTAACCAAAATCACTCTTCAATGAGATCCATACAGACATTTTCCTTTATCACCATTCTATTAAATTCACAACGTTTTCTTTTTGTTTTCAGTTTTTGTTTACTCTTTGGTTCCGTTTCATTTTTGATGGACAAGCACACATTCCGTTCACACATAAAATTCATCAAAATTTAGAGAGTAAGTAAGTGTAAGCTCTAGCGTCTATATACTATGATAGTTGGTAAGAGTGACTAGGCTAAGGGGAACAGGGAAGGTCGAGGAGAACCGATTTTGATATGCCGATTGATTCTAGCTAATTTGCCCACCATTGTGAAGGTCAACATGTTCTTGCGCTCCATTTCCAAAATCGACGACTACAAAATGGTGAGTTCCGGCCAAGAGCACAGCCCAGAGCACCTCTACAACCATGTACAACACCACCACCACTCCAACTACAGATACTACAGATAAATCCCAAGCGCTTACTCTCACTTTGCTCTAATTGTGCGTGCGTGTGTGTGTCTACGAAAGTTAATCCAGTAACTTGGGCCTATTAAATAATTGCATTAATAATAAATGTCCTTGAGTGTGTATGTGCGTGTAAGTGTGGGCGTAAGTGGCTGTAAAATATACTTAATCGGGGCACTTTCGACGCCTCCGTGCAGCTTGTAAATTGTCTATATATCAGGGGTGCCACGGAAGTTGTTGGTGATTTGAAAACACTTAGAAATTATGCCTAAAAGTATTATTCACAAATGTTACCACGACGCTTAAGTGATTTCAAGCCACCACCCTGTATATCTTAAGCTAGCCGAATATGTTAGCCTTACCGATGTACTTGTATTATACAAATATGCATAACTCTATTCCCGCTGTATCAATATATTAAACTTTGTAAAATATCTATGATTTCTTTGTGTCCACTTTTCATTTACGATCTCGAGGGAAAAACCTGCTTATTGCTTGCCACCACCACCGCCCACCGACGACGACGTCACTTGCCGAGAGAGCCGAGCAAAAGCAATTGAGTTCATAATCTAAGTTTTAGCTGTAACCTAGGCTAGACTTAAGGCTTAAGTCGAACCACCGTCAGACAACAAGAACAGACACCCACATCCGCCATCAATCAGCCACCACAACCCCCAGATCATTCAGTTCAGTTCCGTTCCGTTCGGTTCGATTTGATTCGGTTCATTCACTTATGGTAACCTCATCATTTTAAGCCAACCTTGTTCCAGCCACCTTTAGGCATTTGGAAAACGTTAGCGATAGACAAATTAAGAGTTCCCTTCGGGCCCTCTGACAGGGCTAACTGTAAGTACTAACTGGGAGATGTCGTGCCGGTGTGACATGTAAAAAACTAAATGGGGAAAGCCAGTCACAATCTCAATTTGTCCAGCTCG
This sequence comes from Drosophila bocqueti, assembly GCA_018151655.1. Lineage (NCBI taxonomy): Eukaryota > Metazoa > Arthropoda > Insecta > Diptera > Drosophilidae > Drosophila > Drosophila bocqueti. The sequence continues at coordinate 24,502,731 of JAECXF010000001.1, forward strand.
GTTTCCGCTGTCAGGAAGAGCGTTGGCAAAAAGCGGACAGCTCCGACAACCAACGGCTGGCGCAAAAAACCGACAAACACATTTAATTTGCGCCACGTCATAATGCATAAAAGAAACGCGCCATAAATAAAATGGAATTATTTGTAATAATTATTCAAATTTATTTGTTTTCACTTTGCCTTATTGGTTGCAATAACGTTTTCCCCTTTCTGGGACTCGCGCGAAGATTAGACGATAAATATATAATGATACACATGTTACTAAACCAAACTAACAGCGTGTTTCTACGCAGTTTCAGTTGGTTTTAATTCAACTTTTCATTAATGTCCCTATTATTTTTGTTTAACCCCCCGTCTCCTGTGGAAATGGCATGACTGAATGTTATAGTTACCAGTTATAGCATGCGTGTTAGAGAGTTTTCACTAATTAATCTGGGGGAAGTCTCAGTTTAAGAAGCTTGGCTGGAGGGGTGCATTTGGTAATTATCAAATATCATTAAAAAAAAGGGTTCATCACAGCTCAAGCCCTCCAGAAACCTCATTGTGAATACGTTTTGTCCGCATGGAACTTACTTTTTAAGGTACTTTTAAGTTAATTTAATAAATAATTTTCCACATGTACCATAGCCTTTATTCGGGAAATAAACTATTGATACAAGGTTCTAAATGTACGTTTTAGGTGCCTTGCTATTTCGCCTGCCCGTTTTGCTTTTGCCTTGACGCGTTTCTTGCCTGCTTTTAGTCTGCCTGCATTTTTACCCTGTATATGTGCAACACGTCGCATGCGGCATTTGGTTGCATTCCGAGCAATGCGAACATGAAATATATTTACTAGTCACGACAAAATGTACCATTAGCCTGACCAACATTGGCCGGAACATTGCAAACTAGCCGGAACCCAAGCCAAACGACAGCTAACCATTATACGCCATGTATCAATATCAATATATACGAATATCAATATCAAATATACCACTCAGCTATACATGCCAAATAACAACTACTTCGCCTCGCCACGCCTTGCTCGCTCTTTCATACTCCAACCAAACAATCTCTCTCCAACGTAAAGCTAAAGCCCCCGTCAACCAAAATTCAAATTCAATTAAATAAATCGAACTGCAAGCCACCCCCCAATTGAAAAGCCCCTCAGTACACAGTCTTAAATAAAGAATAAAATTGAAAAGAAAGGAAAGCTCGAAAGAAACCCCCCATTCAATTCGACAAAGCGAAATTTGCATTGTAGTTCTGATTGAATCCTCGAAGAGTCCCTTTGATTTCGTCTACTAATGAGAGTTTTCCTCTGCCCATCCACCACACCCACTTCCGGCGCCCGCAGGAGTACAGTGTGCAGTTAACCTTCCGTGAACAGTGGACGGATGAGCGCCTCAAGTTCGACGATATCCAGGGCAAGTCAGGAGGAGACTAGTTCGGATTGGCTTATCGAAACTCTGATTCTCCCACAGGCCGCCTAAAGTACCTGACCCTGACGGAGGCGAACCGCGTGTGGATGCCCGATCTCTTCTTCTCCAACGAGAAGGAGGGACACTTCCACAACATCATCATGCCCAATGTTTATATACGCATCTTCCCCAATGGCTCCGTGCTATATAGTATACGTATCTCGCTGACATTGGCCTGCCCAATGAACCTCAAGCTGTATCCGCTGGACAGGCAGATCTGTTCGCTTAGGATGGCGAGCTGTGAGTATAGTGTTTCCTCTTAATATGCATAATTTATTGAAATAATATAAGTTAAAGTCACTTCTGTTGCGGAAATATGATTTTCTAAAGTGTTATTTTTAAGTGAGAGCCGAAGTCTCTGGCCTGAACTATTACTATTATTATTAATCTGTAACAACTAATGGTGCCTACACACACTCTTTCAGATGGCTGGACCACCAACGACTTGGTCTTCCTGTGGAAGGAGGGCGATCCTGTGCAGGTGGTGAAGAACTTACACCTGCCCCGCTTCACTCTGGAGAAGTTTCTGACTGATTACTGCAACAGTAAAACCAACACGGGTACGTGCCTTCAGTATGTGTGTGTTGTTGACCTTCCATTCTCGATTCCAGAGACTCATGATATCCGATAATGTTAACTATTTTCCTAGAACTCTCGGCTTTTTACTCGTTTTCTCGCTGGTTGCGTATTTTGTTTGCATTTGTATTAAGCGCTCCCCAGCGATTGCATGCCAAGTGGTTTAACTTTAGCCCTAGCCATATCGTAAACATGTTGGGTCCCAACTGGAGAATATTATAAACGGCCCCATAACCACTTCATAGCACACACCCACACGCATACACTCCCAATTACCCACACTCCCCCGCTCATGTGCACCCACCCACCCACACGTGGCAAATTTTATAAGATGCCGTTTACACATGCGCCATTTCAATGAGCATATCGTTTTGGGCCGTTATCAATGCCCGAAACGCATAGAGCCAACTTTTTACGATGTAATTCGCACACTCACACACACGTGCCTTCCACACACCCACACTGACAGCGTTTACCTTGCCGTTTTTTATGAGCACTTGGAAATCTGCGCGCGCTCTAAGTAAATGTTTACCTTGGCGAACAACTATTCAGTTGCGCGACCGGGGGGATACCCCGATTCCCCTGGAAATGCGAAACGGAAAATGAAGGCAAAAATGGCAAAAGCCGTACGGAAAGTAAATTAATCGAGGAAATTGTCTGCGACGTTGTTTAAACTTGCACAAAGACGCTGCACCGAACAAGACGGCGACGCCCATGTGGATGGAGATCCGAAGGTGGAGGTGGAAGTGGAAGTGGAACTGGCGGTGGAAGCACAAATGGAAGTGGAAATGGAAGCAAACAAGGAGAGGGCAGGATTTTTCCGCAAGTTTCCAGATTGTGTGTCAGCATATTAGGATAGTTAACGGCAGCCTGAGCAAACAGAGCAATCATTTGGAATCGTGTATTTATCTAGTGGAAACTTCACCTAATTCAAACATGAATCCGCTGACTCCACACATTTTTTTGTTTACCAATTACCGAGAACGGAAGCCAAAGTCTCTCTCTCTCTCTCTTTAAATAGTGCCATCATTCCCATCATCCATCCACAAATAAGTTAGCATGAGCCTGAATTTCATCACTCCCGATATATGGAACAAAAAATTATAATCATATTTAGCTCAAGTCTACTTTATATCAACTAAATCGGAGGATTCACGGCAATATCATTGGATTTTCGAGTACTTTTCAAGGTGTTCTTAAAAGGAGGCAATAATACCTTTTGATACAATCAGGTTTTTAACTTACTGGAGATTTCTGCCCCTCAGAAATGTATATTGGCTTAGATTTCCTTTGGTTCAGAATTTTTGTGATAAATTATATTATGGCCTTCTTCTAATAACCCCTTTATAAGCCATTAAATCCATAGATATTGCACTGAAGCCCCCCTAATAAGACTTTTTCCACTTAGTCGTTGCGTAGTTGTTGCAATTTAGATCTCTCGCCTTGAACCTAGTTGCTCACATAAAGTTTATTAATTTCATATCTTCTATGAGCGTTGAACGGGATTAAAGACCGCTCGAATCCGAGCTGGTCAGAATGAGAACCATCGCTTGATTGATGATGGCCTGTCGCAAAGCCAAAGGAACACCCGATGGCGAGAGCCAAAGCCGCAGTGCGAACCGTTCCAGATGCGATGCCGTACCCGGGCACCCGTACCCGTTACCGTGCCAGAAACCCAGAATCAGAATCAAACCCAGACCAAAGAGCCGAGCAAATAAACCACACACGCAGCACTCAAGTGCAAACAGGGAAATGAAAGCCCGGCCAAACAAACACAGAGAGAAATCTAATGAACAGCAGCACGCTAAACGAAACAAATCCCCCGAAAAATCGAAAATCGAACAAAAAATATGAGAATGTAAAATAATAAACAACTTTGTCTTGAAGAGTATGGAACGCTTTGCCAACAAATTAACGGAAATGAAGCACAAAAAAGGGGGTGGTGGCCCCTCAACGAAGGCGGGGCGCGGCGCCTTTGTGGGGGCGGGGTTGGGAGAAAGGCGGGAAGGGGCGTGGCAGGAGTGCCTGTCGAGCGGAAGTCAGCGAAATGAAAAGCAGAACAGCAACATGAACCAGCAAACACAAAGCCGTCGAACTTCATTTCCGTTAAGAATTTTGTTGCAAAAGTCAGAAATTGAATTCATGTTGATACTTTTTGCCTATGATGCAATTTTTCATTTGATTTTATAATTTTCGACTCTCCGTGTGCCAAAGCACCCCACAACACCCAACACCCGCTCTTTCGCCGAGCTGAGTTTTTTGTTTTCCTGTAAATACATTATGTCTTCTTAAACCCCAACCTCCCCAACCCACCACCAGACCCATTGTATAATATGTTTTCGCCACTTTTTATTTCCTTTTTTCTTTTCGGAAGTCCCACTTTTTGTACAGACCAGAAGAGACTCGACCCGAAAGAATCGTCTGTAAATGTGTTTTAATTTCTATTCTTGGCAAAATTTCCGAGCAAGACACTTTTTATGTTCTCTCTTTATTGGATGGCCCTTCTTTGTACCATATATTGGATATCTATCTGTGTGTATATACCTTCTAAAAATGTGTGTGCGTGTGACATTTAAACAAAAAGCGAAAGCGACAGCAAACGCAAGGGCAAAAACCTGCTAAAACCAAAAATCAAAGCCTCTTTTAATACATCCTCCCGTACATTTTGAGTTTGACACAATTTATATACCTTGTATACTCATAGGTGAATACAGTTGCCTCAAAGTCGATCTACTATTCAAGCGAGAATTCTCATATTACTTAATACAAATTTATATACCATGCTGTATGTTGGTCATTGTATCATGGGTATCATTCTGGCTGGATCAAGGAGCGGTGCCTGCACGAGTGTCACTGGGTGAGTTCAAGCTTTTCAACTTTTCTACATATTAAATGTGATGTGACTCATTGTTATTCATAATTATTAAGTGTGATTTTTTATTGAAATAAGAATATTTGCAAGAATTATTGCTCATATATCAGCATATTCATGTCAGAAATAGTACCTAAAAGATAATTACATACATTAAACATTGAAAATACAATACATATGTGAAAGGGTAATACTATAAATTAATGATTTTTTACTCATTAATATTTTCTGATAATTTTGAATCATTAAAAATCATAGTATTAGGTTAAGATTGGGATGTTAAAGGGTAAAAGAAAAATAAAAGTATAGTTAAAAATGTTAGTAAAGTTAAGAGGACTTAGCCTAGACACAGTATGGTCCGTCTATATTTGTCAGTACGAAGGATTCCATAGTTATAACGTTAGGGTTTCTGTAATTTAGAGCTTACCGACTCGATCGAATTCAAATTCCCCTAACCAGCGGCCAAGTTTCTCAAATCATTGCCAACTAATGGTCGCTGGCTTCGGGAATTATTCGAGATTGTTCAGTGACTAGTCGGATTACTCGATTAAAGTGATTCTTGTATCTGAATAATGAACAATTAACCAACTAGCTCTAGGATCTTATACTTAGCCATTCATCGATTAGTTAGTACAAAAAGGCATCGTTTAATTTGACCTTTGCACCATCACTTTCCAGGTGTGACCACCCTGCTGACCATGGCCACCCAGACGTCGGGCATCAACGCCTCCCTGCCGCCCGTGTCCTACACGAAGGCCATCGATGTGTGGACCGGCGTATGTTTGACGTTCGTGTTCGGGGCCCTGCTCGAGTTCGCCCTGGTGAACTATGCATCCCGTTCAGGTTCGAACAAAGCTAGTAATTGAACTTTGATATGCTTCTTAACTACATATAAATGTTAATTAATCGATGGTGTTTATCTTTTTTTACTGTTGTTTTATTGTACTGAGTGATGACGAATATATACGTACATATCTATATAGTATCCATATATAAATGTCTACGCATACTGTACCATACATACCACACCGACCCGAAAGCTCGGCCAAAGCCACACTGACACTCCCACACGAGCTACAACTACAAGAACACACTCGAACGCCAACGCAGGATCAGCGTGGCTCACAACAACCACAAAAGCCTCGGGCCACATCCCTCTACCTCAACCTCTACTCGTATTAACACAGAGTCCCGTGCCCACTCTTATCCCTATGTCTGACAATGAGCGAAAGCGAAAATCGAGTTTAGTCGTAGCATTTTGATAGATTTTTTCCTTTTACCTTTCACTTTGATATCTAACCACGAAACGGTCCTTCGAGTATATCAAACTAATCCAACGTTTTTGTTTACTCTCTTATTTCATTGTGCGCCCGCCATTCATCGACATGCATATACACAAACACCACCGATCACTTACCGCCCACCCAACCCACACACACACACGACCTCTAAACAATAACGCGTTTGAAAAAAATACGAAAAACAAACAATACTATTAACAAATTGGTCGAACTTCCTCCTTTCGAAATGAACTCGAAATCGAATTGTGTTCGATTCCACCTCGCTGTTGTATAAACAAATGCCTGTAAATACAAAACAATATGTGTGTATCCACCGATCTCTGGATGATCCGTTGGTTTGATTTCCGTATAATTTGATACATCCTGCGTACCCCTGACCTCGTCGATACGATTGCATTCGATTATTGTTTCGTTTCCTGGTTGATCCTTTTCATTTATTTGGTTTTATTGAACATTTCGAATCGTTTAACGTTTTCTATGTGTGACTATCTCTCTATCTTTCTCTTTCTGTCTGTCTCTATCTCTCTCTCGCCTAACACTATCGCTGTCTAACTGTATAACTGTGTATAACTATGCATCTAAAACTAACACACCCAATAAAACCTGTAAAAATCCAAAATCAAAAACCAAACCCAACTACCGAACTATCGAACTATCGATCTGCCGTGGAACAAATAAATTCTTGTCCAACATCTTCTATCACATGCAACATATATCTATGATATATACGGATCGGGCCGCAGACATGCATAAGGAGAATATGAAAAAGAAGCGCCGCGATCTGGAGCAGGCCAGTTTAGACGCCGCTTCAGATCTGCTAGATACAGATAGCAATGCAACGTTCGCAATGGTACTTACCTCTTGATATATCTCTTTAAAACCCACACAGCTTTTCGGTTTATTGGGGGTCTTAGATACAGCTATGACAAAAGATTTAGGTGCTCTATAAAGTTATCTATTTCGATTTAAATCTTGGATTTCATAACTGAATTTTATGTTCTCGTTTTGGTTTGAGTTTGGGCTGAAACCAGGGAATAAAACAGGGAATTTTATAAATATTTTACTGTACAAATTATTTATGTTGATTTAAACACCATTAATTACAACCACTTAGTTTTTTCGAAGTTTAAATTGCCATAAGCTATAAAGTTTGCCTTTTATTCTCTGGTTAGCTCTCATATTAATAAAGTGCCAAAAGGCTTAAGAGGGGAATTTTAAATGAGCAATTTTTATAGAATCGCGAATACCTGTTTAGCCTTTTTATTCACGGGTCTGGGTCGATATTTATCCACTTTCATTTTGGTTTTTAATGGAGTACAAACCATAATTGGCAACAGCAAAACTGTTCTGATAAAACTATTAAAACAACTATTTCCTTTTATATTTGCCTCTTTTTTATTACCACAAAAAAATACAACAACCACCAAAAACAAATGCAAAATTCAACAACTTTTTTCAAACGTGCTCATCCCAACTACAATTATAACAACAACTACTACTAACCACCCCCAACATCAACATCAACAACCAACCACAAATAAACTTAAAATAAAACCTGAAACTGCAAAAAACCAACCAACCTTCCACCAACCATCACCGACCATCGCTGGCAACCAAAACAAACCACTCGACCGGAATTGAATTGAAAAATTGCTACGAAATTAAATCAAATTACGCACATGCCATTGCACCTACTCGACCGAAACACCGAAACACCGAACCACCGAACCACCCAACCACCTGTGCCACCCAACCACCGATCAACCCTCATTTGCATCCGACTACAATCGAAACTTTCATGTCAAACGGCGTCGCAATTTACACGCGGTGGCGGTGGCCAACAGAAACCGCTGGTGCGTCATCCCGGCGATCCGCTGGCCCTGGAAAAGCGGCTCCAGTGCGAGGTGCACATGCAGGCCCCGAAGCGCCCCAACTGCTGCAAGACCTGGCTCTCCAAGTTCCCCACCAGGTAACTGAGATTCGGAGCCGCGCTCCGGACCCAACTCCTCATCCAAGTCCACAGTAGCCATCTCGTTTAGTCCCATTGTGTTCCGTAGTAGTTGATGGATTTACTTTTTGATGTTGTGAACATGTACTATTCTACTCTCTGTATCTCTTTCACTAACTCTTGTTGACTTTTTGCTATCACATTACTACTATTCAACAGTCATTGAAAATCCTGTGAAAGAAAACGAAAAGAATAACGAAAAACCAAGAAACCAAACCCGATATCTGCCGCTTGCTTGCCGTTCGTTCGTTCGTTCGATTCTGTTTGCTCGCTGTCTTTTGTTGCCAAAACCGAACTAACTCAAAAATATAGTAACGACTTCTAATGGCTTGCCGAACCGAGTCAAGTATCTGTGAAATATAATTGAACTTCAATTTGTGTTTGAATTAAGTTAACCCCTTCGGATCGCCACCGCTTCTGGTGGCAGTTGATAAAGTTATGCTTTGCTTTTCAGTCATTTTGTGTGTGATTTGTTTGTTTTAAAATATATATTTAGTTGTAGCCATTGCCGTTCGATCCGCCCCGCCCCGCCCCAAACTAGTTGTCCCGAAGCCCCCCGGCATCTCCGGCGTCCCCGGCATCCCCTGCTTCTCCCGCACTGTCGTAGATCTTAACTCCCCACAGAAAGCGCACATTTTTCGTTTCCAGCACACGTAGTGGTCCGCCTTTTAAAACAAACAAATTATTATGCCAAATATTTGCAAAATTAACTTTGAAAATGTTGAGAACGAAGAAAAACCAATGAAAAAACTAATCACAAAAATCAAAAAGCCAATCTCTAGATGATCAATTAATTTGTATTTTCGTACTTGCTTAATATCCAAAGACAATGTTCTAGATCGAAGAGGATCGACGTTATCTCGCGGATCACCTTCCCGCTGGTCTTCGCCCTGTTCAACCTGGTCTACTGGAGCACATATCTCTTCAGGGAGGAGGAGGATGAGTAAATGCCGTTACCTATTGCCAAGCACCACCAATTACTTTATAGAAGGGTTGGCCGGTTGGCTGCTAGCCAAAACGAATGTACTAACCTATTTCTTTCACTTCTTTTCCACTTCCTTATCGGTTGGCCTCATTTCATGCTTTTGTCTTGCGTTGCGTATGGCTTCATTTCGAATTTGGTTGATTTCTTGATTGACACGTTGATTGAATGATTTAAACCGCTGAAGGACCTTCTAAGGCGCGTCTCTGAAACCCAGTGGCTATGTAGAATCCAACACGAAATTCACTAAGAATACCGTTAACAAAGATCGAGGGATACGTTACGATAATGCTAAAAGCTATATGCTCTATGGTATGTTTGGTTATGTCTCTGGACAGTGCAGTATAGTTAAGAGCGTATCCTGGCACTTCCACTAAACAAACCGATGGCGAGGAAGCAATTTTCGGTGAATAACAAAAGCTATAGTTAAGTGTAAGTTAAATTGATCAAGGCGACGACTGCATAGTAGTTAATGTTATAAATAGTTATACGAAAACACACGACACAACACCACACACATGTTCCACTTGATTTGTTTTGAGGATGCTCCAAATTGTTACGAATTGATGAATTATTTTAGCTGATAATCGACGATAATCGAGTTTTGTTCCAGACTCTAGCTTAGTTCTAAAAAATTGCAATTGATTTGTACTTAAATGCGTTAAGTTAGCTAAGCCGCAAAACGGAAAAGGGAGGAGAGAGGGTCGTAGACAAATCGACGTTTGTAAATATGTCATACAATAAGTTTTAAGTCAACTAGTTTAAACGAATTCTAATTGTAAAAAGCGTGTAGATACATTTAAGTTTAGTCGATAATAGAACAACTAACCGAAGCGAGAAACTCTAGGTAAATTCAATTTAATTATGTTCACCATCGAATTAAATAAAAAACGAATCGAAAATATCGAAGAAAATCCTTCAACGCACACAGAAACGAAAAACAGAATTTTATTTTCGCATTATTTGCCCTAATCAACTCTTGAATGCCTAAGTTCAACAGGAATTGGTGGGTATCTGCAAGTTGTTTTTCACTCGAATTTCTTAGAAACCTTATTAATTATATTTTCCTAAATCTATTAGTCGCTTGCGTTAATTTTAGTGTTGAATTTTTAATAGTAGTCAAGTAGAAAGTACTCTTAAGGGGGACTAAGCCCGAAATTCTGATTCCTGTTTAATTTGAATCCTTAGAATATTTTACTTAATTTACAATTTACAATTTACAATTTACAATTACTCAATTATGTATTGGGTCGCCAAGGCCACTTAGCTAGTTAATTTGCTTAATTAGATTTATGAAATAAAAATATACAAATGCAAACCATAAACCAATTAACAGACAATACAGAAATATTTTATCATGTAGTGCAAGTCCCCGCGAACTTGAAGAATACTACTCATAAATCAGTATAAATCGTAAATTAGATCCAGATATATACAGTTATTTTTATATCAAAAAATATGTTTGGTTATTTAAGTGCCTTTTGTATGCCAAGAAGATTCCTTTCTCACTTTTTCTCCTTCTAAAATGCTCTCTGTCTCTCTTAAACGTCTTAATTAAACTCCACTCCAATCTTTTCACTTTGATACTATAACCCCGAAACCCGAGAGAAACGCACAAAAGACACCCAGAATATGGGGCTCTAACTTTAGATTAATAAATTATGTGAATTCTACATAGCGACAACAAAAACAAAGGAAAACAACAACAATAACAAGTTAAATCCTTCAGATAACCTTTTATTAAATCGTTTTTGTAGATTTTTTCTATTTTTATTACCCTTTAAGGCTTGTTTCGTCTCTTATTTCGTTTTACAAACCCTTCGTTTTGGAAATGCTTATTTATTTGCTATCATTTACAATCTAAAGGTAAGAAATTAATCGTAAAAAAAATCAAAAATCAATTGAAACTTATGCTAATATATAGACACAACACAAAGCACCCTGCATAGTAACTGTTGTCATTAAACAATTGTCATGTAAGCCAAAACGAACGATCAGACCCCCGAAGTCGAAGGTCGAAACTCGGTGAATATCTATAGATACTTTCATGTTGTAAAAGTTGTGCCAAGCAAAGAGAAACCAAAAACTAGTCAACAAATATCGAAGAAATCGAACAAGCGAAATTATAACTATAACTCTAGCTATAGTTGTATTGTATATGAAGCTATTGAACATACAGGGTTTTTAAATGTGAGCATATATAGTTGGTGAACAGGCAGATCTAGGAAATAGATGGCCGCCGGACTCGGGCTTGTTAACCGGAGAGCGTTGATCGATGTACTAGACGAAAGAATAATCATATAGAAGAAGAAAAGAATTATGCTAGTTGTTACACCAGGCGGGGGAGGGCGAAACTCAGATTTCGGCATTTAATTTTAGTGAAAAGAACATTCTTAGGTTGTGTGCTGCTTACCGGTTGCCATTATCCAATTCGGTCAATTATCATTTTCCCGGCAAGTCGTTCGGCAGCAACAGTCCAGTTTCACTGTAAATAGTTTGGCTCAAGAGCATATAAATGTCATTTAATGGTTAGGTTAACGAACAAACGACTACGGGAGACGTAACACGAAATGTGCACAAGTTTATATAATATAGATGCGTTCAAAAAGACTTACAGGTTTTGATTAACAGAGACGAGGAGGAGCGTAGATATTAAAATGATCGAACCGCATGCGAATGCGGAGACAGAGACCCTGAGGAGGGCGAGTAGACCGTAAGTTAACGTTAACGTATGTTTAGTTCTTAAGAGACGGCGTTGAAAAATGCTTTGAAACAGACTAGTTCAAGTATTCACAGTAATAAGCTACTAAGCGCCAAGGCAAATTACTTCCACCATCACTCTCTGAACGATTCACTCACAAATTCACTCCACTCACTCGATGTTTAATCTTTGCTAACGACACCAATCAAATCAAAACGATACACAAATCGAAATCGGAGTCGAAATTGAAATCGAATCGGAAACTAAATCGAAATCGAAATCGAATCTAATATTTGCACAGTTTAAGCAAGGCAAACGAGTTTGAGTAATTGCAAGTTAAAATTTAGATAAATCATAACACATATCTTCCAAAAGGGGGCGGCTCACGGCCCATTTCTAACAATCAAACAACTCCAACAACTATAATTTCTATAGTAGAAATGTAAATACAAGAAAGACCGAATCATTTCTATCGAAATTGCGATCGAGGGCGCAGAAAGCGAATTGCAAAAGCTACCCGAATCAATAAACACAAATCACCTTACTTTATAGAGCTAAGTCAGGACATGCACACACTCACAACCACACCCACACTCAGACACGCTCCCCCAATGGGGGGACTCGGCAAAAGTCACATAGTCTTAAGACCGAAGCATTTCGGAAACGAACGACACAAGAATTTCGATGTAGAGCAACCCAAACCCGGAACATAGCCCAGTCGCAATAAGAAAAGACACCAAACTAACAACCGAAATTAAACGGAAGTACATATAGATCCGGCATAGGACACATCAAGGCCGTCAGTGGAAAATTAAAACAGCAAATCAAATGCCTAAGTGAAAGAATTAGTAGCGTAATTTTACAAAATAGTTGAAATAATTGTTGTCACCCAGAAGGAACGAAATCCTGAAACGAACAAGAGAAATCCGAATAATTGTGTAACACCCGCAGAATAAAGATGTTTGTGAAATGTTTATAAATAAATGAAACAAAACAAAATGAAAGAATACTCAAATGGGTCTTTTTATTGGAATATTATTTAGTTTTCAGAGATTAAGTTCGAGATAAAGTGCTCACGAATAATTACCTGTGGCCATCGATCCGAAGTCTCTGATAAAAAGCATACTCCAAAGATAAGTATAAAGAACAATTTCCATAAGTTCCACATCTGTTAGATATACCTATAGAAGTAAATCGGAATAAAGATTACCACCGCCAAATGGCCAAAAATATATGTCATCCTATTACAGACAATGATTAAACAGAAACTGATATGTTACAAGTTTCATCCAGAAAAGTGACATGCAAAACCGCAAACCCCATGACTCTTATCAGATATTTCCCCCAAATGGAACTCGGTTACAAATATCGTAAACAAAAAATACCTACATTCCTTTTTGCAAAGCTGATAATATACTTTAGTAACCTTGATGTGCTGGAATCACTACCTTTCCCAAACGTTTCTCTGAGATTACAAGATATGAAAACAACGTAAGTTGCTCCAGAAGAAGATAACCAGTAAGCCACAACAAATACCAGTGGTTTCTAATCTTGGCCAACTGACCCATGCCGAAACTGATATCTCTCAGTTGGTCCCCTGCCGTTTACAACAAGTAAACGATGACTCTACAAATATTTATCTACACTATTCCCAACTGCGAAACTATAAAAGGAGGACAGCAGCCCAAGTCGCCGACAGTTGAAATCTGAAATTACAGAACAACGGGAGCAATTAACTTACAAAATGCCTTACACCCCAGTGAATTCCTACGACAGTGATCTGAAGATCTGGAGCGGAGAGCCAGTGGCCCACTACTTCGACCCACATCTGTCTATTGGGGAGATCATCTTCCAGGAGATGCGGCGTCATCCCAAGCTCATCGCCCAGGTGGGTACATGAAAGGGTTACTTCGGAATAAGAAGAGACATATCCAAGAACTGTTCTTGCAGATCTCGGCCACGGAGAACACTGTGCTGACTAGGCAGGAGCTCCATGCCAACTCGATGAAAGTGGCCAGCTTTATGCGTTCATTGGGACTCCACCAGTCCGATGTGGTGGGCCTAATAGGCAGGAACACCACCCACATGCCTGCTGTGGCATACGCCTGTTTCTTTAACGGAATCGCCTTCCACTCTCTGAACATTACCTACGATCAGAGCACCATAGAAAAGCTCTTTGACATAACCAAGCCTAGGCTCATTTTCTGCGACGGAGATGAGTTCGAGAAGGTGCGAGCTGCCACCGCATCCCTGGATGTGAAAATCGTCACCATGCGCAATCACCCAACGGACTCCATCAGCATTCATGAAGTTCTAGCCACTCCCATCGAGGAAAACTTCCAGCCAGCTCGCAGCAGGGCAACAATCAGACCATGGCCATTCTCTGCTCCTCTGGCACCACGGGAATTCCCAAGGCAGTCACCGTCAACAACAGCCGCCAGATCCTGGGTGCCAACCAGTGAGTACTTCTCAGTTGCTCTTGATCATAACTAACATTGCCCTACAATGGTTATAGCCAACTGACAACTGCCGACATTCAGTACTCCCACAACACCCTCGACTGGATAACAGGCCTATTGACTACCATAACCTCTGGTGTTTTCAGTACCACCCGCATCATAGCTGATAATGCCTTCGATCCCGCCTTCGCTTTGCGGGTCATTGAGGAGTACAAGGTGACTTGGACTCTTCAGGCACCCTCGTCCATGGCCATGATGGTGAATTCGCCAAAATTTGAGACCTCCGACCTTTCCACTTTGCGGTCCTTTCAGTTTGGCGGATCCCGTACTGCGGTGGAGGTGCAGCAGAGCATCAGGAGTCGGTTGAGCAGCGACTGTCTGCAGTTTATTTATGGATTCACGGAACTGGGTGCCATGGCCACCTGCAACTGTCACTTTGACGAGAAGCCCAATTCGGTGGGTCGTTTGGTCAGCGGCCTCAAGTTGAAAATAGTCTCTGAAGATGGTCAATCCCTCGGACCTGACGAGATGGGGGAAGTGTGCATCAAGAATAACCAGCATTGGGCGGGTTACTATGGAAACCAACTGGAGACCCGCCAGATTCGGGATCCCCAGGGATGGTATCACACCGGAGATCTTGGCTATATGGACAAGGATGGATTCCTCTACGTGATGGAGCGCAAGAAGGACATGCTGAAGTACTTAGGCACAATGTACTATCCGCACGACATTGAATGCGTAATATCGGAGATGCCGGATGTGGCCGAAGTCTGTGTCTTCGGGGTGTGGCATCAGATTAACGGAGACGAAGCGGCCGCTGCCGTGGTGAAGAAACAGGGCAGCGATCTGAGTGCCCAGGATGTTGTGGAATATGTGAGCACACGGACGGATTCAAAGTATAAGCAGTTGAATGCAGGAGCCATTATCGTGGAGGATCTCATACGCAGCCCCAATGGAAAGACCAATCGAATGGCCAACAAGAACCACTACCTGCATGTAAAGGAAAGAAGCTAAAACTCTAGAATGTATATTTTAAAATAATTATGTAGAATAAATGCCAGAGGTTATCTTTAATATCGCACAATAATTGGAATTCTCATTGACACTTTGGGTTTAATTTTCACAAGTACAAATCGCCACGATGACCAGCCGAAGTGTGGATTTATATTGAATAAAATTATTATCGTGGACAAGTGCAATGCGATTTTGTCCTAACTGTGCAATAAACCTATATGAGCATCACTAGTGAAAAGTAATGTTTGATTCTGGTTAGTAACTCTAAAAGTACTTTTAGCCATTTTTTCAAGCATTTGTATAATTTGGTAGTGTTTTATTTCGTTTTCGACCCTATAAACCATATATATCCTTGATCAGCATTGAAGGAGAAAGAATTTTACTTCATTTAAAAAAAAAATGAAGAATGGAAGCTAACTTCGGTAAGCCGAGGTGTAAATATCCTTGCAGTTACTAAGAATTTAAAATTTTGTATACTTAAGGCTGCTATATGATACAGTAGTCCGATTTTGATAAAATTAAAACCGAAATTCTAGAATAATTCAAAATGGCCATATCTCAAATTATATAAAAAACATGTTGAAAACTAAGTTATAATTTTTGGCCCTAAAATTTCTATGGCAGCTATATGATAAAGTCCTCCGATCCGGCCCGTTCCGACTTCTATACATAGTGGGAGCATATAGAAGACTATAGCTTTAAAACTGAGGGACTAATTTGCGCAGAAAAAGGCAGTCGGATGGATGGACATGGCTAGATCCACTCGGCTGTTGATGCTGATCAAGTGTAATAAAGGTAAAGGCACAAACAATTACGTATGTGTTTATACAAAAGTTAACATAACGTTTTTTTTCATAAACTTATTAATATATATTAAAAGAAAGGGATTATTTTTGCTTAATTACTTATTTAGAAAATATATTTAAACATCTATTAAAGCTTTGCAGACGCGACCTACTGGAAGGACTTAAAAGACACCAAGGTGATAAAGTGTCTCGATCGAAGGATCAAATTGCAAACTGCTAGTATATATAAACTGCGGCTTCCCGTAATTTCATTTATTGTTAGTGTCTGACTTTAAAATATAAATCTCAAATATCGTCCAGAACCTTGAGTAATCGTAAAGTAGAAGTCATAGATCATCTGTACAAATTACAACATAAAATGTCTTAGAGATACGCGAATTTTTGTGGTCTTTAAGAGATCCGCTTGCATTTATTTATAACAACAAAGAGAATTATTTTAGCTTATTTCCTTTACATGCAGGTAGTGGTTCCTGTTGGCCATTCGATTGGTCTTTCCGTTGGCGCTGCGCATGAGGTCATCCACGATAATGGCTCCTGCATTCAACTGCTTATACTTTGAATCCGTCCGCGTGCTCACATATTCCACAACATCCTGGGCACTCAGATCGCTACCCTGTTTCTTCACCACGGCAGCGGCCGCCTCGTCTCCGTAAATATTACTCCACACGCCGAAAACGCAAACCTCCGCCACTTGAGGCATCTCCGAGATTACACTCTCGATCTCGTTGGGATAATACATGATGTTTTGGTACTTCAGCATGTCCTTCTTACGCTCCATCACGTAAAGGAAGCCATCTTTGTCCATATAGCCAAGATCTCCGGAGTGATACCATCGCTGGGGATCCCGTATCTGGCGGGTCTCCAGCTGGTTTCCATAGTAGCCCGCCCAATGCTGGTTATTCTTGATGCACACTTCCCCCAGCTCGTCAGGTCCGAGGGATTGACCATCTTCAGAGACTATTTTCAACTTAAGGCCGTTGGTCAAGCGTCCCACCGAATTGGGTTTCTCGTCAAAGTGGCAGTTGTAGGTGGCTAAGGCACCGAGTTCCGTGAATCCATACATAAACCGCAAACAGTCGCTGCTCAGCCGACTCCTAATGCTCTGCTGCACCTCCACCGCAGCACGGGATCCGCCAAACGTGAAGTACCGCAGGCTGGACAGGTTACTGCTCTCGAATTCCGGAGAATTCACCATCATTGCCATACAGGACGGTGGCTGAATAATCCACGTTACCTTGTACTCCTCAATGATTCGCATGGCAAAGACGGGATCGAAGGCATTGTCAGCTATGATGCGGGTTGTGCTGAAAACGCCAGAGGTTATGGTAGTCAATAGTCCTGTTATCCAGTCGAGGGTGTTGTGGGAGTACTGAATGTCGGCAGTTGTCAGTTGGCTATAAGATTAATTGAAGCGCAATGTTAGTTATGATCAAGAGCAAGTGATAAGTACTCACTGGTTGGCAGCCAAGATCTGGCGGCTGTTGTTGATGGTGACCGCCTTGGGAGTTCCCGTGGTGCCAGAGGAGCAAAGAATTGCCATGGTCTGATCGTTGCCCTGATCCAGGCGAGCTGGCTGGAAGTTTTCCTCGATGGGAGTGGCTAGAACTTCATCAATGCTGATGGAGTCCGTTGGGTGATTGCGCATGGTGACGATTTTCACATCCAGGGATGCGGTGGCAGCTCGCACCTTCTCGAACTCATCTCCGTCGCAGAAAATGAGCCTAGGCTTGGTTATGTCAAAGAGCTTTTCTATGGTGCTCTGATCGTAGGTAATGTTCAGAGAGTGGAAGGCGATTCCGTTAAAGAAACAGGCGTATGCCACAGCAGGCATGTGGGTGGTGTTCCTGCCTATTAGGCCCACCACATCGGACTGGTGGAGTCCCAATGAACGCATAAAGCTGGCCACTTTCATCGAGTTGGCATGGAGCTCCTGCCTAGTCAGCACAGTGTTCTCCGTGGCCGAGATCTGCAAGAACAGTTCTTGGATATGTCTCTTCTTATTCCGAAGTAACCCTTTCATGTACCCACCTGGGCGATGAGCTTGGGATGACGCCGCATCTCCTGGAAGATGATCTCCCCAATAGACAGATGTGGGTCGAAGTAGTGGGCCACTGGCTCTCCGCTCCAGATCTTAAGATCACTGTCGTAGGAATTCACTGGGGTGTAAGGCATTTTGTAAGTTAATTGCTCCCGTTGTTCTGTAATTTCAGATTTCAACTGTTGGCGAATCTCTGCTGCAAGCTCTCTTTTATAGGTCCAAGTCTTCGTACCCTGTTTGCTGGTTTAGATAAGATTTATTCCCTGCACGGGACCAGTTGGGAGATATCACTTTTCATCGCTATAATTATCGTGCTGCTTGTTGGTTTATCTACAAGTTGGGTATTGATTACTCGTGTTGTAACTTCTTCTAAATGCATTGATTTTGAATTTGCGAAGGAATATGACAATTTGTATACGTTTATTGCTCGCTTAAGTGATGTAAAGTCAGCACACTTTTGCGAAATTCAGACAAACGTCTGCACCAAATCTGTTTACGATGTTTGCATCCAAGTTCCACTTGGGTGGAAAGATTTCTCGTAATATTACTTCTCCTGATAAAAGTGATGGGCTTGTTTTTTCGCAGCTGGCTTCTTGTACAGAAGCTTATCTCCTCACCACCAAAAGACAGTTTGTTACATATCAGTTTCACTTTCTGTCTAATCATCTCTGTTGTTTTCTTTTTGGGTTCGCCCCCTTGACTTTATGGCTATTCACTCTGAGCGCGTAATCTCTGCAATCTCTGATCCAACTGCGTTTTATCTGGGAGTTTTCACAATGCCAATGACGCTGTTTCTTTGCCAATTTTGCCTTGGCTTCAATTAAAGGTCAGCTATCTTGGACAGAGAAAATGGAGCATTCGGATTTTATGGCTCTAAAGAGTCTTTTCGACAGGTGGAAAAGGTTAATTAATGCTGTAAGTGTTTCTGTTTAAAATAGGCTAATAACCTTCTTTTCATATAAGAGTGAGATATTAAATCTTTTTACGTCCTGGCAGGATGGACTGACTTCAATCACATGTCAATACTGCAAAGAAAGAAAAAATACAATGAAATAACTTACGCTGATTTTTTATTTAAAATATAGTCAGCAGCGACTTTTAGGCCAGATATTGATTGTCATCGAACGATATTCAACTCCTAAATGTAGATATTACAAAAAATATCGAATCATTTATAATAGTCCTCTGTGACTTTCATTTGAAATTATTTAAAAATTAATTTTTATAGCAAGAGCAAAATTATAGCAAATGCGTGTGAAAAACTCTTATACGTCTTATTTACCTTCGAAAAATCGCCCACATCAGTATGTAAAATACATGGCGCTTTTGTATGACAATTAGTTCATAAAATTTACAACTCACCCTTGTGGTGGCGCTAGTGAATAAGTGTATAAGATTGTAAATCTTAGAAATTTTGGCGAAAGGGTCTGTAATTATTCTTTATATAAATAAAACGTTGAACTGGAAAATGTGCACTAAATGTAAAGAATTATTATATATATTTACGAGTTAATTTAGAAAGCCCCATCTGATTAAAAAATTTGTTTTATTTTAAAGCAGAAACGTTTTACTTCTTATATGAAAGCCTACAAATTTTTTGCCAACAAGAAAATAAGCTAAGTTTGAGGATTTAGCAAGAAAAGTAGCCAACTTTGGTAGGCCGATGCTTGCTTTTAGCAAAAGAATAATTCGAGCGATGCTTTAATTTTATCATTTATATAATCAATAAAACGGCATATTAAATTTTAAAATAGTTTTTAATTTGTCATATATATTAATTCTTTTTCTAGCAGACCTAACTTTAAAATGTATTCTTTAAAATAAATTCTTTAATGAGTTCTTAACTGCGTTGCAAGGTTCTGACTAAAGCCCTCCAAGAGTATACAAATATGTTTCTATAAAATGGAAGATGTCATACGGATATAAAGCATCCACCAAAGATAAATATTTTAAATAACTGTTTTACTGGCTTAGGTTCGGTAAAGATAAATTCATAGCCCCGTGCATTGCATGACAAATAATTAAACATCAAATAACTGCACATCTTAAATAGAATTCAACCCGCCAAACGCTTTACCAACAGCGATATCGTGTCAAGCGGACGGGGTCCGCATCAATACGTGAAATTAAATGTCCGGACACTTTAACTGCTAAATTACCGACTAATTTGTGCAATTTCGTTGACCTTTAAATAGGAGCCGCGGCATCGGAGCGTGCTGCAGTTGCAAACGGCGCGTGCATCACGATGTTGGACCTCAACGGCAATCCCGCGACCAGCTATGATCCGGTTCAGAAGGTCTGGAGCGGCTCCAGCCTGCAGAGCCTCTACAACGAGGACCTCACCGTGGGCCAGATCATCTACCGGCAGCTGCAGCGGCAGCCCCAAAGGATATTTCAGATCTCGCACACGGACAACACGCGGCTGACGCGGTCTCAGATGCTGCAGAATGCGTCCAAGGTAGGCTGCTATCTGCGGGACCAGGGATTCAACAAGGAGACGGACATGGTCGGCCTTCTGGCCCGAAACTCCACCCATGTGGCGGCGCTGGCATACGGCTGCCTCTTCAACGGCACGCCGTTCCACGCCGTCAACCCCAATCTGGAGCAGAAGACCATTGCCAGTTTATACAGGATCACCAAGCCACGCATCCTTTGCTGTGACCTTACGGACTACGAGAAAATCAAGGACATAGCTGCTTTCCTGGGAGCACTGGTTGTCACGGTTAACGGAAAGCTGCCGGGAGTCCTGAGTGCCGGGGATCTGCTGCAGAGTCCCCTCCCCGAGGACTACGAGCCTGCGCAGTTTCAGCGTGGAGTAGATCGCACCATGGCCATCCTCTGCTCCTCGGGCACAACCGGGACGCCCAAGGCGGTGACGCTCTCCAACAGTCGCAAGCTGTTCGAGGTGCATAGGTGGGTTCAGGATCTGCGAAATGTTAAATGAGATACATCGTTCCTTATTGTATCTTCCAGCTACCTAGGACCAGACGATGTTCAGTATGCTCCCAGTACCCTGGATTGGCTGACGGGACTCATCACCCTCATCACGGCCGGGGTGTTCGGCACAGTTCGTCTGATTTCCAGCGAAATGTTCAGCTCCGCACACTTCCTCGATCTGTGCGAGCAGCACGAGATCAGCTGGACCATCATGGCGAATTCCCATGTGGCCATGTTGGCCAACTGTCCGAACACTAGCGCCCAGAGGCTGAGGAGCCTGAGGCACCTGCTCTTTGCTGGCGGTCACTGCCTGGTTGGCACTTTGAAGAAAATGCAGTCCTTCCTGCACGGTCCGGGTATCCTACGGAACGCCTACGGCCTGACAGAGGTGGGAGCGCTGATCTCCTACAACTACGACACCCAATCGAAGCCTACTTCGGTGGGTCGCCTCATGGCGAACATTCGGGTAAAGATTGTTGACTCCTCGGGCAAGTTGCAGGGCCCCAAGGGTGTGGGTGAGGTGCTCTGCCACAACGGTCAGTCCTGGAACGGTTACTTTGGAAATCCCCAGGCCACGGCGGAGATGAGAGACTCCGAGGGGTGGTTCCACACCGGTGATGTGGGCTACTTCGACCAGGACAACTACCTGCACATTGTGGAGCGCCAAAAGGACATGCTTAAGTACCTCGGAATGATGTACTATCCGCACGAGGTGGAGGAGGTGATCGCCCAGATGCCAGACGTGGCCGAGGTCTGTGTCTTCGGCATCTGGCGGGAAATGGAGGGCGATGCTGCCGCGGCATCGGTAGTCCTCCGATCGGGCAGCAACCTGCATCCCAGCCAAGTGGAGCAGTTCGTGCGAAAGAACGTATCCGTGCAGTTCAAGCACCTCCACGGCGGAGTGCAGATAGTGCCGCAGCTGGCGAAGAGCGCCAACGGCAAGGTAAATCGGCATGCTGTCAAGGCGGCCTACTTGAAAAGTGCGAACGAATCTTGAAATATTATACTGATAATTGAGAAATAAAATAAACAATTACCAAGCAGAATCTTTGTTTAGTGATTAGGAAAACTGTGCTGCAGTTTTAATTCAGGTTATACCCTTGTTCTTCTTATACCCTTGCAGTGTATTAGCCTGTAACTTAGAGAATATTCTTTTATAACCATTCTTAGGAGATCTAATGGTCTCATTATACCTTTTCTAATTTTCCAGCTGAGCGGAAAGCCAAATAATAATTCTCCCTTATATAAGCTATCACAACCACAAGTAATTAAAAAAATACTCATAAATCTGTCAAACAATTTGGATAACCTCAGACTAGCATGATAATGCTGTGCCAAACTTTATTGTTATATTTTAAGAGAGAACATAGTGTATGAGTGCAAAATCCAAAACCTACAAACAAGTTTTTAAACTATAATATTAACTCATAATAGCTACCGGCAGCGCAACTCTCTCTCAAAACCTTCACGTGAATTACGAATCGATATGCGATAACCTACTAATGCCTATACTTACTTGTATCGCTGCGCTCGCTCTTAATTTCAATCTGAAAATCTGCCTAATCATGGCGAATCGCAGCTTCACTCGCCTGCTCAGATATGAGCAGTAGTTCCCGGCAATTACCCCGACAGAAGGCAAGTGTTTTGTTATGGAGATTGCCTCATTGAGAGTCGCCGGCCCGCCGTTGATCACAAGTGTGAATGCAATCGCGTGTCGGTGTAATCAGTGCAATTGCTATACTTGTAAGACCCAGAAAGCTTTCTAAGCAGTTTGCGAATAGACCGCTCGGCTCTATAAAAGGAGAGTTCTCGCTGCAGTTCGCAGTTAGTCGCGAATTTAATTTAAAGCTTCACAGAATGCCATACCGACCAGGCAACTTCTACGATGCGGATCTCAAGATTTGGAGAGGGGACCGGGTGAAACACTACTTCGACCCACATCTGTCCATAGGGGAGATCATCTTTCAGGAGATGCGGCGTCACCCGCAGCTCATCGCCCAGGTGGGTACATAAAACCGTTACTTGGGAATCAAGAAGGAAATATCCCAGAACTGTCCTTGCAGATCTCGGCCACGGAGAACACGATACTGACCAGGGAAGAGCTCCATGCCAACTCAATGAAAGTGGCCAGTTATATGCGCTCCCTAGGGCTCCTGCAATCCGATGTGGTGGGCCTTATAGGCAGGAACACCACCCACATGTCCGCCGTGGCATACGCCTGCTTCTTCAACGGAATCGCCTTCCACTCGCTGAATATCTCCTACGAGCGGAGCACCATCCAAAAGCTCTTTGACATAACCAAGCCACGTCTCATTTTCTGCGATGGCGATGAGTTCGATAAGGTGCGAGCTGCCACCGCATCCCTGGATGTGAAGATCATCACCATGCGCAATCATCCATCGGACTCCATTAAAATCAATGACATCCTCGCCACTCCCATCGAGGAGAACTTCCAGCCGGCTCGTCTGGAACAGGGCAACGACCAGACATTGGCCATTCTCTGCTCCTCGGGCACAACTGGAATACCGAAGGCTGTGACCATCACCAATAGCCGCCAGATCTTGGCTGCCTGCGAGTAAGTAGGAACCATACCTTTATCTTGGGTTAACTCCCATATAAAGCATCATCCTGCTGCAGACTTACCACCAGCGACGTTCAGTACACGCACAGCAGCCTCGACTGGATCACCGGACTACTGACCACCATCACTTCCGGCGTGTTCAGCACGAAGCGGATAATAGCGGACAATGTATTCGATCCCGCCTTCTTCATGCGACTCGTCGAGGAGTACAAGATCACGTGGATAATACAGGCGCCGTCTCACATGGCCATGATGACGAACTCACTTGCATTCCAGACAGCCGACCTTTCGAGTCTCAAGTATTACCTCTTCGGAGGATCCCGGGCCTCGGTGGAGACCCAGCACCGCATCAGGAGTCGCCTGAGCCGGGACTGCCTGCACTTCGCTTACGGATTCACGGAGCTGGGCGCCATGGCCTCCATCAACTTTCACTTCGACGAGAAGCCCAACTCCGTGGGTCGCCTGGTGAGTGGCGTCAAGCTGAAGATAGTCTGCGAGCAGGGCGAGTCCCTAGGCCCGGATGAGGTGGGTGAGGTGTGCATTAACAATGGGCAGCACTGGGCGGGTTACTATGGGAATCCGGAGGAGACCCACAAGATGCGAGACCCGCAGCTTTGGTTCCACAGCGGGGACCTAGGCTATGTGGACGACGACGGGTTCCTGTACATCGTCGAGCGCAAGAAGGACATGCTGAAGTACCAGAACATCATGTACTATCCCAACGATATCGAGCGTGTTATCTCAGAGATGCCAGATGTGGCCGAGGTGTGCGTCTTCGGAGTGTGGGATCAGATCAATGGGGACGAGGCCGCTGCCGCCGTGGTAAAGAAACAGGGCAGCAATCTCAAGGCCCAGGACATTGTGGACTATGTGGAGGAACACATTGAGGCCAAGTACAAGCAGTTGAATGGAGGAGCCATCATTGTGGAGGATCTCGTGCGCTCGCCGAATGGAAAAACCAACCGAATGGCCACCAAGGCGTACTTCCTGGAAGTCAAGAACTCAAATTAGATTGGAGATCAAAGATCCATTAGTTTAAGTAGTAAATCTAGTTGCCTTTAAAGGCATTAATCGCAATCGTGAGCCAAAAATTAAGAAATCAATTTATTAAAGAAATTCTACATTACCAAACAAGCTTAATTCTTTCAAAATGAATTACTAGTGACTTACAAGTAGGGTATTGACCCATTTACCAAGACCTTTCCATTTATCTGCCCATCAGTCAATCAATCCCACATCAAAACTGGAGTATCTGGAACCCCTTTTGCCTGGCTTATCTCGCTCGAAACGCTTATCGGAGAGCTTTCCGAGCTTCGGCCTCATATCGGTGACGTAGTGACCCGGTTGGGCGATAAGACTCCACCTGGACTGGAAGTGGCCTGAGCATGGCTAGCGGTCGCCAGTCGCTGAAGAATCGTTATTGGACCCGCACCCGGACTCGCGCCCGGATAGAAAACCGTTTGTTGAGACCCGGCCAGCTCTTATCAGTCGCCAGAATGGAACGCTCGAGCACGAATTTCGATAAATACACTAAAATTTGGAGTGGACCAAGGCCGGCGAATTTCTTCGATCCGGATTGTTCGATTGGTAAAATTCTGTTTGCGTTTATGCGGAACCATCCCTCCAGCATATGTCAGGTGGGCTAACCCTACAGGTTCCTTTTATGTAAAATTGTATTAATCTACGCTTTGCAGATTTCCGATACCGAGGGCACGGCATTGACCAATGGCGAGGCCATCACCTTTGCCATCCGCATTGCCCAGCAGCTGAAGGCGCTGGGACTGAAGCAGGACGATGTGGTGGGCATTGCGGGCACTAACACAACCTACCTCATGCCGGTGGTGCTGGGTTGTCTCCTGAACGGAACACCTTTTCATGCTGTCAGTCCCTGGCACGATGAAGACACCATGAAGCACCTGTTCTCGATCACCCGGCCGCGGCTCATCTTCTGCGATGGTTATGTCTATCAGAGGTTGAGCATCATTGCCAGGATACTCAAGTCGCAGGTGTACACGCTGAAGGATCATCGCTTGGGCATGCCACGCGTAGAGGATCTGCTGGAGCCCACAAAAGCGGAGCTGTATTATGTGTAAGATGGTGACTATATGGAAAGTTAATATAGAGCCGTTCTGAGATCTTTGTTTCTACAGTCCTGAGCACCTTCTTCTGGGCGGCGATCAGACGGTGGCCATCCTGTGCACCTCAGGCACCACGGGTCTTCCGAAGGCCGTGTGCATTACCAACTCAGCATGCCTCTTTGACTTCGGGTGAGTCTTGAAATGAGTATTTTCGGATTTATAATTCTCGATCCCTTCCAGCTTCGTGACCGGCCAGGACGTGCTGCTCTCCTTCAGCACCATCGACTGGTCGGCGGGCATGTTCAACATGCTCTTCAGCTGCTGCCACGGCTCCACGCGGATCATCACGGACCGGGCCTACACGCCCGAGTACATGCTGCAGCTGGTGGAGAAGTACAAGGTGACCCTGCTGACGGTGGTTCCTCAACAGGTGGCATCGCTCCTCAAGGCGCCGACCCTCAGCAAACAGCGCCTCTCCAGCATCCGCTTCGTGAGCGTGGGCGGAGGCTCCTGCTACGTGGCCAATCTGCTGAAGCTGCAGGACTTCCTAATCAAGGGACAAATATCCTACGGCTACGCCCTGACCGAGTGCGGCGGAGTGGCGGCCAACATGGGCGTGGCCAAGCCCTCATCGGTGGGCAGGATTGTGCCGGGCGTGCGGGTGAAGATCCTGGACGACGCCGGACGAAGTCTCGGGCACGGAGACACCGGCGAGATTCTGGTGCACAACGGAAAGCTGTGGAATGGCTACTACGGGAACCCTAACGAGTCGAAGCGCATGCAGGACTACCAGGGCTGGTTCCACACCGGCGACATGGGCTACTTCGACGACGAGAACTACCTGCACATCGTGGAGCGAAAGGGCGACCTCCTGCGCTTCCACGGCGCCCAATACTGTCCCCACGAGCTGGAGCAGGTCATCGCCGAGCTGCCGGATGTCATCGAGGCCTGCGTCTTTGGGCTCTGGAACGAGGTGGATGGCGATCCTGCCGCAGCGGCCGTTGTCAAGGTCCCGGGCAGTCGCCTCACCGAGATGGACATTGTGCAGTACGTGGCCAAGCGCCTGGTGGTCACCCACAAGCAGCTCCACTGCGGGGTATTCTTCCTGCCAGAGCTGCCGAAGACTGGCAGCGGCAAGGTGCTGCGCCAGCAGGCACGCGATCAGGCGCTGGGCAAGAAATGGGCCGACTACGGCAACGGACACTAATCTTTCCATAGACTTAATTCTGTTAGGCTTAAAGACAATTAGTAATTATCGTCGGGTGACTCATCCTGAGAGTGTTAGAGTACTGCCGAAAAAAATAAAAAATACACCCAAACACAGGCAGACGAGTGTGCATGGTCGCACTTTCGGGGGCCATTGCTTGATATCGCCGGCTTATCTCCCGATGATTGCGTTCCAGGTGCGATAGTTGCGTACGGACACCCATTGATCACCGGCGGTGTTTGGCGGGGGGACGCGGATTTTCGTTCAAGGTAATGCTGACGGTGGAGGTCAGCATTCTTGAGTAAATATTGCCTGCTGATAAGAGGTTGCTCGGAAGCCAGTCCTATTTCTTCAGAGACAAACATCTTGTCAAGAAGCGAGTATTACAAGATCCTTAATTGAAATCATCTAGGTGACGCATCTTTACGATCTAGAATATTAATAAATTGAATCAGAAGATTACTGAAATAACTTATAGTTTTGCGACCTAGCTAGAATATCATGAGGGTATATTTCAATATAATATAAATATATATATATATTAAATAAATAATAAATCAATTTTTACTGATATAAAAATAATACTGATATAAAAATAATTTATTTATAAATAGTAATCTAATCTCTCTTTAAAATAGCACTATCAAACAGCATAATGGAGTAAAATTAAAATCATCTCCCAGAAGCAGAACCTGAAGTAGAGCCAACAGCTGTGAATCGACCCTCGCAGCGACATATCGAGTGCCTAATGATCCTAATGATCCGCATTCCAGTTGGGCAAACACCAAACCCTTTGGGTGACGGGCGAAGGAAGCAACATTATCATCTGATTGACAGCGGAGCAAAGTTGCACTTTGTATGTACGTGATCTTGTAGCCCTGCAACTGGATACTTTGGCCCCCGCATCCTGCACTCCCTGTGAGCCGCCTGATGAGTGACATGCCGCCCCGACTGAGTCACGATCGATCGATGGCTGAATGCTCGGGTGCAGTCCCGAAATAAACTGCAACAATTAAGAGCCACTTGGGCTGGGAATTAATTCGGCGGGGATCAGAGATAATGATCGCGGCAAGCGGATTGACGGACGGAAAGAGCATCTTCATCTGCGTCATGCCGTTGTTTTCAATGTCAAGTTCAAGAAATACGATCCATACCCCGCTTTTTCGGGGCATTAAGTAGTGCCCATTGATTAGACTGGCAGACGGTCAGACTGGCTGCTCGCCTGAGCTGTCAAAACCTGCTTTGGTATGCAGGAAGTGCCGAGCATGACCAATTGGATGCAGTGGGGCAGCTTCTCAAAGCCGCCTGGCGCCCATCCAATCCGATCTGCTCTCGGCAGCCGGGCTCTGATGGCGGTTCTAATTGTCAGGCAAGTACCAAGTACCAAGTACCAAATACCAATTATCATCTGTCAGTAACAGTAATAATAATGTGTATGCCGTCTGTGCGACGAGCGCCTGAATGGTTTCTGATCATGATCACAGATCCAGAGTCACAGATCGCAGATCGCATATCTGCGAACTAATCTCCACGCTGATTAATTCATTAGCAACTGTCGACCAGTTTGTCAGTTACATGGCAATAACTGCTGCCCGCCGCCATTGCTGGGATTAATTGGCGTTATTAATCGTGTAGAAAATGCTGAAATTGTTTGCGCTTATTTATAATACTAAGAACTAATTTATGTCTCACGAAGTTACGGATTGAGGGATTGTTTAATTACTCTTACCATTTGCATATGTCACAGCACCGGTCTCGGCTAATGCCCCCCAACCCAGTACCCCTCTCGAAAGTGGACCCAATCCAGCTGCTTAACCTCACTCCACCCAAACCCTGCCCAACAGGAATCTTATTAAGTCATCTAATGCAGCCTCGCATTATTGGAGTGTACGGAAGGGCTTCATGCTCGAGTAAATCCCAATTTCTCTTTAAGGAATCGATGGGAAAATACCTATTATTTCCATTTGGTACTTATTTCTTTTACCAATATTAAAACAGAGAAAATATTATAAACATATGTGTAATACTCCAAACTTCTTCATTGATTTCTCTTAATACAATAATTAGGGAAATATATATTTTAGAATTTCCTTCCTTCCTTTAGATGTTTTTATTTTGGACAAAAGCTTAGTTTCTTAATCTGATTAATTAGGATATCTTTCCTATCGTATTCTCTAAATTTTTATTTATCCATGTTTTTGTATGATAAAATTTCGTGCAAATCAAAGATTAATAAATCATTACAAAGCAAACAAAATTAGATTAATTTCGATTTTGTGTAAGTTTTTATGTAGTTATTAAGAGTGTTATAGATTTTAAATTAAAAAAAGTTGGCTTTCTATTAATTAAATAATTAATTATGATTTTAAAAGAGAATCGTAATATATATGACCAACACTCTCTCTCTCTGTAGAATACCTGAAATATTTGCATATAAATCTGTATTTACTATTAAATATTTCCCAACTAAGCCGAAACTGTTACCCCAAACCAATCTATAAGTCTTCTTTATTAGAGTTCCGATTCCATCAAAAACCTGCACATACCCCTGCTACCCTGTAGAGTACAAGGGCATAACAACTTTGACACATTGCCTTCGACATAGGGGGAGAACAGAATGAGAACACAATTTATGGCGCTTAAATTGCAGTCATGCGCATGAGCGGCAACGACTAACAAGATCTGTGTCCCCCGTCCACCGGTCTAGATCCCGATCCCGATCAGCCTTCACTTCACGTGGCTAACCCCTTCGCTGTGGCTGCGGCTTAGAGCGGATGTTTGGTGTCAAAACACTGCAGCGGGCCGATGCTGGATGCCTTTTCTCTGGAATTCTATACCGGACCCGGGTCCTGGCCCGTAATTTATGTAAGCGCTGTGTTCGCCAGTGAAAACAAGAGGAACGCGGGATCGATGATCGTAAAAATAGTCCGGGCCCCATGTTGCTGTTGCTTTTATCAATTTGTGTTAAGTTCGCTTCTAAGCACGGAGCAGGCATAGATCATAAAATGGCACCCCCCGGCATCCGATGGATGATGGCCGGGGATCGGCTTGGATTGCTTGGATCGGTGTGGATCGCCTCGGATCCGATCGGAGGGGAATTTACATAATTACCGCTGGCGGTACTTTGGTGAGAGCCGACCGAACGTGTCAAAATGAAAAGTGTTGCATGATTAGCGAGTAAATTACAGCGGCGAGGCATAAATCTATCCCAGGCCAGTCCGCCAGGCCCCGGAGATAATCAAATAAATGTAGCGATTAATAAAAGATGAAGATGCAACCGCAGTGGACACAGATGGGGGCAGCGGGGCGAGGCGAGGACGCTCAATGGAGCCTGCTGGGTTCGGGGTCTAGATCTTGGCCAGGAGTTCTCGACCAGCGCAGCTGCCTTGGATCGACTGGCGCCTCGAGCGTGCGAATTTCTCGCCGCCCGTTGTGGGAGGTGTGAAGAACGACCGCGGCCATGTACTGAGAGTGTATTCTGTGCCAGCGACTCCAGGAACTGGCCACCTCCAGCCCGAGGCCAGCGGCCGGGCCGACATGACACATTGTTGTTCGCGTAGCATAACTTGGTCAACAAGCGATGATCTCGGGATGCGGCCAGTGGCCGATGCTGATGATGATGGAGGTGATGCCTCGGCCTGAAGCCAAACGCAAATGGAACCGGCTGCCAGGTGCAGTGAGAGAAGAGACCTGTGTAGGCTTAGTCTTAGTTGTTTTCTGCTTAAAATATTTTAAATATATTGCTATTACTTTCTCTTTAAAACCAACAATACAATTATATTTTTTCTTAGGTTATAAAATCAAAGGATTAGTTATGTTTTTTTTTTTCCAAATTTTGGTTCAAATTCGATAGAAAATTCCTAAAAGTACAACATTTTCCTCTCTGTGCCTCTCGTTATGCAGATCCCAGCGATAGATACGATTCCTTAACAAGTCTTCGCAGCTGAGGAGCCGGCGGGGCCAAAAGATTCCGTCGCCTGGTGTTGTTAAGAGCAAAGTGTTGTTAGCCGGGCCCGGAATCGGTAATATGTTCGTCACTTGTTCGCCAGTTGTTGCGTTTTAGCGGTGGTTTCGTATTACCGTTGCCCAGTCGGGACCCGGTCAAGGTCTCCCTTTCCGTGGTAACAAGTGTCCCCAAGATCGCCGAGCCAAGAACCAACTTTCATTGAGCAACAGCAGCGGCGACGGGTTTGCATTGCATATTGCCCATTGCATTCCGATTCACCGAATCGCGAGCGGAGTGGAGCAAGAGTGGCGTGGAGTCGCGTCGCCTGCATTTCCTGTCGCATGCGCCACATAAATTAGTTTTCCATGTTCACTTGTCACTTGTATCGCCATTGGCCAGTTGAACCCGTTTGCCGGCCGTTGCGGGTGTCCATTCCACTTAGAATCCGCATCCGAGCGATTGCCCTTATCAGTCGCCGACGAAGCCATTGCCGCATCCCCAGCACAATTTGCAATCAATTTTGGCAAGAAGCCACCTAATTGCTTTTGCCGTTTATTTATAGGGCCGCCTCACGCACCGCCCGGTTGAATGATAGAGTTTTCCTTATTAAGAGGCGAGTCGAAAAAGGGAAACTCTTTGGTGTCGCAGCACATTCTCAACTATGTTTGTAGTTCAAGTTTAAGCACCGAATTCCAAGGAGTTATCTTGACTAGTCTAAACACTTTTACTCGCTTATCACCATGACCATAAATTAGGGTCTCTGTCAACGGAATTCGTTTTTCCCGCATAGAAATTATGCAAATCTGGCATTGATATATTGGGCTGACTGACTGCCCGACCGACCGCTGGGACTCGCTTCCTAATCGATTTTGAGGCAGCCCAAGCCAGATCTTCAGTCGACTCTAGCCCATAGCCACCATTGGGCTGGCTCGCTTCAGTTGTTTCCGTAGTGTAGCGGTTATCACGTGTGCTTCACACGCACAAGGTCCCCGGTTCGAACCCGGGCGGGAACATTCCGATAATTTTTTGTTTTTTCCCATGCAATTCGTATTCAATGCCAATTGACCCAACCTCCCAGTTTCCGCTGTTGCAGTTGAAGTTCATTCAATTAATTTTCTCTCAACCACATTTACTTTTTATTTCGATTTAATGAGGCTGGTTTTATGTGCGTTTCAGGTGTGTTGTATTTATAAACACGCCGACCCTCAGCACGCACCGAACTTCAACTGCTTTTACGACTCACACCGTCCCGGCGTCACTCCCAGTTCCCTGGCGTTTTTATGACTTTCCTGCGACGGCCGCCACCCAAGGCGAAAGGTTGCCTGGAAATAGGACAGCGTCCTATTAAAGAAAGTGCTGTTATTGCTTAAATATGTTGCATGCAGCGCGTCTTGGGCGCTGCGTTGACAGCCGGTGCATCATTGTGAATGCTTTGAACTTGACAGAGAGTCTGGGGAAAAGAAAATACATCTGTTGAGTTTACTTTTCCTTTCAAGTTTAAAATAACAAATCAACAGGGCATGAATTCTTTTGTTATCCTTTTGGTCCTTAATTGCTTAGACTTAGGTCGCGTTGCGGTTGTAGGTTTCCGTAGTGTAGTGGTTATCACGTGTGCTTCACACGCACAAGGTCCCCGGTTCGAACCCGGGCGGAAACATATCAAAGAAATGTTTTTTTTTCCTATTTTCATATTAAATACTTAAAAATAGTTCTAATTTTTCAATCAAAATCTACACCTGTTAAAATTTATTCAGTGAAACTTGTAATTTTTTCTTTGTTTTATTTTTATTTTGCATAAAAAGCTCTCTCTCCGAATTTTGAGCTTTTTCGAAAACGCATAAAGGGCTCGACGGCTGGGGCTTAGCTAGGCGTTCGAAATACCTTCACATGGCAACTATGACATAGGGAGACCATCAGGGGATGTAGCTCAGATGGTAGAGCGCTCGCTTAGCATGTGAGAGGTACGGGGATCGATACCCCGCATCTCCAAGTTAACCTTTTTATTTTTTTATTTTATTATTGTCATAATAAAGAAGTATTTTTTTTAGCTCTGGGATTATTTGCACATATAGCTTACCCAGAGTCTGGCCGTCTGATGGATGTGCTCTCCCATCGCCGGCGACATTTGTGTCCAATTATTTAGTAAATAGAATATCATGCCGGTTACAACTCCATTTCACACGCTTTTCCAAGCGACTGGCCCAACCGGCTCGTTATGCAATCGCGCTGTGACTTTGACTCCTTGGTCCGTCTCCACTTCCATTTCCCAGCGGCAGTGCGGCATGGTCACAGCCCGGCAGACAGAGCAGCTAATCCAATTAAGCGTATTCATCATATTCACGCAATGCAGGCCATGAACTAGAAGTGCAACTAAACTAGACTTGGGCAGAGGGTGGCGGCTGGCCATCAAGGGGTCCGGGAATCGGGATCGCGGATCGGGGTTCGGAGAACGGGTATGGCGGAGATTCTGACATTTCCGTCATGTCCGGATGATTGAAATCTGTTTAATTGAATTTAACTTGGGAATGCGCTCAAGTAGTCTGCAGTTTCAGCATTATCGTCTGCTATTATTTGGCTGCAATGCTGAATTAAAACCATTACGGGGTTCATATTATTATTTTTGCTAGGGATTTTATAATAGGGATTTAATACTAGTTTAAAAGTCTTGGCCTATTAAGATTATCATAGTGTTTGCACTCTATCGTTATATAAATTTATTGTCTTAGGTTTTTAGGAAAGACCCTTTAAAATTATTAGGTCTTTCCTAGTTATTAAATTTCATGTTTGTGCAAAATTGTATCTTAATAAATTGTACTTACTCAACAACGGGGATTAATTATGATATATTGTTGCTCCTCGATATACCATAATAGAAAGCTGGAAGGAATATCATGAATGGATTCGGCTTTAATAAAACAAAGCCATAATGGCACCTAAACTGGATAAGCCTCGATTAAAGTAGAAGCCACATACAAGTATATCCCACACTAGGGGATTACAAATGCAGTTCGGCTTTTAGATGTCATGGCGATAAATTAATTTCACCGAATTTCCGTGGGCGTTCATTAATAAATCTATCTAATCTGCCACTCGATTTCGCTTTATATTGCCATTGGCCGTGGCATTGGCATTGATCAGGTGCAGCTGGTTGGCTTGGATGGCGGTTTGTGGGCATGCCCACACTGGATCGGTGTGAATCAGGCAAAAAGCCATGGGGAGTATTCTCAATACGTCACGTAGACCTCAAAATCGCTGCCAAAAATTTATGTCATTTTGGTTGTAAAATTAGCAAATATTTAAAAATAATGAGAGCTATTAAACGGATAAAAACGAAAGAGTAACCAAAGAAAATAAACAAATGGTGCAATGATATAAAATAGTTTCATCAACGATTAAATTGAAAAGTAGATTCCAAGTCCTTATATAGTTTGTGATTTTAACAATTACTTGACCTTTAAAATTATACTTAAAAACTAAATACAAGTCCTATAATTTGTACCAAAAATTTAATTCTAAGATATTTCTGGAATACACTATACGTTTTTTAAGACTTTTACCCAAAGAAATATGCAAGTATCGTAGTGAAGTAGTATCTAGAATGCAAAAACCTCAAAACAAAGTGCAATCTTAGCTTTTGGGGGCATACTCCAGATAGAAATTATAGCGGCAATTAGCTGGTGACAGAAAAAACCCAAAGGTAAACAAAAACAACGCTCTTCGTGACATTGTGGACTGGCAAGTTCAATAAAAAATACCTACAAATTCATATGGTGCGTAAGCGCCGCCAGTTCGCGGGCTTCTCTCGAATTGAACTCTTTTAATCAGCCAAGCAATTACCGCTCTCAGACAGCCAGCTGCGATATGGTGGCCATATGATGATCGTGATCACCGCCAGAGCAGCTGATAAGGCCCGGAAATGCGCGTGGGGAGCGTGCGCCGGCGACGTCACCCGCTCTTTTATGCTTACGCCAGCTTTTGCTCCATGCCGCCAGCATGTTGCCAAGAGAACTCGGATTCCCGGGCTCTGTTCTCCGGCTGTGGCTGTCCGACTGTCCGACTGTCCGAGCTTCGGTCGCGGGTGGGTCTGGTCTGGGTCTCTTTATTATTTCTGATCGTTTCGGCTTTTTTTTCGGCTGCTGTGGGGGCTGGGCGGCCTCGTGTTTCGCCTATTCATGCGAAAAATTCAGCAGCGTCTGAATGAACGCAAATGTGGGAACATGAGCGACGGCGAGCAGCAATTTCGCCATTTCAAGGCCTACGTGACTTGTCTCACACAGGGAAATCGGAACGATTTGAACTGGGGAGCACGCCAGTGCGGTTCTGACTGCGGTTCTGGGATTCGGATCGGGATCGGGACCGGAGCGGATCGGGTCTGGATCTGGTTCTATGGGGTGCAGTATCACCTAGCTTAACTTTACTCTATTATCCATTTATAGTGCAGGTTTTACAGTACGACCCATCTTTGGTTGAATAAAAAATTTGACTGAATCTCAGCTTCTAATGAAAAGATTTCTTTGGATTTCACCAGAAGTAATAAAATTGAATAGTCAAATTTATACATTTTATTTTTCTTAAAAATGTATATTTATTTTTTCTGCTTTAAGCTAGCAGCTATCTATGGAAAATTGACAACAAAGTAAAATCTGGTTTATTAAATAAGTTACTCTGCCCAAGATAATATATCAAAATAGTCTAGTAAAACCATAAATTTCAGTTAACTACAAATATTTTCCAATAACTTGAAAAGTCATTATTCGGTAGCACAAAAAGTATTAAGTCAAACATGATTTAAACTTATTCTCTGTGTCTTATATCATTCAAATCGACGTTTAAATTTATGGGAACAAACTGACACGGAAGACGTTGATTTACGGGCATATAATAGAAGTGATGCCTGTACTAATTGCACCGCCGCCCTGCGATCTACGATCTCTCGCGATTTAGCTGCGGCGACCACATGATCTCTACGCTGGCGGCACGTGCTGTCACCTACCGCCCATATGGGAAAGGTCTTTGACTGTGGTCAGCTGGTATCAGCATATTAAACGAGCGGAGAGCCGCGAGCGGAAAGCGCCGAGCAAGGTGCGACTAGCTCTCCGGAGTAATCAGCGCTATCTGCTCACCTGTTTCCAGCGCAATCGATGTGTGCCATAATGGTGACAGTGGGATTTAAACAGAATACGAAATATTCCCATAAACTTTCCAGGCAAATAAACACACAAAGAACTATGTTTTTTGAATATTTAAATTTATTTACAGTAGTTAGCGGCTAGTTCGCTCGTGTTCTGCTCTCAGTCTTAATGATAAATACGAAAAGTAGCTAATGCTATGTGTGGATTTAAAGGTAGAACTCTTATGCTTAAGGATCAGGAACTTTAGCTTTGTTGTGTGGATCGGTGGTCCAGTATGTAAATATCTTCCTCGACGATTGACCTTTACAGGCTGACTCGTGTCTGGAGGAAAGCCCAGGCGACCATCTGCAGGCACAGGCTGTAAAGGGCACAAAACATTATAGAGGGGTTTCGGGGTTCGGACTTAAAGAGAGGATATAACAGAAAACCATGCCAGAAAATTAAATGAGTGATTGTGATCTAAATTTATTCAATTTCAATGGGGCAACGTGCAATAACAATTCAATTCCATGCAAAATATACCAGTATATCGGACATTATGCCTCGACAGGGCATACTCATCTTACCGCAGTGACTAAAACACTTTCTCAATTTTATATTAATGTAGTTTTAATTTTATTCTTTTTAGTTTAGTTGTTTTTGCGTTTTTCTCATGCTCTTTTCATGTTTCACTTATCTGGAAAATGTTTGTATAATGCAATTATAACAGAGTTGTGTTAGTCTAAGGCCTAGAGTCAACTTAATCGTAGTTTATAAATAAATATTTTCAAATAAATAAATAACTCAATAGTACAGGCTACAATCTATAATTTCACGCTTATCTCTCGTCAATTAAATAATTTAATATTACATGTTAGTTGCATAAGTAATTGTAAGTAAAAATACAATGTTTTGATTTCTGAACTCTGGATGCCCTTTCTCTGGTATCTAATTCATAATAGTTACTTTCTCTTCGATGTTTCGTTGGCTTCGTAGTTTCGCTTGCGGATGCTTAGGGTTTTCCCTTGGGGAAATTCTTATTCAAAATTGATTTACAGAGCTTAAGCTACGCACTGAGAAGCAGCGAGGTTCGATAATACAAAGATAAAAAACTGTATCTTACGACTAAACCCTTTATATTTGCAGTTTGCCAGAAGATTGTTCGCAACACCTTGACTTTGAAATTGCACGTGGCTTCCATGGTATTCCGCAAACAATTGCCTGACAAACCGGGTAACATATTCGAATTTTCTTCGCTTCGTCCCTTAACAACATTGGGAATAGCTCCTTGCAAGTTTTCAGTTTCTATCTGGTAGAGTTTTCCGGAGTGGTCGTATTTCTGAGTATTTTCATCGACGTGAAAGTTCCGCCGCAGAGACTCAAGTATTTCAATAGACTCTTTGCGTAAGGTTATGGCTTTTTCGATATTTTACATCTACATATTTGTGATTGGGATGGGCGTGCACTTTAGCATACATTTCGATTATATATTTATATTCCAATGGGTTGAGAGGTTCTTATAAAATACTCGAGACTCCGTCGTAATACATTTGATATTCATCGTCTTTAGGGGCTCTGGGGCTGGCATTGACCTGGATCATCGCCGGGGAGACAACAGTCCGCTGCATCAAAAACATGTTATTGAACCAGGGAAGTTGGTACGGTTGGGTGATGCATAAGGTATGTACACACTGGCTGGGTGATGTATGTGTATGCGGTGGATATAATTCCGGATGTGCTAGCAATGTATGCATGTATGTACATAGTAGGTGGCTGATCGTGAAAACTTGCAGTTACAATATCTTTTCAATACTCAGGCCAGTCACTGTACAGCGCTTCTGGGGTCTCCCTTCTCGTTTCTCTCAAATTTTCAGATTCTCCACATTTTGAACGTTTCGATTTTTGTTGTTGCCAAACCAAATCTTAAGGTTACCCAAATAAATATTAAAATTTTGAAAATACTTCAAAAGCACACAATAACCAAATAATAAGAAATCAAAAAATACAAAATGTGAGAAATAACTAAAGAATATTTAAAAATTTTGAAGATAT
This sequence comes from Drosophila bocqueti, assembly GCA_018151655.1. Taxonomy (NCBI): domain Eukaryota; kingdom Metazoa; phylum Arthropoda; class Insecta; order Diptera; family Drosophilidae; genus Drosophila; species Drosophila bocqueti. Next base: position 24,540,859 of record JAECXF010000001.1, read on the forward strand.
CTTTTTAAATCTATTTTGATTTAAGATGTAAGGTTAAAGTTAATGCCAGAAGGAAAGTATTTTAAATTTAGAAAAATATTCAATTGCCAATCCAAAAAATACATAAAAAAGTTATTGCCAATACAAGTTATTTGAGGAAATGCTCAAAAATAATTTAGAAAATCTCTACTTAGTTCGTTTTGTGAGAAAAGATGGAGTTAGCTCTGGAAAATTTCGAATGAATTTGCTTAAGGGATAACTTACAAATCGTAGTAGAGCGAGTCGTCGCCGACCGCGCCGCTGCGTCCCTGCGCCTCGGAGGTGGCGTCCTCGTAGCTGGCATCCTCCATGGAGCCGCCGTCGGCCTCTGCGTCCTCCGGCTCCTCTGGCTCCTGCTCGCCGTCCTGCTCAAGGTCCTCCCCGCTGGCCAAGCGCACGTTGCGCTCCACCCGGTCGCTGGTCTCGCTGAGGGCCAAAGCCGGCAAGGGCGAGCTGCTCTCCCAGTGGCTCTCGGGCGGCATGGCCAGACTGGTGGCCATGGTGGTGGTGGTGCTGGTGGAGATTAGCTCTTGTTTCCGCGGCTTGCGCTTGCCACCGGCAACAGCTTTGACCTGGTGTTGCCGCTGTTGTTGCTGTTGCTTTTTGCCGCCACTCTGTCGCTGCTTTCCGGCTTTGTTGCCTTTCCGCTTGCCACCCGGCTGGATGTTGCCCTTGCCCCGCTGCTGCTGCAAGCCCTTGCTCTCCGCCGGGCCAGTACCTGCACTGGAACCTGCCCCTGCACCTGGCTGCTTCTTGCCACCATTCTTCTTGCCACAGTTGGGCGGCGGTCCTCCCTCGGCGGCCGCCTTCTCGCGCAGCTCCTTGCACCGCTGGGCCTTGGGACCCAGCTTCCGCAGGTTACCCGCTCCAGCTCCCGGCCGCTTCTGGCACTGGTGCAGGTCCTCCTGCTCGTGGGGCCGGCACTTGCGCCGCTTCTTCTTGTCCTTGCTACTGCTAGGGGTACTGCTAAGGGTGCTACTAATGGTACTGCTACTGCTAAGGCTACTGCTAATATGGCCGCTCTCGCTTTGACTACTGTTACTAATACTAATCAGGCTGCTGCTGCTGCTGCTGCTACCACTGCTTCCACTGCTACTACTACTTCCACTACTTCCGCTCCCACTCCCACTTCCGCTTCCGCTGCACTGCGGCGGCGCCTTGAAGTGGGCCACATCGATCAGCGGTATCAGCGGCTTGCCCGTATCACAGAGTTGGCGTACGCCGTGCTTGACGCGATTGGCCCCAAAGTTCTTGGCGATCAGCTGCTCCACCCGATCCTGCGGCACCGTCTCCGTGATGGCGTTGGTGTAGGTGCTCAGCTTGCGCAGCGACCGGCTGGCCGAGATCTGGGTGCGCCGCAGCTCGCCCTTGCCATTGAGGGCCAGGTAGAAGACGCGCCGCGCGTTCGAGTTGTAGGTGGAGGAGTAGGTGTTGTAGTTCTGCAGACCCATGTTCTCGTTGAAGACGCAGTCGTCGGTGAAGTCTTTCTGCAACAATCAAGGACTGTGATTAAATTATTTGGCAAAACAAAGATGGGAAGAAGAAAGTACTGGATACTGTCCTAAATCTAGAAAATAGGGAATGTGCTTCGAATTGCGGCTAAGTTTTAGCAGTCTTTGAAACCTACAATTAACCCTTGAAACAGTATCTACCAGTAGCCGAGCTAAGGGAGTCAAATGCCGACTTGAAAATCTTCAAAGCAACCAATAAGTGTTTAGGCTTCTTAAAAGGGTTACTGCTTCTTACTGGTTTTCCCCTAATTCTTCACCAAACTTCTACAGAATCCGAATAATGAGCCGCATTCCCCACCGAAATAAACCTTCTTTGAATTCGCTGTCCAGGGGCGGCGTCTGCATCTTTTATCTATCAGCAAAGCAATCTGATGGATAAATGCGCTCATTATCACAGGATGTGCTCCTATCGGCGTTGACCATCGATAGCCGTCGATGGCCATAAACATTTCTACTTTATGAACACCTCATGACAGCCGAACAAAAGGACCCAAGGAGCGAGTTGAAATAACTACCGGGGCTAGGTAAGAAAATGTAAATCGACTGCGGGGTAAGGATTCCCAGCGAGTCCCTCTTCTTTTTGGCCTTTTGGATGCGACGACTGCCCCAGACATCTGCAGATCAAATTCAATTAACAACATTGAATTAATTCGCTTGTCAGGCAATTAAAATTGCTTCGCAAATAAAACGGCAGCGAGGCACCCATTGTCGGTGAAATGTCGCCGCTTAAATTTAGAAATTAATCAGGCAAAAGGCGGCCCGAAATGAGCCATCAAATGGGTGAGGGCCGGGCCAGGGCCAGGGCCAGGGCTAGGCCAGGAGCCTGATGCTGCTGCTCCCGATCCCGATACCGAGGTCGAGACAAGTTTTTTGACACACGAGTATGTGGCAACAATGTGCGCGCCGCCCCTCCACCAGACTCCCTTTTATGATACGTATTTCCAGGCATTTTGGTTTATTTTTAGTCTTTAATGGCTTGCAAGTGAAAATTGGCAGACACCAAAGGGAAATGAAGTTGTACTTTGATAAGGGAGACCCGGCGAGCGGGGACTGAAGATAGCCGAGCCATTAGCCCCTCTCTCTCTCCATTGAAGCTTATCGAGTGGCGCCGCCAGGTGAGAGGCTAGGACCAGGAGAAAGGGTCGAGAGATTACGGGGAACACCTACGAACGGTACCGAACCACTTAGGGGAACTCAGCCCGAGCACCGCGTGACGCGCTCCGCCACTTATCGCCCCGAACAGGACAATAACGATGATAATGATGCAACATATTCATTGGGACGCTCCGCATTAATTGACCAAGCCCAGCTCGGTTTCCTCCGCGGGCGGTCCGTCTCGCTGGGAGAGAACAAATTATGCAAATTAATAAGCAAAACCGTAATGTGAACATTTATGGCTACGACATTTTAATTGGTCGAGACGCTGACTCACGTGGGGTTCGGATTGGGGTTGGGGGCCGTTTTCGGGTTGGAATTTATGAATTGGCAAACGTTTCGGGCTTGTTGTTTGCTCTGGTCAATTAGCAAGGCCGAAAATCACCTGCCTCTGTCTGGTCACAAGATCGGACGAAAATACTTGAAATATTATGGCGAAATGTCATTAAATCCGTCACCAGGCAACAAGCGCCTATGAATAGAAAGTGACGGAAAGTATTAAAACTGTGGGTGAACCAGAGGGCCATAGTCTGTTTCTAGATCTCGTGCACTCGTTATATCACAAAGTAATAACAATTTTGGCTGAGACAAGAATTTTTCAGGAATTTAAATATACATTTTTAATACTTTTTAAATGACAGAGAAATAATGAAAGGCTTTAGATCAGATTGGTGATTTGAAACTTAAGGACATTTTCCATTCATTAAAAGAAAAAAATTTTTTTAAGCAATTCTTTTTCTCTTCTTTCTTTTAAATAAGATTTTTTAGATATCTAAGAGATATATATTGTGAGTGTCCAAGATATATTCGATGCCTTGGTCGCAAAAATAAACTAGACGGCCCAATATAACCGCCCACTTGACCAAGTTAAAGATATGTTGGCTATGCTATAGGCTTTCTCAGACGGCAGGCGGCATGCGGCGCCTTCAAAGGGCCGCCTACAAAGTTGCCACTGGTGAAGCGCATCAATCAGCAAGTATCTGTATCTGCAAGATACCAAGCGCGAGCGCGGATGCGGACACGCCTCGGCTGACAGAATTGGCACAACGCTGCTATTTCGGATGCGAAAAGGTCAAAGTGCTTGCGACGGCGGAAAGAAAAGAAATAAATTAAATCAAAAACGAATGTCCGCCGGACCATTGAAGCGCATCCGAAGCGGTTGCATGGCGCCAGCCCAAAAAAGGCATCCGCATCGCGGCGCAGACGAGATCGAGGATCGCTCCCAAGCGCAGCGGGATGAAGTGTCGCCCTGGTGGAGGGGGGGACACAGACTCACACTCGAGGACATGCGACCGCCATCAGTTGCCACTCGACGACCTGACCGACCTACCATAAGGACACATTCCGAGGCAAAAGGGACGAGCGAAGGACTTGCTGTGTTGCTGCTGATCGTGTTGCTTTGTTTTTGTTCACATTTAATTTTTATTTATTGCCCGACCTCTTCGGGCGCTCTTTCATTTATTTGAGTGTCCTCCCTTTGGGTACTATTTTCGGTTTACCTCAATCTTTTAACAGGCCTTTGTTTGTTTTTGTTTTCTGTGCCGAGGGGTGCCAACAATGGACTAGAAACGATAGAGGTGCCGGTACCTACATATATCTGGAGCATACACCAAATAAAGTTATCTGAGAGCAGAAAATTTAAACTAGAAATCGATTTCGCGGTTCAGGGAGTTAGGATAATATAAATGAATTGCTTTTTGAGTTAATTTCTATAAAGTTGTCAAGTTAAAATTATTATTAATCGGTACAATAGGAAACAAAAGAAAACAATTAGAAATCAATATAATAACTGAAAAAGTGGATATCAGTTTTAGAAGTTGCAATTTTGAAACCATTCCAGTTGTAAAAATCGAAATTCAATAAATAAATAGAAGTAAAATGTATTTATAATATCAACCCAACAAAACTCTCCTTATATTTATAACTTCAACGAATTTTCCTGCCGTCTCATTATTTTTGTACTTATTCAAACTCCCTCAGATTTACCGAAATATTAAATAAATCTTTTGTAAATACGTTCCCTTAATTTCTATAATATTTTAAGCTTGCTTACCGAGCCATAGGCAGCGCCGCACGCGTCCATGCACAGATACAGGCAGGTGGCCACACTCTGCAGCTTGATGCGTCCCACATCCACGGTGGAGCGCTGGAGAATCGCTGCAAATGGAACGGAGAGAAAGCATATTAATTAATTATCAATCACACGTTGCAGAAGTGGAGACCTGATTGCGGGCTGACCCACTATCTGGGCCCAGGTGCCAGGATGTCAGTGTTGCCCAAAAGGCCCGTCCCTGTCCAAAAAGTTGTTAATTACACATCCGACACCTGGGTAGATGTCAGTCCCCAAGAGTGAGTTGGCCGCTTGCAGGCATGGGTTAAGCAATAAATGTTGAATAAAATACATAGTGGGGAACCCGGTAAATCATAGATTCCCATTGCTGGGCAAATTTGTCAACTGCGCCCCAAAGATGTGCCTTGAGTGAGATCATGGCGGATATTATTTATGGCTCGATTCGCGCCAGGTTAATTGAAATTGCGTCGCCTTGCACTTGAGAAACGAGCGAAGCCACACCAAATTCAAGTTCAGGTTCGTTTAAGGTCAAACCACTTGTGGGGTCCATGGAAGGGGCCAAGAAGGGGAAGATGGAAGCGGGGGCCGGCCTCTTTGTCAGTTGGCAGTCGTTGGCTGGCCAAAGTGTGTCAGCACTTGGCCGCGGTCCGTTCAATGAACTCGCTGCACTTAGTGCACACAATAAACATCAATTTATAAATACGCAGCTTGTTACGGGAGCAATTGGGAATTGAAATCTTGGCCAGCTGCTGTGGCAAGGAAATGGCTGTGCCTAATAAAAATTATTATTAGAGATTATGCGGTATACTCCGAGTGGTCCCTGAGTGGCCACTTGAGTGATGGAAAAAATGCAACTGCTCCTAGGCGATATGATAGGAGGCTTGGAGCCGCGAATAAGCCATTAAATCCTTAACAAGACATTATTTATGTGGCAGCTGAAACGAAATCCTTGACATAAAAAAGGGATATAGCAAGACACACATGCCGATATTTGTTAATAAAACCGATAAATACTCGGCATTAAGCCGGGAAACTTCTGATGAATATCCTAGGGAATAATCGCATATAGCTGAAACTGTGCCAGCAGATAAACAGTGGCGGGAATATCATAAAATATTGCTGTCAATAGGTGGGCAATTTATGGCCCACATGCTTATCCCGTATATGCAACTTTTATTGCAACTGCAACTGCAACTTCGGTTGCAACTTTGCCTAAACAAAACAGGGGCGGGTGTGTGCATGGGAAAGGCATGCGTTTTTTATTTACAGGGCTTCATTCTCCCGCCATACCCCTTGCCCCAATAAAATACGGAAATTGTAAAGTTTCGGCGAAAGGAATAAAAAAATAAATAGTGTAAATGCAGTAGCAAGAACGAGACTGTGCTCCCATTTTTCCCTTCCCGATGCAGTTCCCTCTTCCGTTTCCACTCCGAATTCCCTATTAGATTTACATTTTCCCCTACCCCAGAAATTTTCCAGAGCCATGAGTAATTGTTCCATTTTTTCTGGAGTGTTTGGCAATTGCCTTTTAGTGGATTTTGTTGGATTTTCCGCTGCTCCAACTCTTCTGTAAATACTAAAAAAAAAAGAGGGAATAAACTAAACAAATGACATGCTAAGCGCGTCAGTTCATTTGTTAAAATCGAGGGGGTCAGAGGGGACTTGGGGCCCAGCGACAGCCTTTCACTTCGCCGTATGCCATGTGGTGTTGCATTTCACTTGCGTCGTGTTGTGCTTGTCGTGGTGTGACTTTTCCTCTCCGAGGCTCATTTAAAAAACGATTTGTTTTGCTCGAGTTAACAAAAGTAATTTTTCTTCTTTTTTATCTTCCTGGGTGCATGCGCCTTTCGGACAGCGACAACTTTTAGCGTATTAAATTGTTAAAAAGAATAATTTATATTTATTCTTGTGGGAAAGTTTTCTCCGGCACTAGCTCTGTCTCTTTCCCACGCCGTACGTGCTGCTAATTTTAGCTCGGAGAACGAAATACTGAATGAGAGCACTGAAGAGAGTGTGCGTAGAGTGTGCTCTCTCAGCTTGTCACATAACCTTAGCAAGCACCACGACATGGGGCGCCGTGGCTTAGTTGGTTAAAGCGCCTGTCTAGTAAACAGGAGATCGTGAGTTCGAATCTCGCCGGGGCCTATGTTCAAAGTTGAGCATTTAATCTTTTTTTTTATTATTAATTTTTTATTTTTTTGTTTATTTATATTAATAAACCTAAAATTTCAAACATCATATTAAAAATATTTTTATAAGATGAAATTGTGTATCATATCAATAATAGTTGGTGTCTAATATGTTTTTATATTAAGAAATAAACACAACTACCGTATTCATGTATTTAATTTAAAATTTAATGATTTTTAATGTTCAATATTTTGTCTAATACTCATAGCATAAAACTTGAATGTATTCCCACTCAAATTAACCAATCAGGAAGTGAATTTTCACCCAATCATTCCATCCAATTTATCTTTTCTCTAGTAATAGTCATAGAAATCTGTTCGATTTGCTCAGCTCATTATTATGTGTGTTATCGCAGCCGCTACAATAACAATACGCAATTGCTTGAGGTGTGAAATAAGTGCATATTGATAATCGAGCGATCTTTTATTGATCTATCATCGGACTGTGCCTGTGGGGAAGTAGGTTCAATCAGGCGTTGAGTGCAGTTCATTGAACCAGGGAATGGGAAATCCAATGTTCGAACTCCAAAATTAAAATATATCCGAATTCCTGGCACGCTTCTGAGCTGCTTTAAATTACCCACATATTAAGCACGTAGTGAGTGGAGCAGGAGGGGCCTCCGAAGACACCAATAATAAAATCGCCTCCAATGGCTGTCACGCTCTGACAATAATTAAAATGTCAGAAAATATGCCTGTCAAATCGCAGGCATTTTCGGAAGGTGCTCGATTGAGTTATGTTGGGCTGGGTTCTGGGCTTCCTTGTCATCGATGGATGGATCGATGGGACCGTGACTTGGACAGGGATCTCTCCGGGACCGTTAAGGCGGAGGGCGCTGAATGTATGCAAATGAGACCTTCATTTTCTCCGAGACAGACCCGACAGACGACGGCAATGGTAATGTCGAAATTTATGTGCAGGCCCTCAATAAAAGCTGGAGTTGACAAAAAATGAAATAGTCACCGGGTATTTAAATAAATCCATGCATATATGTATGGAATTGCCTTTTATTATATTTTTAATTATGCTGACAAAAAAGTGTGACGTTTTGGCGTGACACTTTATGAAAATTTACGATCACTTTTGTGGTTATTTAACATAATATGGTATGCCAGCCATCAATGGTCGTAAAAAATATCGCTGGGAACATCTCTAAGCGAGGCATTACCCGCTTTGTCTGGACCTCGGGCCCTCGAGCATTCACTACCGTGGCACGCCGTCTTTTGTGGACTTTTGTCTGGCATATAGCTCGCCTAATTTATGATCGTGGGCAGCGTATTTTGACAATTTGATTTGAATCGGAGGCGAGCATATCAATCAATGGGGACTTCAGCATATGTATGCATATCCCCCGATCCAGATGACAATGAAGAGTTAACAGTCGCTGTCTATTAAAGCCCAATTAGTGGCGCTTTATTGAGTTGTCGTTTGGTCGGGTAATAAATCTTTGACAAGAAGCTGCGCCGCCTGCACTCGAGTAGATAAACGGCGATAAATCAAACCGTGGGCGGTATGATAAGCCGATCTGCTTAGCATTTGCAGGTGATTGCCTTTTTTATTCCGGGGAAAAACGCCATCAGAGCTACTTATGCGATGGGAACGCAGAGGCGACAGTTCCCACCCCCAAAACTGCGGCTGGAGAAATTGCGATCCGTATCTATTCCGGGATTCCAGCATTTCAAATGAGCAGCCTTCCACAAACAATCGTTGGAGTGCCAAATTGAATTCACAGTTGGCTAAACTTAACACTCGCACCCTCTCCCCGTCCTTTGTAATCGAAATGCATTTTTGTGGATGGAAAGGGGAGGGAAAGGATATCCTGCAACCGAATACCTTATTGGCCAATTTCCGATAAAAGCAAATACGCAAAAGAATAAATTACAATCGCGTTGACAGCGCCGATTTCCACTCCCAGACTCCAGGGGTTGTTTACCCGAAAAAAACGCCCACAAAAATCCATTTTATCTTAGTGGGAAATGTTGCAATATCTGCGGAATGGCAAATCATAATGGAAAACGATGCCATATCGCCCGGATGAGATCTATTCTTGCTTGATGATGGGCTCTGACACGACCAATTTAGATTGGAATTTCTCTTGTGGACATTCCACACGTGGTGGGATTCTGGCTTTCTCCCTGGGATGCATTAGATTTATCAACGCTACCGTTTTCAGGCAATCAGGAGGCTTCGGCTTCCATCTGGGCCCAATTCATTAATGAAAAATGAATGCGGCTATTGAGAATGCCTTCATTTGATTAAATCAGACTAATAATGTGTAAAGTATGGGCAGTTCCATCGAGTGTCTTGGCCCACCGGAGGAGACCCCGAAATAAAAGCCGATTAGGTAAAAGTTTTCCAGTGAAAGTTCAACGCATTTGAATAACACCCAATGTGTGCGTTCTTACAAATTAATACAAGCCGCTGAGGGAAAAACAAACGAAGAAATTATGTTAAAAAAAATGTAAGCGGAAAAAAGTTGTAAAATGTAAAAACAAACACATGTTAAATATGCCCAAAAATTATGTTCGAAAAATTTCTTAAGAAAGATGTTAAAAAACTGTAAATTGTTTTGCATGAATAAAACGAACCGAACCACGCCCCCTTACCGCCTTGGAGTGCGTGACCAGTGACAGGCCAATTTCAGAGGCGCCCGCAGAGAGATCCCCAGTCTCCATTATGCCCAGTTCCCAGTCGCCATCTCCCCAGGTTTGTTTTTCCGCATTTTCTAGCTGGATGTTTTTGTGGCCGCGGCTTTTTCTTGTCCACTAAACAACCAGTTGGAGTGGAAATGAAATATGTAGATGAGTCTTTAATTAATTTGAGACACGACAAGACAAGTGGCGTCGTCTGTGGCTGCGTCTGCGACAGCGTTGTCTGCCTCCTGCCGCTCCAGCATTTCCCTCCCCACAGAGATCCCCGCCTGATCCTCGCTTTTTAGGCCAAGAATCTAGTCTGTCGCAGTCGGAGGAGGTACCTGCTCTGCGGCAGGTGTTGAGTCATTTGGTTGACTGGCCATTAGAGTCTCCATTGATCACCGATCATTGATCGAGTGGCACGGGGCAGCTGAGGCTGTAGACCTAAAGAGTTTAAGCACTCGAGTTGGGAAGATGTGTATATATCGCTGATTTTGTACAGGTTAATGGTTCGATTAAGAAATATATCTGTGAGTTTATTCTTTGTCACTTTCTTATATTTAATGAGTAGTTCCTTCATGCATCCCTCTTGAGAGCACCCCAAAGAGCTATGAAATCCAGGGAAAACCTTTCTCATATTGAAGCATCTCACTCCTCTCTGTTCATGGTCACACTTCTTGAGCACCGATCCCTTATCCCTTACCCCCAATCCATGTAGATCACTTATATGCACTGCCTTAGATCTCTGACCTCTGTGCCAAATATTTGCATTTGGCATTAAGTCGATCATAAATTTTAGAACCGAGCAGTCTACTAAAGCCGGCTCCGCTCCACTGCGATTCTGTGTCACCCGGCGGAGGCTGTCAACATTGTCGCCGTGGCCGAGAGATAAGAAGTGCAGTACGCTGCACTATCAGACCGGGTCCAGACCCACAGCGTCGTGGGCGTGTCTGACGCCCCCATCTGTAGGCAAAGACAAGCAAGCCTCATTGTACACTCTCTCACACCCATATTTGTCTATCGCCGGAGGCGTGGATTTAGCAATTTTACGACCCTTTTGCGTACAGCATCAATTATTCGAATTCCCCGAATGATCCTAACCCATTTTGGCTATCCGACAGTGCCACCACAACGGACTATCTCAAATCAGTTAGCAAAGACTTTAGTTTGTAAGTTACGCTTTTCGCTAATTTATGCAATGCTACAAATGGAAACTCCTAATTATAATTATTTGACAGACTGACAAGGCACGGAAATCAAACTTAAACTGTTGTAAGTCGCATATATATTATTTAGCTGGCGTTGCCTGTCACAGCCACGGCTGTCAAATTGTTAACCGTTGGACTCCGGCCTGCCAAGACGGCGGCACAGTCGCCCAGTTGCCCAGTTTGCCCGGCCTGTCACCGATGCTCCAGCGTCTGGTTAGACGGCATTTTTGTACAGAGTCGGAGCCAAAGCAACAAAAACAGAAGTCCATAAAACATTTTTAGCATGTGCAGACTGGCGGCTTTTAAAATATTCAATTTGGCCGAGGCGACAGATGCGGGCTGATGATCCGGTCGTGTCAATGGTTTGAGGTTTTCACATTTTATGGCCCCAGAAATGATGGTCCATCGAACAAAGAATGGCAAACTTTTTTCAACAGATTATTCTATGTTTTTTCCACTGAGAAAAAGGTATTCTGTTTGTAACTGAGTGTATCAACGAGGTGTTGGAAACCATAAGAAAAAGCCTAAGAGTTAGAGGTATAAATAATAGAATTATGTCTCCTTCCCACTTCCAGATAATTTTGTATACCCGAAGAATCGGAAAGCAATTTAAGTCTCCTCTTAGGTACGAATTCTGCGACAATCAAATCAGCTAGAAATATTAGTTAAGATAAAAATTTGCACTCAAAACGGACACAAAAGTCGCATATAAATTTAAGTGTAATCAACAAACTAAGCAATTGATAAGCAAGAAATTTTAAAATTATACTCCTAAAATCATAAAGACAAAAAGAGCAGATACGAATCCAAAAAACGTATATTGAGCCAAAAAATAAAACTTTTGTCTGTGTTTATTTCTGTGTGCTAATAGTTCCCCAGGCAAACGAAGTTCCCAACCCAGCCGTGACCAGATAAATTAAGCCGCAGTCAAAGTTCAAAGAGTTTCCCCCCTTGACGACATTTGACATGGCAAACGATTCGTTGGTTCCCGCCTCGCTGACACACATATTATGCAGTTCCCGAATACTATTTGTATGTAGTCAGCCAAAACGGAAGCCACCAAAACTGGAGCGTAACCAATGCGGCAGGCAGCCAGAGGGTCCCACAGCCCAAGTGTCGCCTGTCAACTTTGGGGAATTGAAATGGGATGGGAGGCGGCTCTGACAATGGGCCTGCTCTGCATCCGTATTTTTAGCTGTCGCCAGCCCTCGAGACATTTGACATGAGAAATAACATTTCAATTAGTTGATCGAATGCTCGATTTGAGCTAAATTGCCATTGGGGAGCGAGGGGCCAGAAGTCCTCCCTTCCTCCCGTTGGGAGGGAGAATCGAGGAATGTACCGCGTTCTGGGGATAGCTTTAGCTAATGCCTGCTCAAATGTTGATTCCCGGACACATTTGCAGCTGATCCAGATAGCACGTGCGAATGTATGTGCGATATCGCAAAGTGTAATTCCAAATGGTATCTAACAGATACACGCGCCGCACGGCGCACCAGCGCTGAATGTTAATGTAAATGCATCCGCCGCAGTATTTGTGCGGGGCGTAAATAGTCCAGAGCGCGCTTAGTTGCGTTTGCAATTAATTCACAGTAAACAGCAAATGTTGCAAATAAATTAGCAGCGACAAAAAGTATCTGCAAGTGAAAACAACAGCCACGACAAAATCGAGTCTGAGCCGCATGAAGTGCAATTGAAGCCGCATGCGACACAGCCACTTTGCTTATCACCAGCTAACATCGACTTTGGCTGCCAACGTTTCAGGAGGTTTCAGGAGCCTAATAAAATGTACATTAATCGAGACGCTGAATTCCAACTTGATAATTTTTAGGTACAGTTCCTTAAGAGCTAAACAGCTAAAGTTGTCTAAGATTTTTTATTTGGAACTTTTTTAAACAAATTAGAATTCCTTGGCTCATTAAGTACTAAAGATCCCAAAAAATAATGCTCCCAATGCCATTTCAAATATTCACCGCTCTTTATAGGGTATTCCCATTTCGATGACTCAGTGCAAGGCTGAAATGCCATCGGAAAACGTCATAATTATCGGGGGTAGCTGGCTGAGTGGGCCGTCAGCTACAGCCACGGCTACAGCTGCAGATACAGGGCGCGCGGATACAGATACAGATACACTTAATACTACGTTTGTTTGCCAGGCACAATGCAAAATATATTGACTTAGGTCAGTGGCTCATTGAACGCAAAATGCAAATTGTTGTTGCCACTGCTGCCTGCCGGTCGGTAATTCGCACTTCACACCCTGACGTGCATGTGTCTAAACGAGTGTATCTGTGGCCGTGTGTGTGCGCGAGTGCTGTGTATCTGCAAGATACAAGACTGCAAGTAGCTAGCTGGCAAATGTGATAAACAAACCTGACGCCAGACGCCTTGTGAGCAGTTAAAATTAAAGGCAAACAACGGAAAATATTACCTCATCGAGAGGGATGGCATAAGTTATAGACCAGACCAATATATCTCGGGCGATCAAGGTTGCCATTGGAATTCGGAGTGCATAAGAACGCTTCAAAATATTGAGTTACCGCCCAAACATTACCCGTATCCAACTATCAAGTTACTCGGAGATCCGAACTTATTGACCAGTCCGCAGTTAATTTTTATTGGTCGCGTCAATCTTCATGAGAAATGGTCAGAGAATATTCTGGGAATTTAAATCTTTAGTAACTTCCATTTAAAGGCTCATTAAGATAATCATAAAGATATTATTGGACAGAGAATCTTAATACTGCTGGAAACAGCTCATAAAAATTCCGAAATATAATAGAGCCATAAGAAATCTGTCAGAGCCTGACAGCCAGACAATAAAAGCGTGCCCAGCTAATAAAGATATATGTAAATATTTCGTAGCCCCATTCCCCCTCATAGTCCACAGCGAGTGAAAGTGAAAATCAGCATAAAAATTGTTAACTAAATTGTTATTCAACAACAAAAACTCACAGCAATAATAAACAACAGACTACAACCACAAATTTAGATAAGAGCCTCCAAGAGATACGCTGGGACGGCAGCATGTTTCGCTTTATTGTCGCCGCCATGCATCATCCGATCCGAATCGATTCTATACGATACGAATCGAGGAAATTTTAGCTTTCAGCACTGCCATCTGCCCGAAAATCTCCAACGCTGAGAAAAACTTTACGACGTGCCAGACTATTAAAGATATTTAGACACACTCCTGGGACTGGGTCTATTTTTAGCCCGGCCTTTGACTCAATTAGGCCCGAAGTGTGTTTGCATTAATTCGACCTCAAAGTGGGATTACACTTGAGCACAGTTGATGATTGCCCAAGTGTTCGGCTCCCGATGATAGGCTCTCCGAATCGATTTGGCCAATTACCGGCGCCATTATGTGGCTAATTGCATTGTCGCCTGTTGGCCAGCTCGGACCACCTGCATCGAGCACGCGACTTCCATCGCCGCCATGCGATGACAGCCAGTCTTTTGTTCGGCGGCCCCGTTTATGGACACTCAACAAGGCCTGGCGCTATGCCAGCTATATGTGCCTGGGCCTGTCCAGCATTTGTCATGGTCGTACTCGGACTCGGAGCACTTGTAGATCCAGATAGCTGGATAGCTCAGGTGGAAATGGCAGTTAACAACGTCGCCCGCGTTTATCGTCCATCGACTGACAATGTAATTGTGATTTATGCAAATTGCCAGGCTCAACACCTTTTGGCGAGTTTATGCTGGCATTCAATTTGACCACCTCCCATTCCCATTTCCATTCCCATTCTCGGTGGCGGACTTTCTTCTTTCTCCTGGGAAGGAGGTTTGCTTATTATGCTTGGCCATCGAGGAACTGTTTATTGACTTGGTCTGCGGAACAAAATAATTGGGCGGAGACCGGGATGGAGATTGAGGTGGCTCCACCACGGAACCCACACGATCTCACTTGTTTTGATTTCTATTAATATTTTCTTTGGAAAAAATGATTGTTGCACCCCATAAAAAGCCGTACACAGAGGCACGGACAGGCATTAATCAGCCGGAAAAAAAATAGCTCTGAAAAAAAAGATCCGCAATTGAAGTAGTTCTGTTTGCATAGTGCTTGTGTTTTCGCAGGCGAAATGAAAACAGGCGGCCGTAGCCAAAATATCAGCGGATCGGGGGGAACTACCACCGCCAAATGGGGCTCTGTGTGGGGAGGCCAAAACATGCGTCAATAACCCCATTCCGAATCGCAATGAATCGATCGCTGGCGATGCTATGCGATTGAGTAGATCCTTTGCTGGCTGCCATCAGTGCGGATGATGAAGATGCTTTTCCTGTATTTTTATTAGCTCCGCGCTCTCGCCGGCTAAGTGGGCAATAAAAGCGGTTAGGGAGAGCAGGAAAGCGAGTATCTAAGTATCTGGTATCTGGTCAACCTGATAGTGGGCCAGACGCTCTATGCTTATCTCCCGGCCTGGCAACCATCATCTGACCACTCTCCTGGTCACTTCCCTCTTGGCCAGTGCAATTGGCAATAGGTGTTAGTGGCCAGTGTTAGTTTATGCGTGCTCTGGTTTCATGATGTGTGAATGGGCTCGTTAAATGTTTGGTCAGCTAGATGGAGTGAGAAATTTGCCAGGTTGCCAGGTTGCCAGCTTGTTGTTAGTATGCCAACTGGTTTGTAGAAGGTTCAGACGTGCATCAAACTTGATTTACTTTTGAGTTGTTTCATTAGTTCATTACAGGATTAATTATTCAATTAGATCCGTGACACTTTTGGTTCTTCTTGTGGTCTTTTTCTAGGAGAACGTCAAATTAATCTTCAAGGAATGTGTATATGATAGATATATCTTCAACACTAAAATGTATTCAAATATAAGGCACGCTAACAAGCGAGTTTGCTTCAGCTATGCCTTGAGTAATAAGCCATTTAATTTTATTTGAATCGTTACGCATTTTATGCGGCAAATTAGCAGGGGCAATGAATAATTAGCTGGCAAATGGATAGTAAATTTTTCAAAATAATTATCCGGCTCATTCGCATTGCATTCCGCTCGCTCGCTCCGTTTCAGTTTTAGTTTCTCAACCGCTCTGCGGATATACATACATCTGCTCCACTGATGCAACATTGTTGCCCAATGGAACACTTGTCGAGCACCTGAGATTCTCTCAGTTCGAAACGAAAGCCATTCGAAATGAATGTCTGTGCCATAATTTGCGCTAGATTTTGTAGGCCATGTTCCAGACATTTGTGTTTCGTTCAATGTTTGTTTGCTAGGAGTACTGCACTGTATATACTTCACACTCACAGCGTTGCATAAATCATAGATTCAATGCACAGAGAGTGCGTAAATATTGCGAGGATTATGAGTGTTGAGCTACTTAATTATGGGTCTGATACTGCCTGATAGTATTTACACAGAACCAAAAACTTATTTCATATAGATTTCGTATAATATTTACTATGAGGAGGCCATAAAATATAAATAATAATCTAAGAACTAGAACTAGAAAGATCCCCAAAGATCAATTTTTATTGAAATGCAATTTGTTTCATTGCCATTTAAGATCATTTTTTCTTACTGTCTCCCAGTTGGGAATCCAGTGTGTGTGCGGCTACTGTGCGACACTTCGGCTTCTGTCCCACTCGAGTGCATTTTTATGATCGCTCATTAATTTTATGGCTTTTCATTTGTCGGATGCGGAGGCGGAACTCCGCGATAAGACCGCCTCGATCGCCATCCTCGATCCCACACATATGGCTGTGCGAGCTCGTTAGACAGAGCCACTTGTGATTGATTGGGTCGCTCCGTGGCGATCCTCTCCAGCGGCGAAGTATCACGTATCTCGGGCACTTGCTCCAATGACCGCGATCAGGCCGCAATCGCATAACTCGCGATCGGCTGAGCGGGATTTTACGCAGGATCGGCGACGGATTGCGAAACCGTTCAAAGCCATGGCCAAAACACGTACCACAATCAGCTAATTGGGCGCCCGACTGCCCGGTGTCGCTTTCATTAGCATGCAAATGCAGATCGCAGCGATATCTGGTCCGCTTCTGTTCCTTAATGGCGGCGACGTGTTTCGGTGGCTGCTCTTTTGTAATTAATGTGATCCCCCGACTGACCTTAACTGTGTGTTGTCAGACTGATTAAAAAGTGTTGAAAAACAAGTTGTTACTCTGCCCCCGCGCCAATCCCAGGCACTGGGATATTGGATATTGGCTGTCGGAGGATCCTGAATTGAAACCGAAACTGGCTCGCGGGTATTTTGTCATTTTAATGGTGGCTCAGGAATTGGCTTTTGGCTGTTGCCTTTTGGCTTTCGATTTTTGAGTCTAATTAAGGCGAACATGTGGCAAGATCAATGTCGGCGGCGCCGCAGTGGCGTGCGTACAAGTATCTGACAGATACTTACGCGTTTATGGCGAATAAAGCCAATATGCTGATGCCAGCTACCGAAAATTAATTATTTACGCCATTCGCAGCCTCCTTAATTGCACTTCGCAGTCTGACAAATTGCATTCGCGTAATGGGCTTTTTGTCTGGCATTGTTACTGCGAGAATTATGCGCATTTTGCATGCGATTTATGCCGCGGCATGCGAAATCCGCACCCTGGCATTGAACCAGGCATGTCTTCATTGGCATCGGGTTCCATGCTCTTTCCCGTCAAGCTGTCAGCCACCGAAGCAGTTTTCTTTGCCGGGGGATTTATGCAATAGACAACGTTATTTGGAGGAACACGCCTACAATTGACAAAGGGCAAGCAGCGAGGATAACCTGATCTACACACAGGAAGAAAGGTTTTGATTGCATCACATATAAAATAATTTAAAATTAATTTTAGTTAATTATGAAATTTAGTATTTCATCATGGATACGTAGCTGGTAAATATAGAAATTTATTAGGATAACAAGTAGGTATGTATATACTTGTAGGTAATATAAAATTACCCGTCCAAGTTCAGATATTTGCAACGAAACACTTACAGATTTTAAACTTCTTTTAAGCAAACGAAATCTGAAAACCTTTGTTTTCAGTGCACTTTTAGCCATGCAAATGCACTAAACTATGAGTGTGTGGGCCCCAGGTTCATGCCAAAGTCGTGAGGAAATAATAGACCGAGTTGATGAGTTAAGCCCTGCCTACCAAAATATTGTCAACGATTTACATGCAAATTGCACGCGGAAGTTGCCGCTAACAAGGTCGTTAGAACTTGCTAGAACTTTGCCAGGACTTGGCCAGAACTTGGCCAGAACTTCTTTGGTGCCCAGATGGAGTCAAGCAGTCAAAGTGCAAATATGTGGCCACCCGACGCCTCTGCATTACTCAAGCTCACGCCCGCGAATACAATTCAATCCAGAGGTCCGCCCGGGGTCGAGCCCAGCTAATGAAGTTGAGGCGTATTCGAATCTCAGTTCGAGTCTCAAAGATATAGGAACCTGGCTAAATTTAGCCAGAGCCCGGCTATGGGCCTTGCCACCTACGATAAATCAAAGTTAATCAGATCTAGTTTCGATTGGGTTTTATGGCTCGCTGCGCTCGCCTGCCATTCGGCTCCATTCGATGCCATTTAAATTAGCTGCCGGGTAATTTATCGCATTGTTGGCTCTTTGCAGGTTTCGTTTAGCGCCAGGATGCCGCTAAGTCCAGACACAAAGGCCCTGGGGTCCAGTCCCCGGTTACCTACCGACGACTCCTCCTGCGATCCAGGCCTGTCTCAGTCGGCTGCACTCGACTGGAACTGAATGGGGAGCTACCAGCCGCCTAGTCGATAATTACGCATATTTTGTTGCCTGTTTTGACGCTGCTTTTTATTTTTATTCAATTTTATGCAGTCAGTCGTCGGGTAAGGGTATCGAAAGCTTGCTTGACTACGGAAGAGGGCCGAACTTATCAGCAGCAGATTCTCGTAAATTTCGCTCCTTAATTGGGAAGCTGAATATTAAATTGTGAGAGCTGAAAACTAGCTTAACTCATAAGCCAGTTTTTTTTATGAAATATGGCTTAAGGAAATGCAGTTAATAGGTACTAAACATTAAAGCAAAGCTAATGGACCAATTAATTCGCTCTTAATGGGTGTTAATTCAAGTTATGGCACTTATTAGGAAACCAGAAGGAATAAGCTGTGGGAATGAAGGATTTCTGTTAAATAAAATAAATTTAACTGGGAGAACCTGTAACGACCCCTACTGCATCCTCTAATTGTTTCTTGATTGTTTTTTCTGAGACGTTTAGTTTATTTGTTTTACGCAGATAGTTCCTAGTACCTCGTCGCCCTCTTAATCGACCATTAAAGCAATTTGCTCGCCATCTAATAAATCTATTTTTATCCATCGCGTGTTATTCCTGACCTCCTTCATTGATAGTTTACACAAGTAGGCGTAGGAAAATAATCCACAAGGGCATGAAAACTTCGGCGCCTCAATAAAAATGCGCCGCCGAAGTTTAATATTATTTTCCTGCACTCCATTTAGCATGGCGGGCATTGTCTTGGAGTGAGGATTGGCCATCTCAGGGATTTTAGTAGCTGTTAAATGGCACGGACGCAGTCGGTGGTCTCCTCCAGAGATCTAGGTTTTAACACCCGACCAGAGAGGCTGAGACTGCTCTGGAAATGGGTTTCAGTTTACACACTTGTTGCCGACTCCTTTTGCCCACATGGAGTAAGGAGACGACGGAGTTTCGAGTCTTGTCATCGCCTGGACTAAGGCGCTTATTTATTTGCCAGAGTTTATAAGAAGAATCTCAAGGTATCGCGTTGCAGAGACGTATCGCAATTATAAATCAGTTTAAGTCGCCTCGGCTGGACCCCCTGACATTAAGCAATGAAACCTTTTGAGCTCTGTTTGGCTTTGTCTTTGTCAAGTGGGCCGTCTGCCGTCGGATGTCTGCCCTCCACCGTCACCTGTCCGTCAATCCTGTCCAGATCGCCCTCCACGCTCCGTGTGGCACCTTTGTTTGCACAACTCCGACGAACTGATTGCCAAACACCGAACGAATGAATGATTGCCCCTGCTCGGATCTTACGGATCTCTCGCCGATCTCTCTCACGGATATGCCATGTCTATGTTTGCTAATAACTCAACAGCTAATCAGCAGAGATCGGGCGGGCGAAGGGGTGTAGCGCAGCGTGTAGCCCGCAATTAAGCGAGCAGAAATGTATCTTTCTATCGCAGCAGCATCTTTGTATCTTTGTATCTGCATCAACAAACATGCATCAGCACATGCCGCGCTGCATTAGACAAATCAATTATGCTGACTCTTGGGTGGGGCCTCCGATATATGTTTGAGCATCTAATGGAGATGGGGATAAGCCGATCAGTTGGGCTATGGGAACGGAATTCAGAATGCAGCAAGCCGCTTAGGTTGTCTTCAAGGTGCACTGAGATAAAATGCCAAAAAGGAGGGAGTATAGAGTTAACAAAGATATAAAGTTGAACGAACAAAAAAAAGGTAAAGAAATTTAAGTAACCCAAACCAAAAGAAGTTTTTTTTAATTTCATATATAAAATATATAATACTGTAAGTATTAGTTGCCATATGTTTAACCGATTGAAGAAATTGCTAAATATATTTTCCGAGTGCGTTTAAGTCTCTCCGCATGACCACGAAAAGTAAATTCCTCGCAAAAGTCCATCAAAATGTTGTCAGCTGACTGCGAATTTGATTGTTATCGCGGAATGTCAGAGCAATAACCGATAAGGCACAACATGGTTTATTTGCCGGCCTCTTTATTTACCACTTATATTTATAGCTGGGCCAGAAAAGAGCCGCCCAGCTATTAACGCAAGTCGGCGCTTTTGGCCCGCTATTAATCAACATAATTGATGACAATTGGCGGGTACGTTCTGGTGCGTTGTGTCGTAACAAAACGCTTATCGGCCATAGCTGAATCTAACACTATTAGTCAATGGATCGCATCGCACCAGCTGCCTATCATCAATTTATCTGCGAAATTCTCAGCGGCACTCGAACTGTGCGCGGGCAGAACTGCATTCTTGCCTCACTGATTTATGAATTTGACCGCCGAGCCATTTGCGAGGCGGGTCGAAGGAGCTCCTCGCTCAGTTAATGACCCTGCCAGGCGCATATATATTTCGCATTTAATTTCTGCCCCCCAGATCAATGACCTCCCAGTAAGTTAGTAGGCAACGGATCTCGACACAGTCATTGAAATCAATTCAAGGCACACACTCCTAACACACAAACTTCGATCTGCGGCTTGATTGGCCCGTCGATTGACGCTTCGCGGGGTGACTGAGTGACCTAGTGCAGAACGATGAACTGCCAAGATCAATAGCTTTTCAATTGAACTCGATCAGGGAAAAGTGCCTGCAGCAGATGGCTTTGGAAATCACTGGAAAATCCCACGAAGGTTGTGATTCACTTTCAGGAATATCTAACTCTGTTTAATTTGCACAGAGAAAAGGTAGGTTTATGCAAAGCACACCTTTTAGTTTGCTAAATAAATATCCGTTGTATACTTTAAAATACAAAATAATTCCTCAGAAATCACATTTTCTTCATAGGAAATTCGTAAAACCCCTTATAAAAATATAAACAATAATTGCCAGTAATGTTAACTTCGAAATTTGTGAAATATACAAAAATTGTATAAATTTAGAGAGTATTAATGTTTTAAAATTTGTCACTATCCATTAACAATGTATATTATCATTTTAATCTGTGTGATAAAAGTGGTTATAATAATTTCTACAGTTTCACAAAACCCCCATCCAACTAATATTAGCATTTTCCGGTAAATTTTCATCACTTGCATACCATTTGCATTCTTAAAGCTAACTTTCAATGATCCAAATACTTAGCACAATTTTCTTGGAAAAGATATCGCGCGCGTTTTAAATCGCCAGCAAGGGCCTTTGCTTTGTTTCTTTTTCAACTATTTAGTTAAGCGGTTAGTGTCAATTTGTGTAGCATAACTATAAGTACACAGCCACAGCCATCTATGTGCTCTTGTAGTTATGGCCACTGACGGTTGCTTTCTCGCAAAGTTTTGTGCGGCGGCGTGTTTATTCAATTAGCATTTATTTTCTTACGTTTCTGCCCGGCTATTTGGCAACTCAAGAGGGGTTAAGCTAAAAAAAAATATATAAAAATACAAAAAAGAGAAGCCTGAGCAAGATGTGCCGGCAAGGGGGAAGACAGCGATGGCATGGACATAATTGCAGGCTATTTATCACGGCCAGTTCGCCGATGACAACTCAATGAGCAGGCTACGCAATCGCAGAGCTCGAATTAACACACCTAGGACACGTAGCAGATGCCATTGGAACACCTGCCCCACCTGCCGCGGCCAGGTTCAAGTCCCCCGTGCTTCTATCTGATCCCGATCCCGATCACGATCCCCACTCCCATCCCCATCCGCATTCGCGTCTGCATCCTCGGACATTTAAATGCAGACAAAGTAATTGCGGAGCTCTGGCTGATTAAAATGGATTTATAAATTATGCAGCGGCGCGATTAAAATCGCCTGAACAGTCGCGTCGGCGGCGCTAACAAAGCTGTCTGCGTTTTTTCCCGCCCGAAGGCAGAAGGCTTTTCCTGCTGACTCCTTACGTGCCCGCAGTTTGGCTAATAGAAAGATTTATCACCCCGTCGGCGACTTGCAGGCCAAGTTGCAGGTCTCGCATCCGCAGGCGCAGGCGCAGCCAGGCGCGCGATTTCCAGCTCAGCGATAAAAACCGCCTTCAACTCGCGACCGCGTTACGATTTCAATTTTCATTTCATTTGCACGGCGCGTCAAATGTTCAGCCCTAAAGCATTATTCAAAGGCACAGCGAGGAGCAACGGGAATATTTATTTATTTATATAAGCTATAATTATTTTTCTTTATATTATTTATGAATTTTAGGAAGCTTTAGGGTGTTGTTGTTTTATATTTTTAAGCCATTTTAAAAACATATTTTCGGTTGGTAATCGAAATTAATTCAATAATTTTTGGATTCTATATTTCAATTTGTAGATTACATTTAGGCTTTATTTTTTTCAGTGCAGATATCTCTCGCCCTAGGTTCTATCTTCGCTTTTCCTTTTAATTTATGGCATTTAAATTGCAATTTCTTGTCGATGAGCCCCGAGGGCAGGGACTTTGAAAAAGCTGGCCAACTCTACGCTGACTGCGAATTTCACACCTTTAAATTGTAACGCTTTTTCAGATTCCCAAGTGTTCTTTCCATTAGCATCTTCGGACAGGCCTGGAATATACATATCCACCACGTATGTACATATATATTTATTGATTTGGATCGGAGGCTGGGCCAGCCCACATATCCACTTTTCCTTGATTTGTGGTCAACGCGAAAACACTTTTCATGGGAAATAAATTTCGTGGACTGGCCAAACTAACGGGTATGTGAGATACCTTTGGCAGATTCCCCGCTGATTTGATAGATTGATTTTTTGAAAACAAGGTTGGTATTGGTGAGAAGACTTAAGCGTTGTCTGGTTACAGTTTTAAAAGAACTAAAGTGTTTTTTGTTTCATAATTTAAAGAATATAATTAATATAGTTTTATATAATAATTTTAAAAGCTCTTGAGTAAGAATAAATAATATCTACAGCTTCCATAAATTCAAGAGCAATTCACACTCTTCTCTCTACAATATTTATTACTTTGATTTGACTATTTGCGACTATTAATGGCTATCATAAATCTACCCATACCGAGTGTTAATTAAAAAACCAAAGTTACATATCACAACCACACACGCCGTAAACGATGACCATTAAAAAGCCATTAAAATGACGCAAAATGCAAAAGCGGAAAGCAAATAAATGCGCACACGTACGTCAGTCGGACAAGGGAAACTATTTGATAATCACGCCCTGAACTAAAAAGAAAGTGTCACCGAGATGCCATTGATTTTACCTGCCTTCGATTTGAATGCAATTAACTTTGGCCGCCGCACATGCTCGTATCAATTAGGCGAACGACCGCCCAGATATTGGTTGTGGGCCAATCCGAGAGCATTTATCTTCATTAGACCGCCGCCGAGATACAAATCAATCCGCCGCAAGAGGGTGGAGACTGCTGGCGCTCTACGAGCATATATGTAAATATCGACTGATGTAACACCGCAGATAGGCTGGCCCATTCAATTTTCCTTTTGGCCAACTGTGTGGCAATGGCGTGGAAAGCCTTCCCCAACTCCATGGCCGTCGGTAGGCAAATCAACAGGTTGGACGGGCGCCAGTCACCACTGGACAAACTGGTAGTGGGGCTTCTCGCCTGGTTCAATCTCAATCTCAATCAAAGTAAAATTGTATCTGCATTCGAAATGATTTGCGAGCTGGAGAGCAGGAGGGGAGGTCTCCATACCAATCCTAGTCCGAATACGAATAGGAAAACTTATACGATTGGAAGGTGAATTGAATCTAATCAAGGCACCGTTAGGCCAAGATCCCAGATCAGTATCTAATCGGGAGCTGTCCAAAGAATTTCAAAGCAATTAAAACGCACTGGCTGATGGATGCTGGGGCTTTCGGCACCTGAACGGATCTCCCTCCCAGCGCTTTGGCAGGGCAAACAAATGCAGTTGTCGGCGATCAGCTGCCTCAATCGACACCCACGGCGCTCGATATTTCAAATGGAGTTAATACTTTAATTGATCTTGCCGTAGGTACATCAATTTTGGTGTTACAACAGCGCTGCTGCTCCACACGAGCCACCCAGGAGCTAGCGAAACGGGGATCTTCAGATGCACTGATAAAAAATTATAACAAATTAAAGACATATAAGCTAGGAAGTTATGGAATAGAAGGTCTAAGGCAGAAGTTAAATTTATATTTTTTGAACTAATATTGGAGGAGGCCAAAGAAACAGATAAACTTACCAGAAAATTATAGAAATTAAAATGAAAAATACGTCATAATTCCATTTATTAAAATTTATATGGAACCAACGTTCTTGTTTACATATATTAAATTATAGAGTGCTATTAGATATTTTAACTATTTTCCATTATTTAAAAATATTTTATCCCCAGTGTACTGCCACAATCTATATCTCAATGCTGGAATATGGGGATGAAAGTGTGTTTCGAGTGCCTAGAGATGATTATGAAAGCCCATTGGGATGCGGGCTGACGCAGTGGCTCGTGCTTATGTCAAGCAGCGTGGATTCCGCTGCTGCCGGAGGAGGTAGGTCGGTCCCCCGCTTCGGTGATTAAGTGCAGTGGATTTGTACTTTATATATTTAGGGAGCAGCTACTTAACGCAATAATCCACAGTTGCCATCGTGGAACTCTTTCTTCCAGACTCATGTTGGGATTTACACTCTTAAAAAGTGTTTTATCTAAAAGTCGGAGAGAGAGATCGTTTCCCTTATTCCATTGTACTTAATATTCATTACTAAAGTTAAAGGGATACTTGTGGCAATAAATGACGTTTTTGTTATGGGTAATAGTTTTTAACCAGAAGAAAGAAGAGGTTCTTACCTATATAAATCAACAACAAATCAAGTGCAATATATTACTTTCTGGCTGTCTGCAAACTGTCTTGTTGAAAAATTGATTTTCGTCGCCTTGATTCCACCCCTAGATCACCCTCTTTTTATAAACAGATTGACTGATCACCTTTGTTGCCCCATTTATTAGCATCTGTGTCCCAGTGGCTGCGCTGCTAATTTGGCACTCGGCAACAATTCAAGTCCGCAAAAGTCCAGCCGCCGCGACAATTCCCATAGATCACCATCAGAGCCTCGGCAAGATCGCGTGGGAGGTGTGTGGCTGCCGGGCTGTCACGGACTGTCAGAGACATTGCAATGGTAATTAGCAAGGCACCCCACAATACGAACTCCAGTGACATTTGTCAACAATCTGTCAAAATAAAATGCAACAAAGGCCGCTATCTAGCTGGCTGGCTGGCGACGGTCATAAATTTAATGCACTGCCTATTGGCCGGGCTTAGGCAATTTTTATGGCCGATATGCGATATGCGGTATCGGCCAGGCATCGTGGTCAATTAGACGGACACGATTCCGGTGGGCGAGAGGCCCGCACAAAGGCCAGCAGCCAGTATTACTTACATCGTACAATGTACAATGCTAATGGAACTGGCCTTTTCCTGCCACCGAATTATCATTCATAAATGCGGCTTTTAAATGGGTCAATCAGTCTGCTGCCGAATGAGGTAAGAATTCAGCAGAACGAACCGAGAGAGAGAAGAGAACAAGTGTTTCGACTCTGGGATACCTGGTACTGTGTCAGAAACCATACTCATTTGCGACAACATTGTTGGTTATAGTTTTACTTCGAGCAATTTACTTTTCTTTAATAATTAAGCCCGCCTTAAAATTGTTTAACGTGCACCACTTTCCCGAAGATTGCATTGCCCCGTTGAGAAATTCTGACCGACGTGGGCCCGGTATTAAAATTGTTGAACAAGTTAACAAGTTGTTGGCCCCTGGGGCAGTGAAGCACTTTCAATTGTCGGGGAGTCCAGCAGCAAATTGAACGTTTAAAATTTATTGTCGCTGTTCAGTGCCCACGTGGGTGGTCATTTCTTCCATTTTCCCTTTTTTTTTTTTTTTTTTTTGAAAGCTCCGGAGTGGGTCAGTGGATCCAGCCTCATTATGCAACTGCAAGAGGGCCCTTTGTGGGTCATTAAAGCTGGCCATAAAAGCGAGCAATCCGCTATCTCCTGTCCGAAGTAGTCACTCATCCATGATCGCAGATCTTCCGCCTTGAGTGGTTCGCAGTAAATAATGCGGAATACCATGGCGATCTCGGTCCTCCGCCGATGGCTGTTTGGCAAATTAGCGAGCTCGTTAAGAGGCCAGCCAGGCGGTGCGCTTCTATGGGCCAAAAAATGCCATTGAAAACAAACAGATTGCAGCGATCCGGGCCAGGGAGAGAGCTCTTAAAACTTTGCCTAGCACTTTTAGTGGCGCTCATAAAATTGACCTGCCACGGAAGCCTTTTCCCGCTGTCCGTGGGCAGGCCAAGTGTTTGATCTTCCACGAAAGTGTGCTCATAAAGCCCATCGATCCGGCGATGATCAGCGGGCAATCAAATGGTATAATTAATACTCCTCGGCCTGTGAATGGGCTAATGGTAATGTGAACCAGAAAGTGAATGAAATGCGAAAGAATTTCCACCGATGCGGAAGCACTTTCCTGAGGAATGCCGCCTAGCCCCATTCGGATCTCGTTATGTCATTCCATTCTATGAGGGATCCAGGGGCAGATCTGGTAGATCTGGAAGAGCCCAATCAGCTGCCCATTCAACCAGACAGACTTCCTCATTGCCCTGGATAATCCGGCAGGCGGTCATAGATACTAATTGAAACTCATTGTTCACTTTTGACGCCCATCAATTGCCTGGCGAAGTTATGATGCTGCCCCCTCTCTTCTGGCCAGACCAAACAATTGACACTTTTCCAATTGCACCTTCGCACACACATGGCCGACGTGCCAATGGGCAACAGAAGGGTCGAAGGGGAGACAGTGGGGGTGGCAGATGCCATGGGGCACCCGCACACCTTGCACCCATGCCGCCTCTGGCGTCAATTAGTTTAAATAAAGCGAGTATACACACAGAGAACAGGCTTCGAGTCAATGGCCCAGGCCCTTCTCCACACTGCGAAATATACTCTGAGCACTAGTGGTGAATTACTATATAATTTGCAGAGTTTTTAGCTACTGAAAAGGTTATTTGTATTCTTACTCAACAAAGTTCAACAAGTTTTTTGTATATAAAATGAAAACAAATAGCTTTAAGATTAAGGGTTTATTTATTGTAAACAAATATTTATATACCTATAAAAAATTATAATATACAAGCTGCATAGACTAATTTAGTTATCTTTCGAAATGAAGTAGCTTAGATTCATGGAACTATAAAGATGCCACATCCAAAGAGAACACCAATTTTCTCATAAACAATTAACTTATCATGTGATCCCATAATAAAATCATTTCCCTGAAGCTTAGAAGATAAAGTCATCAGATTCTTTGGAAATTTTCAACTAGATAGCTTCAACGGGGAGTCACTACTTATAAGTTTGCATACAAACAGATGAAAGTATCTGTGTGTCTCTGAAAGCTGATAAAGAATCTGCAGCTTAAATATCTGAACTTCTCAGAAAAATATTATTCATAAGAAGGACATTTATTTTATTGTTAAAAGTCAAGCTATCATTGAAAATCATGCTTAAATATAATTATATATCATTTTTTTAAGTGCAATGCCGAGTTTCAGATCCTCTCCCAGACACACGCCGCCCCTTTCCTTACCCCAACCCACCCCGATCACCCGAAATCCAGCATCCATGGTCATTAGAATTTTGTATACACTGCACAACATCAGCACGCACTCTGGGACTCGGTGTGTGTGTCATCACCTCAATTGGGTTCACTTCCTACTTGCAAGGCGGAGCTGTGATCACGAAATGTATCTGCGGCGAGCACGAGGCGTCTGTTTCTGCAAGATACGCGCCCGCCATTAGTCGCATTTCGCTTTTCACTTTTCCAACGGAAGTCATTTTCGAGTTAAATATTTTCGAGTCACCATCGAGAGAGCCCCACATCCCATATCAACCCGCCGGCAAGTGGAGACGCGTTTTATCCACGCAAATTGCACACGCACTTAACCCGCTTCCAGAAGCTAAAATATCTAATATAGAGCGGGATCCCAGGCACGCGGGTCTCGTGGCCCCCTCTCTCCCAGAGCAGTCCCCCCTTTTACTTTTTTTTATGGCTGACCATAGTCGCGCATATTAAGAGGCCCGAGAAGGGGGCAGATAGAGGAGGCTCGCACGTACGCTCTTGGCATGCAAAAATGTTGTCAGCGCCCCGAAAATTGGCCGATCGCCGGGTAGATTAGTGCGGCAATTTGTCGATTGCCTCTGTAAACTTGAGCTATTAAGTGCGAACATATTTGAGGAGGAGGTCCATACAGTCCAATCCAATCCAATCCGAACCCAAGGAGAGTCGGCTTTCGTTTAAACCGGATTCATGCACATATACGCCTCTTGTAAATCCAAAATTTGTTATTTTGTGCGCGTGTTTGGTGGTTTGGTGGTAATGGCACTACGGTGCTGGATCTGGTGCCGTGAAACGATCATTAATATGTCATTTACAAGTCGGCAAATTGTCGCTAATAAATTGTTTTCAGCTTGCGCACAAAATAATTTCTACCGACAAGCCAGTCAAGACTTTTCCTCCAGCCATTAGTGAGTGGGGAAATGGGATTTTTCAATTTGTTTACGAACTGTAAATGAATCGTTTATGAATGGAATAAGTCTAGTATAGGTGTATTTGTAGGTAAAAACAATTATACCATAAATTAAGAGTATGCTTTTGGGATTATTTCCTTTAACAACCAAATAAATTAATTAGTACGTCATTTAGTATCAAGGAACTATAGCTTTCCCTGCTGAACATCCATCAGTTTCACCATCAATTATCAGTCAGCACCCATAGAGAAATAGAGAACTTTCGCTTTTCTCGGTTTGCCTTGAGTAAACATAAGTTTTCCCATCACAGCTTTGAAGAAATTTGGGAAGTGCCAGCGATATATACTGTGTAGAAGGTGTAACCTGATCAATTCTTGGAACTCTTGGACTCTCTTATCAACCTTGCTTTTATTTGACTCTAGCATAAGATTTACGATAGCAATTGGCAATTACAGTGCAATTAATTTATAATCCCCCGGGGGCACTACATACTAGAGACCTACTTAGGCCCCAGAGTAGGTGACACACTTAGGGCCTCAGTTTATATGGGGCAATTCTGAAGATAACGCACTTAGAGCTTTCCGATATGATATTTATGATTGCGGGAGCCGGGGGAAATAGTTTCTACCAGCGCCTCGAGGAATTTTCACATGAAATACTCGAAGTTTAGGTGTTGGGCAATGAGTCGAATTATCTGCGAGTTCGGTGAACAATTTCGTTTCGAATTAATCACAGCATTTGCACGAAATCCGGTTGGCTAAAAAGGCTTCGAGTTACCAAAGAAAATCGTGTAAAAAGCGCATTTGCATCGCCAACGCAAAGTGCATTAATAAATTGATCCAGTTTCGGTTTCGACTTGGGGTTTTCCTGTATTTTTTTATTTGCAACTTGTAGGTGGTCATGTTTTGACTGCTTGCCACTTGTTGTGGCCCCTTCCCTGTGAAGTTGACCGCTTTCTGTAAATATATATACATATGCCCATCCGATTTCGTGCTAACCCAAATTTTTTCTTACTCCGCGAAACGCGTGTCTGGGTCTCCAGATTTACGACTCGAATGACCATGAACGTGTCGGTATGGAGATGTCTATATTGAGGAGAGTACGTATCTGGGAAAATATCGCTTTGCTATGCGAACCGCAAGTGAAACGAATCGAAACCAAACCAAGCCGAACACTAAAGAAAACTCTCAAAAATGCAGTAAATGAAGTGTGTAAAGTGTCTTTTTACCGCTGTCTGAGTGTGTATAAAAAGTGTTAGCATTTTGAGTGATTTGTGGTAAACTCTCGGTGTTACCTGAATTTGACGGGCTTATACGATCATATCCTAGTATTTTATAACTGGGACTTAGTATATGACTTTTCACTTAGGAATTATATTCATTTTTAGGCTAATGGAGATTTATTGGGAGATTTATTATAATATTATATTATATAGTGCCTGGAAATGTATAATTTTATGATTAAGAAAGGGATATAGTTCCGAAATAATTTCCTAATTTAAACAACTTGTACACAATTACGCTCATATTCATAATATAATTATATTAATATCCCGGTATAATAAAATATTACTCATACGCCCCATTTTCTTTTTTAGCCTTCCCTTTTTTATTTCATTGCCAAAAAACCAATATTGTTGCATTGTCTCAAGTTTCTGTGCCACCGGGCACCGCTTGTATTTCTGCTGGTTGGACCTGAATCTCGGCCTGAGTGAAAATGAATTGCCCGTGTAAAAATGATTGTAAAACAACGCCAATAACCACGGCAGCAGCAGCAGCAACCACCGTCGAGAACTGCGTGCAAAATGTCATTAATCATTGTAATTTATATTGCGGGGCCAGCTTCATAAACCATCGACATCGACATCGACGACTTCGGGGGCCGTTTACAAAATATTTTTGGTTTTATGAATTTACGCATAATTTAACATTGTGTTGTCACCGGCATGGAGAGGGGCAGGGCACCAACAGCGGAGGGGCGTGACCAGGTAGTTAGCCAGGGAACGAACTGAAATTTCAGACCAACTAGACCTAGACCTTTTTATGTAACCGACAAGTGGAGGCGGGATGACAGAAAGCAGAGAAAGGCGACCACCAGTTCATTGCCACCTGGCTAAAAATAAAAAAGTCAGCGAGATGAAGAAAAGTCGGGCGGCTGCCGGAAAAACATGTGTGCAGAGGAAGAGCTACTAGCACCACCTAACCCACGCCGACTTGCGGCCAAATCCATTTGACATATTGCGTCGTCCGCTAGCCAGTTGGGTTGGCCATCCCCCCTCGATACCCCCGGAAGCTGCGGAACATAATCTTATCTAAAACAAAACACTTTCGCGGTATTTCCAAGTCCCCACGAAGGGGCCCAGCGCATAAATCAGCCAGCACTACCGGCAGCACCACCGACGGATGATGAGCCGCGACGCTGACAATAGGCTGTCAGGTGTTGTCTTCCCATCGCCACCCACTCGCTTACAGGCAGATATGTCCACCCCGAAAATACTGTCTTGGAAAACTATTTATAAAGCCATCAGATGGAGCAGTCTGGTGCTTAAAACTTTAATTTCCATTTCTACAAAATGAGTTTAATTAAGGGAAAGATTTTTGTAAAGCTTCTTGATTTGGGTTTATCATTCCATTTCATTAAAATACAAATATCAATTAAATTTAAACTTAGTTAAAATATAAACATTTTCCCTTCCATTAAGCTCCCAAGAGAGTGTTTAAAATTCTACTAAACTTATGTTTCATCCACAACTTATGTCCAAGCTGAAAAATCGAACAATAAATTTTTGTGTGTGCCGCCGTCTAGCCAGAAAAAGCAAAGATCACCCAGTAGATCTTTCAGCATCCGTGACGTAGCCAGCGGAAAAATGTTTGTGTAAAATTAATTTATCGTATTATGTGCGGAAAGTGATATAATAGGCATACTTGGGAATTAGCGATGTTGAAATTTCCTTTATTCTTTTCAAGTCTGATTGCTGCTGCGCCTATATGTAAGTATTTATCAAAATCTTGGGGGATTAAGGTTGATGCAATTATCTAAATTTATAAACCTATAGAGGAAAGAAAAGTGGAAATGGCGTCACAGCCTAGCCTCGATTTAAAGAAGATCACTTTCCCCAAATCGAAACCAAACAAAGGCGACTTCTGTGGAAATAAACATTAAATATTTAACAACTCCAGAACACGTCTGGGTAAGAGGTTGGGCTTTTATTGTGCCAAAGACTGTAAATAAACTAAAAACCATAGAAGATCTCATATTTGAAAAGACAATTAACACACTGGAGTCTGGAGTCTGGACACTGGAGTCAAGAGGCGAGTGACAGTGAAAGTAACAGCAGCAGTTGGATCGATGCAATGTTGGCCAAACTGTCGGGGCAACTTCATCAACTTCAGCGGCGCGAAAGACGTGCCGTAAATTAAGTTATCAAAAGATGCTGTCGGAAGCTCTTAGCATCTCAGGTCCAGCTTGGGTCCCGGTCCGACTTGGAGCTTCACTCAACTTCACACCTCGGTCCACGCACTAAATCAGTCGCATAATTGCCGAGGGGCCGCCGGGCCAAGTACTGACCATACATCATCTCGAAAAATATGTACGCCCCCTGCGAGGGTTTTTCCTCCGGATAGGGATCGGGCTAGGGTTCAGGTGCAGGTCTGGGTCTGGGGCTGGTCTCCTGCTCCTTGCCACTCCGACGACACCGTTAGTCGCCGGAGTAATTTGTGGCCGCCACTGACTGCCGTTGGAACTGGCGTTGCGCTTCACCTGACTTTTGGAGGTCAACTGGTTTGGCCGATGATGAGCACCGCAGATGCAAGCTGACAGAGTGGAAAACTCACGAAATTTGGCAATTTTCATTTTGTTTGGACAGCTTTATTTCAAAGCATTTGTCTCTTCTGACGTTTGTATTTCGAGTTTTTTTGACTTGGCGGATTTCGGGCGTCTAATACGTGTTTTTCCAGTGGATTATGGCACTGTTTGGAGTATGATTAGCTAAGTATATTATTTATTTCAATAACTGAGTTTTTAGGGATTTTAAAGCATGGAGTTAAAGCGAAAAAAAGTATTTATATGTGGCTTTCGCCTAAAGTACATACATAAATACACAGTATTTTAAAGACATCAAAAATCATCTTCCCATATCTTTGTCACAGACATTTTTGGATTCTTCTCCAAGCAAATCAAGTGCGAAACAAGTTTATTATGTTATGGCTTTACCACCACAATAGAAATTTAGCAGAAGTGTCCAAAGATTGTTCCGTGAGCGTGATTTTTGGTGCACTTTGTACAATTTACAGTCCATAAAACCCTCACTAAGTCACTAATAAACACAAATTGCTTTGTTGCTTGCCACTGATTTGGCTTGTGAAAGTCTTTGGTTTGAGGGTGAGAGCACCCGTCCCCATGCCCGTACCCACAGAAAAAAAAACAAAAACAACAGAGAGACAGACCAGAGAGAGGGGAGGAAAACCTCCCGACATTTTCCACTTGTTGCGTGACCATAAAAATCTTTCCCGACTCGGGCGAGCACTCCATCAGAGCGGTCCTATAAAAAGCTCTCTTTAATGCGGCAATTTCAATCTTATCGCACTCCACTCGCATTATCGGGCCGTTCGATCGAGTCAAAAATCAAATTAACACCTGAGGCAGCCACCGTGAGCCGTGAGTACGAGCTACGAGGACCGTTGGGGAATTAAAAAATTTGTACCTGGCCAAAACAAAATCCCCGATATCGCTATCTATGCGGCATCAGAAGCTCATGATGTCTCAATGGCGCGAAAACCGGACTGCGCCGCTGTACGTGCAACAAGTTTTATATTATCAGTGCGAAGGAAGTCAATGAAAATGAAGCTGTAAATTAATTCGGCCGGCTGGCTGGCTGCCCCAAAACGGGGCAAGAGTTATGCAAATGCCCGGCAGAGAAGGCGGAGCTGCCGCGTGAGCATGATCATCAGACTGACCTGACTCATCCCCCGGGAGGGAGCCCAGACCGGCTAATCGCGGCCAGCGAGCGGTTAATTAAGGCAAGATTTATGCCCTTAGCCCACTAAAGAATTTATATGCCAAATAATACAATGCCCGCAATGCCGCAGCATTGCCAAATCAAGTGTCTAACTTAATGATGCCCAACATAAACAGGCGGGCTAGGCTACAAAAAAAAAAGAGAAAAAAGAAATAATCTTTTCCTCCGACGATTTCTTTGGCAGATCTCAGTGCGTGTTACGCAGTTCCTCGGCGTTTTATGAGAACTTTCAACTTGTGGGCGCTCCTCCACCTATAGGTACCTCCATACACACCCAGACGCAGTGGGATATATGTACATCTGTACATCCCTGAGGTGGTGTGGGTGGGCGTGTATTATTTCTGATATTCTAAATATTTCATACGGCCATACGCATTAGTTTATTTGGTTGTTTATGCAGTCCAAGTGGAATGGGTGGCACACACAAAAAAGCAAACAAGAAAACCCCTCCGAAAAAATTCAACATAAAACATATATTCAAAATGAACTGCAAAAGTAAGTGTCTAACGCGGGGTGGACGGATGGTGGCAACCACTTTGAAGTGTATATTGGATGGGAGATGGCCATGGAAATACAATTCCTTAAAAATCACTTGGGAATTATAAGGGAAAAATCCTGAATTATAAATCTGAGCTGATGATGTGTTGAAATATAAATGATATGGTTTAGAGATCTAATTAAAAAGTATATGCTTGATATTTTAAAACATTAAAAAATAACTAAAAACATATCACATTGTCTTTGTTTCTTGCAGTGTTAATTATCTTATACACCCCACCATTCTTTGATCATTAAAATGTAAAAAATATATAGAAAATATAACCACTTACTAAATTCACTGTTCTCGTCCTGAATCCCAATGACGGTACCATCCCGCATCACCTGCAGCATGTGATTCTTGATGTACAGCCGAATCTTGCGGGATGACCAGTCCAAGTGCGACTGGGGCACGGTGGAGCGCTCGTTACGGTCCAGATTGCTGATGGGAGTGTTACTGCTACTGCTATTTATGCTTAGATTACTTCTAGGGTTGCTCAGTCTTTTCGATTTCGAACCAATGAAATTATTGCCAGTCGGCGACTCTTGCTGGTGATGAGGATGTGGCTGCTGCTGCTGTTGCTGCTGGTGGTGCTGGTGGGGATGCTTCTTCTGCTGCTGCTGGTGACGAATGCTGCGCTCGGTACGCGACAGGACCGCCAGATGCTGACTCGGCACCGCCGAGATGACAAAGCCCAGGGGCTCCTCCTCCAGCTGCTCGGAGTCTAGCTCGGTGGAGTTGTCGCTCTCCCAGCTGGGGGATGATGATTGGGGAGGTGTGCTTGCTGTGGTTGCTATGGCAGTTAATTGCGTGCTTAAGCTCTGATTAAATTCAGCGTTAATACTTTGATTTGTGGATTGATTTACATTACGTTCACTCACGACTACGCTCGCCACTAAACTACTACGACTATGATCACTTTGTATATAACTATTACTAGGACGACTGCTATTGTTCATGCTGATGGATGGGAGAAGGGATACGGATGCAGCTGGTAGTGTCTCCATCGCGGGCATCGCAAAGACCAGCCCCGGCCAGGCGATGATGAGCGAGAGGAGGGCGCCCAGCAGGGCCAGGGCCCTCCAGTCCAGGCGCAGGTTTCTTCGCATCAAAGATCACCACAGATTTCGAGCCGCGAGCAGCAGTATTTTGCCCCGACTGCGAGTGCCTGGGATTGCGTGTAAGTCGCTGTCTCAGTTGTTTATTGTTTGTTTGCCAGTTTATTGGGCGTGCGCCACGCCCTTGGATGTCGTTGAAACATATGAACGCCCCCTTTGAGAAATCTTTTTTACTTTCGTTTCGTTCGTTCGCTGTTCGGTTTCACTGAAGAAGAGTCTCTCTCTTGCCCGTTTAATATTTTTTCAAAAATCTCTTTTCGCCTCTTTCCCGGCAGGAAATTAGGTTATCATATCGTAGACTTGTTCAACACTTTTCATTTGCTGTTGCGGATCTTCATCTTCGTCTTCCCCGCTGATAATGCATCTTATCAACGCGAATGACTGTCTTGTCATGTCAGATCTTGCCTTGATACAGCCGGGGATCTTTGAATGTCGCAATCTCTTAGCTCGCTTCGTTGGCCTAAGTTGGGCTGGCCAACATAGTTCCAGATGACGGGCTGTAAAAAGAAGAATTGTTTGTGAACGTTTAATTGACATCAAATAGTTGGGGTAATAGATTTAGCAAGCTTATCATAAAAACAGAGATTACACAAATTAAACCGTGAAATTTTGAATCTATTGGACTTTGGTACAATCTATGTATTTCCCACATCTCCGAAATTTGTTAGTCGGTGTTTTCTAGACCAAAATTTATGGCACTCGGGAATTGGCTTTGAAAATTCCATTGCTAACATTTGCACCTCAAATTTGGATTAAGCAAAGTCGTACATAAATTCTTCAGCTAAGCGCTTTCAACGCGATTTTTGACATTTTAATTAGTGTTCGGCTATATAAAAACACAACGCGACAGCAAGTGGCCCAGTTTGCGGCGAGTCAAGCCAAGATACCCAAGATACAGTTGTATCTATGGGCTCGACAAGTGATCGGAGAGAAGTTACATAAAAACCGCCCAAAGGGAGCAGTTACGCAAAGGAAAACACCGAAAATGACTTTCCCAACCGCAAGAGCCAAGGCACAAGGCATCGGAAAAGAGACGACGGGGAAATTGTTTAAAAATAAAATGGACAACAAAAACAATTCGCGCAGAAAACTGTGTCGAATTTGAAAATAATCACGCACTAACTGCGGCGGCAGAGTATCTCTCTATCTGTGCTCGTATCCGAATCCATGGGAGGCGCACAGGGCAACGGGGCGGCTGAGTGACGTTGCCGCTGCACTTAGAGGCGACTCCTGACTTTTTGGCACGTGTTCAGCAAGCCTACGCAGCGACAGAGGCATTTTTTATGCCACATTTAAGTGCACCCCGTTTTAATTACCATAAACAACAAAAAATTGCCACAAAAAACAAACAAAAACAAATCCAATTGGCGACAAACACAGACACAACTCATAACACCCAGAGAAGTCGTGTCCCATCAAAATGTTAATTGCTTTTACGTCCTTCTGGCAGACTGCCCTCGCAGTTACGCAATCCAAACCAGGCGTTGACTTTGAGATTAAGATACATTTCGAAACACCAAAGTCCCCGAGATCCCTAAACAGTTACGAGCGTTCCCAATCGTAAAATATGGCAGAGTTATAAAAACAAAGCAAAATCCCACAACGAATCACGTTGAATCAGTGAAACTCAATATTATTTGTGTAATATACAAATCCGCAAAATTATTCCTTCACCTGGCGGCAGATCATGAAACATATTCCAAGTATGTGCGACTTTAATGCCTTTCACCCAAATACAGGTATGTATTAAAAATATATGTTATATGTGCCACAGCAGGCAAAATGTGTGCCGAGGCGTTGTTTATCTCTTTTCTCCTCAGCTGTACAATTTATGTAAAATTCTGGAAGGGCAACAGCCAGTTTCAGCGCCAAAAAGAAAAAAAACTTCCGAAAATAAAAGCGTGTCTTGCCGAAAGCTGTAAAAATAGCCCTGCACACCTAATGCCTAAATATGCAGATGGATTATAAAAATCACACCTATGGGCAAAAACAAATTTATCTTTTTTTACGACTCGGTCCATCTGTCACTATAAGCCTACTAAATTCAACAAATTTTGAGGATCATAAAACATAATGAAATCTTTTGTGTGGTTCCCCCTGCACATCCCCCATCAAGCTCATATTTAGTAAGGAAGTGCGTAATCGAAGGCAATATTTAATCAGAGTGGAAACCTGATTACAGTGATTGCTCTGCCAAATTACGCCCCTCGCAAAACGAAGATTGGGCTTCCCGAAAACGAAAGTCCAACCGTCACTGAACTTATGGCCCAAAACCCAAAGAACTCTTTTTTGCCTCACTTAACACTTGGACTCGAGAGAATTCGGATCCGTTATAAAACTTGATACTCACTTAACCCAAATTTGAGTGGCGAACTTCGGTGGCAATCGCCTAATCAAATTAATGTCCAAATCACAAAAACAGCGACATTCAAAAGTCGAGAAATCCAAAGAAAAAGTATATTAATGAATGGCCAGAGTCGTGTGGCGGCAGCTTTGGTCGGCGAATGAATACATTTTATAATAAAAAAAATGATCTTGAATGCTGTACAATGGGTGTAAATGAGATAAAGTGAATGAAAAGAAAAATGGCTACGAAATAGCATACCCTTTTTTATCAAATATATTTAATGTTAATGTGATTTTTAATCGTATTATTCTGATTTATAGTTTTGAGAATTAAATAGTAAATAAAATGCTTAATTTTTTAGGTTTTTAAATTCATTATTAACCGCAAAAAAAAAATTCAAAAAGTGCACATAAAGTTCCTAAGTAAGAAATGTATCAAATTATATATCCCAGAAATCTCTAGAAAAAGATAACAAGTTACTGAAGTCCCGCCCATAGTGCGTTTTGAAGAGCATCTCGTTTGATATTATCTTTGCAGCTTGACAACAAGTAGTAGCTAAAGCCGTTGAGCAAAATACCCAAGCCGAGTATTAAAACAAGTAAGAAAGCTACAGTCGTTCGTGAACGACTGTTATATACCATGTACCAAAATATATCGCCGCTCGAATTAGCTCTTTGACAACGATAAACAAAAGTCAGCTGATCGCGACTTTTGCCTATTAGAGAAATGTAAACAAACTCGCTCTTTGCAAAACACCACCATCTCATGACTTGCTGTGCAAGACAGAGAAAGAGATAACCCCTCTCTTTTGCGCACGGGAGTTAGTTTCTTGCGCTCATCAGTTTTGTTGTTGTTTTTTGGGATGCACCTGTTGCTAGCTGCAAAACAGATAGCACATTGATAAGTAAATAACTTTTGTGTTTTTCACCCGATCTTTACCAGATTTTCGGTATTGATACATGTTCTACATATGCATGCCTATGCAAAAAAAGAAAGATCTATGATAATATTTGTGGCTGCAAAACGTTTTTATTGATTTGCGGGGGAGTGGGGGGGAAATTTTTAAATCTGAAACAAACTTGATCTGCGTGCAAAACATTCCGACCTACATACCAAATTTGGTGGCTCTAGCTCTTATAGTTGCTGAGATCTAGGCGTTCATACAGACGGACAGACGGACAGACGGACAGACGGACAGACGGACAGACGGACAGACAGACATGGCTAGATCGACTCGGCTGTTGATGCTGATCAAGAATATATATACTTTATGGGGTC
The DNA here is from genome assembly GCA_018151655.1 of Drosophila bocqueti. NCBI lineage: Eukaryota > Metazoa > Arthropoda > Insecta > Diptera > Drosophilidae > Drosophila > Drosophila bocqueti. The sequence continues at coordinate 24,580,091 of JAECXF010000001.1, forward strand.
GGAAATGCTTCCTTCTGCCTGTTACATACATTTGCACGAAATTAATATACCTTTGTACCTACGGTACATGGTATAATTAGGGTTTCCATCTGCTGTGGGTCTCCACTGAAACCGAAGCCTAGGCCTAGTCATTGAACTGAAATGGCAGTCGCTCGACGAACTTATTAGCAAATTTCGCCGCGTTGTTTTGGTTTGCTTTTCTTTGTTTTGGTTTGGTTTTCGAGCAGAGCCAATTTATGCGTTTTAAATGCGTTTGACATTTGCGCTAGCCGCTGTTTTAATGGCTCCGCTGACAGATGGGCTTGGGCATTTGGAAAGTATCTGCCGAACCGGACAGCGATAAATCTAAGCCGGGCTGCGCAACTTAATTAGTTCATGTCAGACGCTTGGCTACTCAAAATAAAAGAGCAACAAAAGGGGAAAAGCATTTATTACACGCTGAACTATTGGACATATGTAAATTTGATTAGACTCCCAGTTCTCGCTTTTGCCTTTGCTAATATGCAAATGATTCACGCAAAAAAAAAAAAAACATTTGTGAAACTAATTTATTATAAGGCGAATAAAAATTTTAATAGTCTCATAAAAAAAATAACCGATGACGTTAGCATAATGTTTATATTTTTATATTATTTAAAAAACTGTGATACAAAAAATATCAAGTTAGTTAACCAGTTTAAGCATTTGAAAGTGAAGGTTTCGGAATTTAAATATATTTTTCAGATTTTTGGCTACTCTGTCGGTCTTAATGATATATTTACTTGTTTTTCAGAAGCAGTGCCAATTCCCTATATTTATTACCAGAATCCATTACGCATAGAAGCAATTTAGTAACGCCGTATCTCATTCTTCTCGCGATTGGCAGGGGTAAAAAATAAGATGCGGTCTACCACAAATTCCCAGACTCTTCACTTACATGTGCAATTTATTCATGGCTTGTGGTTACTGTAGTTTGGGCAATAAAATAAATAAGGCCTAAGAATAAAAGAGACAATGTTGTGTTGCAACAATTGGAGGTAACACTTTTTCGCCACCCCCGCCCTCTCTGTATGAAAAAATATTTCAATGCCAAACAGAAAGCGAATAGAATTTAACAAGTATATACAGATATTCGTATATCTGTGCAAGTTTAACAATGAAATTCTAGTTCAAGAACGGATATATTTCGATTTGTTTTCCCTGTTCAGAGTCTGACGCTCATTGTCTTGTTGACACTTGTCACAAGATGGAACGAGAATAAATATACTTGTTTTCCTACGTACATCTGTGTATTATGGAATGCTTAGCTAGAGATTGATGTGCGGTGGCAATCGCTGACAACTGGCTTATAGATGAATAAGTATCTCGATATAATGCAAACAAGAAGATGCATTTGTCGCTGATCTGGTTCTCCTCAGACCCCGAGGTGGAGCTCCGTACCCCGCCCCGATTGACTCACGTGTTTACAAAACAATTAATTTTCCCAGGAAAAACAAGAAATGCAGCGAACGGGGGGAAATGAAAAAGATACCGAAACATAACTCAGGCAGGCAAATGCACTAATCGATGTGCCGCTTAAGATACTTGAAGGCTGCTAGATACTACTTGCCAACAGTCCTCGGGGAAAGCTGGCGCAGCCCGGGGAAAATAAAAGAAAAGTACGAGAAGACAACCTGAGCACGGGCAGCAACAAAGGCAGCGCTTTTGTGTAATCGATTTGAACCGGAAGCAATTGGGTTGCCGCAGTCTCCGCGGCAGCGGAAAAAATCCTCTCAAGATGCAGCTATTTTAAATATTTAGTGCACGAGACAGGCGAGGGCAGCACACACCACACAAACTCGCTCTCGCCGCGGCAAGCCATTCAATCACATGCGATCCGATGCTAACAACAAAGCAAATATCGGCAGCTATATCAGACATATAGCTGATATGTGAGAGATATAGAGGGATACCAGCGAATCGCTCAATTTACAAAGTGAGGTAGAATTTTCAGACACCAAATTATCAAATATGTATATCATGTATATTATTTACTTAATAAAGTTTCAAGTAAGTTTACCTAAGGTCAATTTATAACAGATTATAAAAATCATATAGTATACAACATTTAAGCACATAAATTGGGATTTAATCTATAAAAAAGGAAAGTCTTCATATATTATATTTATATTCAAAAACCATCCATGTATTAAATGGTCTTTTATTTAATTGAAAATATATAAATAATTTATTTGGAATCTGAATGAATTTCACATTTATACACATATAGTTATCTGAACATTAAGAAATAATAAATAAGTAAAAAAGTGACATTGGCAAATATTTCAATATGAATTCATAGCAATATTTTTATAAGAAATGATCTAGGAATTTTCCTTTACCATATAATAGTAAATCTTTTTCAAAAGCTTATAAATGTTTAAAAATTACACTGTATGTTCAAAGATGGTAAAAGAAGTGTATTCAAATATTATCAGCATTTCATAAATATTTTCTATTAATTGTTTATTATTTTAATTTAATTATAATGCAAAATCTGAGCTAGTTTCGTTATATACATTCAAAGCAATTAACAGAGTTAATTAATAAAACCATTTCAACCTACTTAATATTTTAAATTCAGTCTATTTAATCGTTCGCTATCTATTTTTCAAATTTTAGCGGAAGTATCTGCACAATTTCAGCCAATATCTTAATGTATTTGTCACTTTTACACCCATGTAAATTTAACTTAAAAAAATACAACTCACACACTAACCCACCAGCTCCCACACATTTTTCGCACATTTATTGTAGTCTAATTAAAAGTCACGCACTTTACGTGCGAAAATTAAAAGGAAAACCGTCGCTTTAGAACGAAATGAACAACAAAAACGACGAAAATCAAAGACAACGCGTCGTATTAGTAATGTGACAAGCGAAACAACAATAAAAACAAAAACAACAATTGCGTCTAGGATATTTTTAAAATGCGTCAAACAACGAATACAAAAAAAAAACACTGCCAAAAAAAAAAGAAACAACCAACCTGAGTGAAATACGCGACGATTTTCTCGTTTTCATTTCGGTTTTTTGTTTTTGCTGCTCGTTTTTTAACTATGGGGTGTACCTAAAGTTGTTGCCATGTGCGATCGTGTGTGTGGGTCTCTAAATGTGTGCCGCACATTATGTGGTCTAGTGTTCACGCTTCATTAAAACAAACGCTGCATTTTTACTGAGTTTCCCGCATTTTTCTTTCTTCTTTCACCTCTCTCCCGGCTCAGTTTAGTTTATTTTACTTCTCCTTTTTCGCTGTTATGGTCGACATTTCTTTCCCAGTATTAGCTTTTATAATGCGCCACTTTTGGCCAAAAAGGAAAAGCAACCGACAAACTATTTACGCACCGCCGTAAAACGTATTTTTCTTCTTTTGCATGCGAGAGCGATAAGCTTTATCTGCGAATTATGATCGTTGTATTTCAAACATTGCCTCTGGCCACTGCCCCAGCCCATCATCAATCAGCCGCAATTTGTAAATGTGTCACAGAGCAAAGTGAAATGTTACCCAACACACGCGTTTCAGAACTCTAAACATGGTAATTGGAATTACGGCTGTCTCAGGGGCCCAATCAGCCTAGAAATTCTTTTTCAAATTGCTTTTTTAGTACCCGAAATTTGATTTCCATTTCAATTAATTTGAAACTGTCCGTACTATTCATTCAATCATTCCAAGTATTTTTTGTTTGAATAAATTTATGGCTTTATTTTACGGTTTGCTTTTCACTTAGTGAAATGGAATTGACGTAGCAACAAAAAATATATTGGAGGCTACAAGGTTTCTTAATCAATTATTTCCTTGTGCCCTTGAGAAAGAGAACTAAACAATTCTAGTTTATTACCTTTTAGCATGAGAAATACTAAGAAATTGAAAGCTTTGGTCACGAAAAAATAAAGCCACGCTAGAAATTCTAATAAAATGGTTATTAAATTGCCCTTTTTATAAGGTTATGTAATTTAATTAAAAATTGTCAGATAAATAAATAAATAAATTATAGCAGATGTCATAAGCCTTTCTAAATGTTTTTATTCCCTTGCGGGGTATTATAATTTTAATCAGAACGCCGTGTAGGAGACATTTCCGACCCTGTAAATTATATACTATATATTCTTGATCAGCATCAAAAGCCGAGTTTTTTTTTATTATTTGAATTATCAGAATTTGGGGTTTAATTTTATGAAAATCGGACCACTACATCATATAGCTGCCATAAAAAAAAACTTTAAATGTAGATGAACATACAAAACTGGGAATGTAATACTTTAAATAACCTGTAAATATAATATGTATTGTATGAATTTAAATTTATATATGTATAAATGATGCATACAATTGCTGCTATTTCTTTCTTTTTATTTGATCAAATTGGATTAAAATACAATGATCCAATTGTAAACTGCAATTGTATACAAACTTAGGCGTGCCGAAATTAGCTTCCTTACTTGTATTTTTAATATGTTCAAGAATTTGAATTTTTAAAGAATAAAAAGACTCGTTAACTAAATTATAAGCAATAAAATAGTAATTTGGAAATGAAAAAAATTATTTTTAATAAAAAATCAAAATAAACACTAACAAATCATTTTATTTTAATTTTATATACTACCATTGACAAATAGTCTTAATATTTGATTGGTAATTAAACAGCAAAGATTAAAGATGGCTCGTACAGACAACCCACAACAACAAAAATAAAAAATAATAATTTTGTAGAATCTGAAAAATGTTTTAAAAATATCCGAGAAATGCCAAACACTTAATAGGTTCTATAAATAATCGCCTTGATTCGCGCTAAGCACTCGGTGGTGCCATTAATTATGAAGGATATCACCTTCAGCACTCCACAATTCATTCATTTTTCATTCTCGTTTAATACTCGCTATCTCGATCCCCATATTTCGCAGCGTTTTGTCGCCCGTCCAAAACTATGATCCGCGGTGTGATTAGCAGTTGTTGAACCCGACGCACACCCATGCGTGCCATTTGACGCAATAGGAACGCACACAGATACAGCGGACAGAAAAAAAGGTGGCACCAGGGACAAGAACAACAACTCAGCTTAGATAATAGCGCGCAATGTTAGATAATAGTCGACGCCGCCAATTTATAGGACAAAAACTGCACGCGCTGAGCAGTAAAAACAAAAACAAAAAAATATAGAAAAAGTTTGCGAATTTAGATAAAAAGCGCCTGCGTACATTTGCAAATAGAGATACGCACAATTCACAGATACAGATACAGGGGATAGCGGGGATAGGGATCCGCGAATGTGGATGTTTCTTTTTTGCCAAAAACTATAAATAATCTAAAAGAGTGGTGTGTGATTAAATTTATATAAATTTCGCTTTTATAGAGTAGGTGCCCCTAAGGTCGTTTGCTTTCACCGGCTTGCGAAAATATTTTGCTGTTTTTTACTCGCCTGCCTAGTGTTTATTTGGGGCAGATTAAGGCGGAAAAGTACTTGGAAAAGCGCAGTGCTTGGCCGTAAATTAGAATTAATTTGTTTATAGATTCAGATTACGATTTCAGTCATATTCCCCGAAGGTGTTAAAATATATAACCGAATATGAATTAAATTATTATCAATTAGCATCCGGCTAATGGAAAATCTGTTTTTATAACGAATTTATTTTGCTCGCCATTTGTTTGTTTGGATTTAGTTTATTTCGAATTTGCAATATTCATTATTTAATTAATTTCCCTGTTTGCCCACGGGACATTTAAGTACACTAATTCTCGGCTCGCTGCCAAGTGGAAAATGATTTCAATTTATTTCAAAAAATGCCAGAATTCCACCAATAATATATATTTTAATAAAATGACTAAAGTGCAAAGAACTGGAAACTATTTCGGAATTATTGTGTTTCCCAGCAACTAACCCATGGTTATATAAACTTTGACAAACTTGGTTATTAATTATTGGATTAAGGACACCGACACTAAAGGCCGCGAAAGCTGCTGGGAAGTATTTTGCAACCAATAAGTCAGGGAGCTACGAAACCTACTAAAAAGAACTTATGTAACACCATTTGAAGAGAAAAATTTACGCACCTTACTTTATGTTTATTTGCCTTTTTCAGTTTCACGATTCTTTTTTTGGACGCGTGGTTTTCGGAGTCGATGTTGGGGAAGTAGTTGCACTTTGCACACTTTTTGAAACTTATTGCAACAACAATTCAACTCAATACATTCATTTTATATAGGTATTTCCAAAAAACACATCACTAAAATATATATTAAATATATTTTCTGCTTTTCTCGAATTGCTCGTAAACTTTGCGATTTATGCGGCCTTTTCAAAATTGTAACGACTCGGTGGGCCGGCAATACTTTGATTTCAAAACGAACTTTCTTGTTTCAAATTTTCCTTGCGATGAGATTATAGTTTGGATCTCGTTGGAGCACAATTTCACACAAAACCGGAACATCGAATACGGCGGGAGTACGCGATTTCGGCCACGATCACGGTGGGCAATGGTTCAGATATGGTGCAGATGGATGATGGTTCGAATGATTCGAAAACGCTGCGGATTAGCGGACTTCGAGTGCTACTGCGACTGCGGACGCTCCGCTCACTGTGTGTTTCCAAAGCGTGTGCCAGTCAGTGACTGAAATATGTAGCTGCAGCGGCCGCGTATCTGACGGATACTTCGGTGGCGCTTCGTGCGTCTACCGAGCGCGAGTGCTGCCTTCGGGCCAGAGCGAGAGCCAGCGCGCCGGCACTGCGGGACCGGCAGGGAGAGAGAGTGAGAGCGAATGTTGTGGGTGGACGAGGAAGCCGAAGACTCGGACGCTCGGACTCTAGGGCGAATCAGGTAAAAGAATGGTAACACCACTGCCACTAACGTAGTACTAAGATGGTCAGAAATGCAAACGATCGCAGGAGAGCTGGGACTTCCGAATTATCTGACGAAAATGTGACAGAAGTTAATGAAAATCGATAGTGCTAATTTTGTGATTAAGCATTAGATTAGATATTAATTTTTGGCACATTAACCTCAGTGGTGTTCATTAATAAACAAATGGAAATATGCAGTAAAAGTTTTTACAGTAGAATATAGCAAAACAACTTGAAGTTACCAAACAGGTCTTGCTAAGCATTAATTTAGCAAATAAATAAAATATAGATGTCGTCAATAATATAAACTCAAGAGTAGTTAAAATAATATATTTAAAAATGTATACGTAAGTATTAATTTATTTAAATTTACATTAGGTAAAAATAAAAATAAATACAAGTTTTGCATTTATTGATTGTTTAAAGGAAACCTTAATATTATTATTATTATTTTATTTTTTTGAGTGTCGTCCTAAGTCAAACTTTTTTAATCCATATTAATCAAAATAAGTCAACAAATTTAATAGTTGATAGACATTAACGAATATTTTTACTGATGAAAATGGGAAGATCAAAAATAAAACATAATATTTATTTTAAATATATTTTAATTATTATTATAAATATTTATTTAAACTTATATTTTTTAAAAATAACTTTACTTATATATATAAAGATAGCTTTATCGAACAATGAGATCCAAAGTTAAGCCTCAAAATTAATCATATAAGTAGGCAATATTTTCACATCTACAGCTCTCAAAGATATTATATCTCTTCGGCGACATTTTTCATACCCAAAACAACGGACTCTGCGACAGATCCGATCCCCCATCACGTGCTTTCAGCTTGACAGTGTGAGCGTTCTGATTACAGGTGCCTGTTTTCGCTCGGATTGTTTTGGTGGCTGGGCAGTGGCGGTTGTGCTTTTTGGCGCGTAGACATTTCCAGTGCCTACGTATTTCGCAAGCTATCGTAGATTTGCACAAATACCCATTAACTATATGGGCCCAAAGTGCAGCAGCGATGAACGTCATTAAACACTTTGCCCTATATGGTGGGGGTTTCGCCTATGAATCAGACTGATCTGGCCGGTAACTCACAACTACGTTTATCGCATTGCCTCGATAAGTGCTAAGCTTTGTCCATCCAATTTACCTATCAGAATTAGCAATCGATATATCACAAAACCTATTTTTGGTACCCTCGCCGCCGGGCCCAAAATTTTGACAAAAAAAATATGCAGCCCACATGAAAGTTATGAAAGCTATGAGCAAATTTCTTTGAATAAAGTTTATCTAATCTCTGTTGGCGTGTATAATAAGCAAAATCACATGGAGCTAGCTAGCTTTATGTGTTTACGTTGAACTTGACAGTGGAAGTGGGTCGCTGAAAATTGCAGAAATATTCCGGGGGGTCGCCAACATCACGGTTGATGGACTACGTCATTGGGCAGGCGATGGGAGAGGTAATCGCTAATTGGCTATCTTGAGATAAGCAAGGAATTTAAGTATTTACAGAACAAATTGAGACATTATATTTTTAATGGTAAAGGAAGATAAGGGCGGTCTTTTTAAATGAAGTGAAGAAGATTCCAGGACTTTTTTTGAGAATGCAAAGCTTCTTGCTTTACAAAAGTATATAAAATTTAATTGTTGTGATATATTTTCTCTATTTTCAACTTCCGAGCTTGAAACCTCAAATTTATTTTGGAACTGTTGCACGTCGTTGGTTGACTAAGTGGTTTTGCCTACCCACAAACGGCTGCCCCCAAAACAATTAACTCCATTAACTGGAGTGACGGGACCACGTTTTGTGCCCTGGAATTTGACGCTTGTGAGCCGATGAAGCACATGCCAAGTGTCCCAGCCCTCGACCTTGCCCTCTGACGCCGGGGGGTGCCCCTATAAATAACCTTCTTCCCCGCAGTTTCCCTGATCAGCCCTTCTTCCTCCGCTCCCCACATTATCCTTCGGTATGCAGCGAGACAATTAAAATGATTAATTAAGCGCAGGAGCAGCGGCAGCAGCAGGACATTTTCGGGCTAATGACTTAATTAACCCGGGTGTTTGAGTGTTCCAGCCTAATGTGCTCGCCTCAACGACCCCTGACCCTTTTTCCGCGTAAGCCGAGTGCAGTCCGGGGCAAGATGTTGTTGGATTAATTAAAAACCGTGGCCGACCGAAAATGTGGCAAGTGATGCTCGTCGAGGTGTTCAAGGGGCAGCTGCCCTGACCAGGGCCCCCATCCATCCATCGAACCGATCCCGTGACCGATCCCTATATAAACCTGACTTCCAGTCTTTTACACCTTGAGCCGACTGCACGCGTTTCCAGCGCGATTAAAAACGCGCGGCGCTTGCCTCAAGGTTGGCGGCTTTTCCTTGGCCACAAATCGCAGTCAGAAACGTATCTAGATTGCAATCAGAGCAATATTAAGTTACAGAATAAACAATATTTACAATATTGTCATGTCCACTGTCAGCCAGCATGTTTTCTCGGTGCGGTAGCGACACTTTTTCGCAGATATAAAGAGATCGAGTTGATACAAGAAAGTAGAGAGCCAATCAAAACTGATTTTGGTGAGGAATTCCGTGGCAGTCCCCATACATTAACAACCATTAAGCATCCATTAGTCGTAGCATCGATCTGGCCGCTATAATTTATGTTAATAAAATTGTAATAGTCGCCTGTCAACGAATGGCGACGAACACGCAGCGTCAGCGGCAGCCGACGCTCAGACTGACAGAAAGTCAATTCCATTGGCATCGAATCGAATCAATTAAAAACAAATCTCAAACTGATTGTGTCGCCAATGGGTGACTTTAATCTTAAGCCAAGACGGCAGCTGATACGAAAACAAGTTAACCCCCAGCAAAAATTGTTATCACACAAGTCAGTTTTGTTTATGTTCGAATATTACCACAAATAATTTAACTTTAATTTAACGATTTGGAAAGAGGTTTAAGGGGTGCTCCTTGTTTTTGAAATCCCATGAGGCTTTCCAATCGTTTCGAGTATAGCAACTATATGTATTTGTATAAGAAAATTAGGTTACTCGCCACTTGTGATATATCTGAACGATAAAAAATAACAGAGTGCTGTTCCGCAACAAATTTTGCTGCAAAGCGCATGTACAGGGTTGCTTTAATGGCTAACTCTATTCATAACAGATGGGAGGATAGAAAACCTTCCTCAGTTGATTTCTGAATTAAGAGAGAGTCCCGGATCCTTAGGATTCATAATGATCTCAGGGAAATTTAATTTACTGTGCCGGGACCTTATCTGTCCGAAGAATTATTATTACGAGACAAGACCATACAAAATAAATTAATATCTTATTCAGATCGTTATAATTTAACTGAGTTTGATATCAATTAATGTTAGATATTTTCCAATGGGTTAAGGCCAATGCAAATTATGATTACTCTACAATGCTGTCGTCGCCACCAAGTCGATTGGGGGTGGGGTTCGGTCGGATTATGGAGTGGTATCTATGCCTAGAGAGTGGAATCGGAATGGGAATGGGGTCCCCAGCTGGGTGATCGATTATGGTGGAAGTGACTGTGCGGCGGGGTCGCCAATCACAGTAATTGATTTGTAAATATTTTGATTCAAATTGCAATGCTAATTGCGATGGCAGCCACTGCCGCCATAAATTATGAGTGCACTATCCGAACGGGCCTTGAGTCTTCACGCAGATCTATCGGAACAGAAATAAATCAAAATTCCCCCGCACACGGAACTCGGGCGGATCTTTGTCCAGTCGTTGGGGAATAAAAACATTGTCTGTATTTTGTGAGTAACTATTTTTTCTAATCCTAATCCTCTCTTGCTTACATCCAATGCTAGTGCTCTTAACCAGTGACAGATCTCTAAACCTGGGCAGGCTTTGACACCTGACAGTTATGAAAATGATTTGAAGCAACAACAATCGGAATCCGACGTACCGGTCTCGTTTTTAAAAGTAATACCCATGCCTTTACACCAAAATTGGTAGTTAGATCGTTCAACTTACAAATATCCTTTGATGCCACTCCTGGAAATGGCCATTGCCTGGGCAAACCTTTACCATAGCCTGCGAGGTTGCCTCGCCACCGAGAGGTACTTAACAAGACTCACCTAAATCTCCTAGTAATTTTTTCCAAAATAGTCGGACTGTGGCCACCCAGTTGACACCTCGCAATCCGCAGAAGAAGTCTCGGAATCGCCGCAGACAGATCGGAATAGGAAGAAGCCTTCGTGCTTCACGTCGTCTGCGGGAAAGTCACTTTAACGCGAGCGAGGAAAACGTCAAATCGGAACCTCAAGATATTCCTAATATGGACAACTTCACGGCATCGCTGACCTCATGCCAAGAGGTTACTTGCTTGCCGGTTATGCCTACAATATCTCCAGCTTTTCTTAAGAAACAGCAACTGCAAAAGCGGCTCCAGGAACGACCCCTGCTACTGAACGCCATAGATGTACTTCAGTTCCAGTGGAGCCACTGGTGGCAAACATGCTGGCCCACTCTCGTGGCCGCCAGTGTGCAGGTGAGTAGCTCTTTAGTATAATTATTCTGCTTATATTAAAATGCACCAATACTACAGGTTAGCTTTGGATCACCGCGCCTTTGCCACTCGCTGATGGGCTTTTACGGGGAGGAGGAATGCGATCCACCGATCATGGTGTTTGCGCACTACTTGGTAAACCATTTTAAAAAGGTAAGGATGTCCGCGAGTCTTGCAAATCACTATTAAACTATTATGATCCTTCAGATTTGCAAGCGCTCTGATACTGCACTTTGCAGTGCTGGTCCAGGGCCCATTTACAGAACCACCTCGGCGACCATGGAGTTGATCGACATCCGTGAACTATTACAGCTAATAAACGAAGCACTGGTCAACTATCTTCTCAGTATTTCCGATACCGAGATATCCTTTTGGGAGTAATTAGAATCCAATAGCCTAGCAGTAATGTATAAATTGACGAATAAAGTAAATTTTATCTACTGAGTGCCTTCTCTTCTCCTGGCAACTTTCCATACATTGGACACTTGACGTGCCAAGGTGTGGCTAGGATCATAAAGAAGTATGATAGATGGAATCACCGGAAAGAACCAGTTACGACTTATGAACCGGCGCCAGTTGGGCACTAAAACCACTTCATGTCCGAGGCAGGTGCTCCAGTGTTGGGTTATCTTTCCGATTGTGGTAACCGGGAGATTCATGAGTCAATTGGATGGCGCCTTTGGCTGCAGAAATAAATGTCATCATCAAGTGGCCCGAATCGCTGAAGAATTATGGCGGCGACACATGCAATGGTCGTGGCCTGATCTGATCTGGCCGGAATCTGCATCGGACTCGGAATCGGGATCGAGGTCGGGACCAGGCTATGCTTTGGCATTCCTTGGCGCGGGTGCTTACCACATGACGATGACAGCCAAATGAATCTCATTTGGTTTGCCAAAATATTTATGCATTGCTCGCATTGACTTTGATTTGGCGCTGCAGTGGCTCGCGGGTCTCCGGCTCTCGGATTTCGGCCACGCCCAGAGACTTGGTGAGCTTTATTTATGGGTTCCATGAATCAAGGGAAATCTGTCAAACAAGTTTATGACACTTTTTTGCGCCCTCCCTCCCTGTTGGATTTCGGCAAGCCGTTGACATTTTAATTTGGCAGCCATCGATGACAATTTAATAAATTCGCTGCCTGATTTTAATTGGGTTCGGCTGGAGCAGAGCGGTGTCAAGCAATTGATGGTATGATCTGATGTGGGACCTAAGTGAAGGGCACCTTGAGCACATTAGTCTGAACTAGGTAATGAAATAGGAATATTACTGAGAAGATATTTGAAACTATTTTGGGAGTTGGCCTAGGGGTGTTTCTGAAGTCATGATATATTTTAATTTGAATAGCTGACTTGGCACATAACTCAGGTGGGTTTTAATGGGTGATTTTCCGGTGGGGTTTTGAGTGGGTATTTCGTTTTAATTATATTTTACGATTTGGGCGGTATTTGGGGCGTTATTTTTTCAGGATTTTGGCTTTAGTCGATCGGAATTCAAGGGAGATTTGATGGTAGATGGTATATTAAAAAACATAATAATAATAATTCAGTCGGGTTTTGGCACTTTGTTTATTTTATATATATTTTGTTCATTTTATAAAATATATTTACCGTAAGCGCCATTCTAGCCATAAATTTGATAGGTATTTCAAAAAGAGAGTATATACACACATCAAAATATACATATAATACAAGTTATAAGAAAAAAACTACAAAATACATTTAAGAATTAATTGCACGACCCTACTGATCATCTATGTATGTACATATATCGACTTATCCACTAAATTCCGATATCGAAAAGCTTCTAGTCTTTGGATAAACTCTTCCATTCTCCCACAATCAGTCAAGCTGTCTCATAAGAATGCCAGAGACTCTCAATAGATCGCCTCTTTCTTCCACAATCTACATAAATGTGAGCAATTTTTATTGTGCCTGCCAACGTAATCGATATCGATATCGCGGCTATTAACCAAATCAGTGGAACGGCTATCTATCGACATGCTTGGACGAAATTTATGGAACTTTGTGGCAATAACAATTAATAAAATTAAAAGAAAGACTCGTTGAGGCCCAAAGTTGGTGGCCAGAGCTCGGGTTACCCTTCCCTCCACTTTCAATCCGAGGCATTGATATCAGAACTTAATCAAAGCAGAAACAACAAAAGAGCATTCAGAAGTTCTCTTTCATGCATGTACACTGAGAAAAACTACTATAAAAATGAATTAAAAGCTTAGAAGAGTAAATAATTATTATTATGATTATAGTAATTATGATAAATAAAGATATTTGAATATCCTTTCTACAATTTGAAGTTCAATCTAAACTCTTCGTTTCATCAATATCTTTCTGATGACATTTCCCACACATTTTATAGACAATTTCTGATTATTTTCATCTCGGCCGATGTTCCTCAGTCTTATTTCGGTTTATTTGTTGTGTTAGGAAGCAGCGGGTCTCTAGCGCCGCTCGTAAAGTTGGCCAAGCAGCCAAGAGCCAGCCAAGCGGCCAACAGATGGACCGTTAACACATTCGTGAGCAGAGAGTGGCGAGCAGAACGAGGATCCAGAGCGGCATCTTGAGATGAGAATACCTAGGCAGATCCCAAGTCTAGACTGGTAATCCTTCGAAGATCTTGTCCGGCGATAAACTGGGCTCTCTGTCTGATTAGAGCGGCCTAATGTGACAGCCGCGAGACTTTCCAGTTCCCTGCGAGTGTTTTTTGGTCACCTTAACTGTAGTTTGAGTGATGTAATTGGAGCGGCTTCTATTGGCGGCGGCGACCAGTTGCCCGTTTGTTTTCCTGGGCACATATTGTGTGTTGGCCAGGGGCGAGGCATAAATCACCCGTGTTAGAGGGGCAGCCCAAACCGGCTTTTGGCCGCAGCATCCTTGGCCAAGACCCCTTGGCACCCTTTTCTTACGGAGGTGATGCATCAGCTCCCGGACCCAGAAGTTGCGATCCCCTCTGCCGCTCGGTTCCCGCATGTGCCATTGAGATTTATGTGTGACAGGCAGCGCCTCGTGAACGGATTGCGTGTGGTCTGCTTTTTATTATATTTGTGTACTCCATTATTTGACTCTCTGTATGCATCTTTTTTTTATTTTAATTACAACTCAATGAACTTCGAGTGAACTGGCTCAACAGGTGGCCCAACGGGGACCCCTTTCTCTCGCCCGACACACAGAGTGTTCTTTAACTGATTGAGCCGCACATCGAGCATCAAGCATTGACATTGAACTTTTTATTTGATCAGCGAGTGATATCATCTGCAGCCGTCAAGGTTCCAGCGAAATCAATAATCTCATCTCGTATCTGGAGGGATAGCAGGGATTTTTTTCTTTTTTCAACTGTCAGCTCGTATATCAATTTCAATTTTACCGTTAAATGATGCGGCGGCAAACCCAAGGTATGTGCTCCGGCAGAGCCCAACCCCCTGGAATATTACCTAATCGCTTTGCCTAAAGACCCAGGAAAGCCAGGTCGATGGTATCACAAATCCAGAGAGAGAAAACTTACCTTGAATGTTTCCAAAGTATGGAAATGAAATTTCAGTGCCAAAACTGTTTGGTTTGTTTCACAAATTTAAAATGCCATAAATTCTAATATACTATCGTACTTGTAACTCGTAAGTACGATAAAAAGCTAGAGTAAATAAGTATTCATCTTATATATTTTAGGATATGAATCGACCGATAATCTTGAGTATTTTTTAATGAAAATCTTTAGAATGTTTCATTTAAAAAGAAACGGTTAACGGATCGTGTAGATCGCTTTCCATGGACAGTTCTATACTAAAATCTTCAATATATTCTTAAGTTTAATCTTTAATAGCAATATAAATATTTCTTAAACCATATTCCAGTCGTTATTTTCAAGTGTCCTAGTATGACCAAATTTAATGCAAAATTTAAATGTAGCCTATATTCTCTTCGGTGTATTGAAAGATCTTTTAAGAATACTTTAAACGCCAAACTAATTAACCCGCAAAATGAAACCATCGCATGAATTATGAAAATGCCCCTGGGCCTGGCGCTAAGGTTCACCCGAAATTTGCAAACCATCTGCGGATATTTCTTTGGGACTTGAGAACGTCTTTATTACTACCAGAAGAAAGGTGGAACCGAAGCGAAAGCCAAACCAAATACGACTTTATTACTACCAAAAGAAAACCCAAATATTAAGCATTCATATCGAACGCTTTGTGGGCTCTCTCGCCTGCCCTTGGGGCCTTTTACAAGTCAAGGCCCGACGAAGGCGTCAACACAAATCTTTTTATGTGCCAACGGATATCGGGAATCCTCTTTCGAGTCCATTGGCGCCCGTGTGGAAGGGCCCTCTCTTCTTTTACAACTTTAGCAGGAAATGGATTGGAAAAGGAAACACAATGCGCCGCTTAAAATTGAAACTAATAATTTACGAGCTCATAAGTGGCAAGCAAGCGAAGCCAAGGCTTTTGGGGCAAAGGCGACGCTCCGACGACTCTCCGGCGGCCCCAGGTCGAGGTAATGGACCAAAACTCCCAAAGTGTCAACTATCCTGGGTCGTGAACTTCACCTGAATCCAAGTCTGCGAGAAAGAGAGAAGCAGAGCGGTTCCCAAAAGAGACGCACTGCGTCTAGGGTTTCGCGCGACAGCGGAAAGAAAATCAAGTGAAATTGATATTTTTCTCTGCCACAACAAGAGGAGGGATCTGGAGAACAGAGAACGTTTCTATTGAATTTTTCAAGGGGGCGGGGTATGTGCAACAGGTTTCGTTAGATCATTTTATCGTCATTCAACGGGGACATTTGTTTTCCCATAAAATATTTCGACATTTTTATTGATTTCTAGTTGCATTTTTGTCATATTTCATCCCAGCCCACCACTGACGGCGGCCAAGTGAGTCACTGAAATTTTGGACTTCTGACGGGTCAATAGGTTTATTTGTTTTGATTTTTGCGTAGACCGAGACGCGTCACAGCCGCATATTGGACATGCCCAATAAAAATCCCCATCCCGGCGAATTTTGTATTATAACGTCAAGAACCTACCGCAGAAATACACGTTGCCAGGATTTGTAATAAGTTTTCGGCGGATTTGTGTGGACTTAGGCACGTAGTCCCCCGTTTCGAGTGAGTCAACGAATTGGCTATAGTAAATAATTATAAGTATTAAAAGGCAGTTATGCGGAAATAATTGGGGAATTCCGGCCGAGTGTTTTGAAATTCGCACACAGTGACGAATACTCTTGGGCCCAAATATGTATTTTGCAAAAATAGCAAACCGCAAAAAATCACGTTAGCAGGATTGTAAATTAGCTTCTAAAAATGTTTGCCCTGATCTGTGTGGGTTAAGACACGTAGGCCACTCTTCAGCCAATTCCTAATTAAATCTTAAATCGGCAATCCAAATTTTATAATTTTCAACTTATTAATTTAAAGGATAATTTTGTGAAATATAAATTTTTAAATTTCTTCAATTATTCAAAATTCTTTGTTTTGATTATTTTTTAGTTTTTTTAGTTTAGTTTTTAGTTTTTAAAAGCAACAAACAAATTTTGTGTAACTGCTCTTTTTTATTTTGAAATGCCCGCCAGTTTGCCCTCGGGCAAAATCGTGACAGTCTGGCAACTCTGTATTGCTTACGTTAACAGCTCACAAACCTTACGTTTTCTTTTAATTTTAATGATTTTCTACATATTTTTTTTAAGTCACTCTGAGCATTGGTGAAACATAATTTAAATGTACTTATATGAGGGATGCTAGCTTAAAAATAACTCTTAAATTTATATATGTAATATAATTTTTTCTTGTTCTAAAATAATTCCCATTTAATATTTACAAGTTCTGTTTTCCAATGCTGATTTTCAATTTTCCTAAAAACAATAAAAATCATCAAAACAACAAACAACCCAGAACCAACCATATTTCCGGCTGACAACCCTAGTGCCCTACGTAGTATCCCAGCTTACGTTACGCACATCACGTCTTCCTATTTGTCACTAGTTGAGTTTTTTTCCTCATCACAACTCGGACACGATGGCGGGCGCAGTTGCTAGATTAACGGTTAAAAGTGGCTCCCTAATCACGCAGCGATCGGGTGTGGGCGTATCCGTTTCCCGGTCGGTCAGATTCTCCAGCGGATCTTCGCAAACGGGCGGTATTCCCGGCCATAAAACGCGACGTCTGCTGAGCATTGTAGGCGGCAGTGCGGTGTCTTTGGCCGCTTTGGCGGCATTTATTAAACTGAGATCTGCGGAAAATCCAGTGAATGCTGTTAGCCTGAAGCGACGCATGGTATTTGAGCGTGAAAAGCGATAACAAGTGTGCCAAGTGTTTGGTGGGGAAAAGTCAATAATTGGATGAAAAAGACCTGCGCAGCTATTTTTAGCTTGTGGCATGTCGACGCGTTACGTTACGTTGTGGTGCGTTTGCCGTAACGGAACGGGGGTAATTCGCAGTCAGCTGTTTTTATACGTTTTGTTTTGCTCAGCAACTTCGCTGCACGGTGTTTGTTTTGTTTTTACGAGCTAATCAGCGCTTAATTAACCATTAAAATCAATTCGACGTGTAAATTCTATTTGCTTCTACTCGGAGTCAAAGAGACGAGCTCACAGAAATTTAGCTCAGGGTCGTTATCGCACTATGAATGATGTAACGTTGTTGTTGTTGCCGTTGTGCGTGTCCAAGTTCAATGGAGTTGCAAAAGCAACAACACTTGTTGTCAACCTGTTGACATTGTCTCTGGGGCAGGCCCAGGCAGAAAACAAAAGCAACAATAACAAAAGGCTGGCAGTCTAACGAGTGACGTGCGATAAGCTTTTTTTTTTTTGTTATGTGTGATTCAGGGTGTGAAGATTAAATATTTACATTAAGCGATTCGGCAATTGCTTATCAGGGCTTAGCTTTTTGTGGGTGGGCGGGGAAGTCCCCAGAATTTTGGATTTTGTAGCTCTACACAGAGAGAAAAAGAGCCAAAACGTTTACACTTCAAAGTCCAATTTTTGGTTTCAACCAGTAAAGGCAGAAAAAAAGCATTTCCCTTTGTACCTTTAAAGTTAGTTTTATAATTGGATTTATTCTCTGAGAGTCTTTTTATTGTAACGTGGATACAATCAAAGAAGTCCTCTTTCCCTTTTAATAGCTTAAAGCTTAAAGGATGTTTATTTTTTAAAAGACAGGATCTAATTTGTAGATTTTAGTAGAAGATATTTCAATTTGAAGTCCATGTTATCCGACCCACTATTAAATCTCTGTGAATCTCTGCCTAGATTTAAAATAATCCTCCCAGATTTGCATATCTTGAGATCGAAAAAATTTCAAGCTCTCACGGCTGCAACCTTTCGGAATGGATAGTCATTCCAGCGCCAATGCCACACACCTTGATGTATGATGAAGTGGCAAAGTAGTTAGTTCGATACGCCCACGCACCTGCAGGCGGCGAATGATTCGTCCTAGAACTCACTGCCCCGAATGCTGACAGAACGCCAGTTACTGAAATTTATCTATCAATCGATCTGGCTGCCGATTTGATACACCCACCAATGTCCACACACAGCAACAAAAATGCTTAGTGCCAGACGCAGGCGTGGCTTTAGTTTTTTGAGTTGCAGCATTGAGTTCGGATTGAGTTTTGGTTTTGGCCTGGCCCTGACATGTGTTATGACAACTGCGCCTGATGATGATGAATGAGTTTTAATTGTTGCCTATAAAACCAGCGCCTGCAGTCATTTCGAGTCTCCTTGTTCTTGGCCTACAGTCTTGTGACAGTGGTTGAGAAAGATATTTAAAAATAAATAAGAATTAAATAGATACCTCAAAGGAGTTAGTCAATATATTATGTTCATGCCCATTACCGCCTACAGATAAAAATCGTATAGGAAGCAGGATAGTCTTGATATTGTTAAAAACTCTTCCTATGAAAATGTGAGTAAAATTGGTTAATAAATTTTGCAGTTATTGGACAATACAGTAGCAAACTGCAGTCTTATTTTGTTTGGTACTCGTTAGTTTAATATGTTTAGTTAATAACTTCGAAGATCATTTAGTCATCTTATTTCTCTGTTAAAATCGTTTTCCTTTTAAAAGTTAAGTTTTAGTTTCAGTAGTAGTTGTTCTCGCAATATTATTAACTTAAAGATATTCAAACTTTTAAGTGCCTTTAAAATCTCCAAGTATACTTAATTATCATTTTATACTACTGTGCCCTGTGAGCTGCAGGAGGAATGATGTCAGCTTTGCTTTGTGAAGAATTGTCCCCGGTCCGCCTCGGATTGTTTGGGGGCGTGGGCGTGGCCGCAGAGGGTTTGCTGCACATGTCTAACATTCAAAGTGGCCTTTGTTCAGATTCTTTTTTTTTTTTTGAGACAGACCCGACCCTGGCACTGGGAGAGTTATGGCCTGGGAGTTGTTGTCTTTTCACCACAAATAAAGTATGATTGAGTCATTCGCCCTGTCTACGAGCATGCGGGAAAATGATTACTTGTTGTGGGTGGCATTAAATGTCAGATTTATGGAGGATCCACGATCACAGCATGTTCTCAAATCAATTTGACACTTTATTTGCCAAACGGCCGACGTGGGAATCCTTCCCGCCGGCCGTCCGTCAAAAGTCTGAGTTCTGGATTTCGAATTAAATGCAGATCATACATGTAATTCGCGATCGGAGCAAAACAAACCGGATCAAATTAATATTTCTGAAGCGACCCAGCTGGAGCATTAATCAAAACGTCACCAGATCTCAGCCGTCCAGATTGCAGCCCCAGCTTTTGTCCCTGTCGGTCGGTTAGCCTTTGTGGCCAGGCGGCGGAACTTCGGTCTGGCGCGATCAAATCTCGTTCGCTGATTTATTTCAATTATATATTCCCCACCAAATACGCACAACGGCATATTAAGTTACCATCCATCGATGGCCTGATTAATCCTCTCCGATCTCCTATCCCGCAGCGCGACGATAGTGAGCTGGAGAACGTAAAGCTGACGGCCCGCGAGCGTCGGTTTATTAAATTCGCTTCCGCGGAGTATGACGATCAGCTCTATATGACGCCACAGGACTTTCTAGACTCTGTGGTTGAGCAAGAGCCCAGGCGTAAGTATAGTGCATTTAAATAGTGATAACAATAGTACAGTAAGTGCACTTTTACCCCAGCTCGCCTGAAACGGCGGCAACTTTCCAGCGATGAGGTGGATAAATACAAGGAGAGCACGCCTGCTCTGAAGAAGGGTTCCACGAGACTATTTCGTAACTTGAGAGACAAAGGTATGCGAGAAATAAATAGATGTAAAGATATTTATAATTAATGAATTGAAGGGTTTCGAAACATTTTAAGAATATTTCTCTAATTAATAAGATTTTTCAATTGCCCTTAACGGCAGCAGTATTCAATTTCCAGCCTCTTCATTACTAAATTTGTTGATTATCATTAAACATTAACATTAAACAGTGTTTCAATTCCGATCTGGGTACTTCAGGTGCACCCTTGCAACCACTTTTACACCTTCATAGGCACTCCTCTTATAAATAATTTACTTTTTTTCAGGCATTGTCTCCTATACAGAATACTTGTTTTTACTCTCAATCTTAACAAGTAAGGAATACTGGTTTACCAGGGAAAAGCAATTAGTGATTAAATAATTATTTTCCAGAGCCCAAATCGGGTTTCCGCATAGCCTTCAACATGTTCGACACTGATGGAAATCAGCGGGTGGACAAGGACGAGTTCCTAGTGGTAAATAGCAGGGAATCATTATCCCTCATTAAATGCTCATACCCCCTATGGGTTTCTTAATTGATTTGATTTACTTATTATTTTGTATCATTTAAAAAACAAAAAACTTACATCATTAGATAATTTCCATTTTGGCCGGCGCTTTCAAAGACATTCAAAATGTCGATCCACAAACCAAGCAAATTGTAAGCATTTTATTTATTAAGTTTAGCCGTAATTTAATGATATTATTTATGAATAATGAAAACTAATTTGTGAAATAGCTGGCCCAAGGGCGATGAAGTAAGCTGCACACCACTTTCACTTTAGTTTTATTGTAATTTTTAGTTTATTCTCGGTTGTAACCCCTGATTTATGTATAATTTTATTCTGTTTGTGGTCTCTGAAACCGATCTCGATCGCAGCTATCGCGTTTAGTTTCCTACGACGAGCAAAGCCAAATGATGAAGCCCATGGCGGTGGCACTACCTAAGAGGGGTCTAGTAAGTCAATCAGTAACCAGAGAGTTTTCCCTAAGTATTGGCTTTGCTTCGCGAACACTTCGCCCTAAAATTGTACAGAACTCGATATATGTATGCTTGGAGCATATGTAGAAGCTTAGCGTAGTTATCCGTTTATTCTTTGTGTTTTGTTAATTCAATTTTTGTACGATTGCAGTATTCGTACGCGCTTTACTTAAAGTCATATTTACGTTTTTAAGAATTACATGTTACAGATTTTTTGGCTTATTTATAAGCTTATGTTTTTGTTAAGTTCCGTTCCTGTTCCTGGCGCTTTTTGTTTTGTTTACCAAACAGGCCTACTACACCCTAGAATCGCTGCCACCAACCAACGTGATTGACCCTCACTAAACCACCTAACTTTTCTTCTCTCCAACCTAACCCCAAAACCCTGCACCAAAAAAAAAACTATCCCGCAACATCCCGGCATGTACATAAAATCCCAGATGGAGCGCATTTTTAGCGGCGCTTGGAAGGAGAAGCACGGCGAACAAGAGCCGGAGGAACCTGAGCCCCAAGCGTCCACTTCCCTGGAGGTAAGGCCTGCCCGAGTCCCAAGCATGATGAGCCTGGTGTGACTAACGAATAAGAAATCGCAATCCAATCGATGCCTAACGGATCACGTGCGCCATCTCTTTCAGCAGAACTATGTGAACGATGGCGAGGGACTGCAGCGACGCCATATGGTGGCCACCACCCTCCAATTGCATTTCTTTGGCAAACGCGGCACGGGCATGATTAACTATGACAACTTCTATCGCTTCATGGACAACCTGCAGACGGAGGTGCTGGAGCTGGAGTTCCACGAGTTCTCCAAGGGCAACAGTGTCATCAGCGAGCTGGACTTTGCCAAGATTCTGCTGCGGTACACGTATCTGGCCACTGATGAGTACGATATTTTCCTGGAGCGCCTACTCGAGCGGGTCAAGGATGAGAAAGGCATCACTTTCCACGACTTCCGTGACTTTTGCCATTTCCTGAACAATCTGGATGACTTTACGATTGCCATGCGAATGTACACGCTGGCAGATCGGGCTATATCGAAGGGTAAGAGGGATTTTAATATCTTAATTATATATATATTTATTTTATAGCTATAGGATATAGTTAGGATAATATTATTCTCTTCCATTGCAGATGAATTCTCACGCGCCGTGAAGATCTGCACCGGCTACAAGCTGAGTCAACACTTGATCGACACTGTGTTTGCCATCTTCGATGCCGATGGCGATGGCCTGTTGTCCTACAAGGAGTTCATTGCCATTATGAAGGATCGCCTGCATCGCGGCTTTAAAGTAAGTGGTCGTTTCTTTGATTACAACGAGGCACTGGACGCCTATGACGAGCCCGCGTACCCCATGTTTGTGGCCTGGCGGCATCGGGTCTGCCGACACCTGGACTACTTCATCGACAGCGATGCGCTTTGGCACTGAACACTCATATTTAGTATAATTTATAATATAATTTATGGCACGTTTTGTTTCTCGCTTTATGTTCTAATTTCGCTGAATGTGTTTCGTTATTGTCTTGCCCGTAAGCGTTTTTCGTTTCGGCTTAAAGCTTAATGTTTATATCTCCTACTCATTATTTAGTTATGTTTTAAGTCATTAACTTAACCGAATTCCCTTACAAGAAATTAATTATACATATTAAACATATTCATAATATTAGTTTTATTTTTATTTGGCTAAATACAAAACAAGCATACACCGAATTGAACTTTATAACACATTTGTATTTGTTTGTCCTTGAAAAACATTGTGGAAATCCAATGGACAGGCCTTTGCACTGCACAGCTAACTTTATAACGTTTATAAGAGTTATTTGTTGTTTTCCATTTTTGTGAAACTCGCTCATTATCACATTTCCGATCGATCACTTGACGGAGGTGACTCACTATACACTCACTCGTCTAACAACGGACTGCGCTGCGATTATATGGTCCAGGCTGAAAGTCCAAGCCCAAGCTGATTAGCCATGAGTTGTGCTTTCTCTCCCTAGCCAGATGTTGTTGACCCCGACCGGCGTGTAATGGTTCCCCTTGAGGTAGTCGCGCCGAAAGGTGAAAAGGAGGTCAGTGGGCACTGGATCCCACGACGAAATCTTTTGCTCTTCTGCTTCTCTCACTCATTTTTGTGTGTCTCCCCCCACCTTTCACTTTTCCAATCCAATCCAATTTCCCTCCTGCGAAAGGGCAGTAACTAATGATAATCGTATTGCCTTGCAGTCCGTGGCCAAGTCCGAGGGCTGGGACGCCTTTAAGTATTGCGTGCGCAACGAAATGAAGACCATGATGAAGTCGGCCAATTAATCGGGACAACGACAACCCAAGGATGACAACGAAGAGCAACGAGGCCAAAAAGTGAAACAAATTCTAGTTACAAATCTATTTATTCTTATAAAGAACCAAAATCTCGTGTACAGGCATAATGCTTTAAATATGTACACATATTTGTTGATCTATCCAATTATTTATTTATGAATTTGTTATTGAACGAACTCTAAGCTCTCACCTCTCATAGCCAATATATTCGGAGAAATTGTTTGAAATTGTTACACTCATGTATGATACATGTATAGTGAGAATAAAATTGTTTTGTAAAATTTGTAATTTTTATTTATATTTTTTATTTTATTAATTAGGCTTAAGACTGGTTAGAAAATGCAGCTCTTTGTAAAGCATCACCAAATGTAACATTCTATTTCTAAACTAAAATACAAAGCAGATCTCGCAAGGTTGGTTCTCGTTGCATGAAAAGTTCCCAAAATGCAGGCTGTCAAGGAGACAACCATCTATTATCCTTGTATATCGGTTAAACGAAGAGAGTACCACCCTTGGCTCATGGCTTTCCACTTTCTTCCAAGCCAAGTAAACTTAACGAGACTGAGTTCGAGTGCGAGCGAGAAGCGAAGCGAAGCAAAGCAAAGCGAAGCGAGAAGCTATGAGCAAAGCGAGAAGATGTCAGAGTGAAAGCGAAGCGAGTATCGAGCTATATTGTTAAAATTTAGTTAGTTTAGTTATTAATGTCGCAAATCAAAACAAAATCCGTGCGAGCATTGAAAATGAAAAGTAAACAAGCACAGAATGTCAAAAAACAAAACAAAAATCGTACGTTCTGAGCGAGTTGAAGCGATAAAGCAGGTTGGAAGCTGCTCGCACGCTTTGCTCTCGCTTTATCGCTTGATCTCGCTTCTCGCTTCGCTTTCACTCTAACATCTTTCTAGCGATTTCACATAAAAATACATGAAGTGGTTTATCGCTCGTTCTCGCCCAATATTATCGCTTCGCCTCTCGCTCGCACTCTGCCGTCAGCCTTACTCTCAAAAAGTTGCACCTTTAATCTCTCCCAATCAAGCATGAGAGAAAAGATTATCAAAGCAGTTGAGACAATTTAACGAGCTCTGGTTATATTTGTATTAAATATTTATTTAGGTTTCTCATTTTTTAATTAGACTTAAGACTTGTTAGAAAATGCAGCTCGTTGTCAAGCATCTAGTTGTTCATCAACTGTAACATTCCATTCCTTAACCTTAATACAAAGTGCTTTTAGAGTATATATATATATATAGTTTCTGCTTGTCAAAGAGGAGTGTGTGTGTGCATGTTGGGGCAGGTGACTACTTAAACTTATGGATAAATATTCAATAAGACTAACCACTAACTATAAAACTCGACCTATTCGTTTAGATCAATTTCTTGCACTTGGGCATTGAACAAAAATCAAAAATTATCACAGTTAAATTGCGTGCATTCGACAGACGAAACACTTACATTCTTATTGCTACAACTATGGTATACAAAATAGTTTCATTTTCATTCTCATCTTCATTGTTAAATATTTTAGCTAGAACTGAATTGGGAATCGTTTTGGAATAGTTGCATATACACAAATTGCACAATTAAAATCAATAATTAATAATAATTAATAATAAAATTAATAAATGATTAAAACTAAAAACTTCTAGTTCCATTTCCTTCCTGTCAATTGCCCTAATCCTGCGCTGAAGGGGGCAGCGTCCAGCTTACGTACTTCTCCTTGTCCTGCGCCGTCGTCTCCTTGCCATAGTTGCGATTGTTTCCCGGCTTCGCGTAGCGCCGAAACTTGAAGTTGGCGAATACATCCCGCCTGCCCTCCGCATCAGCCGATTGTCCGTCCAGCTCCAGATTCCTCTGCAGCCCCACACCCGTGATGGGCGGCAGCTCATCGCTGGGCCTACGGAAATTGTAGATACCCTTCCTTTGCTTCAGATTCTGAATCTGGCTGCCCGCTGGTGGCGGCGTCCTCTTGGGACTGCCCATCTTGGGCAGCGGCTTTGGGTCCCGCATAAGCATGGGAAACAGAGCGTCGTCTGCGTCAAAGTACCACGGTCGCGAAAAGTGATAGCCGGCATTGTAGTACGGCTTGAAGATGGGCTCGTTGGAGCAAATACTGAAGGCGTGGTAGGCGTGCGAGATGAGCTGGGGGAAGCGGTCCACCCAGTAGTTGGTGAACTCGTGCGGTATGCAGCCCAGCATCTCTTGGGCGGCCATCGTCAGCTCATGATAGTGATGCTTCTTGTTGCGCAGAGCCCGGAGCAGATCCCGCACACTGGCTCCCATGTAGCCGCGATACTTCCTCAGATCATCGGTGATCATGGGGTCTAGATGGGCATTCCAATCGTCCAGCACGACGATGCGGCCGTTCTTCTCCAGCGATTTGAGCGGCTCGGCATGGAATTGCAGTTTCTCAACGCGATCGCTAACATCCTGCAGGAACGATAGCATTTTTGGCTCATCCCAGAAGAGCGGGTGGTTGCCAATGCATCGGGCTGGAGGGCGAGACATGGGGTCTTTGTGAATCATGTCCGAAATCAGCTGCTCAGCTAATACCTTTATGAGAGAGGAGTGTAGTTTGTTAATATAAATATAGCCGAAATAATCGTTCATAACTTACAATTCTGCTGTTCTCGGCGTCATCTTCGGCACGCAGCTTGGACAGATTGTACTCGTGCGAGAGTATGTTGGCCTGTCGCTTCAGATTGTCCCCAAACGCATGGTGACCGCCGCTCAGGACATAGTAGTAGACGCAACCCATGGAGAAGATATCCACAGCAGTTGTCTGTAAAGCGGAAATAATTTCGTTTACTTTCCATTCAAAGAACAGGAATTGTCCAGCCCAACTCACCGTTCGCTGAGCACGCATCATCTCCGGCGCGATCCAGCCATCGGTACCAGTCACACCCGATCGGCGGGAGAAGCTAGTCTTGCCGAAGTTAAGCTTCTTGCACAGACCAAAGTCAGAGATCATTACTCGCACCTTGCCCTTGGCATCGGGCAGCGAGATCAGAACATTCTGCGGCTTGATATCCCGATGAACAATGTCCAGGGAGTGGAGGTGGCTTAGCCCAGCGGAAGCCTGGCTCAGCACTTGCCACACATCGATGTGATTCTGCAGTTCCAGCGACCGATCCCCCTCGGTGTAATCTTGCAGAGTGGCGGCGCACAGTTCCACGGCTATATACCGGAACTGACGATCCTGCTCGGTGCAGAAGTAACGCACAACATTCTCGTGGGCATCCGATTCTCTTAGCAGGGCCACCTCTCGATCGGCAAAGGTGAAGCACTCGGGCAGCAGCCGCTTGACGGCCACAAATCGCTCCTCGAAGGTGCCCTTGAACACGAAGGTGCCCTCGCAGCCCTTGCCCAACACCTCGTTTGAGTTGAAGCTTATCTTGCCCACGCGCACCTGACCGCCGCCCAAGTCAACCAAGTCCTGGGCACTCGCATTGCTGCCGTTGCTGGCGTTGGAATTGTTGCTGCCATTGGAGCCGTTCTGAGCAATAGCAAACGTTTTCGAGCCGTTCTCGCTCTGCTTCTGCAGCTCCCGCATGGTGCTGCAGGTATACCAGAAGAGCGCGATCATGCCCAGAACGATTACGATGAGGATCTGGTGGACCTTTCCGCTCGGATGCTCCATAAACCACTCATTAATAAAGGCCTGAACCTTGTTGCTGTTCTGCAGGATGATTGTCTTGGTCCGGTTGATGGTATTTCCATTCGCACGCTGATCAATGCCGATTTCCACCAGCTCCGGGTCCGTTTGGACGCCAATGTCGGCCGCGTTCTTCTCATTATTGGCCAGCAGACCGTAGCCATCGTTATAGTTGTGTATGGTGGCCAGACTGTGGATATCCTTACTGGACGGCGTCGGCGATAGCTGCAGGTTGCCGGCGTTACCCTCATTGGGCATGTTATAGTGTCCCAGCATGATGCCGGGGTGCTCCTGCAGAACATCATTAATATAAATGGTTCGCGGATCTGTTTCCTGGCTGTTGGACGACGTCTGCTCTCCGGCGGCGGGTCCGTCGAGTAGTTTTATCGGTGGGGAAGTGGATATCCGCGGAGTATTTTTGTCCACCAGCGAGGGCAGAGCGTACAAGCCCTTTTGGTGCTCGCCCACATAAAGAGATTGGCTGTCAAGGTGAAGAGAAGATCATTTCGGACCAAATCTATATTTCGCATTCCCAGTTTTACTTACAATAGCTTGACGGTATTTACATTCCCCGTTTTGGACTCCTCGAGTATGGCCTGGTAAGCCTCATCGGAGACCGTGGTGAAGGGCACACTAAGCAGACCATCCGGTCCCAGGAGAAAGGCGGCTACCACAGGACTGCTGAGATCCCGCTGCCAAAGAAATTTGCCCTGCTTGCGATCCAGGGTAACTATGTGTCCATTGCTGGTGGTGGTCAGATGGATGTATTCTGAATAAGGGAAAAAAGATCATTAGATCCTGTACCCATTATAAATACTCCCTTGTTCTTACCATATTCCTTGGCCAGCTCTGGCGGGGCACTGAGAGCATTATAGTCGTAGAATGTGATATTCCAGGGCTTGGCATTCTTGTCCTTGGCCAGACTATCAAACATCATCACTGTATACTGCGTTCGGCCCAGATAGATGGCTCTTGAGGTGGCCCAGCCAATCTGTTCGCCCTCCTTGCCATCCATGCTGGCGTCACCGAAGCCCATAACCTTTTCTCGCCTACCAGTCTTCGGATCCACCATGTACCAGGTGTCGCTCTTCTTGCCCGAATACAGGATGCCATCGGATGAGCGACACGGGGCATTGGCCACCAGCTGGGGAATGGTGTACGGCAGCTTCTTGAGGCTGCCCATCTGGCCCAGCTGGTAAATGCTCCCATCACGGGGATCGGGCAGAAAGTGGGGCACCTGCAGATTCTCTTGAGGTTCGGCCACTATGGGAGGATCTAGAATAAGAGAGGAATGTATTATTAATTCACATAAATGCATGTATATACAATGGTTTCAGTTTCTAGCCAGATAATCACAACATTCAAAGTCTACGAATAGCATTTTTTTTCTTGAATCGTAAATATGTATTTCAAATCTAAAGTTGCTGTTCTGCTGTTTACTGTTTAGTGTTTAGATTATAACAAAAACAATTCCCAGAACAAACTGTTAATGCCGAAACAAACATATAATTATTTCATAGTAATTGTCAACAAGACGAATCATTAAAATTCATCAGAATTTCAATTATTTTTAATAGATTCTCAGACATTTCGTGAATTATGATAATTCTTATCTCTAACAAATTATAAAGTAAAGAAGGTCGCAACCAATAAAATATATAGAACCTTATTCGTGTTAATAATAATTCGTGTTGAAATGAATAATTTAGTAAGCAAACTGAAGGTAAAAACTAGTTTCTTGGATCTCTAATGAAATTAATATATGTTCGTAACTATATTACAGGTACAACACAACTGCTTGCCTTATATAAGATTGCATTAATAATAATTAAAGTGGTTGAGCTTAAAATGGTTTTGTAATTTTGTTTGTTCTGTCGCTATTTTCAGTTCAATCTATCATATTAACGTGTTTGATATGGAAAATCCACTGAAAAAACATATTTAATTTAATTTCTTGATACCAAACTCCAGCGAGTGAATCGAAGCAGACTATAAAGTGAAGCGAGTGCAATAAATTATTACTACAACTGGTTCTCGATAAGGCTTATCTTGTTGTACTTTCAATATAAGGGAACAGCGGTGTAATCTATGAAATAACCCCTTGGTACAAAACCGAAGCACGCACTAACCAGCTTCTAGTACAAAATTCAATTTAAACGAGTATTTCTTTTCCTTAAAAATTAAAATAAAGCGCGTTTTGCGCTCGAAAGACAATGTCAAGCCGAAACCCAACAGTTGAGTAAATAAGAACCCAAACCCAAGAGCTAAAGAGAGCCAAGGCGGATTATTTCCACGTTGTTTACGTCGCCGAGTCGGCGTGTTGGCAATTTTTGTTATCGCCGACGATTCGCTTAAAGCAACAGCGAATGCAAATGGTTAACGCAATCCCCGCCACGATAATGAGGGAATAATTCTAGCAAAATGTAATATATTACCAATTCCACTGAAGTGTCCCAACCAGTACAACGAATACCGATTAATGAAAGCAAACAATTTTGAGTATTACCCATCCTTATCAGTAATTAGTTACAGTCCCACAGCACATGGCCCGGTAAAAATTGTTGGCATTAATCGACTGTTGCCGTTGCCACAATTTCTGGGGCAGGTCATTTAACCCGCCTCGGCAGCACTTTCATTAGCATAGGCATTCTAATTAGCTAGCGGTTGTCGGTAGACAAAACCTGATTCCCTCTTGTGATGAGGTAATAGAACTGGGGGGGCATATCGGAACGCTGATCTTCCATGCTGGGAGTAATTACCGCGAATCAAAAACAAATTATTGGCCTGAACAACTCACAGAACTGTCACTAGAATAGGTATTTTTCCATAGTTTTTGTAGATTGGATGCGGATCATTTGGAAACCGCAGGTCAGATGCTGTCCACATGTCAATCGCCCAGAATTTTCAATCATGTGCAGTTCCACGAAGGCAGATGGCAAGCGGGCAGCATGAAATTTCTAATAATACGAATGGACATACATATGGGCATGTTCCGCGCAGTGCTATCACATAAAACAATCTTTACGGGGCGTGGGTTTTTGTGTATTAAAAAATGTTTAAGCAAAACATGTGTACGGGGAAACCTAATTATTGCCCAGGGACTCATTTGGCATACTCCCAATGCTTTATAACTTGGAACTAGCGGTGGAGTTTTTAAGCAATTCTTATCAACAAATTAAGGAATTGAAAACGAAATACAATCAGGAACCCCGAGAGTACTATAAATAGCGGGCAGCCTACGAGAACTAGGAAACAAGTCAATAAAAAATGTTTGAATGCTTTCCACAAGGGAGAATTCTGAATGCTCTTTTAGGTTAAACGTTTAGTGTCAACAATTCAATAATGAGAAACACTTTGGTATTATTAAAAGAGACATTTGGGAAATTATTTCCAAATAATATGAGTAAACATTTAGATGCCAAAGCAATAAGAAATGTTTATACCTTATGTCAGAGGCACCCGCCAACCACTTTAATCGTTTTGATAGTAACCCGCATTAACGAGCCACTCTTTTGGTCATTGTGACTCACGTCAATATATGTATCTGGCTGAACTCTTACGAGTTTCATAATGTGAAGCTATTCCACGGCAAGATTAACTCGTTGTTGCCAATGAAAATCAATACGTCATGCTGATAAATATTAGAAATATTCATTAAGCTAGACGGGAGGGACAAAGGGCTCCACCAAAGTACCAACCACCCACTACAGGAAGGGTATGAGCAACTGGTGGTGGTATCGCGGCAACACTTAATTGGAGGAATTGTGTGCCGGAGAACGACTGTCGAGATTGCGTATATATGTATATACGTGGGTCTGTTATCAGGCCTCTAGGCACCGTACAAAACATAACGCGATGAGAGTGAAAATAATAGAGCACCAGAGTAGCGGGAGAAAGATTCTTCCTATCCTACCGACAACATACATATGTGCGATGAGCTCATCGATCCGCATGTTTGTGAAACGCATTTCGCACTTTAAATTGCGAGTGCAACGCAGCCTGGGGAACTGGAACACTTCTTCCAGTGTGAGAAAACTATCCTATAATTGGGGATTCTATATTTAATGGTTTAGCTATTTATACGCGCAGGTTAAGGCTGAATTTGCAATGCAAATTACAACGTTTTTGTAACTTTAATGAGTTTTTGAGGGATTTGCTTGCTTATCGTATGACAAGTATGAAGTGAATTTTGAATTATTTTTTACTGTTTCAAATAGCCTTGCATATAGAGTTTCATGTAATAGAATGCCAACGTAAAAACTTGTGATGGATGTTCGACTGAATTTCTGAGCCCTATTTGCTAACCCAATACTGGTAGGAAATTCCCTATAGAAAATAGGCTACCATAATAAACAACCTACTTCTTAATTTTACACATGTTTCAAGTCCCACACTCTGGAAAACTCGGAAAATGGGGGTGCAGTGGCAAATTGAAAACCGTTAAGTGGTGGGCGTAATTACCATCTGCTATTGTCCAGCGTATTTCACTGGTCACCGGATCGATGGCCGTCAGTCCGCCACCCAGTGTGGAGAACACCATGAGGGCCTCTTCGTCCCGGGCGAGGTCCGTGCAGTCCTGCGGTGGGGAGGAAAAGGTGGCTTACTAATATGACCAACATATATCGGCGGCGTGATGAAATATTAATTGATAGGCCTACTGTCCACCACCCTTAGTGGGTCATGCGTACCGCCCCTATATCCGTGTTTTCACGCCACTCACCGTCTTGCCATCCTCGCCGCTGCTCACGACTTCTGCTGAGTCGGTTTGTTTTGCTTTGGCAGTAGCTGATGCAATATGCCCGCTGGCCAACAAGAAAAACACGCAACAATAAGCCACAACGCAGAATCTCATTTTGCAAAACAGTGTGCGCTCCGGCAGCCGGTCGGGGGTGGGTGGGGTAAGAAGAGCGTGAGAGAGAAGGGCCGTGAACAAATATTTGCGATTTCCGTTCCGTTTTCAATTGCACTTGCAGTCACTCTTTGTTTGTTGTTTCTGGCATGTTATTGCCTCTTTATTGCTTTTAATCTGGGGACACTTTTGCAGCTCTAGCTGGGTTTAGCATAAAATTTTCTTCGCACTCGCGTTCAAAAAATTCCATTATTCGCCATTGTTGAGTAGTTTGAGTGGTATGACCGGTGGTTGGGTTGTAGAAATATGCTTTATTTGTGGCGGTGTGACCATAGGTTGCTACGGAAAAATTACCATTCAGAAAAGTGGCTGTAGTGGCAACACTAAAACATTATCGATAGTGTGTTCGATAAATTACACAATGCGGCTTGTTTTTACGGGTAATTTTGTTTTTAAACGCCTACTCCACACGAATGTCGGCGGGAACACTGCCAAACAGCAACCGCGCAACCTCAAGGGCCGCAGCAAAAGCTCCCAGGAGTGGCTCACCCGACAGTTGGCCGATCCGTACGTGGAGAAGGCCCGGATGATGAACTACCGCTGCCGGAGTGCCTTCAAACTGCTGGAAATCGACGATAAATATGGAATCCTGAGACCTGGAGACACGGTTTTGGACTGTGGAGCTGCACCAGGCAGCTGGACCCAAGTGGCGGTGGAGCGGACCAACGCGAATGGTAAACAGGAGAAAGCTCCGACTGGGGCAGTGTTCAGTATCGACCTGTTGCACTTCCATGCGGTGCCCGGAGCCACCATCTTCGGCGGCATGGACTTTACCAGCTCCAAGGCTCAGCAGCGGTTGCGGGAATCCCTGAACGAGCGAAGGGTCAACTGTGTGCTCTCCGACATGGCACCCAATGCCACCGGCGTGCGGATGCTGGACCAGGAGAGCATTACGAGCCTCTGCTACGAGGTGCTCCGCTTTGCATTGGCCATGTCTGCGCCCCAGGCCCACCTGGTAGTTAAGGTGTGGGATAATGGAGACGTACCGAAGCTGGAGCGCGACATGCTGCGCTTTTATGAGAAAGTGAAGCGTGTTAAACCGCGTGCCAG
This sequence comes from Drosophila bocqueti, assembly GCA_018151655.1. Classification (NCBI taxonomy): domain Eukaryota; kingdom Metazoa; phylum Arthropoda; class Insecta; order Diptera; family Drosophilidae; genus Drosophila; species Drosophila bocqueti. The sequence goes on from JAECXF010000001.1 coordinate 24,613,636, forward strand.
CCGTGGTGACTCTGCGGAGCACTTTCTGGTGGCCAGAGGATTTATGGGGCCTGTAGACAGTAGTAGCTAATTTGTTTATTACATTATAATTATTATATTCATAAAAACTTTGTTATTTCTAAGATTTGTTGAGTTTTTAATGGATAATGAAAAGATCAATGGGGGGGTCTTTATAAACAACGGACGAACGAGGAAAAAATGTTCCCAATCTCTTACGAATTTATTTTATAAAATATGTAACCAAAAATCGCGTATATTATTTTTAAAACTCAACATTATTTATTCAAGGTAAGAATTTAAAAATAAAGGAGTAAGAATGCCAAATGTTAAGACGCCACACCTACGATTATCTACCTCCTAGTGCTTGTAGTGAGTGAGATGGTTGATCATCTCGTATAGCCAGTTGGGTTGATCGTGCGGAGCCATGTGGCCAGCATTACGCACCATGATCTCTACCAAGTGTCCGGCATGCTTCACATAACCAGCCACCTCGTCACCGATGCGCCAGATCTCTCGAGGAGCCACTTTGTACTTGTCAGAGCCCGGGAACTTGAGGTTCTTGAGGTAGTTACGAGTCAGTGGATAAGCCACAATTATGTCCAATTGGCCACTGTAGATGCACACAGTGTAGTGGGCCAGAAGTTCTGCAATCCAGGGAGCCACGCTGTCCATGACATCCTTCTTTAAGTGGATTTCCACCTTGTTTTCCTTGTCCAAATCATGGAACGGTTTGTTGCCTACATGGATGGCTCGACGAGTGGCGCCCGCCTGTAGGAAGTCGCCCAATCCGGCGCCATCGTCGTCGTGCGTCTTCAGGTAGTTGTAGTACCAGTTGTAGCCCGTAAGGTTACTGAACAGAGAGCCGTTGGTTAGGTCCCCGTTGATCAGCGAGTCAAAGACGTCAAAGGCGCACTCCATGTCATGCTTCTCAATGCAGGCGGCCCCCTTCGCCTCGGCTTCGTGGAAACTCTGCAGACCATTGTCATCGATTAGGCCCAATTGGTAGAGATAATCGCCGTACTTGAGCTGGTGAAGCGGATCCGAGAGTCCGTTACCGATGGCCACGCCCTTCAGGGGGACATAGACGCGCGTCTCGATGGCATTCTGCACCTTGTGAATGTGGTAAGCCAAGGCCGGCACATACTTGCCGGCATAGGATTCGCCTGTGACCCAGAACCCAGTAGAGTTGCTCCATTCGAATAGCTCGTACAGCTGCATCACGGCCTCGTGAAGATTGCGGCCTACATCCTTCTCGTTCTTGGCGTAACCAGCATCATTGTCGGTGAAACTGAAGCCGGTGCCCACGGGATTGTCAATATAGATAAGGTTGTGAGTCTTGCTCCAGGTGCAGTTACGCCTCTGCGGTTTTCCATGGCGGTCCAACTCGATGGGACCGTTTTCCGTAAACAAACCAAACAGGGAAGAGGCTCCTGGGCCGCCCTGCAGCCAGAGAACAACAGGAGCATATTCCGGCTCCTGCTCGGCAGGGAAGTACCAAAAGAACATGTTGGAGTTAAAGCCGGGATCCACTGTCAGGTAGCCAGAGTAGCTTTCAACGCCATGAAACTGCGATCCGATGACGCGGGCCAGCTTCTGCACCTCCGCCTTTGGCATGGAGGCATTGTTGATGAGCGGCGTGAGGAAAAGAGGCTCACCGGGATCGACGCCGTCTTCGTAATATCGGTATCGAGGATACGGATTGATAAAGCTCCTTCTATAGGTAGGGCGCTCCCCATCTCCCTTGGCACTGCATAAGGCAACTATGGCCGCCACAATTAAAAATGCGCAATGAGTTGCAATATTCATCGTTCGGCTGTTCTGCTTGAACTGAAGAGAGGCGGAATGGTCAGCGATTGCTTTGCTTTGTTTCAGCGTCGAAGGGTTTACGCCCCGACCTACTCACCGATCGGCTGATAAGTACATATATTTAGTTTTTTATTACAAATAATCACAGCTCTTGTCTCTTTTTCGCAAGCCGGCAGAAATACGTCGACTACGCAATTATTTCCAGTGTAGCCGTAGCGGTCGATTCGAAGGGCTGCCAGGCCTTCCGAAAATATCAGTTCTAATTGAACTTTGATTTTAGATGACTATCGAAATATATATCGAATATATCGAACACGAGGTGTTTTTCTTGAATTTTGTGAAGGCATTTCCCCGTGATCAGCCGAGCGGCGTCAACCACCACTAAGATTGTAAGTACCAAATTGCAAATTTCAAAAAAAATTTTAATGTGAACGGTCTTTCGGACGAATTCAAGCCCTTGACAGCCAGCGTAAAGTCAAGAATGCTGGAATTCCCCTGATCTGGAATCCTAAGCATTATTTGACTATTTCGTAAAGTCTCTACGTAGTATTCCTTTGAATTACATCAATCAAGAATAAATTCCCATTACATCAGAAATTCAGTGTGCTGAAAGTGAAACCATTGAAAACATCGACGATAGCCGACGATCTGGCAACACCCGGTCTATTTGCGTCAAAATTTTTGTAGGAGCAGCTGTCTTGACCAGCGCCAAACAGGAGTTTGACCAACAATATAACACAGAAGCATCAACATGTCAATCGGCGACACACTCGAGTACATCACCTTGGGCAATCCTGTCAGCAGGATGGCCATCTCGACCGGATCCGCCTTGCTCCGCACTATTGTAAACTTCCTGGAGTTCTAGGCTCCCCCAGGCTCTAGGCACTAATTCTCATTTCTCGCTTGCAGGGATTGCGTCCAAAGCAAATTTCAGTGAAGGATTCTGTCATGCCGATCCAACCGACCATACATCAGTACGTGCATCCTCATGGTTCGTTGTACTGCCTCGCCGGCAGTCACTACAATTTCGTGCGGCTAGCCGGGATTGGCGGAGCGTCGGCTATTTTCATGGGCGCCTACTGCAAGTACATACTGAAGGATGTCGGCGACCCCAAAGAGCAGCAGGACTCGCAGGCTTTCGCTGATGTAGCCAATCGCATCCACTTTCTGCATTCCTTCGCCTTGATGGCAATGCCCCTGGGCCACTTCCCAGTGCTCGTAAGTATAATAACAAGATCGCAAAGAACAAAGAACAGTTACACAAAACCAAAAAGGAAAGGAATTCATCTTCGGCACGCCGAAGTTTGTATGCCCTTGCAGTTTCGCAATTAAATAATTGAAAATCCCTTAAAAAAAAAAAAAGAAAAATATGATAAATTAAATTTTGATCAAATTGTATAATGGAATATTTTGTATACTTTATATTTTCCTATAACTTTCGTTCTTTTGTCAGATACATATATAATAATATCGATTTTTTTTAATTAATTTTTAGTAATTTCCTATTAGAGGTTTCCGATATAATCGTCCGATTTGGCCCGTTCCGACTTCATGGAGTCAAAGGTTCATTCAAATATGTAGCTTTGAATTTAATGAACAAGTTTTTATTATTTTAAAATGAATGAGAAGTCGTTACAAAAAAGGAAAGTTGTACCTTAATATTTAAATTTAAAATATATTACCAAGGCAATATGATGTTTCCTTATTAGGACACTTATTGTCTGTGGATTTGTGCACCCCCAAAAAATCCCAACACGATGTAATCAATCTGGATCGTGTTTGGTTTATTTGTAAAGCTTTTGTTTGATGGTTTTGTTGTTTACATAAACTCTGTGTAAAGTTAGATCTCTGAACGGAATTTATAACAACTCGCGTTACTCTCGAATCGAAATCGAAACTCCAACAATCGTATAATTGACATCCTGCTTAGCTAGTCTAATGCGCTGATTGACATTACAAAAATTGAGCTATGAATGAGTTGGGTTTCTGCTTCTCGCCTTCTTTCTATATTTTTATACATATTCATGTATAATAGGTATGCGTACGTTTAGGAATATTCATGATGTATATGAAATGTTTTCAAAGCTAAAGCTAAATGTTCAACAACCACTAATTGCAGCTTACAAAGTAATTTTCAATACCACGATACACTTGTATACTTGCATTAATTGGGTTAATTCTTAGTTTGTTTTTTTTTTGTGATATGGAGCAGGTTCATAGCTGATATGGGTTTGGGGTTGTGTAGGAATTTCCTTAATTTCTCTCTTTTTCAATATTAAACATTTGTATTTAAAAATGTACCAAAAAGGCATAGATTCTTTTGTTTCTTGGTTTGCTATTATTTTGTAATTGATTTTTCCTTTTTATCAGCCTTATTCGATAAGTAAAATATGGAGCCTGTTTTGCGCCCTCTTGTTGCTCGAGTTAAAGCCAACGACTAAAGCTAACGTCAAAATATGCACACAAAAATATACTAGGGGGGGCCTGTTCCGGAATTGTCTTTAATTTTAAATGAAATCAATTGAATTCTTCCGTAAAAAAGGGATATAACAATTTTCGGGTTAATATATATGGAGCACAATTTTCTTGCATCTTAAAATTTTCGGTATTTATATTTTTGTACCCTTTAAATTCTTTGGCTCAAAGGTTTTTATATAATTTAAAAATCAAAAAATCTGGTTTGGAACAGGCCTGTGTGACATGTGAATATTGTGAGTAATTGTGTTCACTTTCTCCCCACAGACTGGCACATTGATGGTAGCGGGCACGGTGCTGTTCAGCGGTTGCATGTATTACCGCGCTTTAACTGGAGAGAAGCGACTGCAGCCGTACGCGACCGTTGGAGGATTCTGCCTAATGGCAGCGTGGCTGTCCCTGGTCTTCTAAGGAGGAGCGCGGGCCGACTTATTTATATCTTATATATATACAGCACATACCGAACAGCTATGTCGTCGGGAGGCAACTAAAGCTAGGCCAAGTTAAACATACGTACATCAGCTAGAAATGATAGATACTTTTGCCTGCGTGTTGCTCTGTCAGTAATAATAATATAGTACGGCAAATACATACATATTGTTGTAGTTTTAAAAGTAATCTCTAGGAGGGCTTTGCAGCTAATGGAAGATACTTTTTGTGTTAAATGCGTACAATTTCTTAGAGTATATAACAGTTTTGCGCCAAATGTGAAATAAAAACGTTAATGGATTAACAAAAGAACCAACCGAGCTGTTACATTTATTGTATACCTGTACATTAATAAATTACTATAAAAAACACACACATATATTAATACTAGGCGTAACATTTCATAGAATTCTTCGTCTTTTTTTTGTTTTGTTTTTAGGGATTGTTATTGTCGTTTTACTGGAACACATAATACAAATGCAATGCGACCTTTTGAAGGCCACTGCAAAAAGTTCAGCTAAAATTAATTATTGCACAGTTTTCATTACATTTCCTCTATTCTTTTAAGGTATAAAAACATTGGTGATGTACACCAGCACAATCGAATCAGGAGGGGGTTTTAGCTTATTATTATCATCATTCAAAATATTCTGAAAGCAAAGCCTAAGGATCACTGATTGAACTGTGCTGGTGGACGCCGCCATAGACTCCTCCGACCTCAGCTTATTGTCTTGCTGTTTGATTTCCCATCGTTTGTTTCTTAGTTTTATACACCTGATAACTCTAACAATTAATTTGATTTGTACATTAAAATTGTATAAAATTCGTCGGCGGCTGCTCAGTGCGGATGTTTGCTGCTGCTGCTGCCGCCGCTGCTACTGTGCTATCCTAATAACTTCTGCTTCGAGGCCTCCGCAAAGAGGAAGGTCTTCTGAATGCCCGCATTGGCCGCTGGATGATTCGTAATTGGTTCCAGTATCTTAAGTATGTAGTCTTTGAAGGCTTTCGGAACGGCGAAATGTCAAGAGTCCTTCTTGAGCCGCAGGTTCTCCTCATGGGCCTGAGAAGTTAGAGAAGTGAGACAAATGCTCGAACGGTCTTTTCAGAGTTTAGCACCCACCTTTTGTGCGACTTTGAGCAGCGCATCGAATGTGGCGTCACCCGTTTGCTTCACCATGCTGTGGAACACCTTCTGCTCGCTGGTTGTGAGCAGCTCGAAAGGCGAGCCGAACTCCACCGCCCTGCCGGCATCCATGACCAAGACTTTGTCGGAATCCATTACCGTGTGCAGGCGATGGGCTATGGTGAGCACTGTGCAGTCCTTGAACTTGTTCCTAATCGTGGTCTGGATGAGAGCATCCGTCTGCGGGTCCACGTTGGCCGTTGCCTCGTCCATCACCAGGATTCGATTCTCGCGAAGGATGGCCCTGGCCAGGCACACCAGCTGTCGCTGACCCACGCTGAAGTTGGTGCCGCCCTCGGAAATCTTGCTTTGCAAGCCACTGGGCAAATCGGCCACCACATCCTTGAGCTTCACCTCCTCCAGGGACTCCCACAGCTTGGCGTCGCTGTACTCGTCAAAGGGGTCCAGGTTGTAGCGCATTGTGCCCGAGAAGAGCACCGGCTCCTGGGGAATAATGGAGATCTTGCTGCGCAGATCGTGCAGGCCCAGATCGTTGGTGTCGCGCCTGTCGATCAGGATGGCGCCCTCGTTGTAGGACAGTCGGAAGAGGGCGTTGATCAGTGACGACTTTCCGGCACCAGTGCGTCCCACGATGCCCACCTTCTCGCAGCCTTCGATGGCAATGTTCAGGGATCGGAGCACATAGTCAGCCGCCTTGTCGGGGAAGTATTTCAGCGACAGGTTGTCGAACACGATCTTTCCGTCCTCTGGCCAGTCCTTCGGCGGCTTCTTCTTCGGCTGCGACTCAAAGTCACCCTCCGGCTCCAGGTCTTCGTACTCCACAACACGCTCCACCGCCGTCATTGTGTTCTCCAGCTCTGCCGACTGTCGCATGCCCCACTGCACCATGCCGGTCATGCCCATTGCCTGGGTGATGGCCAGGCCCACATCTCCGCCGTTTTCCGGGGAGAACAGGAAGAAGCTCATCGTGATCACGGCGATGTAGACGACGCACACACAGTCCAGCCAGTACCCGAAAGCTCGGCTCGTGGCCAGGAACATGTAATAGCCGGAGCTGTGCATGTCCTGGTAGTTGTCAAACTCCGCGATCAGTTCCTTCTGCGCTCCAAACGCTCGAATGGTTGCCAGGCCGTTGAGGGAGGCACTCAAGTGGGAGTAAATGGGTGAACGGGCTGTGGATGGAGGCGGTATTAAAAGGTGTAAATCAAATAAACAAATAAATTATTGAATATAGCCAAAGGTTTTCCACTTACTGACAGCTTCAAGACGCTTCACATCTCGGGACGTGTTCAGATAAAAGACTCGCAGTATGTAGAAGATGATGACCAGGAAAACGGTGGCCAGGATATACCAGACATTGACGATGCACAGGACGACCACGATACCCACGATGGCGAGGAAGATCTGCATAACGTCCATCATGACGGACGGCAGTATCTCGTCCACTTGTCCCAAGTCCTTCGAAAAGCGGTTCAGGATACGACCAGAGGGGTTCGTGTTGAAGAAGTGCATTGCTGCCCGGGTCACGCCTTGGAACATGGTGTTGTGCAGAGTCGTGGAGCTGCGCATGGCTAGGTAGAAGAAGAGCATACTCCGAACCAGGGAGAAGACGATCACGGATACGTTGATGCCAGTGAAGTAGTAGATATCTATGGGGTCTGTGTCTGCGTTGATGCGGGTTTCGGGGAATGCGCGTCGCAGACGGGCCATAAATGTGTCTCGTTCGGCTTCGCCGTTCTTGTTGACCCTGAAATTCATTGAATTAAACGTTAAATACAAATTAATTATAATGGTTCGGTGTACTCACCAGTAAGACAGGAAGATATCACCACCAGACGCCAGTACCTGGGCACCGATACAAAAGAAGGCAAACACAATGAACAGTCCGTAACCATTGGCCCCAAAGTACTTCTTGTAGAGCTTCATTCCGATGCGACCTTCCACGCGTGCCTCCTGCGTCTGCATAGGCGACTCCGCTGCCAAAGACTCGGCGGTGGACTCCATGGACGAGATGCTTCCGTGTCGGTCTCGCAGCTTGCTATTCTGCCGGGAAAGGCTCTTCTTGTCCGGCGCATCGCCGGCGCCCTCGTCCTTCTTGCTAGGATCCGTCAGCATCTGGGCAAAGTCCAGACCACTCTTGCACATGGACTCGTAGGTGCCCATGGCGCTGATCTTGCCCTTGTCCATGATCACAATGACGTCGGCCTGCTCCAGGAACTGCAGTTGGTGGGTCACCAGCAACACGATTTCCTCCCGCAGGAATCCCCGCATGCACTGGTCGAACAAATGGCGGCCTACGTGCGTGTCCACGGCACTGAGGGGATCATCCAGCAGGTAGATATCCGCCTTTCGGTACACAGCTCGGGCCAGGCTGATGCGCGCCTTCTGACCGCCGGAGAGCGAGGCTCCCCGCTCACCCACAATGGTCTTGTCCGCATACGGCAGCAGCTCGAAGTCCCTCTCCAGGGCACACTTCTTCACCACGGTGCGGTAGCGGTGCTTGTCCATGGGCAGTCCGAAGAGAATGTTCTGACGCACGGTGCCGGTGAAGAGCCACGGCTCTTGGGATGCGTAGGACAGAGTGCCGTTGACCTTCACTGATCCCGAGTCCGGGTTCAGTTCACCCAACACAGCCTGGATCAAGCTGGATTTGCCAGAGCCCACTGGCCCAATGACAGCGACCAGTTGCCGGGGCTTGAACTTCAGGGAGATGTTGTCCAAGGTGTTGTCCGTGCTCTTCTGATCCCACTTGGCCTTCAGTTTGCTGATGTTGATACCTGGCTCCGCTGCGCTGCTGCGTCGGCCCTCCGGCTTTAGGACTCCGGTGGCCTGGGCCAGAGCCGGATCGGCGATAAGGCCCGATTTGCCCTGCTTCTGCTCGTCCAGATCCTCCGACTTGTCCCGCACCCTGGTCTCCTCGTGCAGCATGAAGGTCTGTATACGCTTGATCGAGACCAAAAGCTCCGCGAACTGCGAGATGCCCATGGGGAAATAGACGGTCATGGTGTTGCGCAGGATATTGTAGTAGGCGGTGATCACAAAGGCCTTCTCGGCGGTCAGCAGCTTTCCCAGCAGCACAAAGCCCACCAGGCTCACGAACACCGAAATCCTCGTCACAAACATAATGAAACTCTGCAGCGTGCCTCGTATGTAGTTCACATTCCGGATGGCATTCATCTCCTTGGTGCGCACATAGTTGATCATTTTACTGAATGGGATCTCCCAGGCGTACATCTTGATCACCTGGATGCCGGAGATGATCTCGTTCATCATGCGCACCCGCTCATCCGTTCTCAATGCAGTTTTTAATCGCAGCACCGATGTCTTCTTGCCCAGATACGCCTGCAGCGGGATAAAGAGCAACATCACAGCCACGCCGAAGAAGGCGGAGATCCCGATCTGTAAGAAAAAAAAAGGTTTCTTTAATAGCAGGAAAATATCTATAGTCTATTTAAGCTATCATTAATTTCACAATGTTTTCTTTTTTAACAAGCAACTTGACTCGAGTTCAGGAAGCTTTGCTCTTCTCTTTAGTGGCAAACAGCGTTCTTGATAGATAACCTACCTCCCTGTACATGAGATATGTGATAATGCCAATCTCCACGGGACCCAGCCATAAATAATTCATGTGGATGACGGAGACATCCAGCCGGCCCACATCGTTCGAGATGAGATTGACCACCTGACCGATGGTGGTGTCGCCCAGTGCCGTTCGACTCAGGCGCAGCGCCTTCCGATATATCATGCCTGCAGGGCGATCATTATTCATGTGTCACAATAAAGAACCATAGTCTGCTCCAACTCCAACTCCAACTCACTTGTCATGGCAATTCTGGCCTTCATGCCGACGTGGAACATGCCCAGCATGTAGGGATGCATAAAGAGCACGTTGAAGGCGCTGGTCAAGATCACGCCCAGGGCGTAGAGATAGGCCTTTGTCTGGTTTTCGCCCTCTTGGTTGGCCGTGTCCGCATAGTAGGCCACCAGCCGTCCCAGGAACAGCGGCTGGGTAACGCTGTAGGAACAGGGATAATAAATAAATAAATCATCCAGAAATCTGCCAGTGGGCGGGGCCAGGCAGCTTACCGGAAACCGATCTCCAAGATAAAGAGCACCAGGCCTAGGGTGGCCAGGCGCCAGCCGAACACGTTCATCGAGGCCTTCAGCAGGCTGGGGGTCTTCTTCTTCTTGCGCTTTTTCTCCACCTCCCTATCCCACGCCGCGCTCAGCTTGCTGCCCAGGTGATCTGGAAAGCGCGGAGATTGAGATATCAACAAGGTGCACCCAGTGAAGGCGATAAATTATTTCTGGTGATGCCAAGATGCGTTTGAAGATGCTTCCAAAACAAACAACTAAGAATAGAGTTCAATTGTGCGAATTGTGCGAAGGAGATTCGTTCTTTTGCGTTGAATTAAAATGCATTTCCCAGAACAATAAATATTATTCATAATCTATTACATCAGGTTTGGTAGATGCTCGGTCCGAGATATGCTCAGATACAAAACAGAGATATCATGTTCTATTTTTGATCTTGTCATCTTTTCAATTGGCTGTGAAATACTCCTTATCATTTTATGGAACCCCTAAATGGGTAGTATAAAGATTTGTTTGAAGGTTCTGTGTTAAACCCATATAATTACTGTTATCTGTTTAATGATAGGAGTGACTTCGTCATCGGCTTGGTAAGAATATTTGAATATGTTTTGTCAAGCTTTTTCGCGCTTACCACAGAGCTCTTCGGTAATCTTTGATGCCGATCGGACTACAACATATTCTGACACTAGCTTCTTACAGATTGCTTACAGATTTCGGTTTTGGCTTTAGGCTTAATGTAGGAGGACTTCCTCATCATCATCCACATTCAGTCAAGCTCACAAACAAACCACTATATAAGGTTGCGCTACTGTAGTTGAGAACTAAAGTCAATTGCTTTATCATTGCAGCCATAACCGTGGGCCATAAATCCAGCGAATTGTCAATGGTGGTGCTTTGGTTCGACCGTGAATTATGGCTGGCAACAAAGGCAAATCCCGGTCAGCTGCCAGCTGCATTTGCTCCACTCGATCTTATCTGCCAGGAGAATCCCCTTACCTCCCTTTGGGGGGCGATTGATTCCGGCACTTCCGCACTAAAGCCTTGAGGGCTTAGATAGCACACCGATTAGGAGGAATCGAAACAAAAGCTTAAGCTCCTCAGTCGCCATTGTTGACTCTCAAATATATAAATATTTGTCCAGATATGATGTCTATGCTATTATTGTTTGAATTGCATAAGTCCAATGGCTCGATCCACTCAATACAGTATCTCTAGGTGCCCATTTATTATAAGTCTATAAGTAAATAAGCCTGAGATAGCTAATTGCGTATATATCGGGGGAGTTGAAAAAGTGTTATCAATTATATTCGGCAGTAAATTCAATTAATTGCGGCGAACGGACGCTGTCAAAGATATCAGAGTTGTCAGAGATTTGAATGGGGAAATCAAAGGTCTAAAAGTGACAGAGATTGGATATAGCATAAGTCAGTGAATGATGGTGCAGAATGTGCGTATCCAAGGGCTATCTTATCGCCCGGATTATAGTTCCGCTTGAAGATCTCAATGAACGAGTAATGCCATAAAGCAATAAGCCAGACACGAGTGATATGCGGGAAATCTAATCGCCACTTCCCCATTTCAAGAAGAGGTGGGCCCTGCAATGCTCGCCAGGTCCTTCGAGGTTTGGAGAAACGGAATAACCGAAAGCCGTTTCGGTCAGCAAAAATGGGCGCATGCTAAGCCGTATCTAATCGCAATGGTCGGGCGCCTTGAAGTGTCTCCCGGGCACTTCATTTGCGGAGTGTCTGAATGCTATAGATAGTGTGGTAAATATGCGGCTTTGCTGATTATATAAATTACAGCCCACAGACCAGAGCCCGCTGGCGGCAAGGAAGCGACCGAGACGGTTCGGCTATCGGGAATTTCACACGCGACTAATGTCCATCTTCAGGGCCCACTTTACCGTTGGCCAAAGGGCAGTGAAATCGAAACTCGATCATTGCACCCGAGGACGTGGTGGAAAGCGTGCCCGGCCCACTTATGAGTCACTTGCACCTATGGCCGCCCACGTTCCATCCTCGTTGAATCTATGGCCACATGACGTCACGTATGGCTTAATCTCAGCTACGTGCTGATAAGAGCAAACTCCTTGAAACTAAATGAACTTATCGAAAGAACTGGCTAAGCGATTTCCATTTAATAATTCAATTAATTTGATTATCGACTGGCCAGCAGATAGAGCCATAAATTATCTTGCACCCGATATCCCAGCCCCTTATACTTATTATGCAAGGCACGGCGGCCAAAAGGTCTGCTCTTCCGTGTACTTTAGCACTAAAGCGCAATTACTCACGAATCTTTTTTGGGGGAACAATGGAGGAGGAGTCCAATCCAACCCAAGCCGAAACTCACCTGATTTATGCTCTTGCAGGGCCCTATATAAATCGCTCTCATCCAGGGTCTTCTTGCGTCCCTTAAAGAATGTGGGCATGGCGAAGCTAAAGGGTTGTGAAGGTATTATAGGTATTAAGAATTAAAAAGTTTACATAAAAGTATATGGAAACTCACCAGAACATCAGGGATGAGAAGATGTTCGACGTCTCGCGCGGATTCTCCGGCAGTTCATCGGCTTTCATTGACTGCATTTTGTTCGTGTGTGTGTACTAACTCTATCGATTTCCTAGGACATTGGTCGGGTCTGTGTCCGGGGTGCCGGTTGTGCTAAAAGAAGGATATTGCCATTAATCAGACAGAAAAGATTAGCAAGATGTTCGATTAGTTCCAGTTCCAGTCCCACATGGTTTACGGTTAATGGGTTCGAGTCTAAAAATTGTGGACGAACGATGACTCTGTGCTTTTGTTCTTTTACTATTTCAGCTATTTTTATTAGTGGTTTGTTTTCGTTTGGCGCGATAAAAGCAGTAAAAGTAGTAAACATGGCCCGTATATGTTTTTTTGTTTGAAATCAAATTGATGCACAGGAATTTCCTTGGGATTACTTTAAAATGATTGGACCGCAGTCTCACTAATGGCGAGTTTTATAATTGAGTTATGCTTAAAAATTAGTTATTAAGTCACTCTTTTTTAAAATCTTTAAAATATTTAAATTTAATATTAAAACTTTTGAAAATTAGATAAATGTTTATCATTTATCTTTAAACACGACGACTGTTTTCATAATCAAATGATGTCACTTTTGCGTTATTAGAATTTGTCAATTGGTAGAATCCTTTTAATCTTTTCGTTTTGAAAACGACAAGTACTAAAATTCACTTTTCCACCTCGAAGCAGCGCACAATTAGTAATGGGAAAATCCTCCAAGTCAATAACTCACGAATATAAGTAGCTTTCCACCTTGCGTGGATAAGTCGGCAGCTTCTCGCGACAAATTAATGGCGATCGCCAGGTGCGAGGGGGCCTTATATAGGCGCCGGAACTGCACCTTACTCTCTTTCCCACTCTCTAATCAAGAGATCGCCGGAGAGCAGACCGCAGATAAACGATGCGAGCAGGAGCAACAACACTCCCACACCAGTGCACGACAGCTTTTTGAGAGCGGGAGAGCGACTGCTGCTCCTCTCTTGGGGCTACTGGGGCTCCGCTCCGTTATCACTTGGAGCGCTCTCCTCAGGTGCTCTGTTGTTTATTGTTTATATTTACCTGGGACGCACTGCACTTTGTTGTTACCTTCAGGTTACGGACGCAGCAGGCTGTGGATGCGACGGATGTGGAAAACAAAGTGCGAAGGAAAAACTAAAATCTTCAAAAGTGACGGCAAATCAATAAGACAACAAATGAGACCTCCTATTGCGATACTTTGTTCATGTGCTGGGTGTCTCCCTGCCTCTCTCTGCTTGGCTACCACGAAACTCGGCGAACGGATATAAAATAAAAACGCGTTTTCCTATTTTTGTGCTGAATTTAAAAAATTTGTGCAGAGAAAAACATAAAAACGTTAAACAAGTTCCAGTGCGTGCGCGTCAAATCTGCGCAGAGATGCAAGCGGGCTGTCAGAAGGCAAATTTGGCAGATACACAGTCACACTAGAAAGTATTCGTGCACGAACGTGTTATTGCGTGATTAGGAAATACAAAGTGTTGGAGCAAAGAGAAATATTGTTTAAAATTATTACTGTTTTAAAATGACGTCTTGGTACAAAAATATTTATTTGTAATTGTGGGAACCAGCACCACGATGCTGAGAGAGGATGGACGGCTCTCTCTCTCTTTCTCTCACACACTTTACTTGACTGTACTCTTTTGTTATACATACTTAATTCGTAGTTATTAGTCTGACTTTGACTTTGGAAGCAATCACATCGAAGTGTAATAAATAAGTTGACGATCTAAATTGTGGTTGTGTTATTCTTTAAAAGTACAGGTTGTTACATTGGCGACGAGGTAAAAAAAAAACACTATGAAATTAAACTAAAGCGAAGGAATAAAAACATAATTAATGAAATAATCGTGTGCAAGTATGTATGTGTGCAAGCGATTTCTGCAAAGCCCCGTTGTTTTTTTTTTCTTTTCTTCGGTTCTTTTGCGTTTTGTTCTTCGTTTCTTGTGTGAGACACAAGAACACACACATACATGCAGGTGTACACAAAGCAACGGAATTGGTTGCAGATCAGTGCATATACACACACACAGACGTGTGCATGTGCATTTTTAACATAAAATTCTATATGACAGTGGTCAGAGAGGTATATTGTAATGAAAAAAAAAAGAAAAATAACTGTAAATAAAAAAAAAAGATAAGTTTTATCTGACAGTGGTCAGAGGCAAACGGCCGATGAAAATAAAATACACATTAAACAAATGTTTAATAAGAAATAACTATATTATTTGACAGCGGTCAAAGGCAAATTGCCGGTACAGTTATTTAACAAGGGTTGAAAAAAAAAATTCTATCTGACAGTGGTCAGAGGCAATCAGCCGATGAAAATATATATATTTGTATGTATGCATACCGGTGTGTGTACCTGTGCGTATGGACAACCATCTAATAAGCAGTACGTATTTTGCCTGACAGTGGTCAGCGGTCGAGTACAGAGACAGAAAGACAATTTGTGATAACTTACATAGCCAACTATCATACTGCGATTATAGAGTGGGTTTAAGCAAAGAGAAAAAGAATATAATTAAAATAGAAATTACTTGAAAAAAAAAAACCATAAAATTAATTTTTGTTTTTTTTTCTAGACATAAAGCTTGTTCGTGATGGCGGACAGCGTAATAAAACCATTCCTTTGTGAGAATGTGGAGAAGGCGTTACTTCGAGATGAATGGGAGAAGTGGCTCCGAGCTTTCAACATATACCTACAGGTGGAAAGCGTCAACTCGGTAACTCAGAAGAGAATGAAATTATTACACTTGGGGGGCACGCAACTTCAGACGGTTGCATACGCACTACCGGATGCTATAGTTGAATATAATGAAGAAGCTGATAATGACGTTTTCTCCATATTGGTTGAGAAATTAACATCGTACTTTTCTCCCAAACAAAATTCGACGTTCGAGAGACACCTTTTTAGGAAAATATCTCCTGACGAAGGCGAAACAGTGGGGAAATTTATACTTCGACTGCGTCAGCAACTTCAAAAATGCCAGTTTGGTTCCACGAAAGCCGAGATAGAAGAAATATGTCTAAAGGACAAACTTATTGATACTTGGGCTAACTCAGAACTTAAAAAGAAACTGTTAGAGAAAGAACAAACATTAAGTGAAGTTATCAACGCGTGTCAGGTAGATGAAGAAATAAATAAACAGTCACATCTGATGTTTCCGAAACATTTACCAGACACCGTCAATAAAATTTCTAATTGGAAACCACGGAAACTGCATAATAGCGAGTGTGGAAGGTGTGGGCGGTCAGGCCATAAAGAAGATAGTCCCACGTGCCCGGCCCGGCAGATAAAGTGTAACCGGTGCTCTCGGCTGGGTCATTTTGCCAGCAAATGCCGAACGATTCTAAAACGCCCATACCCACAATCGAACGATCAGAATTTCAAGCGCAGAAATATACATCGAATTGAAGATTCAAACCAAGAGGGTAACGAGACAAAGCGGGAACATTGCTTAAAAATACACAGTGACGAGGAACATGAAGAATTGATTACATGCCGAATTGGAGGCGAGAACGTTTCATTAATAATCGATTCCGGCTCCCGGTTCAACCTGATCTCGCAAGACGATTGGTTTGTTTTAAAAACAAAGAATGCAGCAGTTTTCAATGTTCGCGCGAATGCGCATAATCAGTTTAAGGGATATGCCTCGGACGAAATTTTAAATGTTATTTGTGTCTTTGAGGCACCAATAGCGATCAAGGATAATCCGGAACAAATTGCATCATTTTCGTCATTGAAAAAGGACGGCAGTCATTGCTTGGAAGGGAAACGGCTACAAAGCTAAATGTTCTCCGAATGGGGTTACCGGTTAATCACATTGAAATCATAGCGCCGTTCCCAAAATGGAAAAGCGTTAGCGTTAAGCTAACAATAGATCCGGATGTTGACCCCGTAAAACAACCAATGAGGCGAATTCCGGTGGCGTTGGAAGACAAGGTGAATGCTAAGTTAGAAGAAGCACACCGCATGGACATTATTGAACCGGTGAGTGGTCACAGTCCTTGGATCTCCCCGATGGTAATTGCGTTTAAGCCGAATGGCGACATTCGACTATGTCTGGATATGCGACAGGCCAACCGAGCCATTCTTCGTGAAAACTATCCTCTGCCTACGTTCGAATCCTTTATGACTAAATTACGAAATGCCAAATTATTTTCACGATTGGATCTAAAGGACGCATATCACCAGTTGGAACTAGACGAAGCAAGTAGACCGATTACCACTTTCATCACACCTCGAGGACTGTTCAGATACAAGCGATTGATGTTTGGCATAAACGCGGCGCCTGAAATCTTCCAAAGACGGCTCGAGGAACTTCTTTCATCGTGCGAGAACGTAATGAATTATATCGACGACGTAATAATTTTTGGAAATAGCGAACAGGAACATGATGCTGCAGTCGAAAAGGTTCGTAAGGTCTTCAAAGAATATAATATACTCCTAAACGATGAGAAGTGCATTTGGAAGACGACCAAAATCAAATTCTTGGGACACATCTTAACGAATACAGGGATAATGGCTGATCCTGAGAAAATAGCTGCTATCGGTTCCTTTCGAGCACCCAAAAATAAAGAAGAGACGCGGAGTTTCCTTGGCTTGGTCACTTACGTGGGTAAATTTATTCCAGACCTGGCCGATTTGACTGAACCACTGCGTGGGTTGTTAAAAAAGGATGAAAAGTTCATCTGGGGACCAGTTCAAGACCAGGGGTTTCAAAAACTCAAGTCAGCATTAGCTAAAATCCCAAGTCTCTCATATTTTGACCCCAACAATAAAACTAGAGTGATAGCAGATGCTAGCCCTGTAGCTTTGGGGGCAGTATTATTACAATTTAACAATGATCACGAGCCAAAAATAATTGAATTTGCTAGTCGAAGCTTAACCGATGTGGAGAAACGATACTCCCAAACGGAGAAAGAAAGTTTGGCTTTGGTCTGGGCAGTAGAAAGATATTATTTTTACTTACTGGGACTGGAGTTTGAATTAGTGACGGACCATAAGCCTCTGGAGACAATTTTTAAACCAACATCAAAACCGCCGGCACGGATTGAAAGATGGCTGTTGCGCCTCCAGGCGTATAAATTTAAAGTTATATACAAATCCGGGAAGGAAAATATTGCTGACAGTTTATCACGGCTGTGTGAACAGGCATCATCAGAGTGTTACGATATCAAGGGCGAGCACAGCATACTCTTGATAATCAAAAATGCGGTACCCACGTCGATTGAGATATCTGAGTTGGCCGAGAAGAGCATTCATGACGAAGAAATCGTTGACGCAATGATGTGCCTCCAACAGGGTTCTTGGAACTCTGCACTTTCAAGTAAACTGTACCCATTCCGACACGAATTATCAACTGTGGGAACAATTATGTTGAGGGGAGTACGCATTGTTATTCCATCAAAGCTAAGGCAGAAAGTGTTGACGTTGGCACACGAAGGCCATCCAGGCGAATCGGCAATGAAGCGGCGATTAAGAGCCAAAGTGTGGTGGCCCCAAATAGACAAAGACGCCGAAAGATTTGTAAAGGACTGCATGGATTGTACTCTGGTTTCTCGAGCAGCAAATCCGCCGCCGATGAAGAGAACTGAATTTCCGAACGGTCCGTGGCTTGCAGTGGCAACAGACTTGCTAGGGCCATTGCCGAATAACGAATACATCTTAGTCCTAATCGATTATTATTCAAGATATATGGAATTTAAGTTCTTGCGATCTATTACATCGGAGTCGCTTATTGACGCGTGTAAAGAAATTTTCTGTAGACTTGGGTACCCAAAACAGCTGCGAACGGATAACGGTCGACAGTACGTAAGCGCTGAGTTCCGACACTATTGCAAATTATGCGGGATTGAACAAATCACGACGCCTCCTTATTGGCCACAGGCCAATGGCGAGGTAGAAAATATGAATAAAGCGCTCGTCAAACGTCTGAAAATTGCCCATCTGCACAAGAGGAATCTGAAGGATGAGATTCGATCGTTCACGTTCATGTATAACGTCACTCCTCATGGAACTACAGGCACAGCTCCAACTGAGTTAATGTTTAATCGAGTCATTCGAGATAAGATCCCAGGGGTACAAGATTTGGTAGGCGAATTTTCTGATTCAGCGGAAAAAGATAGAGACTGTATCGTTAAGCAAAAGGGAAAGGAAGTTGCAGACAAAAGAAGGGGAGCAAGAGAAGCGGATATCAGAGTAGGAGACAAAGTGGTCCTTAAAAATGTAGTTTTTCCCCACAAGCTTACTCCGAACTTCGACACTACTGAATATGAAGTGGTGGAGAGGAAAGGAAATATAGTGAAAGTAAAGGGGAGGGCCGAACCCTTATGAGGAATGTAAGTCATCTTAAAAGTTTCCGAAACAGAGTACACCGTCCGATGCGCCTAACATTGACCCCTTACCTATGCTTGATGCGGGTCAGTCTCTGGATCCTGGGACACCACCAAGCTTGCCGACCCCGGAAGAGAACGAGACACACGACATGGATGCCCTGAAGCTGAAGCTGGTGAGGAAGGAAGGGATGTGGGAACCAGCACCACGATGCTGAGAGAGGATGGACGGCTCTCTCTCTCTTTCTCTCACACACTTTACTTGACTGTACTCTTTTGTTATACATACTTAATTCGTAGTTATTAGTCTGACTTTGACTTTGGAAGCAATCACATCGAAGTGTAATAAATAAGTTGACGATCTAAATTGTGGTTGTGTTATTCTTGAAAAGTACAGGTTGTTACAGTAATTATTGTCGTTTTCAATTTATTAAACTACTTAGCTGCAACTCTTAAATATTTATTGCTAAATCGGCATATCAATAAGTTTTAAGCTCATTTAGCATCATCTGTGGGGCTGATAGTAAATTGATAATCAATTTCTAAGGGTTAAAAAACTGTTCTTCATGTAATTTTTGTGTTCAAACATTTAAGTTTACGAAACTTGAGCTCTTTAAAATATAGCGACTTTTATTTTTACCACAAGTATAACAAAAATCAAGCTTTGTAAGCTTCAAGAGTCAATGTTCTCGATTATGTAGTAAGCGTACTCCCCCGGATCACCGTCCGTGGGCAGATAAAAAACTTCATCAGGAATCTTTTCTTCCGCGGGCGCATACTCAATGATATCGCCCAGCTTTGCGTGGGCATTAGCGTCTGCCTCCTCCAGTTCCTGCAACTTGGCTAGATGCTTCCTAGACTGCACATGGCGTACGAAGCAAAATTTTCTGGCCGTCTTGTATTCACAGGCTGTGCACTCGAGCGTCCCTCCATCAACAGAGATGTAGTTGTCGAGGTCACTGTCGGTCTCCAGAGACATGGGTGGGGTTGTCTCGAGAGCCGCTTGGTTAACTCCCTCCACTTCTTGATCCTCTTCCAGAGGTGCGAACTCAATGAACTCACTTTCATCCGCCACACTCTGCATGTTTTGTATGTGCTGGGGAGCTTTTTTGTGCCGTTCCATGTGCAATTTTTGGGTGGTGGTGTAATCGCAGAGCACGCAGGTCAATAACACATTGCCTGCTAGGCTTTCCATCGGCGGTCCTGCCTTCTCCTGCGCTAGCTTTTCTACCTCTTCTGCTGCCTGTTCCCTTCGTATGTGACGCACCGATCGGACATGCCGAACAAAACAGAATTTCTTGGCTGTCGTGTAATTGCAAAGCTTACAAGAAAACGGCGGCCGATCAATGTCTGAATCAGAGTCCTCCGAACAGTAATCGTAGTCCAAGTGCTTCATAGAACGTTTGTGGCGACGCATATCTCTCCTTCTGTCCGTCTGGTATGTGCAGCCGTTGATATTGCACATCAGGCGTTTGATCTTCCACGGCGGTGCCTCTTTCTTTTCTTCAAGCGGTTCAATCTCAATAACTAAAAGGAAAATGTTGTCAATATGACTTTCCGACGTTCTGGATACTTACTTTCCATTTCATTTTTGTAATTAAAATCAAGGAAATCGGCCTGCGACATTTTGGTTCCTGCCAACAATAAAACCAAAACAATCCAATTGTTGATGCCTGTGCAGTGGTATGCCCGTATCTGGTAAAATAACATGAGCAGATATGTGGTATTTTCGTGTGGTATTTAATTGCTGAAGCCGTCGTCTAAAAAAATTAAAATCGAAAAAAAATTTAATAGAAGTATTTAATTAAACCGTATTCTGTAATTAATTAATAAGAAGATGGATAAGTTAAAAAGCGTATTTAAGAAAAAATGTTTAGCAACATTACATTTTGAAATTCACGAGTGCCCTTAATAATTCAATTTGTATATACCACTTGTTACACAGCCGGTATCCAGCTCTGGCCACATTATACCCTTTTAATATTCTTTTTATTAGCGAACTGTTTTTTACAATCCGTTTCCGTTTTTATGCAATATATCTCAACAAATTAAGTAGTAACGAATCCGTCTCAACCATGCAGTCCGTGCTCACCCGCTCGCTGAATATTGGTAAGACATGGTTACCAGTGGACTTTGATCCTCACAGCCACCTAGAAATATTTATATGCAAGATTATTGTGCTGATATTGGAGTTCTATTCAGCCCGCAGATCATTAAATGTACGTCAGATAGCATCCCTTTCGGCCCTGCCGGACACCCATCAGATGCTCCAGAAGACCTGCCGGGACTTTGCCAACTGTGAGCTGAGTGGAAATGCAGCAAAATTCGATCGGGAACATCTGTATCCGGAGAAGCAAATACGACAGATGGGCGAGCTGGGAGTAATGGCAGTGGCAATACCCGAGGAGTTGGGTAATTAAGATTTATGCCACCAATACCGTCCATTTATAATTGTATTCCTCCTCAACAGGTGGCACCGGTCTGGATTATGTGGCCTATGCCATAGCCATGGAGGAGATCTCTCGCGGTTGTGCCTCCGCTGGCGTTATCATGTCGGTGAATAACTCCCTTTACCTGGGACCACTGCTATCATTTGGAAACGACGCCCAGAAGGAAGCCTACATTACACCGTTCACAACCGGCGAGCGCGTGGGTTGCTTTGCTTTGTCAGAGCCTGGAAATGGATCCGATGCTGGAGCTGCATCCACCATAGCCACCGACAAAGGTGACCACTTCTTGCTGAATGGAACTAAAGCGTGGATTACCAACGCCTTCGAGGCTGAGGCAGCCATTGTATTCGCTACCACCAACAAGCAGCTCAAGCACAAGGGCATTTCCGCTTTCATAGTTCCCAAGGGTACTCAAGGCTTCTCCCTGGGCAAGAAAGAGGATAAGCTAGGCATCCGGGGATCTTCTACCTGTCAGCTTATATTCGAGGATTGCGCGGTACCCAAGGAGAACATGCTGGGCGAGCCTGGGCTCGGCTTTAAGATTGCCATGCAGACTCTTGACGCAGGACGCATAGGAATCGCTGGACAAGCTCTCGGCATTGGTCAGGCGGCCCTGGAACTCGCCGTGGACTACGCACAGAAGAGGCAGGCATTTGGAAAGCCCATCTCTAAACTGCAATCAATCCAGCAGAAGATTGCAGACATGTCGTTGGCCATGGAGTCTGCACGCCTACTTACGTGGCGCGCTGCCTGGTTGAAGGACAACAAGCAACCATACACCAAGGAGGCCGCAATGGCTAAATTGGCTGCCTCCGAAGCTGCCACGATGTGTTCGCACCAGTGCATCCAGATTTTGGGCGGAATGGGCTACGTGACGGATATGGCCGCCGAAAGGCATTACCGAGACGCTCGAATCACAGAGATCTACGAGGGCACCTCGGAGATTCAGAGGTTGGTCATCGCAGGCTCCATTCTCAAGGAGTATGCTAATTAAGAAACGATTTTTTATCTAGAATTAAGTAAAAAGTTTATGCGATAAATGGAAATCTTTTTTGAAAGAAATAAAATTTTGGATTGTATAAAGATTTTTTTAACAATTGTTCTTTTTTTAAATGTGTGTGAATAAGAATTGATTTGAAATTATTTTAAAAAATCTTGTGATTGTTTTTTGGTCTCTATAAAATTAAAATAAAATGAAATTTAATTGAATTTAAAGATTATTAAGATGTAGATATTTTAATATTTTATGTAATTATTGTTGATTTCAAATATCTCATATTCATAAATTCTAACGGTCACAATATACCATTTTTTTAAATTTAATCCGGGCGGTATATCGTTTGTTTTAGTATTTTCTCCGCAGTTGGTGGCATATTTTAAGTAACCTCAACCCTGGCCACACTGCGGGCTGTCCAGCGCATTTCATTTCTAGATTTTCTTATTTATTGATATACGTTGCGCGGCAATTATCGCGATGCAATTGCATCAAGTATGTGGTAATGAAACTGTTTACCACTGAGGTGCGCGCGTTCGCCGAACAGAAATTGTGCTAAGTGCCCGAAATCCGTCCAAAAACTGTGCGAAGTGAGCAGAGTGCCAGGAATAGCTGCGGGCAGGTCGAATCAAATTGGATCGGAATAGCAATGGATGTGGTGTGTGTAATTGATACCGCCGTGGGCGATCATCTGGAGGATCGCATCTGTGCGCTGGAGGAGATCAAGCAGGCGGTGCAGGCGGCGGGCGCCAATTTTCAGCGGGTTCAGGTGCGAGGGTGGTTATACAATTTTGCCATTCCTTATATCGGTGTGCGGGGGCAGTAGCCTGCGATCCGAAATCCTGCATTCGAATCACTCCCCTAACTCCCGACTCTGCCGTTGCAGTTCGAGCGCCTCGACTTTGGGGAGACGAATGTGTTGGAGACGTTTTACAACGCCGATGTGGCCGTCATCGATCTGAGCATCCCCACACAGCAGCGACCGTTGTCCTACCACTACGGTGTGCGGGAGAGCTTTGGGATGAAGGAGAACATCCTAATCTACAACGACGTGGAGTCCAAGCAGACACTCAGTCTCAAGGTGCGTGTTTCCCTCTATTTACCTGCCTCGGAATGTCCGCCTGATGCCGTCTGACTGGGAGATCCGCAAACATCTTAAGGCGTGATCGGTTCGGTTTCCGATAAGATAAATGCCCAGCTAGGTGTGTGTTTGCGCTTACCTTAAAACGGCAGCCAAGTCGTGACTCCCTGCTGTTGTTGCTGCCGCCGCCGCTGCTGCTCTTTCTATTTCCGCCGAACCGATTTCGTTATTTTTGTTTTGGCCGCGGCAATAAAAAAACAAAAGCGAAGGCTCCAACAATAACAAAAACAAATGCGAGCGCGCCTACGCAAACACTTAAAGAGTCACGCACACATCCGCACACACATACGCCGACACACGCCAACGCAGTGTGTGTGTGCCTGCATTCACAGTGGCGACCATAAAAATGAACCCACATCGCATACATGCTGAACCCCTCCTCTCCATTGCAGCTCTCCTGTGCCAACTACTTTTTTCTCAGCTACAAATTGAATGCGGAGAGCAATTCCTGCCATCTGACCAACCTTTTCAACAACAACAAGGAGCCCTTGGCCGAGGGACGAGTGCCTACATTGCAGTGGCGTCTCAAGCGAAAGCTGCAGGATGTGGAGATCCAGTCAAAGTGAGTGTATTTCCCAGTGGGTCATCCAATGACATATTAAGTAATCTATCTTTCGGAAAACCCTGCAAAATTCCCCTATTATACATATATACTTGATAATTTTCCACAGGGCACACATGCGTGAGAAATTTCTCAGCGACATGCGAACGGCGAGGGATACGTATGCCACCAACGCCGCCAAGCTGCAGAGCATCCTCCACGAAATGCGAAAGCGACTGGATGATCCGCATGTCCTTTCCGGGGAAGTGGTGCACAGCTTCATGTGTTCGCTGAGGGATGTGCAAGACTACGATGCCATGGTGCGGCTGGTCAACGACCTGAAGAACATCCCAAACACACGCAAATATGTGGAGACGGGTAACATGAGTTTTCTGTACGCCTTTGCCCTGAACCGGCGGAATCGGAAGGGCGACAGGGAGAAGGCGCTCGAATCGTCGCTTAAAGCTTTAGAAAAGAAGGAGAACCATTTCCCTGACATGCTCTGCCTGTGCGGGCGCATCTACAAGGACATCTTTGTGGAGTCCGACTACACAGACGCCACTAGTCTGGCGCAGGCCATCAAGTGGTACCGCCAGAGTTTCGAGGTGCAGCCGAACGAGTATGCGGGCATTAATCTGGCCACTCTGCTGGTGATCGAGGGCAAGGAGTTCAGCGACACCGAGGAGCTGCAGCACATTGGCATGACCCTGAACAATCTGATCGGCAAGAAGGGGAGTTTGTCTTCGCTCAGCGAGTATTGGGACGTGGCCACCTTCTTTGAGATCTCTGTCCTGGCTAAGGATTATGCCAAGGCGATTCAGGCGGCCGAGTGCATGTTCAAGTTGAAGCCGCCCAATTGGTACCTCAAGTCCACCATCGGCAACATATCGCTTATTCACCGGTTCCGCAAGCAACCCGAGGAGCGTCTGCCCGCCATTGAGGAGCAGGTCTTTCAGTTTTGGATGGACTTCTTCCTCGAGGCTACCAACACGGAGGAAGTGAAGAACAGCATTCGGTTCCCCATACTGGTAAATATCCACTATCTGTGATCTTCCTGTGAATGTTTTCTCGACGTATGTACATATTTCGATGTAATCGACAGATTCTCGAGCCACAGAAGATCTACATGCCCAGTTACGTAACGATAAACATGGATGCCGATGAGAAATCCATACAGATCGTAAACATCTGCTTGGCGCACACAAAGAACGCGTGCAAGAGGCTGCATGACTTCCTGTTCGTGGCATCAAAGATCAAATCCGTGAGTCTGTACAAGCGGGACGATCGCTGCGCCTACCTGTATGTGCATCACAACTCGGACGACTTTCAAATATACTTTCCCTCGACCGAGTGCCGGCAGAAGTTCTTCGACCTGATCCTGGAGATGACCGCCGATCAGGTGGTATTCGTCAATCTCAGCAACGATGAGGCGCAAATCGAGGTGGGTAATCTTCTCCTGAAAATGAAATATAAGAGGAAAGTTTAACCTAAAGTTTTCGATGCGAGCAGTACGAGTACGACTACGACGATCAGAACCGCAAGATGGTGCTGGGCACGGGCACGTACGGAACCGTGTACGCCGCCCGCGACAGGCAGACCCAGGTGCGAATTGCCATAAAGGAAGTCCCCGAGAAGAACTCCCAGGACGTACAGCCCCTGCACGAAGAGATCAAGCTGCACTCGCAGCTGCGGCACCGAAACATCGTTCGGTACTTGGGCTCGCGATCGGAGGACGGCTTCTTCAAGATCTTCATGGAGCAGGTGCCGGGAGGCTCGCTGTCCGACCTGCTGAAGACCAAGTGGGGTCCGCTCAAAGACAACGAGTCCACCATGGCCTTCTACTCCAAGCAGATCCTCGAGGGGCTCAAGTATCTGCACGAGCAGGACATCGTCCATCGCGACATCAAGGGCGATAACGTGCTGGTCAATACGTACAGTGGCGTTGTCAAGATCTCCGACTTTGGCACCTCCAAGCGGCTGGCCCGCATCAATCCCATGACGGAGACGTTCACAGGTACTCTGCAGTACATGGCACCGGAGGTCATCGATCAGGGCGTGCGAGGCTACGGGCCTGCCGCCGACATTTGGTCTTTTGGCTGCACCAATGTGGAGATGGCCACCGGAAAGCCGCCGTTCATCGAGTTGGGCTGCGCCCAGGCGGCAATGTTCAAGGTGGGCTACTACAAGAAGCATCCCAACATACCCGAGGAGCTATCAGCCGACGCCAAGAACTTCATCCTGCGCTGCTTCGCCATCAGTGTGCTAGACCGTCCCTCCGCCTCGCAGCTTCTCGCCGATCCGTTTCTTGCCGAGTAAGTTTCCGATGCCTTTTTTGTTTTGACCACTCGTTATATGCATTCTGGTGTATTCAGTAAACAACGCAAGTTGCGCCCGGTTCTTCCCATCAACACGGAGTTTGGACGCAGCATTTCTGTGCCTGCCGATCGTTTAGTCCACAAGACGACGCCGCCGCTAAGTTATAACACCACTTGCAATACCCCCACAACGCCGGAATTGGAGTAAGTTCTTATAGTCGTTATACAGTGTTGGAAAAAATAATAGAAACACGTTGGTTGAATCATGGACTTTCAATTTTGTGCTCAGTACGAAAGTAATATTTTTTAATTTTTATTTTTTTAAATTCTTATATAAGTATATTTCACAGTAAGGAACAAAAATAATTTTTTCAACTTTATAATAACTAAAAATAATGAACTTCATTTTTGGCGCTTGGAAAAAATGATAGAAACAAAATTCTTAAAATTAAGAAAAACTTCAGTTTCATGAATTATCTTATAAAAATAGTTGTTATATTAATATTTAGTGGTATTTCCATTTTTCACTAAATTGGGTCAAATTTGGGCGTTAATGGCATACCACTCTGACTTCACTTATTCCCACAGCTCTTTCTTATTTTTTTATTTAGAACCCCCCAATTCTTCTCTTTAATATTCCCCATAAATGTTCTATAGGATTTAAGTCCAGGGATTGGGCCGGCCACTCCATAACATTAATTTTATGGTTCTGGAACCATTTCTTAGCAAGTATTGAAGAGTGTTTTGGATCATTATCCTGCATGAACTCCCATTTTAAGGGCATTTCGTCCTCGGCTTATAGTTTTGAAACATTCTCCAATATGTTAACGTAGTCGGGAGCTCACATTTTATCTTTTATCCGGAATATCGGACCAACACCAGTCGGGGAAAAGCATCCCCATATCACGATGTTACCTCCACCATGTTTTACTATTTTTGTTGTGTGCTTAGGATCAAATGCTGTACTTCTTAGACGTCTTACATATGTTTTGCCGTCAGATCTGATCGAATTAATTTTAGTTTCATAATTTTTTCCAGTTTTTACGGTCTAGGTGTCGCTTTGCAAAAGACAGTCTTTTAGCGATATTTTGTTTACTAGCCGAGTGTGCCTTCTAATCCTTTTCAATTAGTCTATTTCTTATTGTTCGACTTAATACTGATGTCTAGAAAGTATTTTTCTGGTACGTCGACGACATAAAAGGAGTTTTTTTGGATGTTCGAATCAAAAGGTCGTCGAACTTTTGGGATGTGGCTCGCTTCCTGCCCCGTTTCTCCTTGCTATCTTTATAGTGAATTGCGGAAAACACTTTTTTCGCAGAACAGTGCATTAGTTAATCAATTTCCCTTATTGATTTTCCTTAGTTTTTTTTTTTTATAATATCCCGATCTACAGCTGCATATAAAAGCCGAATTAAAGAAATTTGTTTTACAAAATCACTTATTATGAGCTAAACATACCTGAAAGTATTTAATATATTGATTTTCTTTCAAAATTAACAGGGAAAAACTCAAAGAAATCTAAAAAATTTAGCTTGTTCCTATTATTTTTTCCAGCTGAAACACCTGAGCACTGCAAATATCGCTATATACCTCAAATAAAAAGAACGAAATCAACTCAAAAAGTAGAGCACAATGAAGTACCATTATCAGTGGCTTATGTGTTAACGGTTTATCCACATACACTTCGTACATAATTAGTAATTTAGTTTTACATGCAAGAGCGATTCTTGTTTCTATTATTTTTCCCAACAGTGTATTTGATATATAATTATATTCATTTACCGTTTTTGTTAATTTATATTATAATCGCGTGTAATTATCATTCATTCGTACATTGATTTGCGTTATAAATGCCTTATTAGTGATAAGCCAAGGGCGCAGTTTGAAGTACAAGAGGGCAGCATGCAACTCATTCCCAATAAATATTGATATTCAATTCGCTTCCAATTCTAGCATTACTCACACCTCCTCAGTGGACATTGACGAGCTGCCCAGCAACCAGTTCCTGCTGGAGAGACGCAACTCCTCTGGCTTTCTGCTCTCGCCCGAGATCGAGCCCACAACGCCATCCCTGCGAACGAGTATCAGTGAAACGAGCGAGACGGACGGATTCTATCGGCTGAAGAAGGATTCACAGCGCCGGACAACTCTGTCCAAGGTGCTGGCGCTCGATGAGTCCAAGATCTGCGACATTTGGCTCAAGAAGGTGGACGCCGATCAGAATTCAATTGCTATTCGGAAGAGTGACCTCGAAGTGCTTATCCGGGGCCTGCGTGACTACATCATGAACGAGAACGAGAAGCACTTGGAGGCAACAATCAACGAGCTGAAGCAGAAGTTAAACAACGACGCCGTTGCCTTGGACCACCTTCATCTGGCGCTGTACTCCTTCCAGGACGCGGTGGTCTGTGTACTGCGGTTGCATTGCATCAAGCCCCACTGGATGTTCGCCCTCGATAATCTCGTGAAGAGGGCCGTCCAGGCGGCGGTCACTATTTTCTCACCTGAACTGGGCGCCAATCTAGCGGACAAAGATCTATCTGGCAACGATGACGAGAGCGTGCACACCAGCTTGATGCAGCAAGGCTCCACGGACAGCCAGGAGCACAAGCAGCATCAGAGCCTGGAGAAGGTGCTGCCCACGAGTAGCACAGGAGGAGGTGGCGGCGGGTTAATGCCCGCAGAGTCGGGAGGCGACGCACTAAGTACTTCGGTTGAGTGTGTCCGCATTCTGAGGGACATACGGGATCATCAGCAGAAACTGCAGCGTCAACTAATTGAGCAGCAACGCCAGAGCATGAGGGCTCTGCACAACATTAGCCAAGAGCTGGCGCACATATACATGGGCGGGAGGAAGAGGTTAAGGTGAGTGTGGGACTTGAAATAAATCTGTAAGCCTTCCCACCAGCATTGTATGTTCCCTGCCCAGGCGCACCATCAACGGGTTCAACAAGAAGTGCCATAGAATGAGTCCCAGTGTGGGCGGAATGTCCGGAGTCCGTCCGCCTTCAGCGGGCAATCCACGGAGGCAGCAGCTAAACAAGCACCACTTCGGTCTCCACGAGGTAGACGAGCAGTTGGAGCAGTGGCTGACGCAGCAGGACATAGACGAGTTCTCAAAGACGCTCATCCTAAATGAAGGTTTCACGTTTGAGGATTTCATCTACAACATGGAGAAGCTGGACCTCATGAGGCTGGGACTGCGGTTCGATAATAAATACTTGTAGATGTGCACAGACATCAAATTTAAACATTTTTACTTGCAGCGTTGGCATTGAAGTGCGCCTGTGGAAACTCATAATACACGAACGGGCCTGCACCTCATCCGATTGCGTGGACAGTCCGGCCAGCACTTACCACAAGCCCATCGGCGGCAACTGCTCGCTGGCGCTGATCGACAACAACAATACGTTACCATCACCCACAACGACGACACCTGGAACGCCAGGCATCAAGACGAAGATCAAAAAGAGCGAAAGCGAATACGATTCTTGTAGCGAGTGACCGCCGGCTCGAGTCTAGAGTCCCGATGGATATGGCTAGTTGTGCCTTAACAAATACTACTGATGCGGATTAATTGTTGTAATTAATGTTGTCCATGTGCTACTAACAGCTGTGTGAAGCTCAGTGAGATTCCCAGCCACCCTGGGGTGAACTCTTCGGTCAGGCTAACCTACGGCTGGTCCAGCTCGGAGTTGGACAAGTCAGGGGTCCGCTTGCCGAACCTTTTGCCATTGCATGTTAATTTATCAAACGAAATGGAATTTAAGTGCCTTTAATTTAAAAATGAAACAAAAACTGAAACGGAAAATATATTGTGAAGTGCTTTACAAGAACTAACAAAGAATGGTTTCTAAGCAAATGGATTTTACCAGGTGTTTATCTTACAAAGATATTAGTTGAGGTTAAACAGGTATTTTTATACCCTTGCAGGGTATTATAAATTTAGTCAGAAGGTTGCAACGCAGTGAAGGAGACATTTCCGACCCTACAAAGTATATTCTTGATCAGCATCAACAGCCGAGTCGATCTAGCCATGTCCGTCCGTTTCTACGTAAACTAAACCCTCAGTTTTAAAGCTATCTACTTTGCACATAGTCTTCTATATGCTCTCGCTACTATATATGTCGGAACGGGCTGGATCCGACGACTATATCATATAGCTGCCATAGAAACGATCGGAAATTTATGAGGAAAAAAATAATAACTTTGTCAATTTTCAACATATTTTCAAATAATTTTTAGAATTTGTAAAATTTTTTTAGAATTTTGGTTTTAATTTTATCAAGATCGGGCTACTATATCATATAGCTGCCTTAGGAACGATCGGAAATTTTTGAGAAAAAAAAAGTTTAACTATGCCAATTTTTAATATATTTTCATATAATTTGAGACATGGCCATTTTGTAATATTCCAGAATTTCGGTTTTAATTTTATTCAAATCGAACCACTATATCATATAGCTGCCATAGGAATATGTGCAATTAATTAATTTTGAAAGCTTTGTTGCTAGCAACATTTAGTTGTTGCGCAACATTTTTCACTGTCAACATGTTTCGCTCAACATTAATAGAATCTAAGAACACGCGGAAGCGAAAAGAACCGCAATCCTTAAATATACAAAATTGTAAATACTTGCTGCAAGGGTATTTAAACTTCGGCTGGCCGAAGTTAGCTTCCTTTCTTGTTTCAACTCATCAGCTCCCAACATGGCAAGAGAAGAAACATTTCGAGTAACTTTTCTAGTTCGTTTGCATTTATTTTGTTTTTTTTTTTTGTTAAGCTTTTGTTGTCTTTAACTGACATTGCAGAAGTTGTAATTATTGAGTTTACATTGATTTTTGTTATGTAAGAAATTTGCATAATTTTTTGTTCATTGTTTTTGATGTTATTCGAAAGCGTTTCGTTCTGTTGCTGCAGTTGTTCTTGCTGTTGTTGTTGTTGTTTTTGTTGCTGTTGTTGTTGCTGTTGTAAGTAGTTAGATGTTGTTGTTGTTGTTGCTGCTGTTCTGGTTGTTGCGCCAAAGGATTTATGCCTTGGACTCGGCCTCGCTGGCGGTGGCCTGAGACTGGGCATCGCTGGACTTGCCATCGTCGACTTTGCCGAACACGCAGCAAGGGCACTTCTCCTTGAGGGCCAAGCGGTATTTAGGATGGCTGCATGGCAGGGAGAAAGGAATCTGTCATGGACTGGTGGAATATATTAGTTAAGCATCCACACCCACCTGATGCCATATACAATGGGGTTGTAGCAGGCGGCCGACTTGGCGAAGCAAGCTCCCCAGATGGTGTTCAGCGGGGTCAGACCCTCGAACTTGAACAGTCCCATGCAGTTGATGACCAGATATGGAGTCCACGCCATGAACCACAGGGTGATGGTGACCAGAGCGACCTTGGCCAGCTTGCCCTCGGCGCTCTTCTCGGCATCCTCAGAGGAGCGGAGGGACTTGACATTCATCTTCTTGGCCTGCTCGCGCATGGCCTTCTCGTGGGCGGATACAGCCTAAGGGGGAGGGAAGTGAGGGATGAATAATATCTTTCGAGTAGACAATGGCCACTTACAGCAATGATGAACCAGTAAGAGTAGCAGATCAGGAACAGCGGAATATAGTAGACGAAGATTGAGTAGAAGATCAAATAGGAGCGTGGATTCCAATCGCGTTCCAAGTAGTCAATACCGCACGATGTCAGATTACCCTCCGGCACGTACCTGTGAAAGAAAGAAGGATATATTTTAAAGAAATAATATAAATAAATCGAGTTTATACAATACATTAGTTACTTCCTCCTTATTTGTTTTAGAAATTCTTTCAATTATAAACCTTTAACCCTATTAGAGAACACTCACCTACTCCAGCCGAAGGCGGGCGCCAGGCACCAAATGCTGGACATGAACCAGATGTACGCTATTTTGCCCAGGGCCAACGGAATGGTCATCGGCCTGCCGGCCATGCCCTTGACAATAACTTGATAGCGGTCCAGCGAGATCATGCACATGGACCAGATGGAGCTGCAGCCGAAGGCCGAGCCCAGTCCGGCATAGATGTCGCACATCATTGGGCCGAGCACCCAAGTCTCGAAGTACAGATTGATGCCCATCATGGGTGTATTGGTGATCATGATGCCGAAGTCGGAGATGGCCAGATTGATAACCAGCAGGTTCGCGGGAGTGCGCAACGACTTCGTGGTGGCGAATATGTAGATCACCACGCCATTTCCGCACCAGGAAATCATGCCGATCATGATCATGTAGGCTGTGAGGATCTTGGCCCAGATGGGGTCCATGGCGGGGAACTGGTTCCAGTACGGGCTGATGAGGTGGGCCATATCGGGGGTGACCTTGTCCACCACCGATCCATTGGACAGGGGGGCAAAGTGTGGCCCCAGTTGCGCGGCTGCTACTGCAAAGCTGCAACACCGAACCAAAAATGCCAAATTTTAAAATGAATTACTGCCAGCGGATCGATCGATCGTCGTAGGCCGTACCTCTCCATTGTGTTTTAGGTTCCTGGCTGCGTTACTATATCCCGCCTATATCACACTTTCTACATAAAAAGCTGCAAATTCACTAATAATATTTCAAACACTTTTTACATAAAGGATGCCTGAGTTCTGAATATTTCACTGGAGCGGACTATTCGCGGCGATTGGTCGTTGGAAACCTGCATCGCCTGCATTTCGGGCCCTGGCTTTTATAGTTTCTCCCGTTACCGCAGAGCCTCTGCAGTTCA
Organism: Drosophila bocqueti; assembly: GCA_018151655.1. Taxonomy (NCBI): domain Eukaryota; kingdom Metazoa; phylum Arthropoda; class Insecta; order Diptera; family Drosophilidae; genus Drosophila; species Drosophila bocqueti. Next base: position 24,646,652 of record JAECXF010000001.1, read on the forward strand.
AATTCAATTAGCCAAAAATATTCAAAAATATAATGCAAAACGAGTGAAAAGCGTGCGGAGGAAAGTGTCGACGGACGGCTTTTGGCTTATAACCATAATCGCCATAACAAAAGCGCACAAGAGCAACGCGCCAATGTCAATAGTTAAGTTCTTGCCGATGCCACACATTTCAAAGGCTTCCGAGAACGCACCTGGCCGAGCTTTAGTTCTGGCTGACATTGTGACGAAAGGGGGGGGCGTGGAAAGTCGCAAATTTAATGTGTCAATGTTCAATATCATTATTAATGCTATGGTCAAGCAAAGAAAAGCAAAGCAGCAGAAAGACTGTCAAGGTGCGCCACAGTGCGTATGCGCAATTAAGCATACGCAGTGTATGCGTGTAGATGGAGGAATGCTTGACTGTAAACCCTTGACTGTCTCACAAGCCATTAAATAATCTCTTAAAATGACCAAAAATGAATTCGCTTGGTGAAGCTCTAAGCTGCTTATAGATTTGGCTGAAGCTATCGATCTATTCGCACCTCCATTGTCAAGTCCATACGACTTTTCCACCCATGTGGGCTGTTGGGCTGTTGTAGAAGGGTGTATTCGTTATTACTCAGGAAAAAGTGTGATTTTTTCCTCATATATGTAAATACATAAACCTGGTTCTTATATTCAGGAACAATTTTTTATAAAAGTCTAATTAAATAACAAAATATTGATTACTGCAATATTATCTAAAGAGAAATCTTCTTATAATAAATAATTAGAAAAGAGGAAAATAAAATAAAATCAGCAATGATACCCAAGAGCCCACTGCCAGGTATTATATGGTCGAAACATTCGCCTTAAGAGCACTTTTGGCTTTATTTTTCTGTGTGTGGGCTGCTTGCATTTATTTTTTGTCAATCCCACTTTGGCATAAAAGCCTTTTGTTCGCTTCGTGCGACCGCTCAACACGTTCGGCTGAATTGGGTCAAGTTTTAGGCTAATCCAGCTGGCCGGGATGTTACGCTTAATGCCCAGCCTAATATGGAACTTAACCGAAATAACTGTCACTCCATGTGACAGCCGACACATGTTAGGCTTGGCAGATCTTTCGGTTTAAATCAATTACATATACACCGCAAAACAATACAAAAAAAGCTGCTAATAAATGTATAAAGTTAGACGGCAAAGTACCTAAAAAATGCTAAAGCGCAAAACCGGAAGCTAGGCTCAGATCATCATCGTCATTATGATCATTATGGTCGCTATCGGCGTCATCGTTAGCCGCACTTGCGGTTCCTCTATGTCTGTTGTGTGGGTGTGTGGGCTTTGCGTGTGAAATTGTTTGAAAAAAAATAGTATTCAAAACATGAATCGCATTTGAATTTATTCCACATATTCGGGTTTCTTTAGACAAAACGAAAAGTCACCCGCCCACCTGCTAAATAACATAAACATAGAGAACCTGCAAAATGGATACAGCAACAAATAAAATCGAAGAAAACAGCAAATAAGCGACGGCTGATTGCAACAAACATTGCGAGGAGGATGAAGAAGAAGCACAAGACAATCATTTAGCATTAGCAAATAAGCGAGATAAACGCTTCGATCCGTAGCTGTTGTTGTTTTCCTGTTCAATGAGGCAGACAAAACTGAAACTGGAGAAGAACGAGTGATTTTGGGTGACGGGTTGGATGCCCTACAGCTGCTACAGCAACCGCTAGAGTGGATACATTTTAATCGAGTCCAAAAAAGTTGTATAACTAGAAACACAGTAATACTAATAAATGTCCAATGCATTCAGTAAGACCAACTTTTAATTGCATACTTTCAAGTCATTTTTTTAAGGGATTTCAAATATATCAAATATAATATATTATTTATACAAATATACAACATAATAATATCAATATTGTAAATATGGTTTATCAGTGTTTGTTTTGAGTTGTTTTTTAAACAAAAAGGTATATTATATAACTTTTATTAATTTAAGAAAGGATGCTGAAACTTTTCTAATGAAAGTTAAGTTGAAGCTAAATTTAGACGTAGCTTTTTTAAATTTCTTGAATTAACAACTTAAAAATCTTGTTTTAAAAGTGTTCAAAAAACCCTATTTTTTAACCTTGAATGCATATAAATGTTTATAAATTAACCGAAAATACTAAGGGGTGTTAAGCCAGACACTTTATTTAACATTTGTTGTTTGAAAAATCTCTCTTAGTAATATTCAAACTGTGCTTTTGAATAGTATCCAGCTAGCCCTTTCTTTCTTTCCAATTCGCACGCTTTGTCAAAGCTGCCATGTGAACCATGACTCCCAGCCTCCAGGGCACAGTGTATAATTAACAAACACCTATGATTTGATTTTTGTATTTTCTATGTTCGACAATGGATCGGCGCTCGCTAGTGTGCGTCTGTCTGTGTGTGTGAGTGGGTAAACGACGGCAAGTGTTCTGCCGGCGTCGCTGCTTCTGGCGCAGCGCCGTCGTGTGGGGGTAAGTGAGAGAACGTGCAGAGCGGAGCAGCTGCTCAAAGAACGCCAAAAGTAATGAGCGCATCGCTCTCTCACTCAATCGGATAGTGCTGGCACCCTCGCCATTAGATGACAATTTTTAATTATTTCGAAAGTGAGGGTGGATGCATTTACTATGAAGTAATATCAATTCTACAGATCTTTCATCTTTCAAAAGGTTTAACGTAATGAGTACCGTGAGCTTACAGAGTCACTACTTTATGTGAAACGCTTCCCTGCAGTACCACTTGTCATCAATAGGCTACTGTCATCAACGATTCATCAACAGCCAAGGTCAACTTCTACCGAGCCGGCGCTCTTTTTCGACCATCCAGTCAAAACCGATTGTGGATGAATCGTTGATGAATTGTTTATGACTTCATCTACAATTTGTTGATGAATCTATGATTAATTGTAGATGAATTTTTGGTATAAATGTTGATGAAAAGGTGATTAATTATTGATGAATTTGTGTTTTATAACAGCCTAGGACATGCCCATGTAAAATTCAACAGTAATATGTATGGGCTGTCATCAACTTTTCATCAACACACCGCCATTTGTGTTGATGAATTACTGATGAATTGTTGATGAATGGTACTGCAGGGTTCTCTTGACTTTCTTCATTTTCACACTATACTCTACTAGGTACGTATATCCTTGATCTCAGAAAGGACCTGGTCTATCTGGTCTAGTCCAGCGTAATTTCTAAATAGTCCCCAAATATGACGGCATCACTGATCGCAGGTCGCGAGTGTGTGGGAGCGCTCGTTCTTGGTGGCTGCGAGTGTCATTAGCGTAGTTGCAGCAGCAACAGCTGAGATCACCTCGCACTCATCCGATCGCTCTCTCGTTCGCTCTCAGTACGGCCGTTTCGGAGGCTGATGTTATTTTCAGCGGCTGAAGATTTACAGTAACAACACGGACCTAAGCAGCAGCGCGTGCACCGCTATCCGCTCAGATATACGAATTCCGCCTTCGGATCTCCGATTTTCGAGGGCTGCTCCGCTCCGTTCTGATCTGTTTGCTGTTAATTTTAGACTCGCCAAGCGGAAGCTTGCCAGAGTTTTCCAAAATATCCAACGGGACGGCCGCCGCGTGTGTTTTCCTGTTCGGTCATCATCGTCATTGCGAATATCACCCAAAAAAAAAAAAAAAAAGGCGAAAAGTATCGTGCCGCGAAAATGCCGATTAACCTCTGCTCGGCACGGGTTGGTTAATTAATTAATGACGGAATCTCTCGGTGTCTCGGCACGCCGTTGTCGTCAGCACGCGCGCCTCCGGGCCTAAATGCAATTAAAACATTAATAAAGGCGGACAAATATCAGAACTATACATATGTACGTCATACGCACCACCACAGCCACATGCAGACACACACCCCGCGGCATATGTAAAGTGCACTAGGTGTGTGTGTTTGTGTGCAGCAACTACTTCGAAATTTATTTTCGAATAAATAGTACAAAGTTGAAGAAGCAGCAGTCGCAGCCGCAAACGGAGCTCCCGGTCGCATCCCGTCGGGCATTTCCCAGCATCCACGATCTCGCGTCTCCGCCTCCCATCCCATCCCCACGTAAAAACGGCGAAATAGTACAAAACACCGCCCCAACGGCAACGATGCAGCAGCGGTCAAGCTGGTAGCAGCGCCAATTAAATTCGTAGCATCTTTGATTACTCATACTAGTATCTTTAGAAAATGATGTTTGCCTAAATGTTTATCGCTGCTATTTATCAAATTAACATCCAATTTGCCTATAAACTTTTTCTCAAGGTTTATAATCTGTATTTCAGATAAATCATGCTCAGTTTCTTTCTTAAATAAAATTACAAATAATTCAACTAATTCTTACAACATTAAAATCTCAAATCTCTGAAAACTCTTAAAAAAAGAATTTAAAATTCTAATTTATTTGGGGAAGTCTCGTGGAAAGTCACTTTAAGACATCCCCTAGTTCCTTATTCTTTCGACCATCGTTGTCCTATCTTACGTAGGCACAGTGGGATGCACTTAGATTCAATTACCTCAATTGATTAATTTTTTGTTTGTTCACAAATCCAAACCATATGGATTTCAGAGATGACTCAACGTGAGGCTATAATTTGTTCACGTTTTAAGAGCTAAACGTGTGGGACCCTAAATTAATCCAACGATATGATAATTGTTCTTGACAGCTGTCACTGTGTTTTCAATACAAATTGACCTGCAACCACTGTGCCCGCCGTGTGTACGCGTCTTACGTACGGAGGAGAGTATCTGCTCGATATTCCGCTGATGCGACGCCTGGTCCCGAACCCGTATCCGTGTATACTTTCGTGGGGTGCGTGTGCCTGTGTGTATGTTTCGGATTCGGCGGCGTCTGAAATAAACGAAATAGGAAATTTTGGTATTTTCTTTTATATAAATAGATTTCGCCATACGCAGTCTCTACGAAGAAAAGTTGAAAACGCTGAAAATGTGAAAAGTGAATGAAACGCATGTGAATCTCGAGCGCAACGCAACAAAGCAAATTAAATACAGAACAAATTAAGATTTCAATAAATTATTGAAATGAAAATGTGAGCAGTGAAGATGTGATTTCCGAAAACGACTCAGAGAGAGAGACGCGACAACTTAGTAGTGACACACACAGAGCTTTCGAGATACGACAATAAAATGCAGGCAAATTCGAGCACCACCACAACAACCACGACCACCAAGACCAAGAAGCTGAGCAGCGGATCGGCGGGCAACGTGATCAGTTCCGTGGCGGTGACGAGCGCCATTAAGACGACTACCACTACCCGTAAGCCAGCGGGCTCTGCAGCGGGCGCCAGTCCCAAGTCGTCCCCCAAGTCACCTGGCTCCAGTGCCCCCGCCTCCGTCTCCGACATCGATTCTAATGCGGAGATCGCGGAGCTGTCCAAGAAGATCAACGAGCACGCGGATGCCATCTATCACACGTGGAAGAGCCGGGGAATACCGCCCCCGGAACTGCTGCAGCTGTACACAAATGCCGGGGGCGCCGGGGACTTGTCCGATGTGGCCTCTCCAACGGCGGACACCGAGGGCCTCAAGAAGATGGTCACCAGCTTCGTGAACAAGGACAAGGAGCAGCGGGGCAAGACCAATAGCTTGAAGAAGTCCGAAATCACATCCAATGGCAAGGTGAAGAAGGCATCTTCCGCTGCGACCTCCAGCTACACATCCGTCCCGGAACCAGCCCTGCAGTCGCCCAAGAAAGTGGCCGCCGTCTCCGTCAGCAAAGCCTTGCCCGATGTCAACCTAAACTACGACATTAACCTGCACCTGGACGTGAACAATCTGTCGCAGCAGCAGACGCACAACCTGCTCAAGATCAGCGAGCTGATCCAGCAGCAGAAGGACTCACCGGCGACGACGGCCACTGCCAAGAAGCGGCAGAGCAGCAAGGTCGCCGCCACCAACAGCAGCAATTCCCTAAGCAGCAGCAGCCACAAGTTAGCAGCTTCCGAGCAGCCCACCAAGAAGCAGAGCAAGGCCGCCGTCAACGGCAGCAGGAGTGCGAGCGGGCCGGTGGCTGTTAGCATAGACGTGGTGGATGCGCCCGCCACGAGAGCGGCGGCTGTAGCCAACAGCAGCAACAGCAGCGCAGTGAGTGATAAAGGCAACGAGCCAGCGACCACAAGTCGCAAGTCAAGCAAAACCAAAGAAAACAGTGCCGAAGGCAAGCCGGCAACCAAAGAGAAGCCAACGGCAACGGCAGCAGGAGCAACTGCAGCATCAGCAGCGGTTGTAGCCACACGCAAGTCCACGAGTCGCAGCGCCACTGATAACGCCGGCCACACGGCTGCCAACGCAGCAGCAGCAGCATCAGCAGCATCAGCAACATCAGCAACATCGATGGATGCAACGCCAGCAACATCGGGCAGCACAACGATGCCAACGTTGAATAAAGTCAAACCGACGAGCGGGGCGCGGGCGGCCCTCGCCAATGGCCAGGACAAGAGTAATATAACCGAATCCCATCCATTCTAAACGTGCCACACTCCAGGCGTTCCGTTCCGTCTACTTCCAGTGAACCTCCTCACCCGCGGCTCCGTGGCCGAGCGCGTGCTCATGTTCGAGAAGTGCCCGGATGTGCGGCACTCGTTTCTGAACATCAAGCGCCCGCAGGCGGACCCTGCGCCCAAGAGTCTCCTCAAGGTGAGTGTCGTTCAATGGAGAATAATACGGGAATTCGCACCCGTTTGCAGGTCGATAATCGTGTGCTCGGGGGTGTTATCTAACAGTTGAAAATGCCAAAAGACACTGTGAAAAAAAGACACTACCCCCTGCTCATCGCCTCATCTTCCCGCCGAAGATCGAGCAATTGCAATTGCCCATTTGTTTTCGTTCGGCTCTTTGTGGGCCGCTGTTATCGGTGCGAGTGCGCTGCATCATTGATTGATTTAAGGTTACCTCAAGACGCCACGAGGCGAGAAACACTTGCCAAATGGCTGGGGAGGATCGGTGGCGGCAGATAGTAATGGCTGTAATGGCTATATCAGCACCCAGCGAGAGTGAATAGGGTTAGACCACACGACAGTATTCCATTTGGAACCTGAGTCACAAGCTCAGCTTTGAAGGATCCAAAATCTAAACAAAATAATTGCAAAGCAGCATAAAAATTATGGAAAATAGAAAAAATTTACTTTGAGAACCTCAATTGAATTCGATTCCAAACTGACGCATAGCCTAAACAATACTTATCCTTTTTTACCCATTTTATTTGCTTATTTTTTTCGCTTAGGTGGGTTTACGAAAAATCAAGAAATCTCTTTAGTTTGCTCAAATTTAAAGGCCCTTAAAATTTTTGAAAGTGAACATTTTATAACTGATCTTCAGTTTTTACGTTAGATAATAAAAGAAATTGAAAATTCTTTTTTAATTAAAATATTAAAATATGTATGTAAATTTTATTTGTTTAAATCGTTTAAAACATTACTTTCAAAATATAATATTTACAAATATTATATGTACATATATTTTTGTGCCACCAAAGAATTATGCCTTAAAAGGACACGGGATTTTAAAAGAAAATATATAATGCAATATATACTTTTCAATATTAATTAATAATTTCCAAAATGATTCTTCTTATGTTCATATAAAGAATTTAATATTACATATTTTGCACATTCAACGCAGCTAATTGTTCTGACAAATGATATGTTCGACTTTGTTATAAAAAATGCAATCAAATTTTTAAATTATTGAAGCTTAAGTATACAATTAATATCTTTTATATTAATATTAATATAATTGTATTCTGGAATATACATAAGTGTACACAGGTTTCATTAGACAAGTATTGGCAATGAAGAGAAATTTAATTAAATAAGAAGTGGGGAAGCTAGCTTCGGGACGACGTTTGTACAACTTTGCAGTTTCCATATGGATCATGGGTTTCAATTTAAAATGTATTATAACTAATCCAAAAAGGCATTCATTTCAAATTTAAAAAGCTTTTCTATAGTAACTTTATGAGGGTAAAAACAAAGCAGAATATGAAGTTTAAAATTCAAAATTAGATTTTTACTTTAATTTTTGATAATTAAAAAAATGGGTCAAATGAAGAAAACATTTCTACTTTATAGGGTCACTGCGTTGCGAGCTTCTAACTAATATGACAATACCCTACAAGGGTATCGTGAAGATCGTTATTATCGTTAGTATCGTGAAACAAGTTATTTTGTTTGGTATCATCTTGAGCCAGACATTTTTTTTTTTTATATTGGCTGGAATCTTTCTTATAAAGTCGTGAAATACATCCCTTTTTTCGAAATAAATAGTAGTAATAATGAATTCAACAAAAGCATTCCACTCAAATGTGCTGTGACGCCGATCAAGAGAACCTGTTGACTACTCGGCACCTTCTTTCGTGCGGGGCTTAGTCGACGGGATTTGTAGTGGACTCACTTACCCACATCGAGTGCCCCTGGTGTAGTAAGCATATTTTCGTATATAAACAATCAAATCAAGCATTTACGATCAGTGTGCGATCGTGCTGAAGCAAAATATCCGAGGGAGGAGGCAAAAACAACAAAAATGAGGCGAGCAAACACAAAACCGAATTCAATACAACAAAACAACACATGATCATCATCACTTTCAGCGATTCCAAATGCAATTTGTTGTTTCTGTTGGTTTAGTGCTGATTGTTACTTTTGTTCGGGGGGTTTTTTGTGTGTAGAATTGTTTAATTACTTAATTACATGTGCGGGCGGGCATGGCATATTCCGTTTTTTATTCTATGAATGACTTACCGAAACAAACAATCTCTTCGTCTTCTGAACTTTGCTTTACTACGATTGCTTGTGAAATTCCTCACTTGGTCTCTGATCAAAGCACACAGAACTGCTAAAAATACAGTCCTCGGAGAAACACCAAAGACTATTTTTGCAATTAAGTTCTTAGGCAGGCACAGACAGAAGATGAGCAGCATTTAGCATGCGTTCGATTCTCAAGTGTTTTTCGTGCTCTTTGCCTTTGTCTATAAATTAGGCAACATTGCGTATGCGTAATATTTGACTATAAACGATGTGTAGCCGGGCGTATACGTAATGGGCGTACATGCCAATGAATTGTTTGCCTCTTGTATGAAGGGGAGGAGTTGGGCTTTCCGATGTGATGATGGTCGTCAGAGAAGATTAATATTTATGTTGTCGTTGACAGTTTTAAAAGCATGAATGGCCATGCCTGGATTAAAGTCTAATAGATATCCTCATTCCGTATATACCGAATGCTGTAGTTGGATTCAGAATTATAGGGAAATATCGCAGGCAAAAGTCGACGTAGTTTTTTGGATTTTAGAAGAAAACCTAATACTTCCTAGGATACCTAGCATCTTGTTCCGACCGTATACAAAGTGCTGGAAGTTTCGTGCTTTAGGTAGCAATTACTGTTTCAGGAGTAGGAGTATACTTTTGTGTTTGTCTAGGGTAATAAGGATATTTGTCAGAAATAGGCCATATTAGAAAATAATTGGATAGAATCTGTTGACAAATTGGGTGTCGGTACAAGTTTGATCTTCTAGACAGACTAATGATCCCAAGCCCACAGCGTGGGGAATACAAGATGGGGCTGCTGTTTTAGGATCCAACGCATTTTATTTTCACCACAAAGCCCAGATTTAAATATTAAAGAGAATTTTTGAGATATTTTGGAGCGAAAAGTTGCTTTAATGTCCAGACGACTAAACCATTTATTAATGCCCATGGTAGGCAAACAAAAATGTTTAACCTCGTTCCTTATATCCTTATTATATCATAAATAAAGTGCTAAGTAAGAAATTTTGCCAATGCCGTTTTTCCAGTTTTTTGCTTGTAACTCAAAAAGACTGCATCTCTACTTTTCTCTCAAAAAGCTATAAAAGTGTGTAAAATCCAATAAAAGGGGGTCGTGCGTAGACTTTTGCCTGCGACTGTATGTATATAATTGAAATGTAATTTAAATGTTCCAAAACTACACTATTCAGAGGTTAGATTATGACGGTTTGCTTCACAATTGGTTTTCTAATATAATAAATAACAATAAGTGAATAAAATCTTGATGTTTTATTAGGCGCCCACGCAGGTTTTCTTTTTATTTTTTTTTTTAATATGTCTGGCTTCCGCCTCCGTATTTTCCTATTTTAATTTAATGCAATTTTTCCATGAACTTCCAGACCATTTTGTGTACTGCTCAAAAATTCGCAACATAAATCCCACGGGCCAAATATGTTTCCATTATTTACCAAAGTGAAAAGTTAATTTAAACAAATACTTTTTTGTTGCTATTGCTCGGCCGGCCACTCACCGCTTAAATTAGACAACAATTCGTTAGTGTTTATTTGAATGGCAAACATTTAATAATAAATTCAAAGGTAAAGGGCGAACATACGTCGATGTGGGCGTGGCTGTCTGCGGCTTTGTGGCCGAGAGTGAGAAAAAGTTTCCGCGAAAACGTAAACAAAAGAACATTTTTCGAGAATAAATTGCAAATTTTATTGAGTGGCGCTTTGGCAGCCACAACAAGCGAATGTAAACAGTTAGTGAGTGATATTAATTTTCCCTCATATTTGTCGACAGGTCAAGCTGCACGCCACACCGCCGCCGCCGCCGGAACAGAATCTGCTTCAGAAGGAGATCCGCTCCACGAAGAGTGTCTACATACCCAGGTGAGAGGATCCGTGCGTCGAAGTAGTGTCTCATTTTTGATTACTTCAATACCCGACAGGTTCTACTTTCCCCATGGCAAGCCACAGCCCACGATCGCCATGGAGCGAGTCATCCGTGGCATTCTCTCCGCCTTCGACAGCTTTCCCAATAACCAGGTAACTAAGGATGAGCTGCCCCGCATCCTGAAGATCTGCGGCCTGCCCTTTTACTGGCGCTTGCCGGTGATGGTCTTCTGCCAGTCGACCAGTACGGGTCTCGTCGAGCGCCAGCGGTTTGTCGAGTTCTGGAAACAGTAAGCATAATAAGGACCAAGGGTCGATCTTATTCGCCTTAAATTCAAACATTTATTTTGCTAGAATGAACATATATTGCCATGAGGCGGCCTCGAGGTTCGTGTACATCCTGTCGCGTGGCCAGAGATTCCGCTCGTACATCGTGCCCGAGGACCTGGTGCCAATGGTGCAGGATGTGGTGGACACACACCCCGGCCTGGCGTTTCTCAAGGAGGCCACCGAGTTCCATTCCAGATACGTGCACACGGTCATCGCGCGCATTTTCTATTCGGTGAACCGCAGTTGGAGCGGCAAGATCACAATATCCGAGCTGAACCGGTCCGATCTTTTGGAAGTGAGCTACCCTTTCTGACTTTCGTAAGTCCCATACTCATTTATACTGTCCTCAGATGATTAGCCTGCTGGAGGAGGAGGAGGACATCAACCAGATAATGGCTTTCTTCAGCTACGAGCACTTCTACGTTATCTACTGCAAGTTCTGGGAGCTGGACAAGGATCATGACCTTCTGATTAGCCAGGAGGATCTAGCGAAGCACAGTGATCATGCTTTGTCCACGCGAATCGTGGAGCGGATCTTCTCCGGTTGTGTAACGCGCAGTGACAACAAAAAGGCTCCGGAGGACGAGGCAAAGATGTCCTACACGGACTTCGTTTGGTTCATCCTGTCGGAGGAGGACAAGCGGACGCCGACGGCCATCGAGTACTGGTTCCGCTGCATGGACGTCGACGGCGATGGGGTGCTCTCCATGTACGAGCTGGAGTACTTCTACGAGGAGCAGCAGCAGCGAATGGAGGGCATAGGCATCGAGTGCCTGCCCTTCGAGGACTGCCTGTGTCAAGTGGGGATAACCCTAATTTTTTCCTTTGGAATTCTCCCTTAAGTTTAATATTTGTTTTGTATTGCCACAGATGCTGGACATGATCAAGCCGGCGAACCGTGACTGCATCACATTGGGCGATCTGAAGCGCTGCAAAATGACGCATGTATTCTTTGATACCTTCTTCAATCTGGAGAAGTATCTGGATCACGAACAGCGGGATCCCTTCGCCTCACAGCGTGACGAATATGTTAGTTTCCCAGATATCCCCCGAAATTGGTGTTTCTTTAATCGCTTCCTTTACTTACAGACCTCCGATTGGGATCGGTTTGCGGCACAGGAATACGAGCTGCTCATTTCAGAGGAGAACGATTGAGGGCCCGCAAGAGATATTTATTAACTTACAAATTTTTATACAAATTTATACACTACGAAAGGAAAAAGAAACAGAAAAACAAACAAAAACAAGGAACTACTTTTAGTCCATATGTGCAATAAATTCAGATTATTTATTATGAGTTCTGCAGATTTAGTTGAATTTTAATGATGAATACAATAAAATAAATTAAAAATTTATAGAGCCTTAACTTTATTTTTAAAACGATTGTTTTGCATAGTGATTTGGGACAATCCATAAAACCATACTGCGGGTTTAAGAACGAAATTTCCCTCATACTAAGTATACATATCTTAGTAACCATATTTAAAAACCTGATAAATAAAAGAACACAACAGGACTCGAAGCAGCTCTATCTTAGTAAAGAGAAGAAAATCTTACAATTTCGCTATCTCTTTATCTGCAATGTAAAAGCTATGGACAACCAGAAAAAATTCTGTGTCCTTCGCAGCACAATTGAATATAAAATGAGCAGAATGTACATCTGACAAGGAGTGACTGGGGGTTATCACCTTTGACTCCGTTGAGAAGCCATTACACTAAACGAAACTAAAGGTTAGCCAGCCGCAAACTCCAGCCTTTTCTGACCTAAACAACTTCTGCAGCTTGAAATCATACTCGAGGATGCAGCCTTCTCTCATGTCTACGTAGAAGAGTCTACTTCCAAGCATCCTTTTTACCTTGCATGAAAGTTGGGAAAAATGCCCATAATAAAATATTGCTTGCTTTCCACAAGTTTCCCATACGAGATCATCATCATAACAATAAAATGCACATTTTTATATTTTGTCGTTTTTTTTAATAAATTTTTTTTTTGTTTGTATTTTCAAAATTGATTTCTCAACTTAAAGTAGTTAAAAGTAGAACTTGCTGCTCTCGTTTGTCGTCATTAAAACGCTACCAGAACTCGTTTAGAAACTCATTTTAGACTATGCAAAATTTGCCTAAATATATATTTACGTTTGTATATAATTGGTATATGCAAGAGAGGATCCTAACGCCCAGAGGTACAGACCTCGACCACATCCCTGCCAGCATTGCAGCTTTCCAATCTAAAGTGTGTTAGGTATTAGGTATAAAAAAAACATGTGGCCTTTATTAATTTGAACCAGCTTGTTAGGATTGGTTACCCAGCTTTCTACTGTGTCGGGCTTTAAAGATTGCGCTGCTCGTCGATTATGAATCACAGATGCATATAGGTTTGAGCATGTTGCATACACAAAAACACACGGGGGAGCTTTCTTTCATTCATTCCTCATCGGGCATATTTTACAGGTTGATGGGGCTTGAGGGGAGCTACGACGAACCAACCAAGTTATCAGTCAAACCAAACTAAAGGATATATGGAAGTGTTAGAGTGGGGCAACTGAAAGATTAACGCACGTGTAAGAGTGGGATAATGAAAGGAAGCTTCAGATTGAAAAGGCCATTACTTGAACGTGAGCAATAGGAAAAAGAGGGAACAAGGTGAAGAGAAAGTATTGGACAAAATCATCTAAAGGGAAAGTAACGTTCTGCTTGCTAAAGTTTTGGATTGATATCTGTGTTTTGCTTGGCTTTGGATGTGGGTATCGATATCGGTATCTCCGATCTACTGTTTGAGTCGTACTTTCTCACTATCCTCAAAGTTCTTATCATTATCGTTTGTGGTCTCCGAGTCGTCGTTGACAGTCCCAGATGCCGGGGCGTCCGCTTCGCGGCTGTATTCGGGCGTTGATGTACCCTGAACGTAATCGGCGGTTATGTGAACACCTCGAATGTCTGATCCGGGCACTATGAACATCGGATCCAACAGTAGTTGCTCCTGAGCACGATTAAGAAGAAGGTTTTCACACAAAAGTTAAATGGCCAGGAATCACGTGCTTACCATTATGGAGCGCAGACCGCGTGCTCCTGTGTGCCTCTCCATTGCCAGCTGGGCTATCGACTTGACAGCGTCCTCGGTGAAGGTAAGGTCCACATCGTCCAGACCGAGCAGGGCCTTGTACTGCGGCACCAGGGCATTGCGCGGCTCCGTCAGGATACGGACCAGCATGCTGATGTTCAAGCTATGGAAGGGCACAATTACCGGGAAGCGTCCAACGAATTCCTGCAGCACAAGACACGATTTTCGGTAAATATATTACTGTGCTATCCGTCACCCACTTACCGGTATCATTCCGAACTCAACGAGATCACGGGCCTGTACCTTGGTCAGGCATTTATCACGCTCCTCCTGATCGTTGTCCATGGGACTGGCGACTGCCTGAGCTGCTCGACGACCAGAACCGCTGGTCGAGGGCACGCCGAAACCCAAATACTAAAACAGCGAAGGTAAGAAAGGTGTTTAGGATAACTGATGCCAAGTTCTGACGCTGATCTCTCTCCCTTACCTTCTCGTTAAGCCGACGCCCGATAAGCCTGTCCAGACCTGTGTACGCGCCGGAGGCCACAAAGAGAATGTTGGTGGTGTCTACCTGGACGGTCTCCCCCCGCAGCTTGCGCGGCGAGTTGCGTTCTGGCACGTTGACAACCGTGCCCTCCAGCATCTTAAGCATGCCTTGCTGGACACCTTCGCCTCCGACGTCACGGAGTTGGTGGATTCCAGGCACAGCACCGATCTTGTCCACCTCGTCCAGGAAGACGATGCCCGTCTGGGCACGCTCCACATTGTAGTTGGCGTCCTGCAGCAGCTTGGAGATAACGCTCTCGATGTCCTCGCCCACGTAGCCGGCCTGCGTTAGCGTGGTACAGTCACAGATGGCAAAGGGCACGTCCAGGCAGCGGGCGATCGTCTGAGCTATCAGGGTTTTGCCGGATCCCGTGGGGCCTAGCATGATGATGTTGCTCTTCTCCAGCTTAACATCATTGGATTGCCGGTCGAGGATCTCGGAGCCGGGACGGTTGTCGCCGCCGCTGCCACGCGAGCTACTGGACGATGATCCACCTAGTCCGCTGCCCAGTCCCATGCCGCCGCCCAAGCCCATTTGGGCGGGAGCCTTGGGGGGCAGTTCACTGCCGGGCGTGCTGTTCAGCGTGTGACCGATCCCGGTTATGTGCAGCAGGTCGGGCCGGGGAATTCCTTCGAGACCGCCACCGCCGGAGCCACCGGCCGCACCGCTTCCCTGCTGATGCAACTGTGGCAGGTTGTGGTGGATGCGCTTGTAGTGGTTGTAGACGGCGACAGCCAACACTTTCTTGGCAAAGTCTTGGCCGACCACATGCTTGTCCAGGTACTCCATGATCTTCTGTGGCGGAGGTGGCGGCTTGCGGTGGTTCTTGGGCTCATCCTTGGAGCGCTGCTTGGTCTCGACCTCGGAGAGCACAACGAAGAAGTAGTTACACTTGGCGCACTTGACGAACCGCGTCGAACTGACGAACGTCTCCACCTGAGTGCAGGCGCTGCCGCACTTCGGGCACGACAGGAACTTGTCACTGCCGCCTCCGGGTGGATCTCCGCTACTAGTCGTGCTCGCTCCGGATCCCGATCCGCCAGGAGTTTTGGTGGAACCTCCACCAGACGCACTGTTACTGCCTCCGCTTCCCGCGGCACTGCCACTGCCGCTGTCGCCCAGATCGTCACTCGATCGTATGGAGGCGTTCGTGATGTCAATATATGTGGGTATCGCCACCGCCGGCTCTAGCCTTACCAGTCTGCTAATGGCACAGTTCCAAGTGGCCAGGTGGAAGCGTCGCACGCCCCAGATGCTGACCTCCGAATTTCGAGCGCCCAGGATGACACATCTTGCTGTCCTCTGTGTCTGACCAACTGCGGTTCCTGGGAGGATAAAACGGAATAAATTAAATAATGTTTTTCGATGACTATCAGGGTAGGGACTCTGATCAGAGATCCCAATTAACGCACAAAGAGCGGAATATGGAATCAGCGCACCCGCCGCCGGGGTTAATGCTTCCTCTCCCAAGCACAAAGAGGTCTTAAACTGATAATCTCCTGGGAGAGCGAAGCTCTCTAGATTGGACAACAAAAAGGTAACAAATAAAGGCCAAGGGCAATTAGCATCTTCCGATATCGCAGATGACTCGCAACTTTTGTAACTACGTTTCTTCCAGTGCAGCTTTTATTGGCTGAACTTCCGCCTCTCCGCTTTCCTAACCCAACAGTTGCTGGCCATAAAAAATGTGTAAAAATTGCTCCGCCAGAGACATGAAATAATAGTAAAAAGTCATTGCGTCAGAGTGGCAATCGCAATAATTAAGCTATGTAACTGACTTTTCGGGCCCCTTTAAAACAATTCAAGTTCAGTTTGACCAGCAACGCATGACGCCCGTCTGATTGGGAAGACGCTGGCGAAGCCCACTTCACCATCCAATCGGATGTAGAAGCGATCGATCCCCCTTCAATTGCGCCTCTGCTTGCCGTTGACCGCGAGCAGCTTTGATATCGAAAGAAGACGGCCTTCACTCAGTGTTTTGATTCGAACTAGACAAAAATTTACAATTCAGCGAGAGGCAGCAGCCACGACCAGGCTGATAAGCCAAATGGGAATGAGATCGGGAATCGCTAAGCCGCAGCAATGGGAACTGTTTTCCCAGTTGGATTTTCGTGTTGTTGATTCGCGGCCGCTACGTGACGCTGGCGCAGCAAATGACGCAGTTACGTATGCGATTTGCACAACAACAATGGGAGCAATAACAAAAATAGTGGCCAAAAGTAACGCCAGCACAGTGCACTTACCCTTCGACCAGACATTGTATTTGGGGCCCAGCAGGATGATCCGTCGCACCATGCTCATGGTGGCTGCTGCTCCTCCCTCGCCTCCTTCGCTGCCCCTGCTCCTCTACTCCTCCTGCTTGTATTTCCTCCTTCCTTTACCTCTCAGCTGGTAGCTTCAGTGCTCCTACCTGCTTCTTCTTGCTGCTCTTCCGATCTGCAAAGTTATTGTTGTGGCTGCTCTGGATGTTGGCGATGCTCGGTTGGGGTTGCCCTGCAGTTCGTTGCTCGAATTCAACTTTGCGGTGCGAAATGCGTCGCAATTGGTCTGCTTTTCCGCCTGCCGTGCGCTGATTTTCAGTGGAAAATGGGGGAATAGATTGCGCTCTGCACGTAATTTGTGTGGCTGTGTGCGTGCTGTGTCTCTCGCTGCTTTTGCTCTTCTCTCGCTGAGCTTCGCTTCTTCTTGCCGAAGCCGCAGTCCCTCGAAGTGGTAAATCCTCTTCAGTAATTACTTCAATGAATTTATTTGCAACCGCAAGTCGCGACTTCTCTTTGACAGGCACGCGATTATGGAATTTTGGGAAAATCTCAGCAACTGATTTGCAATTGCACGACAACAATCGATAGTTTCTATCGGCAACAGCTGTTCGGTCTTCTCTTGTAGTGTCTGCAGCGCACGCACAGTGGAACGGATGATGAAAAACAGTGAACAAAAAAGGCATCAATCAGCAGTCAGTTAACTATAAATTTTGGTCAATGAGGGAATTTGGTCAATGGCCGAGACCGAGAATTTCTAAATCAAAAGAAAGTCTTTGGGGAATTTTTTTTTTCTACAGTAATCTGAGTTGATTTTCAACGGGGATATTCAACTTACATATTACACAGAAGTTTTAACTTAATGCTAGAGTCGGTTTAGTAGCCGGGTATGATGCGACCCTTCTTGCTGGCCGTTTTCAGCTTCTTATTGCGCTTGTCCTTGCTGCGCTTGTCGAGGTTCTCCTGGCGCTTCTTCTGCCGCTTCTGGATGTCGTGCTCCACCTTCTGCTTGCGCTCGGACCACTTGGTCTTAGCCTTCTTCTTTTCCACTCGCCGCTTCTTGATGGCCTTCTGCAGCAGCTTTGTGTCGTCCTTGACCTTCTTGCCCTCGACCTTGTCGAACGCCTTGCGCCATGCGATATCCGTCTGTATCTCGGCCGCCTTATCCGTGTCTCCCTGCTCGCGCAGCTCGGTGATGTGCTTCTTGGTGTCGCGCAGCTTCTTCAGGATCTCCTTGGGGTTCTGGTGCGACTTCTTGGCCTTGCCGCCCGGATTGGCGGCAAAGTCTACCTTGGAGTAGACTATCTTGGCCTCCTGGTTGTACACCGGCTGGACCTTAACGGGCTGGATTTGGGCCTTGGTATCCTCAGAGTCTGCGTCCTGCTCGGCCTTCACCACTCCGTTCTTTAGTTTCTGGTGCTTGACGTTCTCGTTCTTCAGGTTTTTGGCAGAGGAGAGAAGTTTTTGGACGCCCTTGCTCCGCTTCAGCTTCTTGGCCTCGCGCCGCTTCTGCTGGCGCTCCGTGGTGGGACCTTTTTTCTGACGGAGCTTGTTTTTGATCGAAGCGATTCGCTCGTCCACATCCTCGTTGTCCGAGTCCTCGAGTTCCTTGCTCGCGTGTTTTTGTTTTTTTCCTTTTTTGGGGGCAGATTTATTGTCGTCCGGCAGCAGGTAATCCTCGTATGTGTCTTCATCTGCAAGGAAGGAGTTAGTGACTTCCTAGATGCCATTTTTATTATGTTTTACCTTCTTTCTTCGAGTAGGGCACTTTATGAATGGTCAGCAGGTTGAGAACACGCTGATGAAACCTTTTGGTGACGGCTAAGAGGTCCTCCTTCTTCTTTGGCTTCTGTTCCACGTTGCGCTCATTATCGAATTCCTCGCGGAGCCGCTTTACTATCTCGGCCTGGGTCATCTCGGCCGCAAAAATAATAATAAAACTATTATTTACGAACCGCACACGTGCAGTTAAAAAAAATGTGACCACAGAATGCGCGATAGTTCATCCAAACCTAGAAACAGTCTGGCAACGCTGGGATTATAAAATAAAACCATATTTCAATAAATAACACCAAGAAAATGCAAACCGACAAGCTAATTTAGAATTATTAAAATCAGCAGCAGCCAAACTGTTTTCTAATTTTCGTTAGGTTTCCCCTTGAGTAGAAAAACACCCATAAAGAATACCCTAATCACAAGGAGTTGTGTGACCAGGTCCCACACTTTTAAGGAACGTTTTGTAGCGCCTTTATACAGGAATTAGGTATATATTAGCGCTCCTGCCGCGGTCACATTCGGTTCACTTTTCCGTAAAACATCGTTAAAGAATGACTAATTTGCCAGTTTTAAGTATTTACTCAATGGCCAGCTAATTACACTTTGAAAACAAGCAGAAACAGCGAAGTTCAGTTAACGTTGGAGACGCGAGCGGGAAAAGCGAAGCAGCCAAGATGAAGCGGCAGTTTGCGAAAATCAAAATTGCAGCCGAAAATCTGTCAAGGTAAGTTCAAAGGCCAGACGACGGCACTGCGGCGCTGTTTGTGTGTGTGTGACTGCGCTCCAGGCGGATGGACAGGTGTTGCCTCATCACAACAACAACCAAATCGGCAGCGGCAGCCGCCTCAACAAATGCAACGCGACAAAAACAAGACGAATAGCAGCTGCTGCAATGACAACAACAATAACAACAACTGGGCGACTGATGACCTAACGGCAACCCCTCTCCTCTACTCCTCCACTCTCCGCAGGTCGACGAAAGCGGACTGCAAAGACTCGGAGCTGGAGACGATCGAGCGGCAGGTGGACAGGTACCGGGACACCATCGAGAAGATCGTTCGGAAGCTGCCGGCTCTAAGTGGCAGCGGCAACAGCAGCAGCAGCAGTGCCAATGGCCAGGTCAGCAGCGAGGAGCAGGACAAGCGGACGAAGAAGAACAGCCACTACAAGATCGCCCAGGCGCTGGATGAGTCCGCCAAGGAGCTGCCCAAAGACATGCCGCTGCAGAAGGTCCTCGCCAACTGTGGTTAGTTATCGGGTATCGGGAAGTGCGTTTGCGATTGTCCGTGTGCGTGTGTGCCAGTGATTGTGATTGTGGCGTGTGTGTGTGTGTGGGTATCATGCCGCCCGACTGATAAGGGGCACAGTGGGCTCCAAATCCGATAATCGCTGCCAGACATGCACATATGCATACGTATGGGTTTTCACCTCGGTTTCGGTTTGGTTCGCTTGGTTCGGGTTTGTGGGCAACGGAGAATACTCGCGGATGATGACTGTGTCACGGGCTTGCGTGTCTGTGAGTTTGTCTGCCTATGTGTTTGCGGCCTCGCCTTGTCGCTTGGCCTTGTGGCATTTACATTTCTCAACATCCACATCAACATGAACAACAACAACACCAATAACAATATTGACAGCGGTTTTAATATACAGTCAAAATTCCATAACTCGAACCATCAACAAAATGATAAAGTAAAAAGTTAAGTCTTCGGAGAGAGAACTTGCAAAGGACTTTGTAAAATTTGTGCAGATAAACATCGATGTTTCGGCCATAGGAATTGTTGTTTTTCAAGTTCCATTATACATTACAGAAATATTTCGATTTCGATGAAGAGTAAATTAATATCAATTTTATATATTTTATATGTGTGTTTGACACTTAAATAATTTCCTTAAATGGTTGGGTAATATTATAGAAAATTCATAAAACAAGCTAAATTATTTGTTTGATATTTTGAATTATCAATTAGCTTTAATAAGTAAGTTGTTATTCGATTTATTTCAAGTTAGAGTTCGCGTTATCGAAATTCGTCTGTAGGGAGACCCCACTGTCGACCTGAGCTCTCATTTTTAATCATTATTATAATTTTTATTATGACTTATTCGCTGCTTTCTTTTCAACCCGCTGTTCGCATTCGTATTGGTTTTTTTTTTGCGGTTTCGGCATTATCTATTTTTATACACTTTTTGTTTTGCCAGCCAGTTGGCCCGTTGGCCCGCCCCCACTTGCGCCCGCTTTTATTGCCCTTTTGCTGTGCGATTTACTGTGCATTTCATTTAAATTTGTTACACATCCGCTGCTCACGAAATAGGATAACAAAGCAGCGTAAACGGCGATAATTATGCTGCCCAAAGTAAAAGTAAAAGTGTGAGCCGAATTCATACATCATCGTCATGATCAGACTTCCATCAGCCGCGTCTTTGCACTCTCCTACTCCTCCTCCTCCTCCTCCTCCTCCTCGACCTCCAGCAGTCTTCTCATTTATTTTGTGGGCGCTCCCCCTGGTCCGTATTACTCATTCCGTTTTTTTTTTATTAGTTTCGTATTGTTTCCATTCCCCGCTTGCCATTCTCGAGCACTTCGCATTCCACATACTCGCAGATGCGTGTGCGTCAATTGCAATTTGGATGCAATTGCCATTTTCAGTGGCCGCTTCGGTTGCAGTCGCAGTTGCAGTTGCAGATGCAGATCCAGCTGCAGCTGCAGTGGTTCAAGAGCAGCCGCTGTTGTTGTGTAACCGTTGCGGTACCAGGGATCTCCGTGCCGTGCCAAAACCCCGGTTGCTCCACTTCCCCACGTTCCTGATTAGACACGAACGTTTCCCCATGCATATTATTACGGCCACACTGTGAACGTGTGTCCATGGGTTAAGTGTGAGAGCCCGGCTTGAACGCCTGGGGAATTATAATTGGGTCAATCTAGGGGAAATCAATAACCAAGTTTGCAAAGCTCAAAAGAGTTTTCTATCAATAACAAAGCCACAACAAAAATGAATTAATTTCTGATCCCAAAACTCTTTTAACCCCTAAATTCATATAAAAATAATGGAATATAAACCTTAGTAAATTACTTCAAATGTAGCCAAAATAAAGGCCTTTCCTTGTACTTGGTTTTGGCCCACAAGTTTCACTTTATCCTATCTAAAAACATTAAAAAAAAATCTTATCTAGATCCCAGAAAATAGATTTATCACATATAAAGTTATTCCTTTTATGGTTGACCTTGTGACTTATATAATTGTTAGTCATGATCACCTATAGCTACAATTTAATGGTTGGGCCAATCACTGGGAAGAGCTTCAACCGAAAATTACCTCACTAAAATGAGATTTTTGTCGCCCATGTAATGGCCATAATGATGGCGCGATATCATCTCACTTTTGGCCCACTGTGCGCCCTTTGCTACTTTTATTGTTGGCCACGATGCGCTTCAATTCAACTCCACTCCACTGGCAAGGGGGAGCGAAAAGCGAGCATATCTCGAATGTTATACTCCAGTGCCGCCGCCGACGACGACGTCTTGGGCACCCTTCTTCGCCTCCATTGCGGATTCAGCTGTCGAGCCTCGAGTCTCAGGGCACTCAACACAATTATCACAATTTTGCTTACTCAGCTCGTCAACCCATTCGGCAGTCACCTCCCCCTCCAGACTGCCTCCCAATCTTGTCCCGCATCTAAGCTGAGCAACTCCAACAACTGGAAACCGGCACGCCAACATCTTTGCAGCTACCGCTTGGCGATAAGGTCTTAAATAAGCACTGACTTCCTCACTTGCGGGCGGAATGGCGAGCGAGAGACACCCAATACACTGAAAACTATTGGTGTCGCCTCTAAGATCGCTTACCTTAATGGCTGTCTCTAAGTTTCCATGAACATTTCAAATGTTATCTCTTAAATTTCGGTTATTTAGAAATTGCAATTCGAATTTCCATTTCTTTAATTTTTCTTAGGGCTAGTAGTCATCCAACATTTCTCACTGTGGGGTAATTACGTGTTCAAGATTCCATCACATTACTTGGTTAAGTACTCATTTCTCCATGTGTTTGGCGTTTGCAGGAGAGCTGGAGAAAACGATGGCCGAGTGCATCATCGAGAGCGAACTGGAGACGGAGACCAAGGTGGTGCGGCGCCTGAAAAACATTTTGGACAAGGAAATCCAGGAGATCTCGACGCTCAAGCGCAACGTATCGCGCACGCTGCAGGAGTACACCTCGCTGAAGCGTAGCTATGAGGTGAGTGCGGATCATAAATCTGGCTGGAATTATCCATTAACTGTGTGGCAGTGAATAATGCTGGATTTCCGTTTTCACCAAACTGTTCGCGCGCGATGACAATGGGAGATTGTTAAATTAATCAAGGGGCTTGCTGGAATAATAGCCCCGAAAAGCTACCTCCGCTGGTCAAGTTGTTGTCTCTGATTAACGAACAACAACCACTGCCGCCGGTAGTGGTTGTGCCTCCTCTCAAGGAAATGACACTGTCTTCTTTTAATATTTGTTTGAACTGGCTTCAAGTTTCGATAGGAAACAAACAAAACAACGCGTCTCTGCCCGACTTCAGGCTTCAATTAAAGTTCTCGGAATATAGTAACTCGATAGGCGGTTCCCAGAATGAAGTGTCATAAAATCCAACGTTGACAAATCCAACACTTTCCAATCAAAGCCGAACCACTGTGTCGCGGCCAAGAACGCCAAGAAGCGCCGTCAAAAGAAGCAATCAATTTTTAATTTCCATTTATTATTATTGCTATTGGCATTGCTATTGTTGTTGCTGATGGTATTCCACACTTTCTGCCCTTATCTTACGCCAGTTTCTATTGTTTGGTTGGCCACCAGCCGTATTTGTTGCTTACGTTTTTATGAAACTTGGACGATTGTTGTCGTTGTTGCCCTATCGCTGGGGAGCGGGGGAATCTGGAGTGGGATGATATGGAGTGGCCCGGGATGAACGGCGTTTTCGGTGTTCCAATTTCTTGACACCCGATTGGTTCTGTCCATTGGAGACTCTACCAACAGTTAGAGCCGGTTATCCGAACACAAAAAGTAACTCTTGGAGTTTTATTGTTTTCATGTTTTCTTCTCTGTTTTTTTTTCGTTTTCTTTCGTTTTTTTTTTATTTTGCTTTCCGTTTTATTTTGCACAAATCACGACTATGGCGTTTCAAGCCATATCGAGGCAGTTGTTGATGTCCGCGCTGTCTGTTTAAGGTGTCGGAAGACGTTCATTGACTTGGCGGCGGCGGCAGTGACATCATAATTGAAATGGACGCCCCACAATCGCTGACCAGCCGAAGTTATTTACACTCCCCCGGGTATCGGGGTAATCTTATCGCCGTCAGCTTGCCATAATTCGCTAATCAGGCGCTCTCGTGTTTGGTGCTCTGTTCTAATTGCACTCCCTGACACGGATCCGATCCGATCCGAAAACAATACGTATATGCACACGGGGCCGTCTTTGGAAGTGCTAACTTTGGTGCCCGGAATGTGCCACTTGTGCATAGTGTGATGTAGGTCACCGAGAGGTTGCGGCGGCTCATGGAAACGACGATGTGACTCACAATCGCGGTCTCGAACTATTCAATACGATTCGCGAGGGCAGGAGCAGAAACTGATAATGAGCTGGATGCCATTGTCTTCTTGGGTGGCGGAGATAGTGTCGTCGTAACTCGGCGTTTTGTCACGATTTGTTTATTTTTAGCTGCATTATGATACGGGCGAAGATGATGATGAATGCCAGCAGCAATTTGTTTACACACAGCAAGCAGCTGGCAGCTGTTGCAAGCAAAACTTGTATTGTGTAATCTTATATATAAAACTCAATTTAGAACTGGATTTTGTGAGTTTGCCATGTTAAAAGATGTACATATGGGCCGAATGCGATATGCGAACGACTGAATCACTATTTATTTATTAATTTATCTCTCGAAGATCAAGGCTAATAGTTTCCCCAATGTCTGATATATTTAGATGATATATTTAGATTTGTTTATTTCCCAAATTCCCTCGCATTTAATCTCAAGCACTCTTTCTTTAGTTCAATAGCACTTCTTATCGGAACGCTGTGTTAAAAACTCCTTTGTGAGTCAAAAGCGGTGTCACCGTAGTCAGTGGCCCCAATGGAACGCGCGTGTGTGTTCTGAATCCCATATTTCACCCATTGTCCGGCTCGAAACAAAGACCTTGATGGGAGCAGCAGCAACAGCTGCCCGGGCGGGCGGGCAGTGTCTGAGGTCGTTCTATTTTGAGGTGGCCGCAAAATCATCCATCCGGCAACTGCTCCCTTTAGTCATTGGGAAAACTATTTCCAGTAGTGGGTGGGTGTTGCGGCAGATAAGATATTTCACGTGCTTGAACTTTGGGCCTTTAGCAATGTGACGATTTCCCTGGCATTGCCGCCGCCGCCGCTTATCTGTCATTCGCTAATCAGTGCTCTGTTCTCCCGCTCTCCCGCAGGCGGCAATCCGGCTGGACGAGCCCGCGTCCAAGGTGAACCACATCAAGAGCCAGCAGGAGGAGTGCGAGCTGAAGCTGGAGAAGGAGCGAGATGCCTGGGCGGCCCAGATGCTGGAGTTGATAGCCAAAGAGGACGAGATCGTGAGCTGCATCCGCGACTATGTGCTTAACCAAAGAAACTACCACGAGCGGGCGCTGCAGCATGTGAACGCCTCGCTGGCCCGCATCCAAGACACCATCCAGGGCACGGAGAAGTCCCGCTTTGGCACTTCGCTCAAGGAGCATCTGACATCCACCAGCCGGGAGATCTCGTACATCGTCGAGCTGTGCTGCTGCTGCCTGCTGGAGCACGGCCTGGAGGAGGAGGGCCTGCTGCGCGTGGGCTGTGCCAGCACCAAGCTGCGCCGCATGAAGCACGCCCTGGAGGCGCAGCACGTGAAAACGCCGCTGCCGCTGGACTACCAGGACCCCCATGTCATCGGCTCCATACTCAAGCTCTACCTGCGCGAGCTGCCCGAGCCGCTGCTTACCTATGGCCTGTACAAGGACTTCATTCGGATCGCCGAGCGGCACAGCGAGGCCGAGCGCAAGACGGAAATCAAGGCCATTCTGGGAAAGCTGCCCAGGGAGAACTATGCCAACCTGCGCTACCTCACTCGCTTCCTGGCCCTCGTCCAACAGCGCTCCGTGCACAACAAGATGAGCTCCCAGAACCTGGCCATAGTCATGTCCCCGAACATGCTCTGGCCGCGCATCGACAAAAGCAGCAATGCCCCTGCCGACTACATCGGCCAGGTGAACAGTTCCTCTGCTGCCAATATAATCGTAGAGCTGCTGATAAGCCAGTGGGATTACTTCTTCACCGGCGACGTAGAGTTCTATCTGACGCTGCAAAAGCAGAAGCTCTTTGTCGAGGGCAAGAGCAAGTCGAATTCCTCCAACGAGAACCTGGACCGGAACGACAGTGGTAAGTATACTGCACAGTCGGAGTTCTATAGCTCCAGAGAATACCTGCCCAACACAGTATTCGACTTGTGAATTTCCAAGTCACTTTACACTTCCCACAACGATCAATAAAAGAAACGTTGTCTACCATGATATAGTACTTGCTGCCCCCCTTTTAAGCTATTATTTAACCTCTTCCATAATTTGGCTATTAAAATTAGTGCCTTATAATTTGATACATTTTGTGCAATAATAAAGCTTGAAGTTGAATTTATAATAATCAAAACTATTCCTGGAAACAGAGTTTGCAAATAACAGTCCGTTTCTTTCGAGTTTTTGAAACTTAAAACCGCTTTTGTTCTTCCTCACTCTTTGACTAAGCGTTGCCTATAAAATGTTATTAAAAATTTCCATTAAAAGAATCAGCTTAGAACTTGTCAACCGTAAAGAAAGTAAAGGTCAACTGTTATTTACGAAGTCTGTCTGGAAGTGATTTCTGCCAATGGGAGAATCTATCACCTCATCCGCTTGCAATATGTAGTTCACAAGGTCGTCTACTGTCGTCCCACTCTTCCGAGTTCACTTAATTCATTACCTAATATTATCCTGGGCCCATCCCTTGCAGAAGTCTTGGAGAGTCCTCGCTATGGCACCTTGAGGCGTCAGAAGGCCAATGCTCCATCGCCGCCAACCACCAATGGCAATGGAACGAACATCATGACCACATCACAAACGTCGCATCGCCCGCACGCCAAGGAACTATTTCCACAGCAACAGCCGCCGGCGGAGAAGCAGGAGAAGCCCGTCAAGCCGCCGCTGCCGAATCTGCCGCAGTTTCAGTCGACCGCTGTCAGCGGGCCGATACAAACACAGCTCGAGCCATTGCCCCCGCCACCTGTGACGCCCGCCAAGCCTGTGCCGATGACAAGAACACAGTTCTTTGGGCTGGACAACCTGCCCTCTCCAACGGCTGATCGCAAGAGCACCGATAGCATCGGTAGCTTCAAGCTGAAGCCGGATGTGCCGCAGAAGCCGCAGCTACCCAAGAGGCCGGTGGTACTGGGAGTTGGCCCCGCTAAAGTGGATGGCAAGAGCGACGACGAGAGTGCCATAACGCCCACTCAGGCGTTGATCGATAATGGCAATGGCTGTGTCCGCTACAAAACGGAGAACTTTCTGGACAAACTGCGCCAGGAAACCAGTGACACGAACGGAACGGAACGCGGGAGGAGGCGCCGCCATTGACCAAGGAGAGCAACCATAATAGCGAGACTCAGCCGTCAGCAGTTGCGGTTGCGGAGGCACAACAGCCACAGGCGCAGGCGCAGGCGCAGACCCAGGCTACGACGCCCATCTCGCCGAACTCATTTCAAACGCCCAAGAGGCCAACGGTGCCAGCACCGCCGCCGCCCACAAATCGCAAGCTTTCGGATTAGAGGCAGTCGTCGTGGGAGGGAGTCAGAGTCACTAGGTGTTACCGTTTACCCGTTAAGACTTGAACGCACAGTAATCTATATATATATTTAAATGGTCCTTGCGGTGAGAAGAGGATGCGTCGTTGTGCATTATAGAGCAAAGAGCCTCGTGTGTATGCTGCTGCATTTGTATTTTTGCCTTGTCCATAAGCAATCTAATTTGTACGAGTTTAGCCATATAACATTTATCAAGCGATATCCCAATACTTGTATGTTCGCATATATAATATATATACCTATATATATACATAGTCTGTAGTAGGCCACAGTAACTCAATTGTCGAAATTGGATTTGTTAGCGCCCAAACCGAGCGAGCTCTCAATTGTTAATCCTTATTTAAAAGGTTGTGATACATCAGAAAGGTTTGTGTTTCCTTAATTTTGTTTTGCAACGCTGCCTGCGCTGCGTCCAGCGTCGATTTGGTTGACATTTTCATCGAAATTTCATTGTGATTTCCCTTAATTAAAACCTATTATTATGATTTCGTTAAAAGGCGCACTCCGATGCTCTATTCTGAATTCGGGCTGACACAGAACTATTTCCAATGTATTCGTTTGATTTATTCGTCAAATCACCAAGTACGTTTATTTTCATTTCGAACTACGATGTACTATATATTTTGTATTCTTGCTTTATTAATTTGTAATGCAACAACTATTATTATTTTTATTTAATAATAAAACTGTATGTACGAAGCATTGTTGTGTATATAGAATATACATTAAAACAAATTATAAGTATGATTTTACCAGAGAAGTTTCTGTCTTTGTTTGTGAAAGTTTACTCTTTAGGTTTTTGTTTAACAAGAGAAAGAGAACGAAACAATTGATTCAACACACACTTTTTTCGCAACAGGATCGATGTATAACATTTGAAAACTAAACAAGTGGATCTCTTGTACAATTTGGTAACTAAAGATACAGATATAGACCCCTTGGAAGCAAAAGATATAACGATCTGCAGGAAATTCAACTGAATTGTGCCATAATGATGAATACCTGAATACATGAAATGATTTGTAGAAAAAGACCTACCATTACTTACTATATCATATCTCCCTATACATATATATTTTCACACGCTGCTTCAATCAAGTGTATACCTAGCAATGACCAGAACTTGATGTTTAGAGAGAGAGCTTACTTGGGAATAGTTTGAAGAGTGCACTGGACCGACCAAACCGATATATACTCCATGGTATTTGTAGAATTTATAATGTCTACACAGTTTTGTGAATAGGTTAGTAGGTGGAGAGCTAGTTGAAGCTGGAAATATACGAATATATTCTGCTAAAGTTTAAATAAAAAAAAATGTTTAATCCAACAAACCCAAGTTGGACCAAACAATTTGGTGTTATTTATGCAAATGAATGCTGGTCAATGGGTAATATAAAATAAAATTAAAATGTGAAATAATACAATTCAGCCCCAGAAGTATGCAGAGAGTTTTGATTGCGTTTTACGAATATTCATTCTACGAAAGACATATAAAATACACTTAATACAATAACGTTAGTATAGGTAACTCTAAAATCTACCTTATGCTGCTCAAATTAAGGCAAACATCAAAGGCTGGCATGGTGCCGGTAATCTCCAAAAAGCGTAGGAGTGTATGGCTATAAGCTTTCCCCATTAGTGGCGATAAGGATGCCTCCGATGTGCCTTTGTTTTCCCTCATCTCGTCTGGGGAGTCCAGCTGCCTCACGTAATCCATGAAATTGTCCACATTGACGGGAGCCTCGGCCTTGGCATGGGGAGCTGTTTCCGTCTGCAGCTTGCGCTGAAACTCGGAGCGGTAGTAATCGTTGATCATGGACATCATCCCCTTGGAGTACCAGTAGATAATGCCAATCAAAAATAGGCCCTGCACAAAGGGTCCAACCATTTTGTATACCCTTTAAGATGAATTCTTGCTAAACTCTTGGTCTTTTGTTAGGTTTTTAGGCGCTACTGCTTTTGGTCTTCGCGGAAACTCTCCAGCCACTGATTGACCATGTAGAATTGCTCTTTGATATGCGGCCAGGCCATGGTGACAATTAACATTATTGTATTTGCGAAGACAAACAGCTTCATCATCTCAAATGCTATGGAAAAATGTGATGTTTTATTATATTATAAGGTAAGCCTTATTCGAGGCAACTAATTACAGACCCTCCGGTGTGCGAAGATAGTCGCCGAATCCGGAATTCAAATCCTTATCCTCCTCCTTCTGCTCATGCTGATTTGGGGACTTGCCCTTGCCTGAGTCCTCGGCTTTGTCCTTGCTGGATTGTCCCCCCTGGCCGTGGGCGTGTCCCTTACCGTGACCGTGTCCTCCGTGTCCGCCGTGTCCGCTGTGCTTGTGCCTGCCGTATCCAGTGGACGTGTTGGCAAAGGCCGATTTCTTCGATTTCATGGCATCCAGATGGATGCAGAGCTCTGTTTGGATCGTCCTACCAGGCCAAGTGCTGCTCTGCGAATGATTCACTCCGGCGGCCCAGTGCAGTGTCGCTGCTTCTGCATATATTCTATGGCTTCTATTTTATTGATTTGCGATTTCTGCGCTTCGCTTTGGGGGCAGCCCAGGGAGGATTGGGATATTGGGGAGGGCCAGGTGACCAAATAGCAATATGTGGCTAGTAGAGCAATGCGCTTGGATATTTAGTGAGGCATGTGTGCTTATTATATGTACTACCTGCAAATGTGTGTCAGCTTAGTGGATGAATTGGCCGGGTGGGCGGGCGAACACTGGTCCCAAGTGGATTTAGCTTTAGTACAAAATTAATGGGACAGATAAGAGCCCCTTTGTATATTCGCTTAATTTGCATATTTCAAATTTGCTCTTATTAAATATGTATAATTATGGGAGGTACAAGTTTATACATTTGCTTTATAATGCATTTCATTTTACAGATTTTAAATTGGTCTCAACATATTTTAAGAGAGTTACCGTGACTTAAAAATAAAACAAAACATAACAAGAATTCCCTGAGAGATACATATATGGTTTATAGTTTTCTCATTAAAAGATTATCCCTTCTGGCTGGAACATAAAAGTTATTGTCAAATATCTTAGGAAATTAATAATTTCTTTGCCTTTTCACCTAGGCTTTATTCTATCGTTAGTAGCTTACGTTTATTGATTTTTTCCTTAACTTTTGGTTTTTTCCCAAAAGTTTGCAATTTAGTGAAGTAAACATTTGAAATTTTTGAACGAGCTAAATTCGAATACTGATCGCGAATACTTGAGAGACACTAAAACTAACTTAGCGAACTTAACCTTATTAATATAATTACTATTACGTATACGTAATAAGTTGTTGCTTCCTAGGCAACGCTTCTCCCTCAGGTGTTTGCTTCCCAGCCGGAGTGGCCAAACAGCAAGTGCAGATGCCACCCAGGATGACGAGCAGGCAAAAGGCGGACAGCGAGAGGGCGGGGCTCACCTGCCGCAGCAGAGTAAGAAAGGAGGCGGACAGCTGCCACACTCTCGCCCAAGTGACGACCGAGAAGGAGAGGCTACTCCGCTGCTCGATTGGCACCAGCTCACCCAGACAGGCCAGGATCATGGACTGGGCACAGGAGACGGCTGCCTGGGGCAGGGAGGCCATTAGCAATCCCAGCGTGAGACCGTACACCTCGGGCATATCCGCTTCGGCCAAGAACCAGCAGATGCTGCCGATGCTACCGACCACAATGGCGAACGCTCCCGCCCACTGCCACTTCAGATCGTGGCGGTTAAAGGTGAGATGCAGGGCTAGTAGGCAGCCCAGCATCTCGGCCAAGCCCATGGCCAGCGTATTGGACACCAGGTGCTCCCTCCCGAAGGATCGGACATGAAGCAGCAGCCCCGTATTCACCACCATGAACGTGGCCAGTGCCAAGTGCCCAGAAACCAAGCGGAAACTGCTCCTCCTGTCTCCCATCCACAACTCCATCCACTGAGCTGGTGCCGGCATCCCCTGCATCCTCTCCCTGAGCTGTCCCAGCTGGTGGGGCAACTCCTTCGAGACCTTATGTATGCTTCCGTTCATCCGGGCTGCCTCCAGCAGTATTGTCACTGTCCTTTCGACGGCCAGCTGGGTGTCCTTGGCGTGTTGCAGCTGCCAGCGTGGTGAGTCTGGAGTCCAGGGCAGCAGGAAGACAATCACCAGCAGTGAAAGGGTCTCGTGCAGATATATGTGCTGCCAGCTGGGAGCTCCGGAGGCAAGGCCAGGGAGCAACATTAGGCCCAAAGCCCAGAAACAATCGTACAGAAGACAGGCACTCAGTCGATACTTGCCTGCTGTTATGTCGCAAACTGCAAGGATAAGGAAGGTATTGTTACATCATCTTACATCACCTTGAGTCCCACTTACATATGGAGTAGCCGGAGGTGATCATGAAACAGCACGAAACCGCCGCCAGGCAACGCAACCCACAGTGAAGACTGAAATCCTTGACCAGGCCCATCAGCAAGCTGCACATCAGCAGGCACCAGATGCCTGCCGAATAAATCTGACGAGGACTCAGCACCCGCATCAACTTGGTGGCTGCCACGCCTCCAATGAGCAGCCCGAAGAGGTGCCAGTACTGCGACCAGGCCACGAAGAAGTCGCACAGGCAAACCAGGTCGAACTCCATGGTCAGGGAGTGGAAGCCAGTGGTGTAGAGGAACCTGCGGCACTGGCGCATGGTGTAGCCGGAATCACCGTAGTTCACCATAACATAGCACTGATCCAGGGAGACGGTACAATTGTCCACCGGTCCAAAGGAACTGGTGTCGCATGTGTACTCTTCCACCGGATAAAGGTCTGGGGCCGCGAACAGGATGCAGGCCATGAACCAGGCGGCCGGGATCTTGCAGAGAAACAGGATGAGCAGCGAGCGCAGCTGCCATGGTCCAAAGTCTCCCATAATTTGATTAATCACGTCATCTTCTTCGCCCTTTCCCGGGCACTAATTACTTTGGGGGAGGGAGCAGCAGGAGGCAGTTCATTTGCCTCCGGATCGGTGCAGGTGAACATGTGCGAGAGGTGGCCTAGAACCGGGGGCGAGGGCGAGTGGCGGCAGGCGCTTGGTCGCCAGCCTTGAAATCCGTATGCCTCCTTCTTCATCCTTGGGTAAGCGTCGAAATCCAGTAGCCACGTCTTGGCAGCAGCAACCCTCCAGCATGACTGCGATACCGCTTAGCACCTCATCTGGCCAGGTAAACGCGAGGGCTTCGCTCATCGGTGCCTGCCTACGACGTCGTCGCTAATCAAATCAGTCCAAATAAGCGGATCAAAGTTCCTAACCGATTGTGCAAACATCGGACGGCGATCAGTACGGGATTCAAGGGAGAATATTGCCCGCCGGAGAGGACGGGCAGGGCACTTGACGTGGTTGAAGCTAATGAATTGGCCAGGTAAACAACGTCGGAATGCGCGTACCTTTTGGAAAGCCAAGATCTTCACTCTAGTTTAAGCTGCGCCAATTCCTCGATCGAGTTTAATGCTATAAATATATATTACGTAAGAGTTGTCCAATTATCAAGTCTCCCTTGTTAGATTTCCCGATCATTTGGTAATTAACAATGTCATATGAGATTTGGCCTTATATTAATTATTTTAAAATTCAAATCTCCTGAAAACAGTATACACAAAGAACAGACTTATATCAGGATCATAATGCTGATCAATGCTGTAAAGAAATATTCCAAAGGGGACATCCATAAATAATAATTATTATGAAGCAATACCAACGTAGTGATAAAGAGAGGATACTTTTAAGCAAGACTTATCTACATATGACTAACTTTTCTCCAAAAACAGCTATACTTTTACTTGGCACACTTGACTTGACTTTGCAGACTCTGCTTTGATTTTTCCATTTTCTTGAATGAACTCGAATGTCGATCATGAACCAAAAATCCAGCCTTGTCCGCGTCCACATCCATATATGACGTAATAGATGTGTGTGCGCAAGTGTTACGTCTGAGAGAGCTGCTTACTTACTTTCGTTGGTAAATTGCATTTTCCACTTGCATTTTCACGGAAAACTTGTTTCGGGAGGACCAAGGCCTTTCTTTGCAGAGCAACTTGTCGTCTGCTGGTGGAAAGTGAGTCCGCGTTCAGTAGTGATTGAGGCTCCAAAGTGGCAGCACCATGGACAACGCTGATGTGGAAATTGTGGAACACCAGCCGGACATCTACGACGATGCGGTGGTCTTCATAACGGGTGAGTCTGCGAAATTCTCCGTATTATATACAATAAGTTGATTGAACTTCTTGTAGGTGCCACGGGTTTTGTGGGCAAGACGCTGCTGGAGAAGCTGCTCTGGACTTTTCCGCAAATTAAGCGCATATACATGCTGATCCGACCCAAGGGCGGAGTCACGGTGCAGGAACGATTCCGGGGATTCCTCCAGAATCCCATCTTTGAGCGTCTGACGGCCGAGTATCCGGAGAGGCTGAAGAAAATCTTTCACTTTTCGGGAAACATTGAAGACGACAACTTCGGTATGGCCTCAGAAAACTGCAAATAAAACCGCCAGTGCTCACCAGAGACTTCCACCAACAGGTTTGAATGAGGCCGACAGAGCCGTGCTGTGTGCCGAGGTAAACATAATCTTCCACAGTGCAGCAACGGTAAGTCTGGGATCAGGGCACTCCAACTGCTTAGGCACTTAGTTTTTTTTTTTTTGGGATTGCAGGTGCGCTTTAATGAGTGCCTGAAGGTCTCGGCACGCGTCAACTCCCAAGCCACCTACAATCTTCTGGAACTGTGCAGGGAGATGGCTCAATTGCGTGTAAGGAAATCTTTTAAAATTATTCCGTTTCCGAACATTAATCTGAATCCCTTTCTGCAGAGTTTCCTGTACGTTTCCACGGCCTATTGCAATCCGGGTCGCAAGTACGTGGACGAGCAGGTGTACCCAACTATGCCGCCGGTGGACTGGCGTCAATTTCTTGTCTGCACGCAGAAGATACCCGATGACTATTTGAACCGCCTGGCGGACTACATAAAGGGCCCGCATGTCAACACTTACACCTTTACCAAGTCCATAGCGGAGCAGATAGTTAACGCCTATAGACACGTGATTCCCATTGTCATCGTGAGGCCCTCGATAGTTACTGCGGCCTATCGGGAGCCCTATCCCGGTTGGATCGACAATATTCAGGCCATTAGTGGGATCATGATGGAGATAGGCAAGGGAGGCATCAGCAGCATTCTGGGTGACAAGGATTTGATATGCGACATTATACCAGTGGACTTTGTGGTGAACGCTATGATCATGATGGTCAGCAAGGCGAAGCTGGGCAGGTGAGTCCATATCGGTAGCCACTCCCCGATGTACCTTCCTTTTTGTACCTTTAGCTTAAGCATTTGCAACGCCACCTCGGGAGTGACCAATCCCATCACCTGGCAGCGTCTGGGAGAACTCACCATGAAGTGGTCCCGCATCTATCCCACACGGCGCATGATCATGTTTCCCAACTTCAAGTACAGATGCAGTGCCATCAAGCATGAAGTGGCAGTGTGGGTCCTGCACTTTGTGCCCGCCCTACTGATGGATCTGCGCACCCTCCTTCTGGCCCAGAAGAAGCGCCTGGTCACGCCCATAGCCAAGAAATTCCGCCAGGCTTGTCTGGCCGGTAATCAATCCTCTCTGATATGTTTTACAAAACTTCAGAGCGTATCTGTTTTCAGGGAGCTTTTTTTCGCTGAACGAATGGATCTTCAAGAACAAGAGTCGGTACTATTTCAAGGATCTGATCAATAATGGCACATTTCCCACGCTCTACTGGAATCTTGAGGAACTCGACTACGATGACTATGTCCGACGCCACATGATTGGCATAAATAAATACCTTCACCGCGAAAAGTTCACCGTTGAGGCGAACAAGTTTACGGTAACCAGGTGAGATACATAAGAGAAATTGCCTTTTTAACCACAGAACCCTTGGGATATATCTTGTATTTATGTTAAAACAATATTAAACCTCTTTATTCCCTACAGGATTTATTGGTTTTGGATCTTCCTGCATCTGCTTTTCTACATGATGATGGTCATCTTTATATTTTAGTTAGAGACTACCATTATTCTATTAAAATAAGTAAATTACAAAGAGATAAGGTGAATTCTTTGCAGAATAATTAGACTAAATATCTAACAACCCTCCCCTCCCGGATAATCAGGTGACTAAGAGTAAAAACAATATATTTTGCGTAGAATAGCTGCCAACATTTAGGATAACAATTCACTTAACCTAATCACAGAAAAATGTTACATTAGCTGAGTAATACAAAGAGTTGTCTATAAATTGGCAAAACACTACCCTTCCCCTCGTCCTATAACCGAGTGTTATTCACATCCGATTCGATGGTCCACACGGGAGCATTCAGTGGCGACTGCTCCTTCTTGTCACTGGGCTCCGCCGCAGGCACAACTGGAGCCACACTTGTCCTGGGCGTGAGGAGCAGACAAGTGCATATGCCACCCAAAATACTGAACACGCAATATGATGTCAGCGACATGGCGGTGTCGATCTTCCTCAGGACGTTGAAAAACGGGGCCGAGAGGAGCCAGACTCGCGCCCAGGTGACCACGGAGAAGACATAGAGCTGCTTCTTGTTCGCCGGCATCAGCTCGTTCATGCAGGCCAGGATCATGGACTGGGCACACGATACAGCAGCCTTGGGTATGGTGGCAATGATCATCCACAGGGTAACCTTCAGGTCCGCATCCACTGAGGATAGACAATATTAATTAACTTCAATCGTAAATTGAGTGTATAAGGAAAGGCTCTACTTACTGGAGTCAGCGTTGGTGAAGATCCAGCCCATGCAGCCCAGTATTCCAGCTAGTATGTTAAAGCCTCCGGCGCACTGCCACTTCCACTTGTTATGCTTCAGGGCGAAGTGAAGGGCCAGAAAGCAGCCGATAATTTCCGAGAAGCCTAGGTAAAGCAAGAATTTGGAATTGAGACTGCAGAATGTTACGATGAAAAACCTTATAAATAAAGTATAAACAAGAAAATGTCTTTTAGTTGTTCTGATTACTTTTCAGTATTTCTTGCACATTTCATACATCTTAATTAAAAAGCCTCTAAAATGGTTTAATGATATTTTAAAGTATATATGCTTTAAATTGCCTCGCTTTCGTTAAACGATTTAGCCATATTGTCAACATTTGTCACAAAATCACAATCTACATTTGATCTTTTGTATTGCATGACTCCGTTTTTTTTTCGCCCATTTGTAGTGATTAAATCAGTCTTGATTGATAATTGAAACGTATTTTGAAGGTTGTCCTGATGATCGTCGATTTTAATACCCCAGCGCAGTGAACTTTAATTTTATCATCAGTTTGCAACGCTTTGATCAAATTTGGTGAATTTATAATGATCCAATTGTAAGCTGCAGGGGTGAACAAACTTCGCCGTGCCGAAGTTAGCTTCCTTTCTTGTTTTAAACTTTGATTTGTCCATACAATCTTATGATCGAAATTGTACACTGAGAGCTCTTATAAACTTTTTTAACAAAGTGTTTAGGGGCCACTTTTCAATGTATCTTAATGCACTCTTGGGATACGTGACAACCATGAATTTTATTCTAGAATTTGTTTAATTTTACCAAAACTCAAGGTTAACTGTATCATATACATAATAGTTGTCATAAAAACAACAAAACGTATTTACTTTTACGATAAATAGATTTACAATCAAGAGCAATTGGTAAATAGACACCGAATTTTTGGGATAGTTAAATCGCATACATAATTGGCCTTTAGTTTTTCATTTCCGATTATAAGTGCCAGGGAAAAATGCCATAGACAGATTGTTTTACTTTGTTTTGCAACAATTTTATGATCGAAGTTTTACACTGAGAGTTTAATTTTTTTCCAAGGATCTTGTTAATTTCTCAAAAATCTGCGTGAAATAAGAAGTGTGTGCAATTATCGTGGTGTTGTTGTTTAACTTTTCAAGTTTAGAATCAGAAAAACTGAGATCACTTAGAAGACATTTTTAACAATACGGGGTTTCGATTTTAATATGATTGACTGATGTGATGCCTTTATAGCTTATATACATATGTAAGTCATTCAAATGAAACATTCAAATTTGTATCTTAATTGATCCTATTTTTGTTTGTTTGTAAATGTTTATTTATTGCTGCTTGCACTATAATAGCAAGTTTTAAGGTAACCTTATAGTTTAAATGACCTTATAGTTTAAATGAACTTTACGGCAGTTTAAGAGTTGTACTCACCCATGGCAATCGTGTTCGGCACTAGGTAGTCCCTGCCGAACGATCGGATGTTGAGCAGCATGCCCATGAAGTTGATCACGAAGAAGGCCAGTGCCAGGTGGGCGGCCACCATATGCGTCTTGGCCCGCTTTCCCTGCCACAGCTCCCGCCAGGGGGCCGGTGGGGGCTGGGCCTTCAGCCGCTCACTCAGCTGCTCCAGCTGCTGGCGGAAGTCGGGTGGTATCTTGAAGGTGCGATCATTAATGGCCGCCCCCTCGCGCACGATCTCCTCAACGTTGTCAATAGAGAAGCGGTCTACGGCATGCCGCAGGAGCCAACGGGGCGAGTCGGGGGTCCAGTAGAGCAGCACGATCAGCATGACGGTGGGGAAGGTTATTCCCACATAGATCAGGGACCAGTTGTTAAAGAACGAGGATAGACCCGGCAGCAGGATGACGCCAATGGACCAGAAGGTGTCGTACAGAATGATGGCCCCAATGCGATGCATTCCTGCCGTGATGTCGGCAACTAGGGCAGGATGCGTAGAAGTAATATTAACAAGAAGCGATAGAGGAATGTTTTCTCGAAAGCTTACATATCGCCTGACCCGCGGTGAACATGATCGCACAACAGACGGCGGACAGGCAGCGGAAGGCGCAGTGCAGGCTGAAGTCACGGGCGTATCCTGTGACCACTCCACACACGATCTGGGCCACGGCTCCAACGCAGTAGGTGCTCCTGGGGCTGATGCCGAGCATCATCTTGGTGCCCATAACGCCGCCGACGAGTACCCCAAACAGATGCCAGTACTGGGTCCAGGCCACGAAGATGTCCCTAAGGCAGACCAGGTTGAACTGCATGATCAGGGAGTCGAAGCTGCTCTCGTAGGTGAACTGCTCGCACTCGTTGCTAATCCCCGTAGCCTCATCGAGCACGTAGCACTGGTTTTCGGAGACGATGTAGCTGGAATTATCTCCACTGTCAAGGTAGCTGGTGTCGCAGGTGAACTCCGAGCCGGGGTAGAGCTCCGGACCGGTGAATATGATGCAGGCCATGAACCAAGCAGCAGGGATCTTGCACAGAAAGATGATGAGTATCGTTCTCAGCTGCCAGATCCCGAAATCACCCACGACATCGCCGATAATGTCGCTGCCCGCAGGCACTGGTGGTGGCCCAGCTGCCAGTCGCTTGGCCGCATTCGTTTCTAACTCATTGGGCAGGATTTGTGGTGGCGTTATGTTGCCTCCACTTTGGGCTGGCGACTCGTTGACCATTGCTTTAGTGGCGCCTCTCTAGAAGAACATTCTGGGA
This sequence comes from Drosophila bocqueti, assembly GCA_018151655.1. Lineage (NCBI taxonomy): Eukaryota > Metazoa > Arthropoda > Insecta > Diptera > Drosophilidae > Drosophila > Drosophila bocqueti. Next base: position 24,685,635 of record JAECXF010000001.1, read on the forward strand.
ATAGCAAGCGAGACGGCGACATGCCGTTCCATTTGTTTGTTTATTAATTTTATGTCAATACCCGAGGCACGCAATTGATATAAATTGAAAGCGGTTTACAGCTGAAGTCAGTTGTTCGAAGGCATTGAATATCACGCGGGATTCCTGAAATATCTGCGGTTGCTGTCTCTGATTGATTTTCAATATGAAACGGATGGGTGACTTTCATAAATACAAATGAGTAAAAAAGGCTTCCCCCATAAATATGGAAAATTTAGAAAGGCATTTTCTTTCCTGTTGAAAGTCTTGGCTCTATAAGTATTTCCAATTAGCCGCAATAAAACAATAATTTATTGATTGCCATTTAGCTAATGACTCTCAGAGATTTGTTTTTTTTTTCTATAATGTAACCTTAATTTATTTAATTTATTAACAGATTAGGTAAGTCCATGGCTCGAAGTTCTCGCTTGATATCGTATCACAAATCACGCTCACACTGATTAGGGCTTTATCGATAAGCCAGAATGAGGTTGATTAAGGCAGATAATAAGTACCGCTCCGTTCCATCGTATTATCTGATTGTCAGTCCCTATTTGCAGATCGCAAACCTTGCGACAGATTGGCAGTCATAAGATTTAGCTGTTAATATTCGAGAGATTCACTAGCCGCCGCTTTGTTGGATCAACTGTATACACAGTCTTTATGCTTCAGTTTCACAGGTGCTAACTCGCTGTTGTCTGGCTTGGGAGTCCGTCCGCCTATTGGTCTGGTATTGGTCGCGCAAATATTTTAATATCTCATTTTCCAGGCAGTGCTAATTGCAGAAAACTGGTCTGCGCTGGTCGTGAATATTTGATTTCCCTATTTCACTAAAACACCACCGATGTACATCTAAGGCAATGGCAGCGGCGGCAGGTGCGAGTTATTAGTTGAATGACTTGTTTCAACGAATATGCAAATTATTAAGTGCCTATGGAGGCAGAACTGAGCCACTGGAGGGCGGGTACTCGGATCAAATGAATGGAATGCTCGCGTTTTTGACAGGAGTATGATTAACCGAACTCAATATCCACTTAATGTGCACTTTTTTTTTACAAAAAAGAATTTTCCACTTATTATTTTTGATTATTGGTTTTTTTGTCCTATTTTATTTATTGTATTATTATTTCCACATCTTGCTTTATTTGTTTACTGTTTTGTTCGTTTAATGGCATACAAATTAATATTAATTAAACGACTATAAAAATAATTAACATTGGTACAAAACTTAAAGAAAGTGGAAGATTCGCTGTTCGTTATTTATTTGTTAAAGATCTACTGACCTCTATCAAAGTAACACCTTTTAACTATACTCGATCACAGTTTAGCCGCGAAATAATTTTGTTAAAAAATGTTCCATTGGCCAGACAATTTGTGTCTTTGCTGTTTGATTGCATACAAATTAATGTAAATTAATTAACCGACGAAATGGCAGCCTTTCGTTTCACACGTCCCGCTCGGTTTTTTTCTTGAAGCACACGCGTCTCAATCGGCCGAGAATCAAATGGCAACTGACGCCAGTGTCGCGCTGTGGGGCTACAGGCAGGGAGCCAGCCGACTGCTGTCCCCTCAAAGCGTTAATTTTCTTAATGAATTTGCTCAAATAATAAAAAAAAAAAACTATTCAGCGGGTTATAAGTTATTGAAAAGTTTCTTTCTCAATTTTTCGGCTCTTTAAAGTCAGCAATTTATTACGAAACCAAAAGGATTTTTGGCCAAGGAACGTCTTAGTTACCTTTTATTGTTTGCACATTCAATATTTAATATTATTGACAGCCGGCGGTGGGTCGATAGAGTGTCTTTCAATGCTCTTTATGTTATTAGTTTCAGTTCGAGTTTACCCCTATCAGGTGTGCATTATCTTGGCCAGGCGAGTGCGGGGTCGTCTCTCTTCGCAGGAGGAGGGTTTATAGCCGGGAAGCCATAACGTTATTACTTTAAGTTATCAGCGTTTGCCTTTCGGGCTTGTACAAATTCGTCTTTGCCTTCCTTGCGGATTTCTATTTTAATCTTTATTGTCTCTGCTGCTTTATTTTAGCCCACTTGGTGACACATCGCATCGATTGATGTAGTACTCTTTCTACAATGACCTACATTAATATCGAAACTGTAGATACACAGGTTTTTTTAACCTTTATCCTGCTGAGTACAGCTCTGAGTACAGGATGTACGTATACATACATACGTCATCACTTGATTAACGCGAAGCTGTTATTTGAATTAATTTAATTTCATATAATTCGTAACACACCGTTTGCTAATTAAGGCTAAAATGCTGAGTTCAAACAAAAGAAAATGTATAACTTAATTAGCAAGATCTGACTTTGAGTGCTCTGATTTGGATTGGATTAATAACAGTTACGTTTACCTTTAGGTAAGCCTTCAAGCTTGTGGCGAAATTCATCAGATTGGTGGAGCTCTGGATGTGAGCGTTTTAATTCATACATTTTGTATTTATTAATCAAATGCTTAATCAGTTTATTCGTTTACGGCAAAGAAAGAAACTCTATTGCTGTTCTAAGATCATTTTTTAACAATATAATTCGTATTAATATATTAAGGCACAACCACTCATGCTATAAATCCTAGCCTACTTTTAGGCTTTCCTTAGAAGCTCTTCAAATAGTTTCCGAGCTGTGCGATCTCAAAGCTCCGTGTTGTTGCAGTTCCATTTCCACTTCAATCTCACTCGAAGGGTGGAAGTTGATGTGCCAAATGTCGGCTATGCTGACAGCCACGTTTCGTTCAAAGTTGCTCAGCAGCTCGTTACTGTAGGCACTGCAATCGGAGCTGGCAGTGCTGCAGCGGCGCAAGATGATGGCCGACTGGCGGCGGTAGGTGTTAGGAGTGGGCACTTGTATGATGTGCGGCTGCTCCGAGTTCCAATAGTAGCGATTGAGGCGCCGCAACGCCAAGCCATAAATCCAACCCAGGGTGGCTATGATAGTGATGGGTACCAGGTGGTGGACAACAGTGAGGCAGGTCAGCAGCGGACAGAAGACCAGACAGAGGCGACTGAATGAGACCACGGATAGGAGCAGGTAAACTCGATTTTCGTTGGACACCATTTCACCCGTGCACGTGGTCAGCACAGCAATGGAGGCGGAGTTGGCCACTTTTAAAATCATCCAGAAGAGCAGCTCCATTCCTACCCGTCGGGAGTTGCGTTCTGTTGGAATAAAAATTATTTTTAGTCAATAAAAATTTCATTGCCATTAGAAACATTACCAGTTTCTGGTAGCAGCCAGACCAGATAGGTGATGAGACCGGCCATAATCATTAGATTTCCAGCCCAGCGCCAATGACGACGTGTGTACAGGATCATATAGAGGCCCACGAAGACGCCCACCATCTCAGCGAATCCCATGGCGGCCGTGTTCACGTGCACCTGCTGGGCCCCCAGGTTGCGGATCATCAGCAGGGTGATGTTGTAGATGATCATGGCTCCGCCCCAGATCCAGTGAATGTACACCAGTTGGCTGCGCTTCGTCTCCCCGTCCCAGATTTGACAATAGCTGCGCTTTTGCTCGGCCTTAAGCTCGAGCTCCTTGGCGAGACCCGTGAGTTGGACGTCCAGGGTGAGGGGGACCTTCCGGTTGTTGTAGGTGGCCGACTCCAGCAGCTGGCTGAGAGCAGCCTCCACACGCTGATGCTGCAGCAGCCAGCGAGGAGCGTCCGCTATCCAGCGATGCAGCCAGACCAGCACGATGAGGGAGGAGGAGATGGCCACGTACAGGTAGCTCCAGTCATCGAAGTATATGGATATGGCGGGCAGCAGGACGAGACCAATGGACCAAAACAACTCCGACAGAGTGACTACAATGATACGAGCCTTTCCTGAGGTGATGTCGTTTACTAAAAGGGAAAAATATAAAAGTGAGTTCGTTTCTTGGGTCTTTTGATTTGTTTTAAAAAAGAATTATTAGGCAGAGGCTTTACTCACAAATAAACTGCCCGGAAGTGTACATGAGAGCACAGAATACAGAAGTGAGGCATCGGAAGTAGATGTGCAATTGGTAGGTGTAAACCAAGCCAGTCAGATTTCCGCAGAATATCTGACCAATCATGCCCAACAGCATCAGGCGACGAGGACTGATTCTAAAAAAATGAGAATATAATTTATTGCGCAAGTTTTAACAAGAAAATAAATTAAAAATAAAAAACCTTTTGAGGGCCGAGTAGGCCATGAGTCCACCAATCAGGGCGCCGAGGCCATGAAAGGATTGCGTCACCGCCACTAGAACACGGCGAGAGCAGATCAGATCGAACTGAGTGATGATGGACCTGTAGTCGGTCATGTGCTCCACGTGCTCGCAGGGCAGCGAAGATCGAGCGTGCGGCTCCGTCGATTCCGAGGCATTCCATTCCCGGCCATGGCTGCGCACGAATCCTCTGGCCAACGACTGGGAATAGGCGTTGCAGACGTCCACATTGAACAGCCGGTCTGTGCTGCGTGCATCCTGCCACAGCGGATGGCTGTGGCTCATATGCTCAGCCCGGGTCCGGCTGGCATTCCACTCGGCCGGATGGCATACCAGTTCACCCTTCCAGGGGATCGGAGCGGTGTAGATGATGATGACCGTGAACCAGGCGCTGGGAATCTTGCATAGGAATATCAGCAGAATGGTGCGAAGCTGCCAGCGGCCGAAGCTACCGTTGACTTGCTCCACCACATCCAGAGCAGAGCAGGATTTCCCCAGATTACTGACACTGGACTGCGATTGCGAGTGCGACTGGGAGTCCGACATGTTCCGAGCAAGCTTACACCTTGGCGTACGTACGCGCACTGAGTTTGCTAATTTTTCATCGATCCCATCGCCTGGTGGGACTGAAATGAAAACGATGTTTGCTCTTCCGTTTAGTTATCCCCTCAAATTGGTGCAAATTAGTCGGAGATTTTGTGCCCCGTCTGGGGGAGATGTCTTATTATTAGGTTTTGTTTTCCCTATTCCCGTCAATGACGTAGGAGTGCTACTGGTCTACTTAGTAGCCAATAAATATTTATTATCTCTAAAAGGAAACAAATAAATTTTCCATTGATAAACCAAAGCGCCCTAATTAATTTGACTCACACAATGCTTTGTTTATCTTTAATATAAACGGTTTCTTAACTTGCTCTATTTTGAAACCGGATGGAAGTGGAATATTAGGTTGGAAGTAAAGAGACTTCAAGTAAGGTTCAAAATTAACGAAATAAAATGTAAGATTTAAAGGTATGCAGAAATCAAGGTATACTTTCGGTATGTCCAAAAAGTATTTACGGAACGAAATAAGTCGCTTTACCTTGACTTATTTCGTTCCGTAAATAATTTTGGATATCCCAAAAGTATACCTTGAATTCTCTTGGCACAACAACAAACTCCAGTGCCTTTGAAACCCCTTCAACCACAAGCCGAAGAATAATAAAGAACAATGGTTTCATATATTCAATAATTCATTTGTTTTTATTCGATTTTACCTGCTCTTATTTCATTTGTTTGCATTGCTTTTTGTTATTCTCAATGTGTGTGTTTTGCGCGATACAAAATGCTTTTTTCTCCCCCAAAATCATAATCATTAAAATGCAAATAATATTGTTTGTTAGCACGCCCAACATGCAATTCCATAATTCCCTTATGGCTGCTTTATATATAAAACTGCGAATGCGTATGCCTTACAGATTACTATTATGCAATTAATCAATATTTGGAAATATTTTACATCATTTTTAGGGGCAACGTGTGTATGCTCTTGAATAATTTAGGCAATTGGCTTTATGTATATATTATATTTCGTTGGCTTTGTTTGATCAATTTCGGTTTCATTTAATGGGCTTTCGTTTGATATCTCCAATTAATTATTGTCTGAAACAATTATGTCAGCTAACAACTCTAATGCGCTTTGTGTTATTTTTTTGTGGGGGAAAACAGTAGAATTATGTGAATCTCTATGCTCATATTTATATTGCGTGTGTTTAACTTTATTCTGCCGTATTTACAGTGGTGTCTAATAGTAAAATAAAATAAATGCGTTGTTGGATCGAAAACATTTCGCAAGCACTATGCCCTTAGACTAATTGTGGATTTGGCTTCGCAGAGACTTGGCGTAACAAAAGAACGACAACTACGTACTTATTACAAATAATTACTAATTAATTAATCTAACGTATGGCGTGTCATGTGGTGGATGCGCTATGAAGGCGAAGGTTCAATTCGAGTGTGTTTGCACTGCTCTCTCAACTGATTGAAGTATTAAGTATTATGCAAAGTATTTACATATCGTCAGAGGTGCGACTTATTAGCAAGGAGTAAGGAGTACAGTAGAGAGGTGTGGGTCATAGACTTCGGAGGTGTGCTTAGGATTAGGTTTCGGTGTAGATATAATGTGCGCTCTGAGATTTCGCTCGATCGCCCTCTAGTTACTCGAGGTGTGAATATGAAACAAGCCAAGTCCGCTGGATGTTCTTTATCTGCTTAATTAACATTATGCTTACATGCTAGTTTAAAGTCCTTCGGTTGATTTTTTGCTGATGCTTTTGCGGTGCCGTTACCTTAGTGACCACCCCACTATCTTATTATCTTTACGTTCTGCCCTGCCCAGCTACATATTTATGAGTTGGTGTGTGTGTTCTACAGCTAGTCTCTAATCGTTAGTATTTGGTTTGGAGTTCAATGATCCGTGCTGAGCCCATCGTCCACATTGCTGTCCCAGTTGAATTCCGTGATGCCCTGCTTGAAGTAGATGTTGCCCAGGTTGGCGTAGCGCTGCTCGAAGTTCGAGTCCTTTGCCTTCAGGTGTTCAAAACTGCAAGGATAATTAAATGGTGAGTTATTAGTAAATGGAAAATTTTGAATTACATAATTAGAAAATCAAATAAGAGAGCTATTTTGTACCCAAATCTGGCCTTGGGAAAGTCCTTTTCCAAGTTACTCCAACTGACTTCTAAAGATTATAGTTTTACGCTAAATAAGCATTACGTTTCTTTAAACTCTGATTTCTTTCTAATATCTCAAAAACTAATTTCCTAAAACGCATGTCCTTTATAATTATCCCTTTTTAGGTAGCCATTGTTTCTTCTTTCCCTCTAAGTATTCCCTCAGGTAGGCGAAAATGTTAATCACCAGCTCTTTGAGCGGGTAATCGACTTTCTTCTGGGATTTACAGGACAACTTGTGTTTGCATTTCCTTCCCGTTTTTCCCGTTGCCGCCTCCGACCTCTTCCTTCCACCAGAGAAGCCGAGACCCTCGGCATTGTCGCTGTTCCGACAAAAGCTGCTCAATTTACTTCTGCGCAATGGAACGGCGTCTTATGTGTGTGTTATGTGCACCCGCCATATAAAGAACCCTCAATTGTTGATGCAGCTGCCCGGGTCTGGGCGAGTACAGCTGTAGGCTGTGTGTACTGCGTGTATAAATCCAAGTCTTGGGCCGGGCAAGACTCACTTACCTTGCCCGGGGCACATTGTAAGCACTGCAGAAAATGTCATAGGTCATAAGCGGCCATTGTGCGGCCCAAGACAAAGGACAAGGCAGGCCTGCAGCCTTCAGAGATTTCGAGGGAAGGAAAAGGAGCGGCCAGAGAGGAAGGTGAAGGCGAAGGGAAAACCCCGTCAACAGGCTTAAGTCACAATTAATGAAGCGAGCTTGCCACCAAAGGTTGTTGTTGTCACTGCCGAACAACGGTGGTGGTGGTGCATGGGTATTTTCCTCCGTTTTCTAGGAGCATGGGTATTTAATGCAAGACGGTTTGAGGTGAAACCACCCTTGAGGAGGAAGCGCAGGCGCAGGCGCAGCTGTTCCGTTTCGCTTGAGGAACTGAGGAACCAAGGAACCGTTCCATCGGGTGCCCTAGGGGGAGGAGTCGGGCCCGAGGGCCACGTGTGCGTAATCAGCGTCGCAAGAATCCATCCAATGGCTCGCTTGGCTGACTACTTTTTTGTCGAAAGGGAGGTTCAGCCTGAGAAAATTGCGTCGCATTTGAAATCAAAACCAAGAACTCGTTCTTCAGGGTTGTGACTGAACCCGAGAAAAGCGTCACTGCTCAAGTACAGCTTCTAACAAAAATAGGTCTTCGTTTCACAATAACTCAGATAGAATACATTATTATGATAATACATTTATTTTCCGGTTGAAGGGAGTACGCAACTATACATTTTCTAGAATTTAAGGATAATAATAATAAAACGTCATACATTTCCGTTGGGTATTTGTAATGAGAGTTAATTAAGAGGCAGAGAAGTGTTCTCCTTAAAAAGTATAACTGATTTAATATTTCAAATTTAAATCAAAGAGCCAAGAATCCGTCAACTTACAACTAGTTTAAGAAATTCTTAAGAGGAGTGACACCTCTATTTAGATGAAAGGAAATTTGGGAGTAAAAAGGATTTAAGTATCAGCCGAGCGAAGTTTGAAGGAAATATCCAAAGACACCTCTTGAGCTGGATTGTGTGCCACGTTCTTGTCGCATGGAATATATTTCTGATCAGATCTTAGCTAAGGTGTAATTTATGTAATTTATAAATAGAACAATATATAGTAGATGGTACGGATAGTAGGATGGGCCTAGACGTTGCGCGCCTTAAGCACCTGCTTCTGGGGCGGACTGGGCACGTTCTCCTTGCCGGCGAACAGGACCGTCTTCTTGGGCGTGCTTCCTGCGGCGGACTTGGGAGTGCGCGGTGTGCGTGGCGTGCGCGGACTGCGCGGTGTGTGCGGGGTCTGTGGCGCCGCCTTGGGTGTGCGCGGAGCGGGGCGGGGCGAGGACTTGCAGGCCAGAAGCTCGCTGATCTCGCTGCTGCTGTCCTGGCGCACGCACTTCTCCGAAGAGTTTAGCAGCCAGGAGGTGATCTTGTCGCACTCGGAGCGCAGCTCAGTGTCGATCAGCAGGTCCTCAATCTTCTCCAAGTCGGTGGTGTTCGAGCGGTTGGCCTTGCCGGGCGTTCCCAGCAGGACTGCCGCCGAGGCCGGCTGCTTGGACTTGAGGGCGATGTTCTCCAGCTTGAGCTGCTCGCACTCCTCGCGCACCTTCACCAGCATCTGCTCCTTGTTGTCCAGCTCCAGCTGGGCGAACTGCAGCACGGTGGCGAACTCGTCGAGCGCCCGCTTCATGTCCGCCATGTAGGCCTCGCGGGTCTCGTCCTTGCGCCGCAGCTCGTGGTAGTGGGCCAGCTGGGCGTCGCCGTCGATACGCTCCTGGAACGAGTTAGCAATCTGATTGAATTTTGCCAACGTCTCAGCCTCGCCGGCAAGCAGCTCGTGGAGCATGGACTCCTTCAACGATACCTCGCCTTGCAGCGTCTGGGAGGAAGAGCGCAGTGCGGAGAGCGCCTCCTGGCTCTCGGTTAGTTGCTGGCGCAGCTGCTCCGCGTCCGCCTGCAGGCCCAGGTAGCTCTGCTCCAAAGCTCCCTTGGCCAACTGCACCGACTCCAGCTCGGCGCGGAACTGCTCGACGTCCGCGTCCGACTTCTTCAGCCGCTCCATCAGGATGTTGACGGTGGCTCGGGTGTTGGTGAGCGTCAGCTGATAGTTGTACTTCTCGGTGATCGTCTTGGCCATGTCCTGCTTGAGCTGCACCAGCTGCTGCTGCAGGGCGTCGCTCAGCTGGATGTAGTAGTCGATGCCGTTGCGCAGCTGCTCCTCGCACTTCTGGAGCTTCTCGTCGCGCTGGCGCAGCATGTCGTTGGTGGTCTCCAGCAGCACCATCACGTCCTGCTTCTCCAGCTCGATCTTGATCAGCTCGTTCTCGGCCAGCTTCTGGCGCTTGTCCAGCTCGGCGCGCCAGTAGCTCTTCTCGCGTTCAACGGCTCCCTCGAGGTCGCTCTCCACCTGCTGCTGCACCTTGGCCACCGCCTGCTGCTGCTCGGCGTGGCGAGCCTGCTCCCGGCACAGCTGCCGGATGGTGTCGCAGTGGGCATCGATCTCGCAGTTCTTGTCCAGCAGCTCGTCCTGCAGCGACCGGATGAGGGTGCACTTGTTGGCCAGGTCGTTCTTCAGCGTGTTGCGCTCCACCTTGAGGCACTCCAGCTCGGACTGACTGCTCTTGGCCTCCAGTCCGTAGGCCAGGGCGTCCTGCTCGATCTGCTGCTTCAGCTGTCCAACGTCGGCCAGCAAAGTGGCGTTGCTCCGCTGCAGGCTCTCGACCAGTTCAATGTTCTCGGCCGTCTTGGCCTGCTCCTGGCTGCAGTGCTCGCGGGCCTGGGCAACGTCCGCCTGGAGGGCAGAGAGTTGCACCTGCAGCTGCTGCTCCACTGCCTGGCGCTCCTCGCTAGCCGCCTGCAGCTGCTCGTTGGCCAGACGCAGGGCCTCGCTCTCGGCGATCAGCGTCTCCACCTGGCGCTCGTGCTCCTCACGCTGCTGCTGCAACTGCTGCTCCAAGGTGGAGAATCGCTCCAGCAGATGCAAGTGCTCCTGGTTCATCTGCTCGTTGTGGGCCTTGTGCGAGAGGTTCTCTTCGGTAAGAGCCCCGATAAGCTGCTCTGTCTTGGCGGTGGCCAGCTCGTGCTCTTCGCGCAGCTTGGCCTCTGCCTCCTTCAGCTGCTCTACGTGGCGCCTGAGCACATCAAGCTGGCTCAACTGGCTCTCTATCAGCTCGTTCTTGTGCCGAATCTCGTACTGCAGCGCCTCCTTGCCCTTCAGCCGGCTGGCGGACTTGGCCTCCTTCACGGGCGTGGTGGCAGCCGAGTGCAGGGGTGTAGAGGCGGCCGTGGAGGCCCCGCTGGCAGTGCCACTGGCCCCCGAATCCGTGTGGCTGGGCGTTGGACGGAAGCGAAGGCGCTGCGGCAGCGAGGGCGTACGGAATAGGCGCAGACCCTTCGACTTCTTCTCGTCCTTGGGAATGGCGAACTCCTTCGCCTCCTTGGAGCTGGACGCAAAGCGAACGGCGTCTTTAAAGAACTTCTCGATCTGCTCCTTGCGCTCCGGCTGAACGGTGGGCGCAGCCGCCGCCGCTGCTGCTGCTGCTGTGGGCGTGGCGCTGCCCGCCGATCCCGCCGAGCTGTTGGAGGCAGCCGGCGAGCCGCAGATGGCCACATCCACGTCATTGAAGCGCTTCAACTTGGCCTTGGAGAACGACATTCTCGTGTGAACTTTTGTGACTCTTTCGGGGATCTTCGATCAACAATGTAACGATTTCTTTGGGATCGGTCTTAACGGCTCATAAACAACGTTCGCTTTAACTTGATGGTAATAACAATAACTCAATGATCAAACATAAACACAATGGTAACTTTTTGGTTTGTTTCGTTTTTTAGTTTCTTTAGTTTTTGGTTTTTGGTCGGGTAAATTTTGTTACAAATCGTCTGCTAGTTCGTTTTATATAATTTCTTTCCTGTACTTCTCGGTCCGTTCTATCCTGCAATAAACCCGCTTTCCCGTTGCTACCCGTTGCACTGAACCTACGCGTTGCGATGTCAAAACCTAACTGAGTTCAACTTTCCTCTGAGATCCCCGAGGCAGGCATTCCCTTTAGCTGGCGAAGACCGAGGGAGAGTTAGGGTAACAGAGATAGATGTAGAGAGAGTGAGAGAGTCAGAGGGAGAGAAAGAAAACAACCCTAGATTAAGGGTCGTTGCAACAATGATCGCTCTCTGTGGACATGGGCAATACCCTATGTCAGGTTGGGTTAGGCCGAGAGCCTTGAAAGGGTGAGAAATCAGTATGGAGTGAACTTATAACGATTTTGTTTCTCTTTAAAGTAAATGCTTTTATATATTTATACTTTTCAGAGCAAGAAACAAAACAAACGCACTACTTTAAAAAGAATTATTTGATGAAACGGAGAATATATAAATTATGAAGCGAATATAAGATTATCATTTATTAAATTTATATTTAGATATGGTACCTTTCTCAACTTAATCTTAAATATTGAAGTTGTATTTTTAGGCCCTTGAGGTTATTATAAAGTTATTCTGAAACTCGGCAAGTAGTAATTAATTAATTTCTGACTAACTTTATAATAATTTCAAGGTCCGAAAACAGCCGATTCCGCTGGCAGAACAAAATGGAAGCATCAATTTTTTTTTTTGCCAAAAAAATATAAAAATGCCCATCCTTTCATTCAATAGGCTAATAGTTGATGATATTAAGTAGCACAAGAAAGCTTTCCCAAATAAAATTGATATATTTTTGCCAAATATTTGATCGATTCCTAAAACGATCTTAAGATCCAAATCCAAATTTGAAAGTTATATAAACGTATGTAGCTCTCCCCAAGCTAGTTTCCTTTTTTGTTTGATAAGATTTAATATTTTTCTAAATATGTACATCTGCAACAGCTATATATAATTTACACAATAAAATCTAAAAACAACAAATCATAAATATTAGTTCGAAAAAGATTCCTTAATATTTCCAAAATTGTTTAAGGGTATTCCACATTCGTATATCACCCCAAGAACTCTCTGTTCCCTCCTGTATGAGTTTGTTTTGGTGGTGGTTCGTGCCCCAGATCCTTGTCCCTTCTTCGTCTTATCTGAGTTTTAGTCAAGACGTCGGCCGTCGTGTGTATGCGGAGAGAACTATATGTTAGGATATGTTTTCTTTTTAGCGCGCGCAAATGTTGCAATTGTATGTCAGTTGAAGATAGCACGAGGAGGGTTCCCTTTCGGGGTGAGACAGGACAACGGGGTTCCGCATTCCCTCTTTCCGATATGGGAAATGTGCCGTGTCAAAGACGCTCGCGCATCTGTCTGCTCTTCCTGCCGCTCAACATTGCTCCCGAGGACGAGTGAGTGCGAGTACAAGGATAGAACTGGATAACTAAAGGGGCTGATTTATCCGTTAGCTCCAACCCAGCTGGCAACCAGCATAAGTTGTTAATTCGATTCGAAATCCGATGCCCGCATAATTAGGAGAGTCGCGCCTGCGCGGTGAGTTGAATGGGATCGAGGCCCATTGAGTTGCATGGAAAATGGAAAAGCGTCGGGTGCAAATTGATTTCCCCTGATCACGCGAGGGAGTTGGGCGCAATGGGCAATCGGAAGGGGGAGATCCCTATGCCATCCTGCTGATACTGCGGTAACAACTGCCTGTATTTCCCTCTCCTTCCCTCAGTGAGAATGTCACAACTGCCAACTGCTGCTCAGCTGGTTGCTCCTTTTGAAGGCAAACAAAGCAGGGATAATACTCCAGCAAACGGAAGGTGATAATTCTAGGTTAAATCAGGCAGGCATGAAATTCTGGGTGGGTCAACCACACATCCAGCTGTGCCGGTAAGACATAACGATTTCTTTTCTTATATATCTTAAGGTTTCGTGTTCCATACAGATTTTAGGGGAATTTATAAAAAGAGTACCTAAAGCCTTAGCGTCATTTTTTAACCAGCTTGATTAAGCTGATAATTTTAAAGATATCTCTTCCTCCCATATAATACATTTTTCAACTTGTGTACATATTAAGTATAATATTACATTATTATTTTTATATTACATTTAAAAAGATTGAAAATAACTAAATCTTATTCAAATTACATTAAAGAAAGTTAAGCTAATCAACAAAACCATAACAATTTGAAACCACTAACAACACATTTTTATGCGGGGGCACAGGCACTTTCCAAAGGTTTTCACGATGTAATTAACAATTTCCCAGCTCTAGGATAACCCTTCGACAAAATGTTCCCATGCCTGCTCATGCATAACGACGTTGATCATTGAAAGCGCTAAAAAGTAACGCGATCTAATGATGGCACCATGAACTCCATTCTCCTTATTTCCCTCCAAACAATACCCTTGTGCCGGGGCCAATGTCAACACAACAGACGGAACAGTGACGGAAGACAAAGGACTCGGCGACTGGCTTGGCCCCTGCATGATCAAAGGGTTTACGCACCCTCGTGGGATACAAAGCGCTACAAAGGACCTGGATCTGAGTCATCGACCTCCGACCGAATTGGTCCATCCCGGGCGTGCTAGGAGAGGCAGAAGGAACCAAGGAACTGGTTTTACCGACCAGACAAACTTGCCGAGACAATCACTATATATCGGCACAGAAGCCAATTAAGTTGAGTGTTATATACAGCAATATATAAATACTTATGTAGGGCAGGAGACTCTCCCCAGTACTCACCGCTGAAAGAGCAACGTCTTGGCAAAGGCATACAGCTCAATGTCCAGGCCATTGAGCTTCTCGATGCGACGTCGCTGATCCTGTCGCAGATTCATGACGGCAGCCGCCGAGATCGTGGTGTTGTGCTGCTCGAAGGGAATGGCAAAGCGCAGGTTGAAGGTCTCCTCAAATATGTATTGGGACATCTGGCAAAAGAAAATTTGAAAATAGCGTATGTATTGAATTAATCGCAGCATTAAACCCACCTTTTGATACTCAGTCAGTCCAAAGTAGGCCATGGCGGCCAGATTGCGCTTGGCGCTGGCCAACATCACGCGGTCCCGCTCGTGGGCGGGCATCGAGGACTTGTTGTAGCAGCCGACGAGGGCCAGGTCGGCCAGCATGCGAGTCTGCCGGTTGGCCGCCAGATTGGACTCACAGCCGGCGAACTGGTCCAGGTCCACGTCCAGCCAGTCCTTGCCCTTGTAGCAGGCAGGCAGCTCCGCGGCAGAGGCCTGGCGTCCCAAGCACCAGTGGCGGGATCCCTTCCAAGTGGCGCCACGCCGCACGTGCCGGTACTCGGACATGTAGCGGGCGATCGGCTCACGCAGCAGCGAGATGTAAAAGTATCGCCGCTTGGCCGTCTCGCCCTCGTTCTTGTCCAGCTCCACGTCCACGCAGCTGGTCAGCTCGGTCCAGTCGGCGTGCAGGCCGCACTTCCAGCCCGTCGAGTAGCGGGAGAAGAGCCAGTTCTCGTTGCGGTGCGGCCGGAAGCAGTAGCAGCGCTTCCTTTGCCGCTGGCACTCGCAGGGACGCTAAGGATAAGAAACAGAGATATTCCTCATTATTAATTTAGCATAAAAAATAATGGTTTATAAATAAGTAGCGTAAGTAGAGAGACTACTGCTCATTAGGGTTTGAAATTTAATCTTACCTTGAGGTCCAGATCCCTGACCAGATGACGGCCAAACGAGGTGCCGCCCGTTTTCTGGATGTGCAGGAAGACCATGACGTCATGGCCATCCATGTCGAACTGAAAATCATCGTTCAGCACATCCTCGTAGCTCAGACCGGCGTTGGCGATGATGTTCTGGGGGGCAGAGGCAGATGCAGATGAGGAGGCCTTCGATGCCATCGCCGTGATGCCGTTGGCGTTGCCATTAATGCTGTTGGCCTGATGGAGTGGGAGCTCATTATAGGCGAGTATATCCGATGACTGCAGTAGCACGGCGCGTTTGGATAGGGCGCATACCTGTGGTTAAACCGGAGGGAAAGCGGCTTAAATTCATGGGACCGAATTTGGATGTACCCTTAAAATTAAAACTCTTTCTTATAAGCTATGAGGAGCTCCTGTTTAAGGCAATTATTACATGTTACATTTTTTCTTTCGCCAAGGGCCTTAAATTAAATTTATTGGCTGAAAAAATGTAAAAAGCCCAAGCTTGTGTGTGCCGCCGGAGTGTTTGTTTTCAGCATTAATTAAATGCACATCGGGATTAAATGCATATTTCTGGTTCGACACAGGTGGGCCCTCCAACCGCGCGCAACTTCATTTAACGCCATTGCGGAAAGGCAAGTGAAATTTTCCCACTCAACTGGCTGCTTTTTCCTTTTTTTCCTTGTCGGTTGGCACTTTATTTGCTGGGCGCCAGAATGTGCACTTTTATTTATGGCACGTACTCAAGGCTTATTAATATCGAACAAGGGTTTATCCCCTTTTCATTGCACTCACACCAATTAAGTAGCGTATATGAGCGATGTGAGCAAATTTAATGTTTACTTGCCATAATATTAATGGCTGCACACTGGGAAAGGGTTTGTTTGCCCAAAGGATATGAGTATTCAAAATATAATGGCATAGTTTCGGGCTGCAAAAAGGACTTTGTAGAGGTTCCAATCGGACTACGATTAAGGTGGAGGGTTTCGGATAATGAAAGTCTTATTGGATCACATTTATTCTTCTCTAATTGGACATACATAGCTTTAAATAGGAGTCATTTAGAGGTAATATCACAAGCAGTTACAGCCGGTTGAGCACCACTGTATTATAGCTTTTTTCATTTAAATGATAAAAGTGAATTTCAATGATACCCCCAGCATACGTCAATGGCCTTAACCGTACATCGATGTTTCTCCACCTCTACTCGAAACCACGATTCAAATTTCTATTTAGTTATATCAAGTACATTCGCATCAATGTATTTTTTTTTAATTTTAAGCTATTACACAATTTGAGATCTATGGTTTCATACGGACAGACACAGCTAGAAGGACATGCTAAATCGACTTGTCTGATGGCTCAAGGAATTATCCACATAAGGGGTTAAGAAATGCCTCATTCTGCTTGTAACAAACATAACAATAATACAAAAATACATTTATTTAATTCCTTACATCTCTCCATCTTTATGATAGCTACCCTCAGATGTTGTCCCTGTAGAAATATTTAAATACCATCTAAGATTGCCACATTGTTTCATCTCAAAACTTTCTAATTATAATAAGTTTTGCCCCAGCAGTTTCCAGTTGTTGCCATCATTATTTGCAAATTTTCCCGACAGTCGCCCGAGCGTCGATGGAAGATAAAGCAAGACCTCAGCTGTCCACAAGTCAAGACACAGACAAACTATATACAAAACCAGATAGGCATGGATACATAGTTCTGAGCAATCAAACTAGACAAAAGTTTCTCGATTAAAATGAGCAACTTTTGTGAAATTCTCTTATCTGACAATTTCCGCTGCTTAGCAGGACCGAAATGAGCAAAACACGCAACAAGAAAATGGGGGAAAAACAACGTGGACCGAAACCGAGGAAAACTCAGCTCATTAAACAATTGGCAGGCGGGCGGAATCGTTGTTGGCCATAAGGAATTAAGCAACCTCCATGGGTTGCCATGGTCCTGCTTCAACCTCCACTAAGTTCTTTCCCGTCCCTATCATGAGTCCTTTTTGTGCCAATAAGTGTGTGGGAGCATCAGTGCTGCCAATAAGATAAATAAAGGGAAGTTACAAAATAATAGTCTAGCAAGAAGAAAGGTAAATCCTTGCAGATGGGCGCAGCTGCTGGATATCCCATTATACAATGCGTTCATTTATGCCATTCGTTCTTTAGGTAAATATTAGTAGTAGTTAGTATTTAAATTTGTGTATAATTCATTTAGTAAAATATTAATTTAAACAAACAAAAGTAGCCAAAGTTTACTGATGAGTTTTCGTGATGAAATCGAAAAATATATGCGAGTTGTGTCGATTAAATCAAACTTTTTAGATTAATTAAGTAATAAGTAATTTAATTAATCAATTTTCAATTCAAGCAACATAGTAATAAATTATTTACTATTATTTTACATTAATAATGAAATCTTGAGAGAATATTCTTGAAAAGTTTTACAAATATCGTTTAGATTGATTTTCCTCCTAAATAAAATAGTTTCTCTATTTAAAAACAAGAGCACACCAGTCCGGAAAAGGAACAATTTGGCAGCACTGCCAATCACGAATGCGTGTAAGCTTGTTACCATAAAAGTTGGCCATTTAAATGGCCGGAAAAGCGAGAGAGCTGAAAAAAATGCAGAGCCAAAGAGGTGTTCTGCCCTGGGGGAGAAAAGTTTTGAATTTATTGTGGCCACCGCAGCGCAGCGATTCGATTATCAAAGGAGAAGGCGAAGGAAAAAAGTTCCCCTCTAGTTCTCTCAACCGGATCCGGGGCTATCGCCGGGGTCCTGTCCTGTCCGGAGGCTCCTTACCGTAATCCCCTTTGCGGGTCTGGTTCGATTTATTTGTTTCCTATATATTGTTGTCAAGTTGTTTAGTGGCTTAAGTCAGTTACCAGCACTTGAAAAGAGCTTTAAAACATTTACAACGCCTGTTAAGGGCATTAGAAATGTTTAGCGAACAAGAGGGGCAGACATCGGGGGAGAGAGTGCTTAATGACACGCCATAAATTAAAACATAATAAATTTATATGGAGCACGTAAATACGCATTAAATACAATTTGGCGCGGCAAAAAATGAGACGAGAATCCACCACTAATGGGTAATTTAATTTTATTTTCGGTGCTTCGACGACGAAACTTAAATGAAACTCTGGCCCAAAAGGCCACCAGCAGCAGCCGCAACAATAAAAAAAAATAATAATAACAGTTTTGTGTATGCCGGCAGCATCCAGCGTGGATCTGAGCACTTTGCCGGGGCTTTAATTGCTTTTATGCCTCCACATAAAACTCCTCCCGAAAATGTATGTGTGTCCAGTCTTGTGCAATAATATAATAATACTCATTTTGTGCTAAATTTGTTAGAAATTTATGCGCACATAAACACACATTTACACACATAGTCTGGCGCACGCAGCGGAAGTATTAAAATTTGATTCAGCTTAGCGGAAATGCAAAAATGTATAGCATGCTTTTCGTCCAGTTGCATTTGGGCACCTAATTCAGAAAGTTATAAAATATGCAGAAATTGGTCGAAAGCCCAGATATTCACTGAATTCAAATGGAAAAAGGAGGTCTGTATGAAATTGTTGAAATTACTCGGAAGTGAACATTTGTAGTAATGTAATGTAATTCCTAATTGAACAGGGATTTCTCTCTCTTGATAAACGCTTGTCATGTTTAGTTTTTAGTCAAGTAAATAATATATAATCTACTTTTCCAGAAGGATAAACATTTCCGGATTAAATTTAGTGTTTGATTGCCTGATTTTTGTTACGTATAGTTGTGAGCGATTTAATTCACATACATTTATAACGAAGTTAATTATTTAAGCCGATTGTCGACTAATTACTCTTTAGCTAGGATTTTGATTTAAAATTCTGAATTTTAAAAATTACCCAACAATTATTTCTATAGTAATTCAAAAAATATATTTTATGTACAGATTTATGTTTAAGCATTGTCAAAACAGCTTGTCGAAATAAAATGTTCATTACTTTGGCCCTATTTGTTATGGCTGCCAATCACTTTCCTGCAGATTATAGCCATTAAAGTCAACAAAGAAGCCATTTAACTCCAGCACGAACACCACAAGAGCTCGTAGCAATAAAAACGAGCTGAAATAATTTTCATTCATAAAGCAAAGTGCAAGCAAACAACAAATGTCGCATATCAAAAGTGAGGGCCCAAAGTGAAAGCCACGCAGAAAGTAACGGCGGCTAAATTAATATTTATGTGGTCGCCGGCAAGGAGAGGAGAGTGCTGGCTGAGATTTAAGATTGTATGCTTTATGAACTCGCGGCAGCTCAGAAAAAAATCTGAGAGAAAAGCTGAAAAAATTTGGAGAAAAGTTCCCTCTCAAATGGGGTCAGGACACACAGACTGCGTCGTAAATCTCGAGCACCGCAAAAATCAACAATAAAACTTTCGCTGCTAAAAACATAGAATTCCCAAGATACAATTTCGTGCTTTTGTCATAAAAGAAAGAGACTCGTCCACCGAGTGGATGAAATAGCAATAGAAACCGGGTACAACAAAGTACGAGGCAGTAAAACTCCAGTCGCATGTAAATTGACAAAGACATAGGACGCTGGGGGCAGCAGATATTCATTCTGACCTCATCCATTTGGCTTTAGCTATAAAGTGAAAACTCACATTTTCAATTAATTTTAATCCAATAAAAGTTCTCTGAATACTTTAACCTTGCTCCTTGTGAAAGAAAAAAATAGATTATATATCCATTTTAAATTGCCTTTTACCCTTTTTTTTTCATTCTTTTTCTGGGAAAATGCATCACTCTATAAGGACCTTATTTCCGAAATGGAAGTGAAGCCGAAATAGGCCGCTGGGAGGTGTCGCATTGGTGGTTGGGCACACAGCGGTTGGTGTCATCGTCTCGCAAATATCCGAAACTGCAGCCGCATCCCAGGTGGCACACGGTAATAAAGCGGCAAAGCGTCTCGTTAACGAAGGGCTGGGAGCAGTTCGGCTCGTGGCAGGGCAGGCAAGCGCGCTCCTCATGATCCCCGCAAGCTGTGGAGCAAAATGGGGGGACGCGGCTTAGGAGCTGCCCCTAGCTTCTGTTTTCCGTTTTCGCTCACCCACGTCCACTTGGAGGAGCAGCAGCACAGCCCCGGAGGAGGAGCAGAAACAGCAGGAACAGACCCGAGGGTATTTGCGGAACCAACATGGACAATGGGTGAGTTGCCGGTTTCCTGGCGTGTTTTCCCAAAACAAAACTGAGGCTAAGCGTAGTTCAATTTAGGGACTCCAGGCGAGTCTAATCGTTTTGTGGAATTAGCTATGGCTTGGTCAAGCGAGATAGAAAGCTTTACCATATATACATTATTTAAAAAAAAAAAAAATCAAAATCGATAGTGAGAGCTTTGAATAATTGTTTTTGTTTTTCAATGAAAGCAAAACAGAGGTATTTTGTAAATTTTTTTTTTCATGTTTTTACCACCCAAAATTATGTGAAATATTTGCAACGCAAATACAGCTTAATAGTTTAATTAATTGAAGAGTTTTCCTCCGTTAGCTGATTATTATTACTAACAACTTTAATAAAAACCGTTAATACCGTTTAAGCATAATAAAATTAAAGAATAATTAATTTATGTGGTATTTAAAGTAAACAAAAGCACAAACATTCAGCCGCCTGTTAGCCATTAATTCAGCAATTATTTCCATCTATTTCGGAGGCAGTTAAATACACTCTAAAGCCACATTCCGCTGCATTTAATGGTTTGGACCGTCATTGGTTAGCTATAAATGTTGAGAGCATCCGCTCGGACAATGGCCACTCACATCCGCAAACGGATACTGGGATAGAGAGACAGACAGAGTGACCCAGGGCCAAGGCGCCGTTCAAACTGTCATTCGGACAGGGAACCAAAATCCCCGTGGGTTTACTACCCTTCCCCCTTCCAATAGATAAAACCTGGCTGGTTTTAAAAACGGAATGGTAAAAAAAGGCGTACCAAAAGTGGCTAGCCGAGGGCAGGTGATAAATGAGGGTAGGTTGGTTGTTAGGTAGGGTCGGGTATTTGATTATCGTTTAAACAAATATGCAGCAGCAATTGCGGTGGCGAGTGAAATTTACAATGAAAATTGTGTAAATTGTGGGCATTACATTTATGAAGTTTTGGCATGCCAAAAACCCGACAGGCACTGACCTCCACCTGAGTGGGTGTTTGTATACATATACCGGTACCTGTGTTTAGGCCAAGTCACGCTATTAGCGGGCAGTGTAAATATTTCATCGCATGCCTTTGTAGGCTCTGCATTTGCACTCCCCGATGGCTGGCCGAGGGCTGTGTTTGGATTGGTCCCACGAACAATAGCCAAAGGTGGAATAGGGAATCGTTGGATACATTTCAATTAAAGGCTTTTCCGCTCTTCGGGGAAGGGAAAAAACGGACTGTCAAATGCTCCGGCACTCCGTTGGCAGGCAATTCGGTTAAAAGGCGGCCGGAGCTCACGGTTCGCCTATCTTTTGAAGAGCAAAAACCGTTGACAATTTGCATAAATAAACCATTTTAAATTTTTTGTATAGCCTCCCCACAACTGAACCCTTTTCTCTTTTTTTTTTTATCCATTTTTACCGAGGCTGTTAGTTGAACGATTGAGAGAGGCAGCTTATATTTTTGCCCTTTTTTTCAACGCTCAACAACAGCAAGATGGAGGAACAATAATAGCGGCAGGATCTGCGGCAACAGCAGGACACAGATTGCGATGATGGGGCCACATGGAGCGAAAGAGCATTTTTAGTTTGGCCTTTTTCCGCTGGAGCTGATGTGAGATGATGGAATGCGCTGAAGGGTCGCCCTCGCAAGGCCCAGTGCTGCTATAATTTTAAAGAAGCCATGGCAAATGAAATATGGACGGGTTTGAATTGGCCATCAAGTGAGCAGATCCCTTCGAGTAGCTCTCATTCTCGGCCAGGACCCATAATCGCCGGGACTATGGTCTAAGGACTAAGGCTCAGGATGAGTCTGGCTGGCAAAAAGGGAAATAAATTGATTCGCTTCGAGAAAGGGAAGTTCTCTCTTATGATGGCTGTGATTCCGCAGTGCCAACAGTAATTTCCGCACCTTTTTGACGTTTTCCTTTTCCCTTCGCCATGACCACATTTTCTGGGCTTCTTGCTCCGTGATTGAGAGCTTGTTGGCTTTCAAATATTTTGTCATTTCATTTATCAAGTGTCACTCGGTCTGGGGCTTCTCGTCTGCGACCTGTCACGTATAACTATTTCTGATTCGGAGGAGCATTAAATCATTGACAGTTGCTTGTGTTTTCAATGGATATTCTATTACCTCTGCGGAGCCGACGACCCCACAAGGAGAATTATGGTTGTGCAATTTATTATTTCTTTCATCCGTTTCGCCTTTTTTCAGTCAGTTTTGTTTTGCCTAAGAGCCCGAAACGTTGATAGCTAATCTATTTTAAGTGGCTGTAAAGCGTTCAAGGATGTAGGGATATGTCTTGAGCGAACTAGTGTGTGTGTGAGTGTGGCTCCTTTAATGAAATGTAGCATAATATTTTCATTTCGGCCAGGGCCCCGTGTGGGTATGTGTGATAAGCGTGTAAATCCCCAAAAATAGCCAAAGACAAGCACAAATCCCACAAGCATATATGATGAGGATGGGCAGTGGGAGTGGCTATGGCTCTGGCTCCAGCTCTGGCTGTGGCTGTGGCCAGATGAGGAGCTGGTGGCGGCCAATGACCATAAATCCGAGTAAAATGTATTTTGACATTTTGCACGCAAAGCGTGTGGCAGAAACTAACTAAGCGTGTGCGGGCTCGAGCTGGGGCTTCCACAAACGAAAGGTCATTCCAATGATGATGAGGAAGGACATCAGGCCAGGACTTCCCATGAAGTGTTAACATGCGATAACAGCGCCAACGAATAAAACACAATGAAGCGCAACTGATGAGGATGCGGTGAATGGGCATTCGAATGCGGGGACCTTGATGATGCCTAATGCGAATAGAAAGACCCAAATCCCACCCAATCCGAATCCCGAATCCGAGTCCGAGGCCGAAGCCGAAACCCCGATGTCGAAAATGAAACTGAAACACAAGTTAAATCGTTTCTGGTCTCAGGGCTAGATTTTTTGTGACGACTTCGGTGGAAATAAATGAAGTGAAATGGCTCGAAACGAATGATAAAGGCCAAATCAATGTTGTATTTTTTCCCACCCGATTTAATTATATATTATAAAAATTCCTGAATTAAATTAGCTGGATTTAGCTACTTTTACCTTAAAACTATACAATATATTCTGTTCTGTACACTTATAGAAATACTTGTAACTAAAACTCTTTATCTCCCAGCAACATGCCTCGTTCTTGGCCCACAAAAAAAAACATTTTTAATTACCCCTTCTTTTGTGTACTGCATAAAATGGCAACTTTATTTCACAAAAGCAAAATGGCAACAAAAAACATGTTGGCGGGATCTCAAGCTCTAACCAGTAAACATTTTTTCACGCTCATAAACTCTGGGGGAAAATTGTTTCGGCTGCTGCCTCGGTGTGGGTAAGAAGAGAGTGTGACATAATGGCGGTGGCAGGCTGGTCTGGCTGGGAAATGGGAAAGGTGGAGGACGAGGACCGGACCAAGAGGAGCCAGGGCCAGCAGTTAGCAGCAGTGGGCGCCTTGGCCGCACTGTCACGGTCATAAAAATGTGCAAAGTATTTCGTATGGCGCTACCTTCGCCCACACGCTTTCGGAGCTAATAATAAGCGAGGGCATGGAAATGGTTTTAATGCATAGGGCAAGCACAAAAAAACGAGGCAGAAAAAGAAAAGCTCATGGAAACAATTTTCTTGTTAAGTGGACTTTTGGACTTTACATTTTACTGGCTGGCGCTGCTCCGGCAGGCAACTGTTTCACATTTGCCTTTATTGTACTCAAGTTGGGGCGTAAATTTAAATGAAACCCAATTTTTTGCCTCATTTTCTGGCAGGGACTGGGTCGAGGCTAAGCATTTCCGCGGACACTGGACGCCGTTTTTCATGTACTTCCGCTGATGAGGCCAGGTCTGGATTTACATAGGGCTTTAAGCGGAAGTCCCCGAAATCATAGGTAGACCAGGTCTGAGGCTGACAGATAAGGTAAGCCCCGCCTGTCTGTGGTCCGTCAGAGGAATTTGAATATTAAATTGGAGCGGGATAAGTAAAAGGAATCCATTTGGGCATGAATTCATTTGGGCCGAAAATTGGATCAGCTGAACGGAATACACAATTTCCGCCGCACAAAGCAGAGCTTTGACATTTATGTAGCCGCAACCTATAATCGAATCGAGTGGCCTTTTCCCTTTTAATTGACTAATAATATTATTATTTCATATTTTTTGCACATTTTTCCTGCTCGTCTGCCGCGGACACCATGTGGAAACAAATTCCAGGCAAATGCAATTTTTTCATACAATTTAATGCGGATATTTCAACTTTGTGCGTTTACAGCCGTTGCCTTTTCTGGCTCTGTCATCTTTTTGCCACAATTCAATTTTCGTACGACATTTGTTTTGGCAGGACATGAAAAATGGTCAATGTTTTTCTATAATGCGATTTTCCTTAACGTTTTCTTTTATGTGCTTGTGTTTATGTGTGCGAGAGAGTGGCTTGAAAATGCTGATTGAAATGTCACAAAAAAAAATCGGAAAAACAACGGATTTGTCCTTTTTCTTTCTGCTTTTCTTTGCTTTTTTCCTTTTCCACACAGCACTTTTTCGTCCCTGCCTTTTGTTTGTTGTACGCTTTTATTTTATTCCAGTTTCTGGTCCGTTTTGTTTCGTGTTTGCAGCTGATTTGATTTGGCTTTCGGCCATTGTCCTGGCCAGCTCTGTTCACGGCTGCTAAGCGTTCGCACTTTAATCAAAGAGAAGAGAAGAATGCTCCGGCTAATCTGCTAAGCGTTTTGTGCCCCTTGGGGATATGTTTTCCAGTTCCTGTTGTTATTATTATTTTCGTTGTTGTTGTGGTGCCTGTCTGCCGGAAGGAGCACTTAACGTATTACCCCATATGCCAGAATAGGGTTGCCCCAAAAACAAAGGCTTTCGGGGTGGTGAACGATCATAACTGAACACCACAATGTTACTTAATTGAGATTTTGCTTGTAATTGAAACTGAAAACTAAACTACGTTTTGTCTGGCCATCAGAGCAGCTGCACACACACACAGTGTCCGATTATAATTTAATTAAATTCGAAGCACTTTATATGCAACTATTTTTGGCAGTTGCCGGCTCCGACACATACCACATCAGCATCGCTCTGGAAGCCCGGCATCTCAAAACTCCACGCCGGAGTCCTGCCAGAGGTCGGTCGGAGCCAAATGCCGGGCACGTTTTCTCGTTTTTGCATATGTGTGCACTCGCTGGATATGCGCTTAGCTTTTCTCCACTGGGAAAATACTCTCTGAAGTGCAGAAAATATTCCATTAAATATGGAATCGAAGAACTGCAAGCCATTGGATTGGCTCTGGAAACTTACTAAGCGATTTTATATTATTCTCTTAAGGATTGTCAGGGATTTTCTTTGCTTAATATAGTTCTTTTACCATTTGAATTGGATTTATTTTGTTAGTTGCAGTGCTTGCCTGTTGCCTCTCAGAATGTGAAACAATATGCCACAACAATGAAGCGAGTCGTGCAGCAGGCCGTGCAACGAGGCGTATGAGTGTTGACTGCCGTGCGAGATGGATCTGTGTGAGTGTGTGTGTGTGGCGAGGTAAGGGGGCGTGGCAGTTCGCTTGGCTTATTATGCCGTTGCATGCAAGGCCGCACCAAATCATGACGAATGACAGCCCCCATTGTGAGCAGAAAGAAAGCAGCCACCTGCCGGGTAGCTTTAAAACCCAAGTAAAACCAACAAAAAGTATTCCGAAGAGAAAGCCCAGCTGCACTAAGTCACTTTACTTTATTACTACGAGTGTTGGACAGATAAATATTCATACACATTTGCTTGTGGAAAATTTTTGAAAAAAAAAACATGCCTGCCAGTGTCTGCGATTGCATTGCTGTTATTATTGTTCGGTTTCTTGTTTGTCTTGGCTCAATTGTTTGCCCATTCATATACCTAGACGTTGTCTTTCCTGGCTATTATTTGGCTTGCTCCCATTTTTGCCTGTGCCTGAGCCTGAGCCTTTGTGTATTTATTTATTTATTCTACTGCGGACTAGAAAAGGCAAGGGCTCGTTCCCCAGCTCTCTTAATGTGTTTATAAAATAAATTTTGACTTCTCTTTCACACACAAAAAAGGGTAGTGAAAAAGCTGTCAAAGTCAAAACTTTCTACGAAAACAAACAAAAAGCAGGTGACTCTAGATATTGCTCATACGTGACGTTGGCTGACACGACAGCTGCATACCCTACCACTAAGTTCATACTTGAAATTACTATTATGTGAAAAAAAACAACTTTGGGTTGCCCCCACATTTTTTTACTGCCGCATCCTTCAACAGTTTTGGCCAAAACATGCTGGTTGGCTCCATAGCCATTTTGGCTTGGCATTGCATGCTACTCTTTGTTTGATTTTATTTTGTTCGCTTTGCAACTGCCATTCCACTTCACGCGTGCTTATCGCACTCGTGAGGTGCTGACCTCGAGTGGCTCGTAAATAATAGCAGTTGGAAGCGCAAATAACTCACACTCGAAATCAGGCAGCCCGACACCTTAGACATGAAAGCGGCCACAATAATAATTGCAATTATCCTCCTGCTGCCGGCTAGCCAGCAAAGGTAACTACCAACGCTAGTCCCACGTAGAATTACCCTAATTAATTACAAAACATTTAAGCTCCGCAGATTTGGAACGCAAAGTGCTCTCGTACAATCCCACCTATGACTTTTGGTTCTTTGTGCCGACTGGCAGGCCGAGTAACGTGCCTCAAAGCGTGAAGGACGTCTATTGGAAAACCAAATCGGTTTGCTACACTGATTTTTGGTTTCACTGCGGAAGTGGTAAACCAATAGAGGTGTAAACAGATCTGTACCAGTTTAAAAAACAAAAAATACAGATTGTGTTTGCGGATAAATGTTGTATTTAAAACGATATTATTCACCTTGTACCTTTTATTGATAAATAAATACTGGTTTTGAAGTGATAAGAGTGACAATTATAAAATTATAAATTGTTTCAAATTCAAATTGTTTTTTTGTATGGTAACTGTTTTTTTTATGTCCCTGTATGTTTATAACAAAGATTATCAGCTGAGTTAATACCCACATTATTGCCTAAGGTAACAATTTTTAGGATCCAATAAAACTAAACAATTTGTTAACAACGTGTGCTTAATATGAATATAAAATGCTTCACAGGTTTACAAAATAAAGAAACCTTTTTGAAAAACAATAAAATAAATCAAAATTAAAAAAAAATAAATAAAATACATTTTTATAATAATGAATAAAAATTGTAATTCTTGTGTGTGTTTTGTACACTTTTTTTCCATTTATTGTGAATCTGGTAAAGATTATTTCAGAATAGCAACGAAGTAGTGTACATTATTAAAGTAAAATAGAATAGCTAGTAGCTTTGCAAGAATATAATAAAATTCTTTTTTTAATTTATATTAATTAATTATTTAAGAATTATCGCAAGCGTATGTGTAGTATGAGTTCATTAAATATGCTAGAGTTCATTTTAGTTTCGAATGCAACGTGTTCCTAATGGTTTGAAATTTGCCATTTGCCCTCTATTTATAATTTTCCATTTGTGGTGTGTCCGCATTATGCAGACATGTTAAAGAGTCTTGATGAGGAAAATTCAAGTTGCAGCTGGAATTACTATTATTATGTTTACTTTGGCCAAGGCTTGGACAAGAAAGGAAGCAAAGGGAGCGAGGGAATGGCGGAATCAGCAGAAGCACACATTTTATTGCATCGCCGTGGGGCAGAGACACTGTGAAATGGAGTCCTTCCGAGGAGCGAACACTGTGATTCCGCATATAAAGTTTCCCAGTTTCCCAGAGCTCCTCAGTGTGCATTTATTTTTTTAGCATTTGTGTTTTGTTGCATCACGCAGAGGAAATGAAATATGAAATAATTTATGAATCAAGGCGATGACCAGGGAGAGATAAGGGGAGGAAGTGACAGAGGAAGCCGCATCAAAGCAATGCCACTGCGCAGTCAAATTTATGATAAATAACCGAGCTATATGAAATGCAAAACTACAACGACTATACGTATATATAAGTATATGTATACAGCAGGAAGTCTGAGCTGGAAGCGACTTTGATTGCACGTCCCCCGCCCCGGCACTGGCATTGTTTGGCTTTTCCAGACTGGCAAAAACTTTCGCAACAGGAGAATGAAGTGCGTGGAAAATGAGTCATTTGTTGTAGTTGCTGCAGGCGCTGGCGTTGCTTCTTTCGCACAAATAACAAGTCAAAAGTGAAGACAAGTTTCCGACAATCCCCGAAATCCAGCCAAGAGTTGAGCGGAACAAAGCCAGGAACTCGGCAAAGTCTCAAAAATGTTGAGACTCGAGCATGCTGTTGCATGTTATGTTTAAATACATCACTTGTCACAGAGCATTTTAGCTTAAATTCCGGTCATTCAAGATTTAAATGGATCCATAAAGTATGCAACACTTTGCAGCATCACGTATACGCCGTGTATGTCAAGATACTAAATTAAAACCCAGGAAATGTAAATAATAAGAAGAAGATTCGAAAAACTATATATATTTGTTTATATTTATTTATAAATACAAATCTAAAGAGTTTTAAATTCCTTTGCATGACTTTAAAGCCAACATTTGATTGATTTTTTAATAAACTCGATTATGGCCACAGCCGAAGTTTTCTTAAAAGCTGTAATTAAAACTCCATGAGAATTGCCAAATATATTTTTTCAACCAACTTCTTGGAAAGTCTTGTGGTCCAAGAGAATCAGAAAAAAATATTTCAACTATTTTAAACTAATCAAATTGCAATTCTGGCTGGAAAAACTTTGACCCAAATGGGAAAACTAACTGCCAACTAAATGCCTGCAAATCAAAACATATTTGATCGGAAAAAAATCGAATATACGTATACCGCTCATGCTCAGGCAAAGTGCCACCTAATCCCAGTTTTTTGTTAGCTTTGCACACACATCGGAGGCAAAATTGAAATTGTTGCCGTGTGGGAGGAGTATTGTTAACTAGTTTTTAGTTTTCCAATGCTTTCAATCTATTTCAACAGATTTTTTGGCAGTTGATGGTGAACGAAATGACTTTCGGAATTATAAAATAGTTTGTTTAAAGCAATCAAATTCTCTGAGCAGCTAACATGATTTTATTTCGTCTTTCGTTCCACAAATAATTCTTCATTTGTCTAAACTATGGCCAGTATCAATTTGCTTGCTTTAAATGCACGGAAAAGAAAAGATTTACGTTCATTTCTTGTTTATATAATACGCTCATAAATATTTATGAGCATTATGATGCAAAAATGCTGCAACATAATCAAAAAGCTGAGCATAGCAGCGAGGAGGAGAAAACCAACCCCACCAGCAACCAAAGCCCAGTGCAATCAAATCAGGCGAGATAGGGGTGATGGAAGACCCGCTGGCTGGTTCCGAGCAGCACAAGCAGCATCCTTTAGAGCAGTGTGAAAATTATACACCGCTGACAATAAAAGACAGCAACCACTCCGAGTCGGGTGCAATGTCATAAAAGATTCCTTGTCTCGCATTTCCTCCTTTCCTCAATCGAACAGGGCGGCGGAATGAAAAAGGTGAGTGTAAAGGTGCGGTGAGATGTTGGATGTCCTCAGCTCACAGCTGGTCAACGTCAATGCGGCAAATATGCAAAATATACAAAAATGGCGATGAGCTGGGATTGCTTGTGCACTGATGCGTTCAAATGGGATTTCTGAATACCAATTTACGGGAAATCAGCAAGGGAAATCGGAAATATAGAAAATCACTGCGAAAAGTAGTGACGATGAGCACTGAGAGTGTGCTCAAGACGACTACTATATACACACACGAAGAAGTGGGAATTAGATTAATATTTAAAGGATTATGTAGCGCACCCACAATAATTAACAAGGCATAGGTAATATATATTTTGTATTAATATTATTTGCCTAGAAAAGGCAGACAAGCTGTGTTTGACGTTACAAATTCAATCGTCACTTGTATTTTACCTGACCTGATGTTATTTGATATATCTATATTTCTTATATATCTTCAACATACCTATGAATTTGCTTTATTTAATCGAAGATTTTAAGTGCCTTTATCTCAAACAATATGCTTGTCATATACCCACAAAATTCGTCTGCAAACCGAATTAAAAATTTTATCTTAACCGAAAATATATCTCCCTGCTATGCATCATGATTCCTTGGCTTCACATTCAATTGCCAGCCATAAAGTTGGACCCATAAATAGCCGCAAAATGTTGGACAATCCTCATATGGGAGCCAGCACAGAAGGATGCTCCTCACGGATATTTATTCCATTACCGAGCAAGTGACTTTTGTTTTCTGTTGCCGCTGTCGCTGTCCGCAATGAGCTATTGCCCTGCGACCGGGGCTGGTATGTGACTTCGCCTCCTCCGGCTCCGGTTTCCACTCCCTCTTCCTGTTCCCATTCCGCCTGGGACGACTCCTCCGCTGTCCGGTTACCATTCGTTTTGCGGACGGAAATTTACGATTTACACGTATGCCAACTGCAATGGCAACTGCAAATGGGAATTGGGGGCAAGGATTGGGAAGTCATTGCTGCTGCTGATGGTGGTGGCGGCGATAATGGTTTCCAGGCAGCGACTGTTTTCCCTGTTGTTTCGGGATTGGTAAAATGAAGCAATCGCTTATACAACAATGGCAAGTGAGCGCGGAATGCAACGGCAGTCTCAAGTATATGCAGCACACACACATGCCATCAAGCTGAGAGCCCAACAATTATTGCCAAGGCTGACAACAATAAGGGGGAGATGGCATTGAAATTCAATTTCATTGTTGTAAGCAAAACAGCACCACGACCAGGTTCCACGGCGGCAGTCTTCGGTGCTGCTCCTCACTGCTGTTTACACAATCATCGTGTTTGCATGGCCAATGCATTTCCCTTGTTCGCCTCATGAAAGGAGGAAACCAGAATGGCTAGGATGAAGCCGTTGCCTTCGCTGCAGATTTTTGATTTATCGCAACGCACGTTCCAGGATTCGAACTGCTACTGTGTTGCTTCATGCAAATTTCTACTCTGTTTTTCCTCCTTTGTTTTTTCCTAGCATACTAGCAAAACAGCAGCAAATTTGGTCCAGTGCTGGGAAAAGAGTTGAGCCAGCAATTAACAGGAGGGGGAAACCCATTGAGGGAATTCAGGCAGGAAATTAATGGAGCTTAAGTTGATAAGGGGAAATGGGTCTGTTTGATAAACATTTTAAAATCATTTTCTGTTTAGCATTTCTAGAGATTCTGTTGGAACCGAAATGCAATCGTAATCTGTATATTATTGTACTTTAAATACTTGATTTTCACTTAACAATGTGTCTCTCTGGTGATTCAGGTTTACATGGTCAAATAACAATGATTTTTGAATCGGCAGACATGTGTCAATATTCCAAGAATCATTTAAAGTCGTCATGAAGCCTGAGTTTAAATTTCAAGCCAACACACTCAACAACCCCTGCTGAAAACCTTAGGATGTGTCAGGATTCGTCAGAGACCTGGTTTGGGCTTTGATTTCCTGTGGCCTTAGCATGTATTGGTTGTCATTATCAAACCGAAAGGTCTATTTACCATTTAGGTTCAAAATGGCCCGCAATTTGGGGAATGGTGAGGAGAAACCAAGGACTTGGAAAGTGCAAAACGAGACGAGAAATGGTAGAGAAACTCTCACCCATCGGGGCGAGCAGGGAAGTATGCAAATTTTTCAAGCTTTTGTCTACTTGGCTGGGGATATGTTTAGCTTTGGCCTCCTGGCACCAGCCCCGAGTGTGTAGTTGTGTGTTGTGTGGGTCCTGGTCCTGGTGTTGTCTCCTTGTCTTTTGGTGGCTGGTGCCATCAGGTGGACGCATGGCTGGTGCCTCGTTTGCTGATGCATATCATGATTGCGGCACTTGTAAACACGGAGCTCCGGGTCGGCGATCCGGGGAGCCAAGGAGCAGTGACAGCTGATGGACCGCAGAATCAATATGCATTTGAATATATGCTGCCGAAGCAGTGGAAACTGGGGACTTGCCACCGCGGAGACCGCCACCGCCGTCAGACAAACACACAACTTTTCACGCACGTGACCCCACGTCTCAGTTTTCGACATTTATTTTGCCCTTATGCCAAGGCAAGGAACTTCCCGTTGGGGAGCCATTTTGAATAAGAGAGCAAGCGCTATTTATTCCTGGCCACGAAGGGTATTGTATTTGTATAACCTGTCGGTAAATCTTGCTAAAATAAATTATTTTGGCTAAAGTTTCTTGTTTTTATTACTATTTTGTTTCTTTCGTGCAGGGCAGACCTGATGAAGGTCGCTTTCAAGTCACCTTCCTACCTCACAATATTCTTACTCATTCAAATAATACATCAAATAAATTCAAACATCAAAGTGATTTTAGGCCTGGTATTCGCAGGAATATAGTATAGATATTCCTAACGTATTTACTTAACCAATAACTATTAGTACACTTCGTAGGGTATTCAAGCTTCGAATTTGATTTTCTTTTGACAAAGTTTCCCCCACGTATGTGAGAGCGCACAGGATGCCGGCCAGCAACATTTGCATAAGAAGTGACTGATGGCAGTCCGATGGGAGACAGGTGGAAGAATATATATCAAGAGGCAAACTTAATTATACACACTGCTGCTGATGCTGGTGCTGCTGGCGAAACAGTACGAACAGCAACTAGGGCGCAAAAAAGTAAATCCCAATTCAGCTGGAGCAGCATCAGCAAGTCCCAAATCCAATAAATAAAAACAGATGAGGGAAATGCTTGCCATGTGTGAAGAAGCCAATGAAAAGTCATCATAATAAGCCTGGGGAATACAGAACAACAGCAACAAATTAATTGAAGCCCAGAGGCGTCGCGTCGCCCCAGTGTCTGTGACACATAATAAAAAGCTTTTCAGGCCATGCGGGCGGGGAAGGAAGCTTAGACAGAGATGCGAATAAATGTAATTAAAATAGGGATCCTTTTTTTGTATGCTAGTACAGGCCAGATGATTAATTAACGATAATAAATGCCGACTCTGTGCGTTTACATGTGTGAATCGCAGGGAAATGGCATAAATTGCTCCTTTGAAGTATCCGAAATTCATTAGCAAACACATTGACTGTATGTCTTACAGTTGGGTAATTAGAAGCAAGTTCATTAGTGGCAATCTATAGATTAATTGATTATGCAAATAATGTCAGGTAGATGCAATCAGCAAAAAGCCCATCAGGGGGGAAATGAATTGGTTAACTCTTTGCAAACACGAGCTCCCTGCCAGTTGTGTAAGTAGTAATCTCTGCTCCATGGAGATGCTGGGCAATTAGTTCCTTAACCGCAGCAACGGAGGGCCAGACAATACCCAGAGCAATATTAAATGAAGAGCCAGACGACGGTGGGCCCTAAATTAAAGCGAGCAAAGTAAAGTAACCCTTATCTAACAAATTGCTTTGGCACTGAGCGACGACCGAAACTAATTAAAATCCTAAACTTTTACCTGGATCCCGTCGACTGACTATGGCGCAACTATTCTTATATAAAATCTCTGTCATGACAACCGACGAACGACAAACGACGAACGACGAACGACGACGAGAACGGGCCCAACTTTCCCTGTGGCGTTTCGGGGTTTTGGCCAATTTGAAGCCAAGTTTCTCCGCTCACAGCCAAAAGTTCTGGCTGCCTGCAATAATACCGAAAACAAATATGTAGGGAAAAACAAAAACCGGGAACCGAAACCCGACGCGAAACTATGTAAAGTTTTTAATCATGGCCCCTGTCAGGCGGCAGGCGTCGAAATCAAAATCAAGCTGCGGCAGCAGTGGGAAAAACAACTCGCGACAAGCCAATTAAAATTTACCACAAGGCGGCTTACACGGCGTATGCGTAACATTGCCGCACGCCTACAAACAAAAAGCGATTTAGCCAGAGAGGGCGAGCGCTTTCAGTTTATTAAAATTTAATTTACCGCCACAGAGACTGGCATGGCCGAAAGTTCAGCTGGTCCTGAATATTTTTCTCTCAATTCCGCGTTTTGTTTCGTTTTTTGCGCTTTTTGAATATTGAGTTTCAGCCCGCATATTTTTTAATTTTTTTGTTTCTTTTTTTTACTAGTTTTCGTTATTTGGCACTTGGAAACTTTTTGGCCAAACGAAAGGTGCTTCACATTTTCCGTTCCGGAAAAAAAGTTTCTTGCGCTTTTTTGAATATCAGCGCCTGCGGTTGAATGAAGCCTTTAGAACACACCCACACACAACCACTTTCTAGGAACCAGGAACAATAAATGAGTAGAGGGCCAGCGAGCTTCAGCCAAATTTTCAAAGTCTGTCAAATGCAGTCGCCGCCGCCCAGAGCAGCGAAAGTTCCACAACTGTAACAGCAAGGCAAATTTATGGCGGAGGATGAAGAAAGAATAGTTTGAAAACTTGTTGAGGAGAAAAATCTGAATTGCATTATATATTGACTTGGTATTGTTGAAAAATCTCTAGGAAATTAATAAATATGATAACAAAATGAGCAAGGGATTTCCCGAGCCAAGTTTAAGCTACATAAGTAAACTTTCCCCTTGCAACGAACGGTAAACGAAAGTAATTCTCTCTTTTCGTAGTTAAACGAAGTAGAAAATGCAAAAGGTTATTAAAAAATTGAAAGAGCATTTTTCGTTGAGCAGTAAACCAAATATTCCTAGAAGTCGGTATGAAACTTTAATCAAATTAATTTAAGAGCTCAGTGAAGTTGAAATTGATTCCTTTGTGATCAATATTGACTTAGTTTTTGTTCAGAACTTTCCTGCGTAATCTGGCCTCTCTCCGTTGGTCAAGTTTTCATTCATTTTCCATATCGTCGTAGTGCGCATTCTTTGTGGTCAAGGAAATGGAATTAAATTACTTTTCACATACCAAAAGTGGACTGATTTCTCTTTGGCTGTCTTGAAGGACCCTTTGCCAATTGTCAAAGAAAGAGCCTCTGCCGGCAGCCAATCCAGTCGAGTGTGTGTGTGCGTTGAAGTTGTACAAAAGAGCAAGAACAACCAGAAATAGAAGCACAAGCAGTCATATCAAATAATGCACATTTGCGCTTCCGCTGTAAAAATGTCGAAGGGATATAGACAGGACCTGCTCCTGCCTGCAGTGACGAGCACAATATTGGCTCTGCGCGCCTTTCGCCCTGGCAAGTGTTTCAAAATAAACAACTTCAGTGTAAATTGCCTTGGGCAACATCTTTCGACTTGGTTCATACACATGACGAGGCTGCGGGTGCACAGAGCGAAGAAAACTTTAATATTCATTTGTAAAAAAAAACCTGTAAAAATTATACTAAATATTACTAAATGTTTTTAGGTAATAATCAATATATTCAAGTATCAAAATAAAGCAGGTTACACTTAAATATAAACCAAATCTAAAATTTGGTCCTGCGAGCCGGATGGGCACATATATTCCAGAAATTGTTCACTGTGCCAGGGTGTGGCAGTGTGGGTGTATCATCGCTGGGCTCTGCCATTTTCTTCATCAAGACAAACAGTAGATGCTTGGAAGACATTAAGAAATCAACTTTAGACGCCAACGCGCCTTTTGTTATTGCTACAGTATGTGTGTTTTTGCACTTTGTTTGCTGTTTTAGTCTTTGTCCTTGGCTTGCTATCCCATTCAGTCCCGTCCCACCCCCTTTCAAAAAGTGTTTCAGGATCGCTGTTATTGTAAATTCCTCTCACTCATTCGCCGGGAGGGGAAGGTAGAAGGGGAAAAGGACGAAAATCTACAACATAAACATAAAGTTATTATATAAATATGAAGTTACCAACAGCAAGAAGTGGGACGAGTGAAACAGCTAAGCGGGAAGAAAACTTTTCTGCCTCGAAGGAAAGTTTCTTTCCCTTTTCACTGGGTTTTATCCTCCTCTCCCATTTTTTTTTTTTTTGTCTGCGGGTTCTGGTTTCGCTGGTTTTGGCCTGTCAGGCCATGATGCAGAGGCTTTTGAATTATGCGGCAGATTAAGTCCCAAGTGCATGCCTTCTGAGTTTATTTAGCCCCGCAAAAACCAAAGAAATCCTTCGGTTCGCAATCTGGCAAATGATGAATGGGGGTGAAATTTCTGAATTGTGTTGAAGGGTTCATTAGGAGAAACATAACAATGTCGATGAGGTGAATAAAATGTTTCCAAATGAAACCCTTTTGTGGGTTCTTATTGTACAGTTACCCCGAAAGACTTTTTGGTATTGTTAAAAAAGTTGTTAAAAGTTAAAATTGGTTTTTATCTTTCTTAAAAGTCACATCGATTGACAAAGCAAATCATAAAAATAAGTGCGGATTTCGAAAGTACATTCCTTTGTTAAACCGAAGATCAATATAAAAATCAATTTAACCCTCTGTTCTGTTTTTAAACATCATTGTGGAATATTTGTTTTATTTTTGCCAGTTAAAATTGAACGAAAATGCATTTTTTATACACCGGCCCTACCTTTGGGAAACAATCCTTTATTCCTTTAACAAAACGCAACAAAGTATTCAATTTAAACAAACCAATTTGACAATGCAGGAAAACGACTGGGCGGAGGGAAATGCCAGCAGCAACACCAGAAACAAAAGCAGCACAGAAACAGATATATGTTCTATAGTTTCGGATACAATCCATGTGCATATGCGATTGCGGACAGGGACTGGGATGGGGTCGGGGATGGGGAAGTGCTGGTGGTAAACGCGACCGCAGAATAAACAAGAACAGCGGCGGCGGCAACAAAAATGCCGACAGTGCGAGACAAAAGCATGGCAGGCTAAAGCCATTACTCATACGTCATGTGGCCCGGACCAAAGGGAATTTACTCGCACAAATACAAAATTCATAAAAAGCAACTAAAGCGCCGGGGCGCAAAAACAACAACTGTACAAAGACACACACACGCTTATATATATGGAGGATTGGCAAGTGGATCACAGAATCCTCCCGTAGGGATTTTGGATTCAAGCAGCTTTCGTGCGTTCTGTTTCTGGTTTTCCTCTGGCTTCGCATTATTTCTATTCCCCAATTACTCGTTGCCAGGACAACTTCTTGATTTTCGCACCCTTTCACCCCGTTCGTTCACCAGTCACGGAGCGATGTGTCTGGGGTCCTACATGCGTCTAAGTTGCGTTTAACCACAAATTAAATTATCCGACAATTTACAACTGCGTGCAGCTCTCGAAACCCCAACCACACACCGTTGGAGTGGATAACTCACCCGCAAAATGTACTTCTATATAACTCACTCTTTTTTTTTTTTTTTGTTAAAAATGTTTCTAAGCACTCGCATGAGGAGGTAACGTAAGCTTATTTACCCAGTTAACTATGTAGGTGCTTACCTGTAAAGAGAAAGGAAATGCTTGGTTAAAAAGTTGCCAAATAAAAGCTTTACAAGAAGATAGAATTTTAAGAATTTTAAAATAATGAAATTGAATAGAACTTAAAAATATATTTCATTTATAAATATGCATTTATTTATAAATATATATTAGAGTAACTATAATTATTTGACTCGATGTCCTAGTCGGCTAATTGAATAATTTATGATTTAATTATTATGACAAAAACACACCAACATTAGGCGGAAGTCCTGCAGACATTTCACCTAAATAATTCTGTGATAAACTTCCTTATTTCAAAACAGGTATTGATTAGTTTTCATTTTTGGAAACTAAAATATATGTACATATACCAAGAAGACTGCTGTTTTTCATCTTTATTAAATTAATAGTTGAATTCTAATTCAATTTATAGAGTATTAATGTTTAGTTTTTGACTTATCCTTTCGTCAACATCAATAATATAGAAAATGTTCTCCCAGCCCAAGAATAAGTGAGCAATCATACATATGCCCACA
Organism: Drosophila bocqueti; assembly: GCA_018151655.1. Taxonomy (NCBI): domain Eukaryota; kingdom Metazoa; phylum Arthropoda; class Insecta; order Diptera; family Drosophilidae; genus Drosophila; species Drosophila bocqueti. The sequence goes on from JAECXF010000001.1 coordinate 24,723,607, forward strand.
TACATATGTATGTCAACCAATTTCCTAGAAAAAAATAAAAATAAATAAAATTCACAAATTTATCTCTGAACAGTATTTTAGGCATTTGCAGCACGTAGCCGGCAACCGAAATCAGGAGAGTAAATAAATAAAATATTTATATACGTACGAGTATTTTGGCCCCCAACCGGCAGCAGCCGGCATCAAACGTCAGCCGGAATTGACAAGAACGTTTCCTAAATGATTTCTTCCTGGTTATGTCAACAGGGACTCGCCGGGCTCCCTAATTGCCAAGTATTCATCACACGTGCGTCCATGCGAGTCAACGTGACAGATGCGAGCCCATTTATGTACATGGAGCTTAATCACAAGGAGACGGAAAATGAGGAAAATCCTCGCTTCGTTTGAGAAGACCAGAGTTTTGTTAATATTTATGTATTATAAGCCCGAATGGTTTGCTTTAAAATGTCCACTAAAAAGGTTATAATCTCCCCTTAGTCGGGGAGACTGGTAATGCGTTTTTCTTGTTCAATCTTCGCAAGGACCAACACCAAATCTGAGGAAAAGGAATAGAATGGGTGGCAAGCCAAGTAAAAATATTTTGGCCCAGTTGCCAGAAAACGGAACGAGGAGAGAAGGTGGCGATATACAGCTTCAGGATTCAGAAGATTGCTCCTGCTAGCAGTTAGATAACTTGGCAAGTATCTTGACTCAAACGTTGAGTTATGGGGCTCGACTTGGATTTCCTTCGTTCTCTCGCTGCTTGGTTCCTTCTCTCTGTGGATATCTGCGTGTTTGCAAATGCATTTAATATTTTATAGGTAGCAGAGGGCTTAGTCCGTCGAGCAATATATCCCGAAGAGTAGGCTATATATTTGCCATTATCGGATGAGCAGCTGGGGCAAATGCATTCTCCTAATGATGCCAGCCAGAAATCGGCAGCCTGCTTAAATTGAGATAATCTCTCTTATGGAGAAACTCCCAGCACAACTCGGCTCATTTGATTCGCTAAGCGGCTTATCCCGGAAACAGCAATGGGATGATGTACAGCCAAGTGGAGCTCATAAACTTTGAGGGCGTCGCACAAAATCCATTTGCAACCTTGTTTACGCTGCGTTTGGGTAACAAATCAACGTGGAGTGCACTCGCAGGGGACAGAGAACAGGGTACAGAGGGTACGGAGTGCAACCGCAAGCAAAATGCCTGATTGGCAACATAAATCAGAGAGGACAGGCAGCGCCACAGCCGCAGCCACAACACCTGCCCCTGCCACGCCTCCTTTTCGTTCCGCCTGTCATCCCAACAGCCCGACAGTTGCAATGCCCACAAAATAGTACCCAAAAAACGTACAGAAAACAGGCTAAGAGCTAAAGACCAAAGCGGGCAATACCCTTTCAGTTACACAAAGGACTAAAAATCGAATCTGACGTCAATAGAAATGTTTTACTAAGTATTTTTTACAAATATAATTACCAAAACATGCACAGATTTGGTTTTGAACATTCAAAAAGGCTAAAAAGATAACCTTTTACCAACTAAAGAGGAAAAATAAGTTGCCTGTACGACATCAAGGATATTAAAGTAGCTCTTTATTCATTAACTGGAAGACAAAGTAACTTGGTTAAAACTAAAGGAGCCTCTCACAGAGTATACGAGCTCAGGACGATGCACACACATGCCACATCGACGTGGCAGAGTGGCAACATAATGAAAGCAGCTTCGTGACGCGCTTTTTGGCCAAGTTGCAGCTGCAACGTGGTGGGCTCTGCCTTTCCGCCAGCCCTGCACCACCACGCCCATGACACAAACGCTGAATGACTTCGTTAGCGGAACATGCACACATAGAGATACCTGTCAAACTTATGCAAAACAGGCCAAGCGGGACAGGTGAGCGAGCAGCGGCAGCAGCCGGTGACAAAGTGAGCAAGATGCAGCCGGAGGCAGGGGATTCCCCTGCAATCCGTGCGAGTTCAATTGAGCAGCAAATTGTCATGGAAAATGCCCAAAAAGAAAAAAAGGAAATATACATACTACATACGTTCATAGGTGAACGAGGGACGCGGGTATGCCAACGACAAAATTGTTAGCACAAATAAATGGCGAACTGCAGAAAGTCAAACTGCAACCCGAAAACGTTTCAAATTTATTGCGCCAACCTGCGCTATTTGCATTCACTCCACTCGGTTTATGGTCCCTCGGGAAGGTTTATGGCCAGAGCTGTTTGTGGCATTTATTATGGATGAAAAGTGAGGGAACCAGATTTTGAAAGGGTGTTAAAATGGCATCTAAAATAATATTATCTCTATACTTTTGGGATTTTAGGAAAGAGTTTTAGTAATTAAAAAATATATTTATATCAAATTTTAAACATAAATTAAATACCATTAAAGGTCAATGCTTTGCTTCTTCTTTTCAAAATACTGTTAAAAAGTTTTTAAAAAGCATTAATTACGTTGTGCTTATTGTTTTCTATGGCTTTTATGTATATTTCTCGGAAAATCTATGCCTTATAACTACTTTTTCCTGCTTTTTCGGCAGGTTCATTGTTCTCTGAAAAAATCATTTAACTTAAATGATGCTTAAAGAGTTTGGCTTCTGCTGCTGCAGGTGAATGCTGTTCGTCCTGAAAGTTAGAATCTCTGGCATTTACTGTGCTGAAGCATAGCGCACGTGTATCCTTTATCCTTTATCCCCTTTTCTCCGCTATCAAGTCACAACTGTTCGATTACCCAAACTTCGATTGGCGATTTCGTTCGATTTTCTTTTTGTTTTTTGTGCTGCTGCCGTTACACCTTTTTGCCGCATGCTGAACTGATTTGCATGCTGTTCGCTTCCTGCCGCTTGTTTTTCCACCGATTTAGCACGACTACCTAGATTCTCTGCCCCGTCTTTCCGCACTGCAGCAGCAGCAGCACCTGAGTCCTAACGAATTTGCTCTGCTGGCAAATTGAGTTCTCCGCGTCCAGCCAGCACACACACGTATTCCGAAGCTGCCGAAAGTATTTGCTTTAGCTCTAGTTCTCGAGTCTTATTTATTTATGTCCCTGGGCTGTACCATATGAGCTCGGAGAAAATGGTGTGCAAATTAAAATGCAACTCGAGTTGATTTCCTCCCATGTGGGTTAAGCAAAGTCTGGGCCCAACTGGAGCCACATCTCATTGAAAGATCCTCCAGTGGCATTGCCAGCACTTGGGCGGCCAAACAATTAAAACGAAGCGTTATCCTTCGTGTCGTCCCCCAAAAGACCTAGTTGTCGTGGGTTTGTCGGTATTTGCCCAAGGGTACGTGTGAATCTGCCCGAAATGCGAGCTTGTTCTTTTCCGTTTTCTCTTTATTTTGTCAAGTTTTTAAAAACTTTTATCCACTCTCATGCTTAGGACAGAGAAACACAGCTGTGCGCGTCAACTGCATTCCTGGCAGCCGTCAGAAGCGAATGGGAATTATAAATATTCCGAGTAGAGTCGAAATTCGCAATGTGCAATTTTTAAATCGAAGAGATTGATTCAGGAAAATCCCGAGTGATTTAAGTTAGGTACTGCTTCGAATTAAATATAGATTGCTTTCAATAATATCTAGGGATTTGTGAGGTAACCCATCATTTTTAATCAATTAAAAAGGAAAACATGAAGCTCTTTCCTTTGATGGATACTTATTATTGTACCTGTAAACAATCCCTAGATTTTATATACATTTTCTTAAAGATATATTCCTTTTCGTCAGCTTAAATAACGACACAATTTTTCTTTTAGCCAAGCTTTTTAACACATTAGCAAAGCTAGCTCGAAACCTATGAAATCAATATGTTTCGGCATACGAGAAGTGCTCGACGGCCATTTTTCTATTATGCGTGCTTCAAACTTTCGCAATTTGCTTTCCATATTTGCTTTTCAGCCATGATTCGCCCCGGAATCCCATATCAATTCAAAATAAATATGCTTTAAGAAACTCATTGCCGAAGAAAAGCCATTTGGGTTCAAGAGCATATTCAATATGCTACGACGTATTGGCCGAAGGAATACTAAAAAATTTGCCTGATAATCCAATAAAGTCAACGAGGAGCATGGAGAGCCACTCGACTAACGGCTTCATTGATACGAGTACGAAACCAGCCGCAGACGTCCCAATGCCGCCCTCACAAACACGCAGACACGGGGTACTCAGCACTTACGACAAAACCAGATGGAAGCTAAACCACATTTATAAGTCGGCCCGAGCCAACGACATAGTGCAGTGCCTGCCTGCTAAAGGAGTCTCTCAGTGTCGGTCTGTCCTGTTGACATTAGATTGTGTTTAAAGTGGTTACGCATACACGACAGGATTAGGGTGAGTCGCGGTAACCACGTTTGAAACATTGTAGTATATTTCACCTTGCAACGGATAAATAAGAAATAGAAGGTTAAAATACGTCCCTAAAGATGTTTTTCTAACACAAAAATAATGTTTACATGTAAAGTATACAATTTGTTAATTAGTAAAAACAAGCAAAAGAGCTACAATGAATTTTGCTTGACTGTTATATCTTACAGAGTAACATTTAAATGTAAGTAAAGTTGTTACCTAAAGTACAAAAAAAAAATAAAAAAAACAGGAAAATTGTTGTTTCGAATGCCCTAGTTCGAAATTATAATTCGATACTGAGCTGACTATCTGAAGTGTGTGTCGACGAGATGAAGGAAGAAATCAAAAATGTTATTCTCAAATAATTCTAACTTTTCATTTGTTGTAATACCCTTGTGCCATAACATTTAAAAACCACTTGATGTCTAATAAATTATCAAATCTGCCTAATTGTAATTTATAAAAAGTTCCAATCCTAATCAGGACTCAGGACCACCCTAACGTACACGCGTATATTCATTTAGAGCCTTGAAATTGTCACTTACATATTTATGCAATGGCGGGATCACATGCCACATTGTCGCATACTTTGTGGCAGGCGTGCGAGTGCGAGTGTGTGCGCTTATGTTTGACAATCGTTTGCTTATGTTCTTTAGCCGGCTTGGTGGGGCAAGGCAAACGGGGCGCCGGAAGTCTAAATGACATTTACTCAATTTGCGCGCAATTGATTTTTTCCGTTAGCCCTTTGCGAAAAACAACGACGCAGGAAAAAATGAAATAAAAATAAATACGTGACTTTCAGGGATATGAAAAATATAAAATGAGCAGCGGCAGAAAGTAGGAGAAATGAAAAGGGCAAAGTTGAGGCACTTCGCTATTGAGTCCCACATAAGAAGCCGCTTTCCTTCTCCTTTTTTTATGAACTTCACACAATTTGCTCACACTCCTCGCTTTCTTCTATCAGCAATATGTCGGATGGATGACTGACGTAAAGGGTCTTGAGGGTTGGGCGAGGACTTGGCTGATTGTAGTCGATATAATCGCACATTATTGACACATTATTCTAGTGGCACTTGTCCCTTGACTGGCAGGGCAACTCAACGCCCTTTCCCTGTCTCTTTAATGCTTAAATTCTTTGTACTTTTCGGTATTTTAAATGGCTTACAATATTAAACATTTTAATTCAATATTTGCTATGATTTATGGTTAATATTTGAGCAGACATATGTGGAACATACATAGGCCATCAATTATAATTATGCAAATTGGTATTTAATTTCCTTTTTTTTTTTTTTTGAAGAGTACAATAACAGAAAGTAGTGGCGTATGACTGTCAGTTAAATCAGCGATAATATCCTGGCAGTGCTAATATAAATTACTGCTTATCCTGAATCAGGATTTTTTGTATTAACATTTTATATTTACCTGCTATCGACAGATTGATAAATTCATCTTATAGGTTTGTGCTATTATAAAGCTTACATTATTAATAATATTATTAAAGCTTTATAAAGGGATACCTGCGAATCGTATCCTTTATGGTATTATTGAATTTATTATATGAATTGCAGCTTGCACAGGATGCGAGTGCGTGGCATGGCAATTAATGCGGCATAAATCAATTGGTACGTGTTAATTAATGTGTCGTATTTTGAATTTAAATAAATATCTCGCCATTGTTTTACATCACAAAAATAAATTAATGAATGCCAGAAACACTCAACAAATGGCAGGAATCAGCTGGGAAAATGCCATAATTGAATTTTTATCTCCGGCAGGAGCAGAACGAACAAGCAATGAAAACATGCCAGAAGGGGGAGAACGCTAGGCAAAAGTTCGACTCAATGAACAAGAAAAACGAACACACACCAGAGGGAGCAGGACTATTGCTATTCGTGTGTGTACATCAGCCGAAAAGTATGCCGCATAACTCTGGAAGTTGGGTAGTTAAAGGCGGGCATGCAGATACAGATAAAGATACAGCTACAGCTACAGCTACCCTACGTGACCCACTTGGCAGGCACTGCAGAGATGCTACTCGATACGGAACCGATGCCGGGCCGGGCCATCCTCTCCTCTCCCGCCGTCTATTTATGCATGCAAAATAGCAATAAAGTATAAATGTTTCAAACACTTTGGCCTGCGAGCGTAAATACGATAGAGAAACGAGTCTGAGCGTAATGAAATTGGGAATGCTGTGACCTGACCTCCTAGCCTTATTGATTTACTGAGCTAGGCAGAAGTCACTTGGCCATTGATCCATAATTTTGTTAAAAATACTCATCTTTAAGCAAAAGTCTTTGATTCTTTAATACATTATCTGCAAAGTATGAATCATTTTAATTGCACTTAAAAATGTATCCTTGCTTCATAAACAAAATTACCCGAACGGAGTTGGTCCACAATTTATTAGCCACATAATCGATGATGGAACGAGTTCATAAACAAGAATAATCATATTTTTCGGCGTTATATATTCAAAACTTTACACTCAATTACGCTCAGCACTGGGGAAATTGTCTGAAGCGGATGATGGAGGATGCCAGGAGTGTTTAATGAGCGCTCTATAATTTGACATCATTTCGCAGTAAGTAATCTCAGCCTTCGCCTCCTTCGTGCCCCATTTAATTTGCATTCAAAGTATGAATATTTAAATTTTTATTGCCAGTGCATCTAATTGCTTTTAGTTTAATTGCTGTTAGGACGTCTTTTTGGGGGCTTGTAAGCCACTGTGTGCTGCTGAGTGGGAAAGGATTTGGGAACTGTGCTCTGTCTGTGCCAGCCAGGGGTTCCTTTTAATGGAATTATGCGCTTAGGGGCAAAAACTGATTCTAAGTGGAAAATCTCCTACATCCTTGACTGGCTCAGAGTTAGGGACGAAATAGTTGAAGTTTTCGTTACCGGCAGTGCTTGTAAAATCTTATTCAACGATTAATAGACGAACAAGCTGCTGAACAGTTTGTGTAATTTACTTCCGTAGACTTTCCTCTTTCACCTGAATGTTGAGTTACTTGAATTTGTGCACCTTTATCACTGAAAATTCTCCTTCAATTGTCACTTCCTCTCCATCAATGTATTCATCCCTTGCCGAGGATCAAGTGCCTCGCGAACCCATCTCAGTAAATCCTCAACTTATTTGTTATATTAAAACCTTTTTCAGAGTTTCGTCGAGTTAGCGTCTCCGCATAAATCATGCCAAACATTAAATTATGCACACCAAACCGGCTGGCAAATCCTCCGGCACACTCCAAAAGGACAAAGGAAAAATATCCACAGCGAGGAGGAAGAAAGTAAGTAGGGGAAATATGAAATCTGCTACAATTATGTGTTTAATGCATAAATCAAAAACTCATTTAAAATGAAATCATGGCTTTCAGCAAATCACAACAAAGAGTCACAACAGCGAAGCGCCCCGAAAGCAATTATGTAAGAGAGACACGAGAGGCGAATATGAAAAATTCAAAGAGCACGACGGCCCAACAACGTGTGTATGAGATGGTTGTGAAAGAAAATAAATTGAATGCCCCCAGAGTTTGGGGAGAGCAGCTATTAAAAGTAATATAGCACTCGCACACACATCATAATTTAGGGGGGTTGCATGCACGCAGACACATTACGTGCAGAGATGCCACACTCTAAAGGAAAAATATATTTTTGCCAAAGGTTTAAATGGAAAAATCCTCAAATCTCTTCTTAATAATCCTTTTTTACAATTTTGTTTTATTTGGTAACTTTATTTTTATAAAATTGAAATTAGTTATACTTATAATGGTAATTTTATTGAATTCCTATTTGAGTGGTACCAAAATCTCAATGAACTCTATTTTAATAAATGGCCAAATTGGCACCCCTGTTTATAGGCTTCGTCGTCCCTGTCGCAGGACGAGTTTGACTCTGTCATCATGTCAACTGTCAGCTGCCGCTGCTCACACGTGAATGCCAGACACTTGAATGGCGCCTCGTCCTGCACCTCGGCCGGAGCAGCAGCACTAGTAGCATCTGCTGTCGCCATTGGAGCTGCACTTGGAGTTGCAGGAAGTGAATGGAGCCCTCGACGAGACAGGCAAACTTCAGCCGGGCGTGGAGTGTCGTCGTCGTGTGCTGCCTGCTCCGATGTCGAGGGTGATGAGCAACGACCGTTACCAGAAAGGGTCGATCCTGTCAAACTGTCCATCCAACCACCCCTTAGTCAAAGATTTTCGCCAATACAACACATGCATTCATCTTACACATCAAGAAATATATAATTTATTATCAAAAAACTTTTATATTTACGTTAGGAAAAGCATACATCAGCACCAAAATTGTTGGTCAAATTTAAAGGAAAGTTAAGAACTAGAGGGAACACCCTAGAACCTCTGATATGATATATGACATATGATATAGAATATTTTTTCGAGCAACTAATGAAAATAATATTCCAAAGTTGCCGTGTACATATGCCGACTTGACAGGCTCACCAACTCTGTTGTGACCATCTTTAGATAATACTTTTGTTCGGCGCATGTCAAAGGAACGAGCAGGGCAAACAATTGAAATAGTGGAGGGCCTGGGGGAGGAGGAGTATGTCAAGTTGAGTTAAGTTAAGGGTCTCCTTTGGCCTCCTTTCGCCTTGGCTCATGTGCTCTCTAGTGGGTGTGACAAGTAGTTGGCTTCATTTCAAACAGGCATTTGGCCAAATGCATCGGGCACCGCACAAAGTTAAGGAATTTTAAGTGGAACAAGTCAAGTGTTCGCCCACAAAAATGTATTGACATCAATTTGATGTTGAACAAGTCAAAAATAAAAGGCTTAAATTGTAAATCGGACTTGGTCAGACTAGTGCAGCTTTCACAATTCAATTGTTTTATACACCCAGTGAAATATCAAATGTCAGATAGTTATTGCAAACAAATCCCATTTATCGTTGATATACAAATATAACTTCCATGCGCTTAGATCGATGTACATACATAAATGTGGAGTAATCGTATTTCATATGCAGGATATGAGTGCACGTACAAAGTTATTTGTTTACCGACGAGTGCACAATATCCTTTCTAAGCCAATATTGCGCCGTTCCACAATATTATTTCAATTCAAACACTCAACAATGAGTAATGCAATTTCTCAATGGCCTCATCCTGTGTCTCTGTGTGAGTGTTTCGAAACTTTTTAGCACAATTCAATTGTGAATGTCGACTTCACCCTTCAACCAAGTCTGTGTTGTGAGCCGGAATGGGTTTCATACTGACGGGCTCGGCTCCAATGTGAGCTCTGTTCTCCCTACCCTCTTCCCGGTCTTCCATGAAAATATAAAGGAAAACTCTTTTATCCCCAGAACTTTGGCCGATAATCGCTGGCAATAATTCATAACCATAAAATATCAATTTTTCGTCTACAGTTTTGGTTTCCCGAGCGCTATCATAGCGGAATAAATTTAAATCTTTAACGGCAGTTGTCCCAACAATCAGCCGGAAACGAGGGGGAGCCTGGAGTGACATCAGCCAGAGAAGCAGCAGCCCCATCAGGACCGTCAGAAGCGACATCCTGGCTGACTGGCAGACAAGTGTATCGAGGACAAGTGACAGTTATAACGCCAAAAACAACGAGCACTTCGGTACATCATCAGGCGGTCTACTATTTGGGTGCCAGAGGGACGAGGTCCTGGCAGCAGCTGCAGGGAAACATACGCCAGATAATAAAACTGTATGCCTGATTGAAGTTTGGAAGATTGCGATTTTTCACTTGCTGGCGACACACATTTCGCGTGCTCGGTGGAAAAAGGGCTGGTTACTTTCTGCTGAATTATTCAAACAGAAAAATCCTCTTAAAGTTTTTGACAAAGAAAAATATTGAAAAGACAATTGATTGGCGTTTAAATAAAAAAAGTCTACGCTCATTCGATTAAAAATAAATAAATGATGATGAGATAAAGTTTATAAAATATATGATGTAATAGAACTGCTAATGATTATTTTAAATGTATTATTTAAATATACCCAATTAAATGAGCCCCCAGATGCCACCTTTCACACAATGGCCTGGTCTCTTTTGGTTGTGACACTTTATTTCTTATTTATTTCTTAAAGTCTCCAACAAGACAAACGATGGTAAATCATTATCGGAAAATAAGGAAACATCAGCTGAAACGCGAGGAGTCGCGCAGGACACCAGTCGTGACAGTTACAAAACATTTTACAAGCAATTCAACACTAACAACCCAAAGACAAGCTGAGAGTCTCACTCGCTGGTGGGGTTGAGTAAGTAAGAGTAGTAAGTGTGGCAAGGAGGGTTCTAGGGAACGAGGGAGGTGTTGGCGCACCATCGGCAAAGTCAACGATAAAGTTGTCATAGTGTGAAGCAAACAATTCATCAGCGTCAATGTGATAAATTGTATTTCCACCGCACCGAAATTGCTTGAAATTTTTATCCGAAACGCAGGCAGCGGGGGACTCCAAAGGGGGACAGAGTAGAACAAGATAAATTAGCCGTTTCAATTGATATATAAACAATGAGATGCAGACATTAAGCATACGCACAGTAGACATCGGAAAACGTGTGCAAAAAAGATGCAATAAAATTAATTAACAAAATGAAAACTTCAGAAGGCAGCAATGCATCAAAATAAAATAATAATTAAAATAATAAAGTATCCAAGAGTATATGAATTTACATACAACGGCAAAACGGTCAACAAATTTAAATTTGTTTTGCTTGTTATGATTTTATTTATGGGTACAATTTGTAATAGTGAAGTTTAAGTCAAATTAAAATAAGCATATTAAGAAATGTTTCAAACTCTCCTTTCTAGACTTTTAGCTAAAAAGAGACCACCTTACTATTAGCCTAATTAGAATTAAGCATTTGCATAAACAAACATCCTGAGTGACAGACACCCTCTGTCTGTGGGCTACAGGCAAAGTCTGAAGCCGCGTTTCATGGTGAGACCGACTAACTAGCTAAATGGCTTTATGAGTAGACAAAGGCCAAAGTGCCTAAGTGACTGACGGCGTAACTGACTGCCTAACTGACGGACTGACTGGCCGACTCCCTGACTCGCTGACAGGTACTCTGAAGACCACCACTCCGACTTTGACTGTCAGCTACTAGCGACCAGACTGTTGTTAACGACTCGTTTTGACATATTGAATTAAAATGCAGAGGAGCCCGCTTTTTACCAAGCCGAGGAAATTGCCTTCACTCAAAATAGTTGATTTGTCTGCAAATATACAATTTCTAAAGAAGCATTTCTGCTTTCTACACATACTTTTAATGTTTGAATGGCTGACAAGATCATAAGCCTGCCTGCATTGAATCTAAATGCAAATAGAAAACTTATTTGCTAGGCAATAGAAAAACGCAAATGAAGCTATTAAAATGCAAAGTATTTTTTTTTTCGAAGGTTGGTACTTGGGGCAAGGAGGCAGACATTTCCCTGCTTATTTCACGGGAACCGATTTGGTCCCTTCACAGGAAGACATGTAATTGAATTTTGTACATAATAAATCATATATAACGATAGACCAAAGCCCTTAATATCTGGTTGAAAGTGGAAAGGATAAATACTGCCTCTAAGCTTAAAATATTTAGAAAATGTGTACAGTATTAGCATATTAAGTGAACCCTTATTTGGGTAATGCAAATCTTTAGAAATAACTTTTTTATATATTTTATGTAGAAAATTAGTGTACAATTTCTGGTGCCAAACTGGCACTGTTTTCAGTTCGTTTATGTGCTAATGTGTAGGTAAAACCCACATTTCAACTGTGCAGAATCAACTTCTTATCCGGCACTTCATTTAATGGTAATTTAAGGTAATAAAACTGAACACCTATTTGGATCTTAATTATTTAGTTTTCAAATTAATTGGATTGTGCTGCTGAAAAAAAAAATAAAACTACAATAGAGAAAGAAAAATGTATATAATCAGCACGGAAACTAATTGAATTCAATAGCAATTAATTTCAAATGTCCTATTTTCAACATCAGATAAAATATTTAAAAATCCCCTTAACTAAGCTGGTTAAAATTGTTTTATATAATGTAAATACAATGCTAAAATATTATTTATTATATCGTGCGGGCACGGGACTGAAACCCCTAAGATATGTGCACTTAAAAATATTTTATTGGCACTTGTTACCCTTTTCAGATCCCACAACACTTCTTGAGACATAAATTAGAGAACTTCGGACGAGTATAAGATAAACCACCAATAAAGACCAAGATTCTGCAGACAAGATTTGTTTCCCAAACAATTTATTCATTCCTTTTCATGGACAAATAAATGTGGGGAATGTGCCATGTTGTTGGGTAAACGCAGTTGAATCATGGAGCCCAAAAGGCAATAAAAATAAAACTATGCGTTAATTGCAATTCCCAATTGACCACAAAATGTACACGGGCAGTATTCCCAACATAAACTCGGCCCAGGGCTTTGACAAACGACTGTTTCGGTGGTTGAGTGTGTGTGGGCCATGACATAAAATAGCTAATTACCGTTAGTTATGTTGCCACCCACAAAATTCCGCAATAAATGTGTCTCCTTTTGCGGCAGTTGTGTGCGTTTGTCCTGCGGTAAAAATGCTACAACGGAATGTTTCCGTGCGCACTGTCCGGGGAATCGGTCACAAAAATTCAAAAACAGTAGAGTGGCATTCAGTTGGAAAGTCAAGTAATTAAAGATACTTCAAAAGTTTGGTTAAACAATATTTGGCGTAGAAATTGTTGCCTAAAAAGCAAGTGCATTGAAATTTACACGTAGAACTTTAGCGAACAATGCTATGTGGCTATGAGAAATAAGATCCAAACATAATTTAAATAATACCCACAAAATATTTTTTAAAATTTCTTTACTTCCCAATTATGTAACATTAGAAGGCTAATTTAATTTATGTTCTATATAACATAAGAATCAAGGTATATTGAAAACATTACTTAAAACGCCATTAAGTTTTCCCAAGAGAAGTTTCGTAAAGAAAAACGCTTTCCTTAACTACATTTTCATGTGAATTGCATAATAATAATAGTAAAAACAACGATCTTTTTTTTAATCCATATTTTTTTTGTTAAGCGAAAACCTAAGGACACTAACATTAATGAAGGGCGTAACGCGAAAAATTTTCCAATTAGCCCACCTCTATTTTCCAGCTTGGCCCTAAAAAAATACAGCCGGAAAGCTGAACGGTCGGACGTATTTGTATTCATTAAGGAATTTCCGCAAGTTTTCCCAGTGCTTCTTTTTCTCTCATCTTTTGGCTTTCCCTGCACTTTTCCTTCAATGTTTGCCTAGCTGCGTTCCGAGGGCAACGGTTGATTAAAATGTCAAATGCCTTGCATATTTTAAATGCCATCGCGACATTCAGGCGCGTCAACCCCAGAGGGGAATTCAACCGAAAATTGGGCTTACTCCGAGGACATACATATAGCGGGACAATTAAAGATGCGAAGACTTCAGCCAGAACCTAGGAGGAGTTCCGGCAAATGAATTGCGCATATTTAATAGGCTCTTACAAGAGATGTCAGTTGCTTAAAAATTACATGCAAAGTAAGGAAATCTTGGGGAGATACAATTAAGAAATAACTATTGGAGGTGCTGCAGACCTCCTAAGGGTTTATTTTTTTACTCGGAAAAGGTGTCAAATTTTTGATCACAAAATATAACATAATAAAACAAATCAGACTTGGGCACCAACAAAATTTAATTGGGACACCTTATAAAGAGTTGTATAAGCTGGAGCACATAATATATATCTTCTTGTTATATTTAACTAACTTGTAATTACATTTTGAAATATACAAATACGAAATTCCGCTCATCAAGAAGGAATACCATATAAAAATTCGTGGTAAAATCAAACAGCAATATATATAGTTGAAAATGTACCTGAAACGAGAATAAATTAAAGATACATTAAATTAGTAACAGTCTGGCAGTGAATTCAAAACAAAATGTAATATAGAGTCAAGCTTAGCTACAACCTTAACTTAAAGTCCCACCTAACTTTTTGCCAGCACTCGGAAAAATGGCAACCAAATGCGAAAGTTTCTTGCTTATCAAGTGTTGCCGGAGCAAGCGGTTGCCGAAGCGAAAAACAAATTGTTGCTGGCCTGCGCGCAGTGGAGTTGAAGATAAAACATCGGAGAGCGCGACAACGATGGCAAATACTACTAATTTCGCAAGAAAACGCGGAAACGGAAAATGCCCAACAACGCCAGGCAAAGTAGCACGACTTCACTTACAAAACTTTCCAAAACAAAATGAAAAGGCGAAAGAAAAACGAAAATATGGGTAGAAGTAGCAGGAAAAGCGAGAGCTAAAATTAGTCAAGCACAAAATCAAGACGCTGACTCCTCGCGCTTGGCATCTAGTGCGGCGTAATGTTGATATATTAACTTGTTTCCATCTCGCCGGTAAGAGAAGAGGAATCTGGAAGTTAAGAATTAATTGCCGTCAACTGAGGGGAGCAACAATCGTTAAAGTCTTACTCCTGAAAGCTAAAGTGGCCGAGCATTTGAAGCGGAAAAATATACCCTAGAGAATACCTAAAAATGTTCCAACTATACGTAAAGAAAATGTCATAAAAAAGCAATCATAATCAATAACATTTAACACCCTTAACATGTAGTAAACTTTTCTAAATAAGGAATTTTTTCTAATATAATTTGCAGAGTATGCTTATATCGAGCTAAACATTAATATATTACCGATATATTTATGTTATCCGTGCTGAACTTTCTATTTTTCTAATAGAAGGAACATACATATATCAACATTTTCTTTCGTATTATGTTCATACAAAAATATATAATTATTTATTTTCATCTAAGAGAATATTTATCTAATTGCTCCACGGTCTGGTTATAGCATTAAGGGTATACCAACTTCAGCCTGCAAAGTTTTTTTTCTTTTTCCATTTACTTACAACGTGGAGCAACTTTTTTGTCTTTTTTTTTAACGTTGACGGGATAAAATAATAAATCACATAATATATATGCGCTCGTCGCTTTTTCGTTCCTCTCTCTTTGTTTTTTCCCTAATGTTTCTTTGCCGGAAACACGTCAGCATGTTATGGCAGCGGAAGCTGATATACTTGAGTATGAGGTGTGGTGGGTATGTGTGCGACTGGAACTGGTGAGCCAGGTTGCATGTAATGAGGCACTGATTGGCGCATGAGAAATTGCCGCTTGCAGCTCTGGGGCTGATTATTTTTGTTATTTTCCTCAACGCCTGGGCTCCTTCCTAGCTTCCTAGGAGCTAAATCAAACAAGTTGACACTTTGCCACGCCCCCTTTTCTGGCACAGGGCCGTGCATAACTTTTGCCACTTTATGTGGCACCGGCGTCAAGAACTTAACCTGCGTCCTGTTGCAGTTGGCAGGAAAATGTCGCAGACGGGTGGGCGTCCTGCCCCCGTGCCTCCTCCTTAGCGCATTATGCATTGTGACACTATTTTTTCTGTTTTTACATTGCTCGAGAATTTCGCAGCGTTTCTCAAGTGGCAAGCCGGGCGTAGCACTTTGCATAACTTTGTTGCATACTTTGGAGCATGTCCTGCCCGCGCGTCATGTTCCACGTCTCCCGATGAGGCTCTACCTCGGTTCTGCTGCCACATTATGCATTATAAATGCATAAACATTATCCGTGACGTTTACTTAATGCTCGCATAACTTGCGAGCTAGGAAAACTTTTCAATAATTACTAGAAAAGAACTTCAGAGAGGCACAGTCACTTCTTCTAAGCAGGTGTCGGTGAGCGTAAAAGTTTCTTCTAGAAAAATGTTACCCATTTTTTGTTAAATAAATATTTTTTTAATTTAATTTTTCTCTATATTTCTGCATTTCTATTCGGATAAATAAATAATAAAGTAATAAAGTTTCCACCTTTAAAGAAACACTCAAAGGGATAGCATTTTTCTATTAGAGGCAATAAGCCATCTTGAATGCTGAAAAACGGCGGAAAGTCTTATCCTTCTTACGTTCCCTTTTAATCTTTGTGTATATAAATCCTTCAAAGCTGCTGCAATTACCTTGCTGATGCGCATAAAAATGCCGTAAGAAATGAGACTTAAGAGACGAAATCCCTCTTTGGCAACCAGATTGCTGGGGAATCCCCCTATGAAGCCAGTGTGGCGTCAGCGAAAAGGCAAAAATAAAAAAGACGTACAAAAACACAATCAGATTAAAAAACAATGCAAAAGAGATCCAGTTTCTTTTTCATTTGCCGTAACGCAGAGCAGTTTTAATCCGCTTTTAATTGCCTGAAATCCAATTGGCGACCTACATAGCAACCTGGTTCGAAGTTGCTGCCCCAATCCCACACATAGCCCGAAGCCCATAACCCTTAGCCCGTAAAATGGACAAGCAATTAGCAGAAGGAAAAAAACGGGAAACTAGTTTGCGGGAGGAGTGAGGTCGAATGAAAACTTTTATTCCACCCATTCATAAAGGTGGCAGACTCTAAAGCCACGAAAGTAGGCTACAAAAAGTGTTTCACTTAACCACCTGCGCGTAGCTGCATAAAATTGCATTGGCCACCAAATTTATTATTTCATTTGCCAACTTATTTAATTCCTCCACTGATTGGCACTCGGGTCAATTGCATTTTAACTACGCTGGCGGGACTTTGATTTTGCAACGAAAACCCATCGAGTCACACTCTTAATTGTGTTTGACAACATTGCCAGATTGCAGAAAATGAAATGCGACAGGAATGGGGAGACAGTGAAAAGTTTCCACAAGCAGCAATATTATTAATACCAAAGTGTTCAAATTTCTGTCGCAACAAAACACAATTTCTCCGTCAAGTTTTGGTTTTCCCCTTACTGTTGTCAGATGGCTTCTTATTGACTCTTCTGCTTGTCGTTTGTACTTGACGTTTTTCACATTTTTTTCGGACCGCAGCGACCGCCTTCACTGGTCCTCGTTCCAGATGGCCAGTGTCTGAAATTGTCTTGACTTGGCTTGGCTTTGTTGTCATGTCCTTTGAACCAGAAAGCACAGCTGTTTCCATCCACTGTACACTGTATTCTAATTGATATTGCGTTTTGACACTCAAAGGTACTCAAAGGGTCTCCAATTTTATTGTCGTCTCCTGCAAACTCGCAGGAGTGGTGCGTATTTAACAAGGCAATAAAAACCTTAAATTGACAGCCAAAATACGAACGGAAGTCAAAAACATGCTTAGGCTAAGGGGGTTTAAAAAATAGTCTAACTTAGGCCTGGATAATTATTTAGAAACCTTTAACAATTTACTTAATTAAAACTAAAATAATATACTTAGAGGCATAATCTTTTTGAATTAAACTATTATTTGCAGGGCATAAATCTATGTTTTTCCTCGTTGGTGCCTTATAAATGTGCCGGAGAAAACATAGACCATTTCACCTCCTGTTCGCAGAGTGCACAGCTAAGGTCGTTTATAAATGGCGACTCTGGGCGATGCCAACTAACCCACACAAATTTATTATGGTCTAGTCTAGTATGGGCGTCGTCCGGCAAAAGAGAGAGAACGATGATAATAAATTCTCTCACTAAAACCTGAGCGACATTCAACAAAATAATTACCAGCATATTTCGAATGTCTCACGGGGAGTAGCGGCGAGATATAATTTATCATTTTGCTCCAGCTGGGGGAGAACTAGAGAACGGGGAAGCTCATTTCATAACTCAAAAGCCTTGAGAGTCATTTATAAGGCTAGAGGGCGAAAAGTTTTTTTTTCTCTCCTTTCTCTGCGGGACTAGAGCAGGGAAACTTTGACTTGTACTTGTTATTTAACACTTTTCAGTCGGGGCGTAGTCAACACCCACAGCTGTCAGCTGGGCGTGGTCAGAGCTGTTAGAATACTTACATATACGTACATATATTATCATTGAAATGCACATGCAGGGGGGCCTAGCGAGCATAGTGAGCAGGGTAGATGGGCACTTGAGACTGCCTGGAGTTCTCCAAAGGATATTCCGTTTGAAGTGCGAATAGTTTAGCCAGGCATTCGTCTCTGTCCCGCTGTGTGCGTGCTACTGTTCTCGTCTAAGCATTGCAAACACGTATTTAGTAATTAATTACACTTGTGTCCAAGAGTCAAACTGAGAGGGGCAGAGGGAGAGGAAAGCCACGACTTCTAGACATTCAGCTTGACGTGTGATTATGCGCTTCTAGCCCATGTTTGCAAATTGGCACTAGCATGCATGTGTGCCTCGAGTTGTCATCTGTGCAGTTTTCTGTCGCTGAATCGCTTTGAATGGTAATGTACCATTATAACTTTTGCTTTATATTTAATTTTATATTGGCTGGGCTTGCGGAGATCAAGCTTAAGTCCACGTGGTTTCTTATTAAGTCTACTTGACCTCAAAATAATTCGTATGAGTCCACATAACCACAAATGACCTGAAAATAAATGTATTGACAATAAAAAGAATCCCTATTAGCTACAAAAATATCCCTATTACCATTAAAATTCCATAAGGCTAAATTGAGTACCCTTGACAAAAAACAAAAACTCGATGACAAATAAAATCCTACTGACCCCAAACAAAATTCGTTTGATCACAAATAATTACTATTCACCAATTTCTATTGACCACAAAAAACACCAATGACTTAAAAAAAATTACGGCTACAAAAAATGCTATTGACAATAACAAAAATATTATTGAACGCAAAACATTAAAAATCCCTTATTACCTAAACAAAATTCTTATAACGGAAAGGGAAGGTTAACTTAAAAGAAAAGTCTTACACATATATTTATAATGATCTTACGATATCAAAACCAACACAACAATGACTTGCTTCACTCTTTTTCCTAATTATGTTTAGTTTCAAGCTACCTCCTACCAAGTTATTATGAAAAAGCTTCTCGTATATTGCTTAAATTTATATCGTTCCTTCAACTGAGAGCTTGAAAATGTTGCTTCCACAAAGTAGGCAACGCTAAGGGAAGCGCTTAAACTTTGCAAGTTCGGAAAACTTCGAAGAATGCAGCACAGGTACTTCCCCCTCCATTGCGCTTCAGTAGCTCCCTGCTTTTCGCACACATAAATTGGTACAAAAAAATAGCAGCACTCTTCGCTGCTCCTGCTTAGCAAATTTTCAGCTTAAAGCGCTTCCACATGATTTGCTGGAAAATCCTGGAAAAGCTAAAAGAGAACAAAAGGGTAGTTGTTTGCTCTTTGCTACCCACCATTATTTAACTTTTCGCTCGCTGTATTCGCCTTGTTACATCTGTCAGCGGCACACCTGCGTTAACGTTAAGAAAACGTGTTCATACATATGCATATTATATGGCCTGTTAATAAAATCCTTAAATGCCAAAGAAACACAAACTTTTCAGGCCACAATAATTGGCTTAAACCTTGATCACGGAGAACTTTTGCTCATGAATTTCTTAAGTGAAGACCTAATTTGATACCCTGAAAACTGACTTTGATGTCCTTTTAAACTTTGCCTGGCCTTTGATTATGTAAACAAATAATCCTTATAGAAAATTGTAATTTTCCTGCTCAGTCTTAATTGAATAAATCATTAAATGAAGCCAACCTCCTGCCACAGCTGCCAGAAATGGGCCAATTAACTTGATTGAAATTGTGTAATTACAATTAACATAAAAGTTTGTTATTATTCTTGTTTGACTTGTTTTGTAATTTGGTAAAGGCTTGACACATTTCACTTTAAGGAGATTTTGATTTGTCGGCAATTAGTGTTGCTTTATGAGTTTCATAAAACATTTTGAGTTGCTGCAGAATTTAAAAGGAAAATGTAAACATACAGTGCCTATGTTGCTAGAGTTTGTTTAAGATTTCATTAAAAATGTTCCAAGAAAATCCCTAGGATTTTAAAGATGGATGGAAAAGCATATATTCAGTGCAATTACTAATGCTGTTTGCCCATCTCTGGGAAATCTCTTGATTCAAGTAATCCGAAAATCATTTGAGATTGACATAAATTGACATTTCATGAAAATAAATGCCTGCAGTAAGAGATGTGGTTGACATGAAAGAATGGTAAAGAAGCAATAACATTCAACCTACACTAAGGTCAACAACCACTGAAAACAACCCACAACTCGGGGGAGCAATGTAAAAGTGAAGTCCAAGAATTTGACAGCATTAATATCCCCATTTTGCAGGGGAGCGGGTTGTGCAAAAGGTCTCGGCGTGGCCTTATTGGCTCATTAGTAAATTAACTGTAAATGGGCAGGCAAAGCCTGTCAAAAGATATCAACCTTCCCCCTCAAGATTTTCGCGTAATACCCCCATTTATTTGTTTTCAATTAACTTAATCATTCGTAATGGAAGTTTGCCTGAAAGGCATTGGTAAGTGCAAGTTTCGAATTACCAAATTGTAATAATGATAATAAAATATGTGAAAATAAATATCAAAAGGGAGAAAAATCAGTCAAAGTCGACCCCAAAGGTTTAATGGCCTTGAACTGTCGTAACAGCCATGAACTCGACCAGTTTGTTGACAAGTTGGAATGTGACCCATTACCCAATCATTTCAGCACAGGTATATATTTAGAATGCCAACACACAGGGGGTATACCTCGCGTGGCTAGAGGAAAAGTCTAAGCACACGCACAACACGCCAAAGTCCTGACCAATCTTGAGTAATTCTCTTTGTTATTAGGAGACCAAGGGGACTTGACACAATTGCGACATTAAAGATTTTAGCTTAAATACAGAGGAAGTTAATTAGGCTCAGCTATTATTTATAAAAATAAGTCAGCAGTTGAATATTAATAATAATGATGGACGTAACTCTGGCAAAATTAAAAAAAATTCTTTAGAATCTTAGTATTTCCGAAATATAACCTTATTTGTGTCCTATTTTAATTGTTAATATAATTTTAAAAATGTCCTCTAAAAGCTTTAAACGATAATAGACCCAGATGATTTAGAAATCTCTTAAAATTTCCCAAAATCCCATCTTAAACAACTAAAGATATCTACATGTCCTTAAACAAACTTCTGTACTCAAATTTAAAGTAATCGCAATATTTTGTAAAATAATTTTTAATATAAAAACAATAAATTAGGAGTCTAAATAGGACAAACAGAATCATATCCTATCTTATTTTTCCCACCACCACAACACATAATTAGTTTGGCAGACAGCAGTATAACTTTCACATGGAGGCCAGGCCATGTCATAATGTCGATTTGCGACTGACCCCACGATTCCCATGCCACATTGCCAGTTCCAAGCTCATGAAAAAGTTTTTCGCGCTGTCGCGTTTCAGATAAAACGCGAGAGAAGCGAAAAAGGACATAAAATGAGGGCCACGTTAAGTGCAGCCATAGATTGGTCTAGTCCGATGCCACCATGTGGCGTCATTAACGTGGCAACACGTTATTGTTTGACGGCAGAAAGGAGGACTGCGTCCGGAAATTGGGAGGCCGCTGAGAGGTGGAGGAGCAGGAGCGGCAGTAGTAGAATAAGAGCCGACAGTATGACCACACATAACGGTGGCCCACGGAAAAGGAACGTAACGGAACGTAGCAGAACGGAGTGGGGCGCGCTTTATATTCGCCATTTACGTGTTGAACATGGAATTTAATTTCTTCGGTAATTAATTGCAATCGTGTTGGCATTAGGTTTAATGCTCTAATTGGGCAGATGTTTGCCCTCTCCGTCTGCCGTGAGTATGTGTGTGTCTCTGTATGCCAGTGTGTGTTTAATGGGGTGCCTGTGTGCGTGTCTCCATATCAAATTGTTTGACATTGGTTCCGCCATTTGTTGAGTCAGTGGACATTAAGATGAAATGCAATGCTCGCCTAATTGATTTTATGATTTGCTTAATTGTGTTAGCGCTTAAACATATTATTAAGTGGGTTTGAGCACTTCATTCTAATTAAATTGAGTTTCATTTAGTTACAAACACTGCGGGATCTGGTAATTAATTTCATTAGGATAATGTTGTTATCTAGCCAAACCCAATTTAACCACGATATGTAGGTTTCTCATTAGTGGCAGATCGTGAGAACCTTAAGTTAAGTTCTAATAACTCTTAAACAATAATATTTCTTACCACTCATCAAGTTTTTGTTCCACAAATAACTGAAAGTTCATCGCTTACCTGCAAAGACAAGTAAACAAAAAATACACAAATTAGAGAAAAATATTTGCATCCATCAAATCGGCTTGGTTGTGTTCTAAAAATATATAGAAATTATATTCCGGGCAGCTCCGTTTTTGTTGGTCCAGCCCAAAGGCGTGTAAACCGAGACCAACACAAAAGCCTATTAGGACTCACACACAAACTTACTCACAAAGGACAAAAAGGATACCCAAAAGAAGATTGAGAGAAAGTAGCCAAAACAAATACAGGGAAGGAAAAACGACCCAAAAGGCGACCGACCCTTATTTTGTTGTCCATCTTTTTAAGCAGCCGCTAAAAAAACTTTAGCACACGTTTGGCCCAAAAAACAACAGGGGCGCCATTCATTTGTGCTTACAGAGTGAATTTTTTAAGTATCAGCGAATCCTTGGGTCAAAGTTGCCAAGGAGTTTGTGGAGGGGATTCGGAGAAGGGAAAGAGCGTTCTTTAATTATAATGTAAATACAAAATGCAATAGTATTAAAATGTATTAAAGCAGGGTGCTCTTAACTGACACTGACAAAAGGGAACGAAGTAAGTGCTCCCCATTTCCTACCTTTTATTAATAAATACTTTCCATTTCCACATTTATTCGAACTCTTATCTGAACTCTTATCTGGAAGTCTATCCAATCGAAAGTTTTCTGTAAGAAAATAATTACCTTAAATGAAAATTGACAACCAACATAACAAACAAAAACCATTTCTAAAGAACAAAGAAAATATTGTTTCACAATGCGGCTGCTAATGTGGTATAGAACCTGTTTTCAACTTCTTATAAAATCAAATTCACCTCATAAGTAGACAGCCGCGATGCTTGTGCCGTGTCATTAATGCGAAAAGAGTGTCATAACACACAAAGACTTCCCCAAAACCTACCCCTAAAACCCCCAAGAAGAGCGTGACGGAAAAGCAAAATGTTGCCGCTACACGTGCCAACATCAGCGGAAACGCCAACGCACTTGACTGAAATGTTGGCAAAAGCTGTAAAATGGCTGCAGTCCCACTTCCGACATATATATACACTACAAGAAATTATAAAAGTTCTAACATAAGGGGAATAATTTATTTGTTAAACAAAGAATGTGTACTGAATTATTTTTTTAAATATTATAACTAAAATCAAGGTTATACTTTCTTGTGAGTGGCGAGGACAGCTATTATTAGCATCATTTTAAGTCCAGTTCGTATTATTTTAAGAGATGTACATTTTACATTACTTCTGGTTCTTCTTCTCCCGTCACAGTGATTTTTCCCAGTGCTTCCGGAGCAAAATCAGGCGCCAGAGCAGGCATGGCATGAAATTAGAGGAAAGTAGCTAAAAAAGGATGCTCCTCTGCGGCTCTGGCCTGCGGTCCGCGCTGCCAGCTACTTTATGCCTTCCGTGCTTCCTGTGTCATGTCGGTTGACCGCAAAATTAAATTACAAGAAAACCTCAAACGAACAACATGGCCAAATGGGGCGATGAGGTTGTGCCCAACAACAAGCAATAATAGACAAAAAGGAAGTCGAGGCGGATTTAAAACGTAAAACTGGGACAGCCAAAGTCGAAACAATAACGAAACTAGAAAGAACGAACGGAGCGGAAGAGACCGAGATGGACAGTCCAAAGTTGTGGGAAAGGTTTCCGCTTTCACCGAACATGGTAATTACGTGTGTCCAGGCTGACTGACCCCTTACACGTCATCGCTAACTGTCATTAGTCCGATTTCGGTTGGGCTTAGATCCCCCAAACCCCCTGCCAGCCTGGCACGGTGCTCAATTAGCAATTAGTTTTATTTCAATTCAGTTTACTTAAGTACCCAATCCCCTAACCTCTGCCAACCAGAAAATGGGGATTTGTCCAACTTTTCCAAGTACTTAAAAGCTTAAGGTAAAAAGTTTTTTTGGGTCTTCAGTTTTTGCCTTTTATTCACGTTTTTTTTTTGGGTCGCAGCTTTGTCAAATGGCTTGCAAGGGTTGGCAGGCGGAAGGCAGGTTCAAAGGTATTTTTGTTTTACGGCTCAAAAACTTAATTAGAAAATAAAATGGGGTAAAATTAGCCAAGTAATTGGGTGAGTTCCCTGAGAATGTTATTCAAACCACATTTCGTTTTCACTAATGAATTAAAAAACTTGCAAAATTACCACACAATTTACAAGATTTTCCTTAAAGTTTGGACTAAAGTTCAATATACTTGCCTGGATTCAAATTTTTTTATTTTCTCAAGGATAAATATTTTAGACGGTTAATTAAAATCGTCGAAAATTTTGGCAAGAGCCTCCTTTTTCCACTTGTAAATATATGTCTTCTTCAGCTTTAACTCGTTAAAAATAGGCTAGACCGAACCATTCTTAATTGAGTGCTTCTTTAAGAAGATACTAAACAGCCCAGTCATCGGGAGCCCACACCCTAAGCTCAATCCCATAAACTTGTCCATATGTAGATATATAAGACGACGCACAAAAGATTCAAGTTAGTCCGTCTTCGTCATTGTCAGAAGGAGAGCTGGAGACCCGGGAGTGTCGGCGCCATCAGCTCAGAAAAAAAAAAAGAAAAGGAAAAGCTTCCACATTGTCGCCAATAATTCAACGTCGACGTCGGCGGTCATAAACGAAATGATTTATTGGCCAGAGAGGGCGAGAGATATCAGAACCGAAACCAACTCAACAAGCCGCTTAGCGCGTCCCCACGCCTCTCACATATGGATGGCTCAGTGCTATCAATGCATATCGCAGAGATAAATTATCATTTGCAATCAGCGATGCAAGGAGACAGACGTAGCGACTGACAGAAAAATGAAATATAATTAATGGCGTTTTGTTTAGTTATCTTATTACTGTCTTCTTTACCAGCTTGTCTTTTCGCCGTGATTGTGTGTCAGACCGTCTGTCAGTCTGGTCAATGTGACGTTTTTATCGCCGCAAAGTTTTGCATATGCTTAACACATTTTCGCCATTCGAAGTATGTATTGTAGTTGGTGCCGTGCCTCTGTTATTTGACATTTTCTAGCCAACTTTATTTTACTTTAATGAAAGTGCCAGCATGGTGAATGAAACCGAAACGATGGCGCCAGCATAAATTATACACGGATGTTTGACTTCTTGTCGTCGTCCTCCTTTTTATTGTTTTAGGAAGTTGGCGCCAAGTGTTCACAGTATTGAATGAAAAACAAAAGCCCTGCTGATTTGCAATGAGTCGTTGTGGGAGGATGTCTATGCGTATTCAAATATGTTTCCTATTTAAAACAGAACTCTGGCCAAAGTTCGGCAATTACAATATTGTGATTACAACTGTTTACCATAAAATAAATACATAATATTGTGATTAATTGTGTTACGTATACATTTTTGATATTATATTATTGTAAAGTATTTTTAGCAAGTAGTTACCATTTTTCACAACATCCACTAAGGATCAGTTTAATTTATTTGTAAGAAAGTCCCTGATGACTTTATACAAAATAAAAATACTTGTACAACCAATTTACTGACCGCTTAAGCATTTCTTATCGCCATTTATGTGCTAATAAGTGGAATCCATTTACCACTCTTGTTTGTGTTAATGCCTCAGCAAATTCGCCCATTTATCGACTGCATAATTTACGAGGCAGCCTAATTAACCCAACTGGCAACTAAAATTTGCGCCCAAAAAGAATGTAAATAAGCCGCAATTATGGCTGTTGCTAATTGAAGCAAAAAGCCGCCAACCAACGCAGTTTGTGAGGAAATATTAAAGCCGCCCGATGCGGAGACCGTTGAGCCTTCCACCTCCGAGTTGGGCATTGTAAAGTAAGTAAATAAGTACCGCACACAAGCACATGAATATTCCTGGACCATTATAACAATTACTTGCACTTGCCCTCTCTCAGGCTTGGCACACCAAAAAAAAAATATATATATAGAGACTACAAAAATTAACCAAAAAAAATGGAGAAAAAGAGAGTAGGGAGTGAAAAGTTGAGTGAGGCAAGTCAAACACTTGAATGTGGGGGCAAGGCGAAGGCGCTAAAAACCCGAACACACTTTTGTGGGTAATGGGCCTGCCCAGAGACGGCGGAAGGTCTGCCCGTCCGCCGCCTGTCACCCCATTTTTCTCCCAACTTTCTGTGCCATTGGGGCGTATGTGTAATATCGTGTGGTGCAAGTGCATGTTGACTTTGGTCCCGTGCGTGTGACTGTGTGTCGGTGGCCCGAGTGTGAACCAACAATATACACTGTACGTATACACTGACCTACATAGATGCCCGGCTTGGTCTTTTTTACTTTTTTCATTTGAAGCCCGCATGTTCCTGCCGCATTTCCCACAAACGAATTTTCCTTACGCAATTCCCTTTTCTCCTCATTTTTATTTTGGGCGGCTTTCTGTTATTTGAAATTTTCCAGCCCGATGGAGGCCATGGCGAAAGTAAAAAATAAAAAAATTAAAAAGGAAGAAATAAACGAACATACCAACGAATGGCAGGCCTCAGCGGGTATTTAGTTAATGGAAATTAATAATACAAAACAAAAATGGGAACTTTCCCTGCAATAATAACTCAGATGAGAAGACAGACTAACGGATATAGCCTGCCAGCCGATGCAATTGCAATTTGTTTTCCTTTCCACAAATAGCACCCCACTCTCCGGATCCAACCTTCCGGTTTGACTGCCGCTGCTGGATTCACTGACTTGTAACAAAAAAGATGCCTTTTTTATTGCTGTTATAAAATGAAAAAGGGATAATATTGAAAATGGGGTTTCGTTTTCGGCAAACGTTTGAGCTTTCGGTAAATCTTTCATTTAATTTTGGGCATTTACATGGAAAAACTGCGGTATAATATGATAATAAGTTGATTAATATATTTTTATTTTAAAATTCTTTATGAATGTACTGCCAAACAATATTTTGATTAGTTTTATTTAAATTAGAATTGATTCAGTCAAAGGACTTCTCAAGTTTATAACTTTTTTTAAACAAATTTGTATATCAAGGTTTTTTTGTAGTACAAATATTATTAGATTAGATTTAAATTCATAAATTGTTATCATTAGTTTTTATAATCTTTTAAAAAAAAAAGAAAGCAAAGCAAAGAACAAAGCATTGTGAATAAGATTAAAAGGAATATGGACATGGCTAATTCTAATTGTGATCGAATTTGTAAAAAACTTAAACAAAACAAAAAATTGTTGAAAAATGAAGACAAATGATGCTAGGAACTTGTGCAACATCCACAGAAAGACAATGTTACTCGAAACATAAGCAATACCTGATGTTCAGGTGGTAACACGAATGTACTTAATTATTAATTGATTTAAAAACTTTATTAAAATTAAAATGTAACAAACATTTTCGAAAAGTCAAAATAAACCTAATAATAGTGACATACTGGTATTTAAATAAAAAGAAAAACAAATTACTGTCCCCCTACAAAGATTGTGCCAGATTGATACAATCTGGTGGCGGCATTCCGGCTAAATAGAATCTTTTCCATAGACGGCAGTTAACATTTTTGCGCCGCCTGGGCTCCAGCCCACTAAATTAGCTACATGCCACCATAGTCATGGCCTATCCGTGGCTATCGTGAACATATTTTAGCTGAAATTACTTAGAATATTTTCGTGTCTGCCTCGCCATGAAATGAAGCTTCGTGATTGCTATCAAAGGGATGGCGGGTGGGCAGGGCCTGTTCGGGGCCATGACAAAGACTACTAGAGGACTGGAAATTATCCCCCAAAAAAGCTTTTTTGAACATTTTTCGAGGCAATTGCTATTTTTTTTTTTGTCTGCTCCGCCAGCGTCGTCTGTTTCGGCTGTCGTAAACCAGGCGTAGGCTATTAATTTTATCACCGGGCCAGGTAGAAAAGTCCAGGACCAAGCCGCCGGCTTGCCGGTTTCACAAAAAGCCCGGATGGGGTGGGTAATTTTAATAAAATTTTCGTACTCGAAGCGTGGAGCCGAAGCTTTTCATAATGTAGATTTTATGCTGATTCAATGTTTTCTTCATTTCTATGGGTCGCTGTATGAGTGCGGCACAGATTGGAGTTAGGCGTGGCGTTAAATTAAAGGGGGCGGGGCGGAGCCGGGCCCCGAGTGTCTGAAATTGTTCGAGGCTTATGTGGCGCAGTCAATTTGTGTTAAATTTTATCAATCGTCGGGGGAGCGTGCAGAACTTAAGGCATAAATCTCTTTTACTACCGCATCCCGGAGAGTATCTCGGAGCTACTGCCTTCCCCCGACCGGCAGAAGTTATGAATATTGATAAGGTCGAGAAAGGTGAACCATTCCTAGACTGCTTTGCTCTCTTGTAATGTTTCATAAAGCGTCGTTTGGCCAAGATTGGCTTTTCGCCTCATTTGGTATTACACACTCGCAGCGGCAGGAGGGCCCATCTTATCTCACACTCGCTTGGGTTGAAAATTGTGTTTAATATTCAGTCGTTGGAAATTAGTTTTATGTGCAAAGTGTTTCAGAAAAGGTAAAGCCAAAGGTGGTAAACGGAACGACAGTTCTTCTCTCTTCTTTAGGGGAAAAGGTGGCTCGGTTGGTCGTCTACGCAAATTACTGGATGTCGTACAGGTTAATTGAATTGCCCCACTGGCGACGACACGTGTGCCACAGACACATTTCTGGAAAGTGCGTGAAATTCCCAAGGAGGGAATTGCTTTAAGTTTGGTCATTAAGAATGCTTAATGTTGGCTCCGAGCTTCTGAAAATTAGAAGGGCTTTAAATGCTTGTAATAAAGCGGTCTTAAAGAGTATTACAAACCAAAATGTAATTTATTTTATTATGGAAAAAAATAAGTTTAAAAGAAAAAAAGTTATTTGTAATGAATTCCTAAACTATTGTAACAAATACTTCCTTATTCATATACTGATATGTGCGAGTTTTTCTTAAGATCATTCTCATCCATAGGGTATGAGGATACTCTTGATCAGGGTAATAAGCCAAGTCGATTTTGCCATGTCCGTCAGATCTCAACATCTCCCTAGAAATGTTTATCTTTATTTTTATGTTTAACAAAATATTTCAAGCTACATTGGACTTCATATTTTAACATTTTCTGTCGCCTTTCGCCCTGTTTAATTTAAGTTTTTTATAAATTCCAGCATAAATTGAAACGGTTAATTAGTTATGTCTAAGATCCAATAAATTTTACTAAAAAAAACACCTCACTTAACTGAATTTCCCTCCATATTAACCGACTCTAGCTATTACAAGAACTCAATAAAATGTGTAAAATCATAATAAACTATGCAAAACACTCAATTGCACTAACCGGCAAACACTGCCACCTCCACTTGGTAATTACTTGGATCCATTCCAGATTTCCCCCCACCAGGCACTTGAAGTCGTCAGTTGAGGCAGCTGCAGCTGCACTTCAACACTTTGCAGGCATGCAAATAATGAAGAGCTAAAGAAAGACCCAGAAGAAGAGCCAGGGAAGGGAAAGGAAATGAAAGGCAAACAAACATAAAGAACAATTACAGAAAAGCTTATCGGCAATTAGGGAAACGCGCCCCACGGAAGCCGCGTTGCAAATGCAAATTGTGGAAATTCAAACTCTTCACATTGCCCCAGGTCTGTTCACTTGAGCTGAGCAAAGCTGGGCACTTGGAGTAGCTGGAATCATTTGCAGGCCATTAATTACCGGACAAAATGCATCCTTGTGCGTGCCACACATGCCATAATTGTTGCAGTTTTTATGCAATTTAACGCACAACGAAACTTTTCAATTGCTGGCGACAATTTGCAGCTTTATGGCGTAATTTATGCAATGTTAACATGCAGCATAAGGGGTGAGAATGGCCGGGTAGGAGTCGCTGAGATGTGACATGTCTGCTGACAATTTGAATTAAGTGTAGTTAATGTTGACAAACGTCTGTCCGGCCCCGGGAACAATGTTTCCCACCGCCTCATCATCCACTCGGAGTTCACTGGAGCAATTCACACATTCAAATATGTATGTATGTACATCCCGTCCACCCGCAACCCCTATATCTCACCCCTTGGCTCCCACTGGCAGCTGACAACACGATGGGGCATGCTGAAGTGGCATTTGCCCAGAGAGCAGGCAGCCAAACATGATTGATGAACGCCCCGGTCGCCGAGTGCGAGATTAAGATAATCGACATTTGTATAATATAATTTACTCGGGCCGACTATCTGCGGGAGAAAATGGAGAGCAGCAGCAAAAACTATGTGGATTGAATAAATATTAATAAAGTCAAGTGGTAGCGGATGTGCGACCAAACTTAGTGCTGTTAACTCAACAACAGTTGATTGATTAATCCAGAAATATAGCACACTACGAATAATCGGCATAACACTTAAAATGTTTATATTTAAGTGCTTTCTTATAATGGCAGCTTCCAAACGGAATTTGTCTTACAATCTCTTAGAAAATGGAGATACCAAATTTTTTTAGTTGAATTTAGTTTAAAATTCTTTTAAATATATCACCTCTAATTCGGGGTTACCGGGACGCTAACGTCAACATTTAAACCTTTTAAATATATAGTTATTGATTCTGATTGTTTCTTTAAAACAAATAAATACATATAAATATTATAAGAGTTAAAGTCTAATATACATAATCTACCAATTTGACATTGTTAAACGTTTGGATCAGTATAAATCTACTCAACAATGTAAAACGTCGGGCCATATTTAATGAACACAACTTCTAGACGAACAACTTCTGGCTTTCTTTGACATCAACTACATTCTGTTTACGGGCCACAAACATTTTAATAGCTGTAATTACCTTCACTTCATCAGAGAATTAGTTCAAGCTAATGCAGTTAAGGATAAAGAGGCCATCATAGTAGTAAAGCATGTTATGCATATGTAAACAAAGATAAATTTAATGGTGATTCAGGATTCAGAAACTAACTGAAGTATTCAAACAAATTAAGTCTCATATGTATATCGATGATTATAGTTTAAAATTTAAAAACAATGTTTAAGAAAGTTATTTTTAAGTTATTTTAAAATGAGAAAAGATTCTACAAAACCCAATACTCAGTTTTCAATTCCCGTCTCAAACAAGACACAAGAAAACTATATGCTTAAATGTTTCGATACGGCTTAAATAGCAATCGATACTTCCTTCCTGATTTGACACCTTCCGTTGCCATTAATGCAGCTGTTGTCCTTCCTGGCTGCACTTTCAGGTAGATGTACTCCACACACACAATTGTCCAGCACAAAACCAACCACAAAGAAAGGCCGGGAAAATCAATAGAAACAAAGCCTTGGTCCTTTGCCAGGGAACAGTGTGTGGGAGCAAGGGTGCAAGTGCTTGTGAGGACTGCAAACAATGCCCACGTACCACTGGTCACAGGGAGATCTTATCTAAACAGGACCCGGTCTCCAAGGAACGAAAAAGAACGTGTTAATAGATATTAGGCTGGTTGTTAGTTCTCTATGTTTCGAGGACAGGAAATCCAAACGTGACTGAAATTTATAAATACTTTTTTCAATTCTATCGAAATTTTCAAAGAATATTAACCTTTGAATTTATTATTTGATTTTTTTGTTTGTTTTTAGAATCAAAGTAGTTAATTTTATTGGATATTTCCGTGTGTTGCTTGCATACGTAATTCGTAGGATTGGAATATCCGAAAAGGGTCAAGTGCTAGGGGCGCTAGCCGAAAATAATTTCAAATATTCTTAGAATGCCAATGTGTAGATGATTCTCAATTGGGTTTTGGTTTGGCTTCTTTTTTTTCAATTTAAAATGTGCCACTTAAATGGAGTTCCTTTGCAAACCCGTTACCTCAACGCTTTCTGCGGGCTGTCTATTTTTGTAGCCCACCAAAAGTGCATTGACATTGCCACGCTGCTAAATTCATTGGCAGTCCATGCCAATTCTAATTCTTCTTTTTTGCCTTTGCTGTTGCGCGCTCTCTCATTTCTTTTTTATATTCTATACATACATTTTTTTGAGCCCGCATTCGCTTAGCTCTCAAGTGACGACGGACGACCGAATGCCAAATGCCAGGCCATTCAGAGTCAACGAAGTCAGCCTCACTCTCCGCCGTTCCACTAAACTGCCTCAAATGCCCCGTGACGCATAGAGACGATTTAATTCTTCTGCCCCTCGTCGAAATACCCTAACGGGAGGGGAACATTTCGGCCCTGAAGGGACTTGGCAGCACTTCAAATAAGCGGAATCCCGGGAATTCCTAAAGTCAACAACTTAAATTATCTACTCCTCAATTAAGTCGTTTGGGGTTGTCCAAATAAAAGACAAGATATTCATTTTGTCAAGCTAAAATTTAAATGATTAAACCCAAAATATGTTTGTCCAAATTGACATATTAAAATGTATTTCATATAGTGTAGGAAAAATTTCTTATTGTGGGTGGTGGGTGGTTGATGTTGGTATATTTCGCTTGACTTAAAGTTTTAGTCGGTTAATTTAATTTGGATTCAAAAAGCATCATCACTTATATTTCAGTTGCCAGCCCAAAAGCCTCATTTAACATCATTTTACTAACCTTAACAATTTTGTTCTCAATTTACAAGTTGATATTTGAAGGTGCCTTTTCTAAAACAGCTAAAGCTGAATGTTGGCAAACTGAAGTCTCCGTAAATGTACGAGTTTTTGCCTTAGGTTTTGCCTAAAAGTAAAATTTTGTTTGTCTAAGCTATTTCCTTATTAATCTATAAATCTTTATTCCAAGTGCAGCATTGTATTGTAATGCTCCTTTAGGGTATCTTCGTTGTTTGCTTGCTAAACTTTCTTTTCCTCTTGGTTTTACATATTTTGCATGCCTCCAGTGGGGCCTCGACGCCTCGGCGGTCGCCCATTTGTCCAGCTCCGCCTCCTGCCTTCCCTGCTCTGGTCGCATCCCCCCACTTCCATTTCCATCTCCATTTCCATTTCCAGTTCCACAGTTGCCCCAGCACGCATTTTAAAGTGCAACAACAAACACAGCGGAATTGCATTCATATTCATGTGACAATTTACATGAGATACAATGAGGCCATAATACGAGTAGAAGTCACCATAAACTTTTTTCTTTCTGCTGAAAAAGCAATTTTTTTAATTTATGTTCCAATTTAAATAGAACAAAAAATGAGAAGCAACTTTACTGAATGAGCAAAGTTTTTGGCACCAATACCAGCAGCATTTTGTGTGAGATTAAAAGGAAACTCAATTGTTATAAAAATAATGTCATTCATAATAGTACCCAATCCAGCTGGTTGAACTGAATGGCTTTTATAAAATTTATAATTATATTGAGACAATAAGATGGCTTTATAAATTGTGAATCTCTAAGATGAAACAGAGAAGCTGGCTTCTTTATTTGACCAAGAGTTTGTCTTGAAATATTAAATATAAAGTTATAACTTTAAGATCAGTCTTTAGAGAAATATCTAATGCAAATAAAATACTATTATTTTAATTTATTCTTTCAATTTAATAAAATACAAAGTACTTGCCTAAATATTTGATTTTATTAAAAGCCACTCGATATAGAAAACAAATATATTTTAAACAATTTCCAAGGTTCTGTTCACTTCTAAAAAAAATCGCTTTACTAACCATGAATGATATGCCATGTGCATAACTATAATGTATTCTTCAACTAGAAAAATATAAGAAAAATAAAGAATGAGAAAAACAAAACAAAATAAGAGGGACAGAAGCTGGCTTCCGTTTGGTCTCAATTGCATTTCTGTGTTCTCATGTGCGGTCCATGTTTCTGTTTTGGTTTCAGTTCGGTTTCCCTTCCCCCGATTTTGTCAACATATGTTCAGCATAATCACAAACAAGCTAGGGTATTACTTTAACACAAACATCATTGAAGTAGAAGAGGGAAAATCCGGGAGAAAGATGTGAAAAGAAAAGAGTGAGGCCCGAAATTCAATTTGCTGCATTTGGGATTTAATTTGAGAAGATTCGATGAGTTCGGATTGTGTCTCTTTGAAGTCTTTTGTTTTCGTATTGTTATCGTCATCGACATGGGCCTCTTAAGCGGCTTATGCTAAACAGCCAAACACACTTCTGTATCAATTCCGGCTGCCAGTTCCAGAGCTGTCTAAGTGGCCATTCCGTTATGGGGCGTTGAAAATTGGCTGCACTTTCTGAAGTTTCGATGATGAATTGTTTGGCCCAGTGGCAGGCGGCAGCTGCTGATGGCCTGTCGGTCAAGATGAAAAGATGAGTGGGGAAATGCTATTGAACCATAACAGATAGATAGATATATTCCCTTTCGTTTTCTTGGGATCCATTAATGGGTTAGGCCCGGCCTATATATACACTTGTGGTGGATGGGCGCACCGCTGTCTGTCTGGGGAATCGTTTGATATTTCCATATAAATAGCCCTCGCTTCACACTATTGACATTTGCACCGCCACTCCCTCGAAGTCCTCGGTCAGCTCGGTTTCTTGCCACGATTTACGACTTCCGTGAAGCACTTTCAGTGGCCAGTAGTATGCAATCGGCATTCACGAAGTGCCTCCGATTTAAATATATACAAATCCTCCGTCTGGGCTTGTTTGATATGCAGTTCATGTCTCGGATGTCTGCATTGATGGATATTGCAGGAGGATCCAATACGGCAGAAAAGAAATACAGTCGATCTTCCTTTTCTCAAAAAGTACTCACCAGAAGTTTCTGTAATATAAACTGTGCTAAAGAGCTGTGTTCAGAGCTATGCGAATAATTTCGCAAGAAATGAGAAAGCGAGTATAGGAATTTGTAAGTAAAACAAGGTTTCAAAAGAGAATTCTCAATAAAAGGTTTATTTCTCAACGATATTTACCTTTGCAAGATACCCCTAAAATTCCAAAGATCGAGTTTACCAATATGAGCCTGTTTGTCAGCAAAATTACTTCTCATAGGGTTTTTTGACTAAGACAAAGCGAAGTCTTGTCTACGGGCAATATCATTTTAATTTCTGACATAATAATATAGATTAATAATAGATTTTTTTTAATGCAGATTTCAATTTAGGACACTAAAGAACGGGATTCGTGGCATTGAAGTTGTACTGTACCCTTAAACATTTCACAAACAACTCTCACACACTCGAAATGTGAGTTTAGGGGAGGCCATTGGGGGTAGGAATAAGGTGGAATGGAATCAGATGGAGTGGGGTGGTGATGGAAGCCCACTCAAATCTATGTACATATATGGGTGGTCGAATGAGAAGCTAATCTGATTTATCAGCCTGAAAATAGATTTTGTGCAGAATTGAAATCGCAAGAGGATAGGGGAAAGTTATACCGAAGAAAGAGAATTCAAGAAGATTAAAGGGGGAAATAAAATGTACCTATTGTTGGCAGCGCAGTAATTGAATATCGGATGATGGAACATGGAAGGAAGGAGACCTTCCCCAGCACACCTTGACTAATTAAATAATTCCGACACCTCAGAAATAATGTCATTAATTTAGCCTAATTTGTTATGCTATCTCTGAGGGCTCGCCAAATTAATCATCACACAGAAACCTTCATAAATCAAAATAAAGGAACACCCATTAAGGATATCCATATTAAATATACAGCAAGTAAGACTTTGCTGGGCTCAAGTACTGCGAAACATCAAAAACATGTTTCGGTCAATAAGAAATTCCTCTTCTTGCCATGCTGTTGTTTTTTTTCACTTAGCTTGTCGCTTCCACTTGAGCAATTAATACGTGAGCAAACTGAAAAATATGTCAGGGATGTGGTGGAGTTGGTAAGAGTGAGGGGGTGTCATATAGAAGGAGAAGCAGCGCCGGAGCCAAGTGCAAAACAATGTTCAAGTGTTGTATTGTAACCGAAAGAGCCAAAACAAAAGGAAATAATATAGTTGAGAGCCACGACTGTGAGATACCTGGTAGTCCAATGAAGATTACTAAACATGAATTACAGTTCAAGCTCGTATTTGGTAGGTTTGCCAAATTAACATCAAGTTCAAGTCGTTCCAAGGGATTAAACGAAGAATTCCCAACAGCGAGGTTAGCGACAAATTGCTCTTAAACCAAGTAATTATAGATTTTAATATAAATTATAATTTTTTAAGTCTATCTTAACTATCTTCACAGCGAGACTAATTATCGAGTGTTTTTTTAATATCTCTATATATTTTAATACCTTCTGCACAAAAGTAGCATACCCTTTTCTATGCACCAAGTACGGTGTAAGCCATCATACAATTTGGAGTGTGCAAAAACTCCAGATTTCTTTCTCATCTCTCGGCTTCTGTTTCCATCGTCTGTGTCTGCCAATGGATTATTTTTATCACATCTCACAGCCCCCACATAAAGAACAAGTTGAAACCAGAACAGGGGAGAAACATAGACGGAAACCATAAAGCGAAACATTTTGCGATTGCGAAATCCAAACACGCCTCCCCCATTGTCACACAACACGATCTATATACATATGTCTGCATACATATATTTATATATAGTATGTGGGGAAGACAATAATTGTAATTGTAATTATCGCTGTCATTATCGCAATGATGATTGAGTTTGGTGTCTGGAATAAAATGTAACGCATTCTACGCAGAATAATGAATGGTAGTAGGTTTTCCAAAGCGTCTGTGTCTGTTCTTTGGCATTGTCGAAAATCTGCTCATATTTCAGTCAACCAAGCGGAAATCCTTTATGCCCCCTCCGAGCCCGCAAAACCGTCGTCGGACCGGCACCCATGTCGTATAATAAATACTAACGGTTTTCCAGCCGACTCACATTTTTGCAGCTCGTTAAATGGGCGACACAGTCAGTCCGGAGCAAAGTTCCCTCTACGCCGCACTCCTTCGGCGGCCATCGCACCCTCTGGTAGCCTCTCCCTTTCGCGCCGTTAGACACTCTGCATTCATTGTTAGTCCGTCGACTTTTTAGTTGCTCCGGGTTGGGTTGCATTGTGTGAAAAAGTTTTAATTGGATGCTTATTACACAAATTTGCTCGTTTTCTTTACTTCTGCACACATTTTTTGTTGGCTTTGCGGCGGCATTGGTATTTGAATTTGTTAGTTGGAAGCCAAATTTCCGGAAGAAGTGAAAAGTGAGTCAGTTTTAATGGTTTAGTGCGACCAATAAGTGTTTAAAAATTTGTATATATCTGCTAAATATGGCTATAACCACCTTTTCTTAATTAAAAAAAAGCCAAAGGGGCGGGGCTCGATTCCGCGCGGCATGAAGAAAGCGCCACGTCTCGGATTGCGAATAGGCGTGCGTTCCACAAACATGGTCGTCTGGGTGGTAACCTCACGCGAGTTACCCGTAAAGACCGGGTCCAATAGCTCATTGCGATAGCGTTCGACGATCTCCGAGGCGTTCGGCATCAGAGTGCCAATGCTGCCCTTGATAACGACCACCAGGGTGTCCGGATTGACGCAGATATTGGACACCTTCTTGGTGGTGGTATCCATAATATTGAGCAGCAGCACATCATCGGTGATATGGCCCAGGAGCAGGTAGAGCTGCTTGCCGTGCACGTAGCGGAGAGCGTACTTGGTATCATCATCGTTCCAGCATTCCGGCAGCAGCTCGCTGCCCTTCTCGTCACGCAGCAGGGTTTTATCATCGCCGATGCCCACGCACCGAAAGTTGTAGTATTTGGTCAGCAGGAAGTGGACGAGAGCGATCAGCAGGTCCGCCTTCTTGTTGACATCGGACTGGACTGTCTTGTAGAGCAGATCCCAGCCGTAAAAGAAGTCGCCCGACTTGGAGAACGGCACCAATGAGTCCATGCTGACAACAGCTGGGATCTTTTCGGTATGTTTTTTGTTCCGTTAGACCTCAAAACGGTCTGGGGCTGTAGCAATGTCAGGTTTGAATAAGAATAACAGGAACCTCAAAGCCTACACAGATAGGAAAGATTATCGAAAAAATAAAGCATTGGCTTCATTTTTTTTAATATTGTGTCTTAAAATTTTTAACACGATTCGGGTTTAAATGGTCAAAAAAATCCCGTTTCGGGATTTAAATGGCCTAAAAGTGCTTATTAATCCCGTTTAGGGATTAAAATGACAAAATAAGACTAACACATTTTTTGGGATTGAAAAAAATAAAGTGTTTTCATACTCGGTGTTTAAGCAAATCTAGCCTTATCCGTAAATCATGCCTACTTGAGCTTAAATTTTGCAACAATACCCCGTTTTTTTTTTATTTGTGTAGTAATTTCAAACATTGTTGTTTCGAGAACATAAGCCACATAATTATGCCACAAACTGTGATAATATTTCAAAGAGTTAACATTAATATTTGCTTAGGCATATGTTTAGCAGCAAAGACAGTATAATTTTTAAGATGCATAACGCCGTACGATTTTTTGGACTGAACATTTTTAATAAAAAGTATCGGCGCTATGGATTGTATTTTTTAAGCCCTTTTATAGCAGTGCTTTGCTGAATTCGCGGTTTGGAATTTTAAAAGTACTTTCCATATTTAAGAAACAATGCCATTTTGCATGCCTTTATGAATTTTCAAAATACCCTCTTGGATTTACAGTGAGCGGAATATTATCCGCCCATTTTAACTGAACACACAAAAGACGAGCTGGTTGGTAAATCCGCATTACAATTCAGTATACTGCTCCTGCACCGAAATGATAGTTCACCACCTAAAGTCCTCCCCACGCTTGCATTTCATAACGCTGAGTCAAAAATAATCCAATTAGCCAGGACATAAATGCACACGCTGTTGCATGTTGCATCGCACGATGAAATAATTCCAATTAGAGTTACAGCACGCTAATTGCATTTTACAAAACGTTTGGATTGAATTTCTAATTGGGAATTGCTGCGGCACAATGATTCCGCACATAAATGAATAATTCTAAATGGATTTCCGAAATGCCGAAAGAGGCAAAAACGGCCAACGGGTGGAGATGAAACTAAAGAATGAAAATTTGAAAATGCCAGCGATGCTAACGATACACAGCTGTTACCACCGACTGACTGACTGATGGCCATTCAAAAATAATCACACAAAAAATATTGCAGTTTCATTTCAAAGCTATTAATTCAAATTCAGTTTAACGAATCAACAATTGGGATTTTTGATAATTTCTATCCGATTGCATGGAATGCGTCAAAAACAGAATTGAACAGTAAATGAATTACTATTATTTGATGGTTGAAATCGTCAAAAATATTGCTATTTAAGTCAAACAAATGCCGACTTAAGATTTGCTATGCTAGAATAAATCATAACTCCACAGTTTATGGCGGTTTAAATTATTATTATTAGGCATTATGCAAATGAAGCATATATGCCAAATGGCAAGCACTTGATTTCCTTTGATGAACCAGCCCTGCAGGCATAGAACAGACGTTCGGGGAGGTCGGTCTCCCATCTACCTGCATTGCCATTTGAGATCATAAACGGCTATCATTTTACACCGCTTTCAAAACATCAAATCTCTATAGCAGGACCACATAAAAGATACTGTTGGTGCGGGGAAATAAGCCGACTCAATGATGCTCTCAATAGGATTCAGAATATATTATTTTTTTTAGGTATCATACATATATTATTTATTCTTATTTTTACTGATTGATCTAAAAGTTTTCTTACGTATTCGTGTTTTTGTATAGAAAAATAAATGGATACACTAAAGCATGTTCATAGAAACTAACTAGGTTTATATAATATTAAAACATTGTTAACATTGTTATACTTCTATAATTTTTATTTAAAATGTATCTTTCAAAAAACTCGATTTTCCGTCAAGGCACTGTACCCCAAACACTCACTAATATATAATTTGCTGAGACAAAAACAAAACCAGTTTCTTCCAAGAGCATAGCCGCATAAGAAGGGAGAGGGAAAGGCCCAGAGTTTGGGAGACTTGGGCCAAGCGTTGGGCTATCAAAAAACTAAACCAGTCAACGGGTTTTATTTTTTTGCCTGGCCTTATTGTTGTTGCTGGCTAATTTGTCGTGGGGTCTCGATATTCGAGCTAATGCATCCTTTTTTGCCGAACGGGAACCGATACCTGAGCATCTGATTTGCAGGCTGCACATTTTTTTGATCTTTTGCGCACGAATTAACTTCAAACAGGCGTGAATAATGCCCTGGTGATCTTTTGTCTTTCGCCTGTTCGGGAGTCTGGAAACTCATGTGCCTTAGAGACACCACATTAAAGTGTGCCGCCTGACACACTTCCCCGATTCCAGATACTCCTCTTCGCAGGTCTTTATGACATGTGCGGTTTGAGTTATGACCTGCTGCTCCGGCTTTTTTGCAGCATGTGCGGTGCTGAATTTCTGTATACCAGTTGCTGCCTGCTCCATCCGTACATATTTCAGATTGCTGATAGTTTAATTGGACTGGACTTTATGTGTTTTGCGGTTTTTGCTCGCCGCGGCCTAAGTTCTTATGCCTCTCTTTTCCCCTACTCGCTACCGGTCTTTGACTGGACGTAATGAAGACGTCACATGACAGGCATATTAATGCTAATTGATTATGCCCAAGTTCCTAAAAAAAACAGATATGTATAGTAAAAGCGGCTCTGAAAGTTATCTTCATCGCACAACCAAAACAATTAAGGGCACTCTCTGAGAGGTCTTATAAGGAAACTCGTATTTCGGGAACCCACACACAAAGTGAGCCAAAGTGAATCCATAAATTTCATGGATAGATAGTATTAAGTCACGTAATACAACAAAATCTATTCATAATTGATGTGTTAAAGGTAATTGAGACATTTAAGTCACAGCAGGGAATCCGTTTCCCCAGAACTTCCATCTCACAACAGTCCCCTAAGCATGGCTATATAAATCTTGGTTAAGATCTTTCGAAGAACAAGATGACAAATTTAAGAAAATGCTGCACGAAATTTCCAATGAAAATCTGTAGAAATCTATAAATCCCACACTCAATTAAATTGATTAACGCTGCCATAAAAACAGACGGCAATAAAATGCAGGCTTAACAAACAAATCTTTGCTAATAAAATGCTTTAACAAAAAAGAGAACAAGTATACAAATATATTCATGGAGTCGAACTTTTTATGACTCGAGAGACAAAGTCAGAGCCACGTTTGGCACGATCTGGAAGCCGGTGGTAACGGCAAGTGTTGTGCAGTTTTAATAGAGACATAAAAAGTGTTATAAATACAGGAATTTCATAAACTGCTCGTTGTTTCCCCTGTAATTTGGAATATTTAGACCACAAAAAGCGATGTTTAATAAAAACAGAGCAATGATATGGGGAAACCAGCAATAAAAACTAAAAACGCAAACATTTTCATTGTGGATTGCGGGCACGTGTGTAAATTTCGGGAAAACAATAGCCGCACAGACACAGCACCGAAAAAGTCATAAATAGTTTTCATTTCATTAGCTTCGCTTTGTGAATTGGTCGAACAACTGCAACAAAATATGAAAGCGGAAAATGCAGGCGCTCAGAAATAATAAACATGGGCCTTGCCTTGTTTATTCATTGAGGCAAACCGGAGTGCCGCCAAGACGATAATACACACACACACACACACACCTGTAATTGAACTCTGGAGTCGATCCGAATATTTTGAGTAAACAATTACAGCTCCGACGTCACAACAATCACACACATTCCTCTTACCACAAATAGTTTACAGGCCAAACAATCTCGAACGGCTCGAGCCGTCACTCGCACATATCGGCATTTAATTAATGACTTGTTATCAAGACTGAATAAATATTCAGTGATTTGGAATTTGCATACATTGAAATAAATAAAACCAAATTCGAAAAAACACAGAAAATTAAAGCAAGAGCTACGAGCTACGAGAAGTTGAGGCATTGAATATTCAGAGTAAAAGTCAACCATTTTGTTTGTGGCTTAAGCTAGGCCTGAGATAGTGCTTGCATATTTAGGGCTACCTCAGGAAACAGTGACAGTATTTACTATTTTACATATATTATCATCAATTAAAATCAAGAGATACATATATTCATTATAGGCTTTCCTGAAATTAATTTTAAAATAAACATAGATAATTTTTGACATTTGAACTGATTCAAAGTAAATAGATTTTTGCGAATACAAACCATATTTCAAAGCTCAACTAGAGTTCAAATCACTTGGAATTAACCAAAATGAGTCCCCAGAGTATTCTGAAAACAATGTAGCCCCACATCTTAGGTCCCTCTGATAAGGAGAGTGGCCTAATTAATGTTCAAGTTGCTCCCCGGCCATGGCCCATTAAGAATACAAATCTGCGCCCTCACATCCAATATAACAGAATATATTGTCTACTTCCTACTATTGGACAGGCAGCAGTAGCATTGCAAGAGTCTCGTTTTCATGTTTGGCTTTCGCCACACACTTTTCCTTTGAGCATGCTTTTCCCCCATGGCGCGTACAGCTAATTAAGCTATTTTTAAAAAGGCGAATTTTCCAACGCACGCACAGAGCACAGGCCCTCGTCACAATGTCTGGCAAGATCGCGTGCAGAGGGGAGAGTCAGCTGGCTGTGCTCAATTAATGTCGTTTTGCTCGCCATTTTAATTTTGAAAACATATATTTTCCATGTGCTCTTGCACAGAGCCAGCAATTGTCCAAGGTAATGGCATCCACAATACAAACATACAGAAATAAATGTACATATGTATATCTATATCATAAACACAGCCCCCATTTGACATTGAACTCATTCTAAAAGTCACGCCCACAAAGATTTCTCTGTCTTCGGGGCGCAACGAATTGGTTTCTTGTTTAATTAAAGACTGCCAAAAATTAAATTGAAACATATCTCAACTACAAACATACAACCCATCAAACACAGAGATATATGTGTATATGGGCGAAATGAGGAGAATTTTTCCGGCTGCCTAATACGTTGTCTGCTGTTTGATGGCACCGACCAAAGATTGCATGCACAAATTTACGACCTCCTCTAACGAATTTATCGAGGCTAATATTAGAGATGACTGACACGGGCGCGGGC
This sequence comes from Drosophila bocqueti, assembly GCA_018151655.1. Lineage (NCBI taxonomy): Eukaryota > Metazoa > Arthropoda > Insecta > Diptera > Drosophilidae > Drosophila > Drosophila bocqueti. The sequence goes on from JAECXF010000001.1 coordinate 24,766,850, forward strand.
TGGATTAATTGTTAAATCTACATATCCACAGCTATAGGCACACACACTGCTTGAGTTAATATTGCCGCCTGGGTTGAGTTTATGGGTCTCCGGGGTGGAAATTTAATGCGCTATTTTGCCTCCATTGTCATCTCTCGGTTTGGTTTAATGGCCGACGACGAATGCATTTTACACCTCGAGCATTAAATCATTTATTGGAAGAGCGGGGAGCCAGCCCCTTTACTCCCTCAGATTAGACAAATTTCAATCAGACGCGTGCCAAGGATTTATGGAGTGGGCGCATTATGAGTACTGGAACTGTAACAACAGATGGTTTCTGTACACAACTTTATATTATACTTCAGATTTCCCAATACCGAAGCCCCCAATTAAGGTCGAATTTCTTTAGCACCTTTGTGTAAACAATTTCAGAGTTGTTCGTTTCGAAGGCGCCAACCGAAAGGTTATAAACAAAACATTTTGTTTTTTGTCTAATTAAAGCTCACCAAAATAGATAAACAGTCAGACGAATATCTATATATTATAGAGCCCCTGTAATCCGCTGGGAAACATTCCGACGACGCATATTAATAAACGAATATATGCGAACCTCGCAACCCAATAAATTTATGGATGCGCAGTGCAAAAACGAGTTTCGGCTGTGGACATGCCTTCAAAAAGAGAAAAGAATGAATGGCAATTTTTATAAAAACCCAAACGGCAAATATAAATTATTAAAGCATTCTGCCATGGGTGCCTAATTTGCATTGGCGCCAAGGGGGCCAAACAAACACAAAAAGCGACGATAAACATCCAGGGAAAAGTAATTTATGTTTAACGCAATGAGAATTAATTAGGGGTTTCGGGGGTGCTTACCTGATCTTGACAGAAGTATCCGAATCCGATGATGCCGGCGATGGCCAGGAAGAGACAAAACACAATGATTGTTCGTATTTTGGAGCGTGGTTCCATTTTCTTGATTTCATAAACTCCGCTGGGTAGCAATAAGGCAAAATCACTATCGACTTGGACAGATACGTTCTTATGCATATCCACGGGCATGTTCCATTCCCCTTCCGGCCCTCTAAGAAACCGCACTAGATCATCAGGGAGAGACCCATCCGAATCCAATAGAACCGGGCAACCTTGGCAAATCGCATCGGTGGCGAGGCCAACTCAATCATACTTAAGTCGTTGTCCGATAAGAATTCTAGAAATGGTAATGCCCATCATTGTCTTGATTTTCCTTTTTCCAGTAGCTGCAATAATAAGCTGAAATAAGTGAAAAGTTGTTAAATAATTTCCCTAGTGGGAAGCATAAGCACCAAAAAATCCACTTGACCTGGTCAGATAAGGGTCTATCAAATTGTCTAGCCATTATCAGGCAACTCAGTCAGCCAGTAAGTGATAACTTTTAAAAGTAAACACAAAGTAAACTGGACTGATAAGAGTTTTATAATTCAAAATTAATTCCAATTTATATTTGTATCATTGCGCGGTGTACCGTATGTGTGTTATTATTATAATGCATATATACTAATTATAACTGAAATTGATTTATATGTAAAATCTGGTGATATTTTATTTGGAAAATGTACATATAAGCTAGGCGTAAAATTTCCGTTAGAGCAATAAAAACGATCTTTACTTGTGTGGGAAATCTTGACAGCTACAAATTTATGAGATTGGCGCAAATAAAGCCCAAAGATAAATCACATTAATCATACGAATGATGACGGAGCAGGATATACAGTTTACGAACTTGTTACACATTGAATAAAACTGCTTATAATTCTTGAGGTCTAAGGGCAGAGAAAAATAGAAAATTTATCTACCGTATAGAATGATATTTTCCATATCTAGTGTGGAAAAAATTAGCACTAAAACCCGATAGAGGGACGATTATACTGCGCTTTTATCAGTTTATCGAAAGTAAATAGAGATATCTCACGTGGGTAGTTTGAGGTGTAACACCTGACTTGGCAGCGGTTCTACCCACAGTCTCAGGAAGTGTATTTCAATAAATAAACACCCAACGGTGGCCGGCAATCGACAGTCAGCTCGACGCCCAAACTGTTCTATACCCTTACAAAGAGCATGGTAATAGGACATCTTTTTTGGTATTATACTGTAAAGGAGTTCTTTCTAAACCTAAGAGTAGCAATCAATACTTATTGAAGCCGGATTGTCCATAGGTTCTGCAAGATTTAAAAGTTTTTAAAAACCTCTTTCCTTTATTTTTTGAAACTTGTTTTTAGAAGTCAGATAATTCTATCTACATATAGCTACCAAGAATGATTGTTCCAAAATTCCATGGCACTTACTTTAATTGAATTAATTTGCAAAATAACAGTGAATCAATCCGTCGATTTGTCGAATTTACCTCGTCTTTTTCATGTAGGCGCATTTATTTTGCGAGTGTTGCTTTTTGGCTCAGTTGCAATTGTTGTAAACAAATTGCAATGGAGTTGCTTCTTGGCAACATAATGAAACAGAAAAGGCAGAACAGAAAAGCAATGAAGAAGAAAAGTGCAAAGGATGGCGACAGATGTAGCCAAACATGTTGCCAGGCAACAATAACAAACGACAAGTGACGGCATGCTGTGGACACATGGCTCTTTGTCCATCTTTCCATAGCATTTAGCTTTACTGTACTTTATAGGAACTACACTAATTATTGGTTTCGACGGTGCTGTGACGTCAGTGCAATAAGAATAATTATAGAAGCAAGCTATTTATCAACATTGCAACACAAACAAAGAGAAACACCAAAAACACAAAGAGAGTGAGAGAGAAACAGTGCGGGAGGCAAGGAGAGAGAGATACGCCAAGCAGACAGAGCGAGACGCAGCGTCAACAGCTGTTCTGAAAGCCAATTCGATGGCCAAATGCAAATTCGCCAAATTTACCTGCGTTTCACTCACAATGCATTAGCCACTAGTGTGTTTGTTGACTTTTCACAAATATCGCAGTGGCACACGTTTACTTATTTACATTATTGTGCTTTACGGCGTTCGCACGCTCGCTTAGCGCGCCTTCTGCTTTGTGCCACACATTCTGCGCCAAAAACCCGCAATTTGCACTTTCGACTGTTTGGAACTCGTTTCACGAGTGCTTTTCACGCACTTGACACTATTCACTGGTTATTGTTTAGTAATTCACAACGTATTTTGCTGTTTGCGTCTGTATTTTACGAATTTTTAATGCGAAGCGGCGCAGCCAACCGTTATTCAGAGAGTTCGCGAATGAAATGGACAAAACGGAACTACCGAAAACAGCTGACAGAGAGCGGGGTATATCGATATTTTTTCTAAAGATGATATATTTATATCACGATATTTTGTTTTCCTAAATATCGAAATTGCGATATTTTTATTTGATATTTTACGATATTTCTTGTAAATAATTATTCTAGCCCAATACATGATGTTCGATGCATAGTTAAATATTGTAATAAATTGTAAAAAAATCTTAATTCTCTTCATGGTCTTTGAAAAATGCATTCAGTGCATATTTTATTTATTATTATTTTTTATCCGACAACTGAACTGGTGCAAGTACCGAAAACAGCTGCCAGAAATGGCAACGCCACAAAATATCGGTAACTGTATCGATTGCTGTCACGACGCAATTTTTGAGGGACACAGCTGTTTTCAGCGGACGATATTTTCAGTTAGGGGATTCCCTATACGGGTGAATGCCTGAAAATATGGCAGAAGAAAACGGTGTTCCCTTACAAATTGCTTATTTGCTTTTTAACGATTTGGATTGCTAAATTAAAGACCTAGTATTTTAAAATAGTTTAAGATTTTATAGGAGAATACAATAGGTATATGCACGACTTGAAACTGGCTTTTTATTTGAAAATGCTGTGTTCTGTGCGCAGGTCTGGCAACGTCAACTATTGCGTTCGAATAGACGGCGGTAAAAAATCGTTATACTTAAAATTCAAACTTCAACGTTAAAAAGGGATTAAATATATTGTTCACTTTATAAAAATGTATATTTGGAAAATAATTTTCATAATACACAAGAAACTGCATTATGTAAATTTCGTATGCCCTTGCGTTCGAGATTTCAAATGCGCTAGGGAATACACTATATAGTTCTCAATAATACAACAACGTAGTTAACGTTCAATATAATTTTTAATGTACATTTCTTTCATTCACATGTATGTTATTGTCCTATTCCACTGCTACATATTTAAACATTTTTGATGTACATATGTACATACATATATGTATGTTTCATATTTGTTCTAACAAAATATTTGAGGTTATTATAAAAATATGACCCATACATTAAATCGGTTTTGTGCTACAGAAAAATACGTTTCTACTTGGTAAAAACACAAACTTCGTGAAAGAAAATGCTTAATATAAACTGTGGATAAATTGAACTTGGAAATATTGTTTTAAGAATTCGTTTGTTTTTTATTAGTAAGTACCAAGGTGATATAAATTCCATTAAACATATTTAAGTCTAATATTAATCACAGAACTCCTGCTCTCCGAAGCGCCGCCTAATTCGCTCCGCCCCCTCCACCCGAGGACGCTGAACTTGCATTCCCAGCGCTAGCCGCAAAAAGCTTCCGGACATTCTGCAGGATGCCCCAGAGTACCGTGCCAGCCGTGCCCAGCGTCTCCAGGACATCGAACCCAGTGCTGTCGATGGCCGTTTCCCGATCCTCCTCTGTTTCGATGGCCGGCGAGCTGGCATTGATGGAATCGTGCACGCCTTGATGTCCGATCAGGCGGTGGTGGTTGTTCTTGACATGGGAATCGTTCACACCGCCTCCGCCCACCGTATTGATAAGGTGCTTGACCGGCTCCAGAACAGGAATGGCCAACTTGATTCGATGCTGCTGCTCATGCTGCTCCCCAGTGGCCTCCATGTCATCGTCCAGCGTGATACGTTCACTGACCGGCTCGTCATCCGTATCAATGGTGACCTGAAGACTGGAGTTTCCCGCACCCGGCAGCTGGAGCAAACTTCCGAACAGCTGCTGCAGGTGGGCCGAATTGATGGCTTCCTTCTCATTCCGCTCAAAATCGAACTCCTCACGGGGCTTGTTCACTGACTTATTCACCAAGACAATCACATGCTGCATTCCAGGCTTAGAATCATAGGGGTCAGTTGGCTTGGCACACGTCGTCGTTGTCATTAGCAGCAAAAGCCACATGAACTATGAACATAGACGTAAATATAGGTAAATATATGTATATAGATTTAAGGAGAAATGGAATCTTTAATTGGCGCTTAATGACCGTCTTCAACATGTACGTAATTGAATATTAAAAATACTGATAATGAGGCTTTCTATATTCAAATCCCAACGCACACGCGTCGCTGGACCTTGAAATTTTTCTACCAGTTATGAGAGTAATACAAATCAGAGATTATATTTTGGAGATATGATATAGACAGTGTCGTCATCGTACTAGGTCGAAAACAAGTAGGAAAGCTACAGTAAATTATGGACAGCTGATATGCTTACTAAAACCTCACTGGTCGGAAAACTTGCACCAAAATTTTCAAAAGACCCATGATGGGTCTTATTGCAGGAAATTCCTGAATACACTCGATTGAACATACAAAATATTTGACCTTTATGAAGGGCGTGTTGCGGTTGACTCTTAGAGTACAAATTTGGGTTTGGGGGCTTATATTTATGTCAGATTTCGCAATTGCAATCCACTATGATACTATTCTTAACATATCCCTACCTAAAATTTTGGTACATTTTTATCCGAACTCTGAGTTACTAATTTTGGGCTTGACATAAACAAAGATAACGATCGTTTAAAATGCCAAGTATAAACTTACATTTAAAAACACAATAATACATAGGGAACTATATGAGGAATTGGACAAACGCAACATTGTCAATGAAATGTACAAAACCCTAGCTCTTGGCTAGAAATCGAAATTGAAACCGAAACCGAAACCACTGCCCGCAAAAGCAAAAATTAAACTAAACTTAGGTTGCCAAAGCTAGAGCTCAGCTGAAGGCAATGGGCCGATAATCAATTAATATGCAGATAATGTACAAGCAATTGTAGTACCCAAATTTAATTCAATATGCATTTAGAGGCCCCTCAAACAGTAGGTTCTCTTGGCATCCTATACATCATTTCATACTCTCGAGAGAGCTGAGACCGGCGGAATTTCGGAAAGGAGAAACCGATTTCTGGGTACGCTTACAGTTTACTTAAATCATAGTGTAGATGAAATGAAAATATGTATAACACAATTTATAGATCGCAGTGAGCTAGCAGATTTGAGTTTGGGAAACGAAATAACAATGTTATTCAATCTAAATCTGTAGCTTGAAGCTATCAGAGCCTTTTGCTGTCTTTGTGTTCTTTTTAGAAAAAAATTTTCTAAGCCTAAATTCAAAATTTCAAAATTTTATTGTTTGATCCGGAATTTGTTTAAAAATTATTAAGTATGAGGTTGTTTGGCAGAATTACGCGTTTTTTTCAGGTGAGTACTATCAGTGCTAGGTCTGGGTCTCGTCTGACCATTCTGTCTTTTGAGAAGTGGTGCCCAGGAAATACATACATAAATAATAGTACTGCATTTCGGTGTGGCAAGGGTCCTAGTAAACGCTGGCGGTGTTTGTAGGAACAAGCAGAGAAATTTGCTGATTAGAATCTTTATTAAATTGGCAGCAAGTCTATACAAAAATACAGTCGCTACCACCACGAAAAAAAAACGTTGCTATTGCATAATATGCTGTACTGATCTATATTTTAGTTAGCGTAAGTTCAGTGTGTAAGAAGTAACTCTTAATCTAGTCCTAGTAAACGCTGGAGGTTTTTGTAGAGGCCAAGCAGAGAAATTTGCTGATTAGAATCTTTATTAAATTGGCAGCAAGTCTATACAAAAAAGTAACTCTTAACCAAATCTGTAATCTGAAAGTGAATTTCAAAAGATGTCAGGAGGCCTTGCATTTTGATGTTTACTTGTCAGTTGGTTTCCATTTTATTATCTTCCAGTGCGTTCTACACTAAACACACATCTATTTTCTCTTTCGATCCAAAAGTGAAATTCTGATCTTTTTAATAAAACAAAATTTTAAGTTTAAAGTAGCGAAAATGCGAGGTATTCTTGGATGCTTGCTAATTACCCGCGTGGAACCCAATCTTTTCCAGATATCCCGGTGCCTCAGTTACCACGCTCCGCATTTCCGTCCGCGTAGTGTGCTTACTTCCAACAAGCTTTTAGAGTTAGCTAGCGCTGCTGCCAGTGGATGCCAGTCTGTGAAGATTACGATTTCGCCCAGTTCCAATCACATCCGGGTGCAGAGCTACTCGCAGAAAACTTCCAATGTCTTCAACATCACCGATAGCATGGACATGCTCCGCAAGAGGATCAGCTTCTCCGGTGCACCGAACACTGCCGCCCAGATCCTGCCCATTGGATTAATCACGCCGGAGGCTGGTGGAGAGAAGGACCTTAAGATCGTGATTGTTCCTTTGAACCTGGCCGGCATGGATGCCAACGCCCTAAAGGAGACGCTAGAGGCCATCAACCAGCTGCGCATGTACGCGCACCATATCGAGGCCTTTACCAGCAGTATGGTCGATGACTACAACGCCATAAACGAGGCCTTCCATGAGGTGGTTGTGCCGGCGAAGCAGGACCAAGAAGCAAAGCCCGAGGCCAACGCCGATGATAAGGCTTTCTGGGATGAAATTGCCACAGCTGATGCCGTGGCTATTCCAGCGGTAGATGCCCAGCTTGATGCCGCGCCTCCCCTGCAGCTGCAGGAGGCGGTTGGTTGCCTGAAGGATACCTTAGGTAATGTCAGTCCAGCAGCTGGAAGCCCGCCGCTGAAGACCAGCAAGGCTATGTCGGCCGTGGCCCAACCCAACCCCCAACCCGACCCCCAACCCAGCCCCGAACCCAGCCCCGAACCCAGCCCCGAACCAACTAACCGATCCTCTGCCGTGGAAGCAAACCTAATTGAAGCTAAGCAGGAGGGCCAAACCATTGAGGAGGTTCAAGTGGATGTTCCTCAAGACTTAAGTGATCGCCTCAACGATATGGCCGTCTCCTCCATGGAGCTCTCCTTCGAGATGGATATGACCAACCTGCGCGATGCAATGGAAAGCACTGACATCAATGCTATGAACAACCAGGATCCCATGATCTGCATGCACACCAAAGTGGAAATGAGCTCTTCTGAAAATGTAGGGCGTACTATTCCGCTCAAGTTCAATGGCTTGATTTCGGGACTTGTGAAGCTCGATGCCCAGAAGCTGAATCTGACGGACGAGCAGATGCCGGGCTTTAACGATCACCTAACTGCGCTCGCCGCCAACCTGTGCAGCACAGCCTTAGAGAAGGGCTTCTCCAAGAACAGCAATCTGGAGCTTATCACGGATAACATGACCATGATACCGTCTGGTGACCAAGTAGGACATCAGAGTGAGAATATGGTGATGACTGCTGATCAGCCTCAGGCGAACTTCGCCTATCCTTTGGAGGTGCCAGTGCCCACTGACAAGGATGGGTGCAAGCACCCACCTGTAAAGCCTAAGCGCAAGTGTCCCGGAAAGTGTCCTCTAATTGATGACCCGTGCAAGGAGAATCCCTGCAAGCGACCCGCCGAGAAACAGAAGCCGCCCAAGAAGGCTTTAAGTACCACGGAGATCACAGCTTCAGCCAAGGACGATCCCTGTGAGGATAAAAAGGACGATCCTTGTGCCAAGGGCGACAAGGACGACAAAGATGATAAGAAAGGCAAGGGTGGCAACAAAAAGGACCCCTGCGCCAGTGGAAAGGACGGCAAGAATGGCAAGGGAGGCAAGAAGGGCAAGAACGAAAAGAAGGACCCTTGTGCCAAATTCAAGAAAGGCAAAAATGGCAGCAAGTTTTCAACGTTAGCCGCAAACCATAATCCCAATAAGCGTTACCTATCAACGGCACTGAATCAGGCTTTCAAAAAGCCTAGATCGCATTCGAGCCCTAAGGGTCCTCGTTTCTTTGTCTACTCGACACTTGTGCGCCGGCACTACCGCGTCACCGTTCCAGAGCTTCCCAAGTCCTACCCGACACATCGGCAGGTGCACAAGGGTGGTCCTCCTGCACAGTTTACCATTAACTCGACAATCCTGCGTCGAGACTATTCAAAGAAGAAGTCTACTGGCAAGTGCCCGCAGACCACGTACCCCAAAAGCAGAGGCAAGGATATCAAGGAGCGAACGGGTCTGCGTGAAGACTGCTTCCAAGACGACGCGGACGCTTGCGGATCGAAAAAACAAGCTTGCGGCAAGAAGTGTTCCAAGGTCAAGTTCCCTAAGAAGAAGTGTGACAAGAAGGACTATAATAAAATCAATGATGAAGGTGCGTAGATATCCAATAGAATGCCTACCAGGCACTAATGATTTCAATTCCCAACGCAGAGTAGGCAGGCTATTGGGCCTGGATGCTCCAGTTCAGCTGCAATCGCGGCAAAGATTGTTCAGCACCAGGGCTTGCATCCAACAGTCACCGTCCCACTCGGAGGCACCCAAGCGCGTCCCCAATAAGCAGGCATTCACTTTAAGTATTTCGGATCCATACAAAATTCATCTGGTACCAATGAGTAGACCCACTCCAAGGGATTTTGGTGAGATCGCAGTAGATTATACTTTATAATGTTACACTTTTTGGCCTCCTTAGATGTCCTTATACGAACAGGGTCAGTGGCAATCTCTGGCTCGGACATTCATGTCTATGAAAGCGGCAACCGTGGCGTAGAAGCCATGTCTTTAGGTCACGATGCCACGGGATACGTGGAGGAAGTCGGCCCCAGTGTCCATCACCTGCAAGTGGGCGATCGAGTAGTTGTCGAATCGGCACTATCCTGCAGCATCTGCGACCTATGCAAACAGGGTCTTTACAATATGTGTGCCGGTTTGGTATACAATGGCTTTCTGAGTTCCTTTCAAACACATCCGGCTGACCTCTGTCACCGTTTGCATCCATCAATAAGCATGGACGAGGGAGCCTTAACCCAGACCTTAGCCCAGGGATGTCAGGCGTGCTTCAAGGGCAACATAAGGCCAACAAGCAATGTCCTAATTCTGGGCACCTGCCCCACCGCAGTCGCGGCAGCGATTTGCGCTCAAGCAATGGGAGCGAGGAAGATAATAGTTGCTGGAGGCGTTGGTCCCGCTCTCGATGTTATCGTTCGAGACTTTGGCTTCGATGTCGTTGAGTTCGACAACAGCAGCCTTTTCAGCGTGGTACTCGAGGCCATATACAGCAAGTTTCAAGCCTGGCCCAATAGCGTGATCAATTGTTCCATTTCAGCAATGTCTATGAACCTGGCAGTTATGGCCCTGCAGCCGTGCGGTGTATGTGTACTATCAGAGTGCGATTGTGAGTGCGCCAGCTTCAATGCACTTGACGTTCTGATGAAGAATATCCGCCTAATACCTAGTTTTCGATCCGCCAACATGTAAACGCATCAAAATGAATTTATGTAACCTAACGGGCAAATTTTAACCCACTACTCCGTAGGTATCCCACTGCCCTCCAACTGATGCAATCTGGTCAGGCGCCCATGAAGAAGTTTATCACAGCCACGTACCCCTTATGCGATGCGGAACACGCCTTCCGGTGTGCGCAGCACGAGTCAAATACGGGTCTGGGGAAGGTCATTGTTAACTGTGCAGAAAGTGCGAGGATGGACGATTGTCGAAATCCGGAGTGACATAATACTAACTAAGTTGGTGTGTGCAAAAAAAATAAATAGTGAACAGAGTCCCATTGAGCAAACTTATCCTCCATTGTTCTTTTGTGGTGGTACAGCAGACATAAATTGCTCATTTCGAAAAACATCGCAGCTGTAAAGGGGATAAAGAATGTAATTTGAGAACGCTTTAAATATAATATCGATGTTAGGTAGGTCCCTTAAATAAAATAAAACAAATTTGAGTTTCAATTGCAACATAAATCGCTTCGCATTTTACTAAGAATTCTGCGTTTGGCCCATAAAACAATTAATTTAAAAGTGCGCTCGATAAAATAATAGAAATATAAATAAATATTTAACAGCATTCTATGTCCTATTTTCTCCGGCTCATAAGTATATTTGTTTATGTATACATACATTCATATATTTATAAAAATTATTGTACTTCGCTGCTTACAACAAACTATTTTACAATTTTACAAGAACACAAATTCGAAACTCGCTAAAGGTATGTATTGTGTGTATGCTAACGGGGAATGAATGTACACAGAACGAAAAATTAAAAATTAAAAACATTAACAATTAGAATAATAACGCATACATCTGTTTTAATTTTAAAGCATTTGACTACATCGCACACTTTGGAACATTGCTTGGACTGAGTATAAATAATAATTAGAGCTAACTAATAAATATGCAGAGTTAAAGATATGCCGTTTTGTATGAGTGAAACTAATTAATGGACTGTTTGAGGTTGCGGTTGCGGTTGCGGTTACTGCCTGGTTCTTTCTTTGTTCCCTGGTTTTGGTTTGGATATTGATATATATATTCCAATTGCTTTCGATCATTTGGCCAACAGTAGCTTTATACATGTTGTTTACTAGTAGAATCGTCAGAGTCTAAAATAAAAACTTCGCGTTCTGCATCCGATCATGAAGGTAGTTTGTCTTTTGGTTTTGGTGTTGTTTCCCATTCGTTTCCTTTCGCATTTGTTAATTGTCGTGTATCTGCATTTCCAGCTCCACATCCGATAGATTTATCTGTCGCATTGAATTGATGAACATGTAGCGGGACGTGTAAATGTAGAGCCAGCGAAACCACTTCATCTGCGACTGATGCTCCTTCATGGCACTCCTCACAATCGCCGCTTCCTTCCAGTTCAGAATGCACCTAGAAGACACCACGAGGAATTTGAATACCAAAGAGCAAAACCATGGCTTTTGGGCCACATTTCATACCAATGCGTTGACATAAAGCACGTGCACAGTAGATCAAAAATGGACAGATATTTTCTGACCACATTTATCGAGTCCAAGGTGTAAAACTTGCAATCTGCAACGGTATGATGATGATATGTACATAAAAAATTGCTCTATACTATAATATCGAGGGCTATAAATAGCGACAACTGCAGCGATGGGCACGCCAATTAACATGCACCCATTGTTTGCTGCCCGTCGCCGCCCGCGTGACTCGCACGCCTTCTCGCCTCCTCACCTTTAGGCAAAAGGTTGGCCAAGCACAAAGAGGCGGCCGCATAGTACACGGCGCAATGGTTCGGATGCGAGCTGACGCCATCGCGATCGAACGTGAATATCGCCTGGATGTCTAGACTTTCGACAGCGTGGAGTATCAAGCTAGCCACCACATCCGGGCGCCAGTCCACATTCGGGTCATCCGGCAGGTTGGTGGCATTCATCAGCACGATGTTAGATTCGGGCACACCCAGTTTGGAGCAGGAGCGCCACAATTCCTGGCGCCTCAGCTTGGCGGCATGTTCGTAGTTTCCTGTTTGTGCGAAATATATTAGATTAATCTTTGGGTAAAAAGACACAAATTGCCAATTAAGGTAATTGCCCAACTCTAAAGCTAAGCAGTACAGTTTGCAAAGGTTTGTCTGAAAGTTTTTGAGACCATTTCGATGATAAGTTCTTGGATATAAACTAATTTTGGTTCTGGTTTTGAATATCTATTAATAGCCGTTGAAAAAATTGAACCAAAACCGTAGCGGTGCAACCGTTTCGGCTATAGAATAAAAATACATTTGTTTGGGTAATCGAAAACAACAAAAAAATACATTAATTGGCGATATTATCCATCAAACAAATCCGTGGCAGTTCAATAAGGTTCGTTTGGATATCATTGAGAATGTATTAATCGTTATTGCGCCAAAACAAAAATCGTAAGACTTTATACAGATTCGGAGCCGATTTGAGAAGGTTAAATGGTTAATGATTCCATATGTATTACTATCAATGGTTACGGCGAAGATAGGGGATGATGTCACTGATGGCTAGCTCTCACCGTTGGACAGGCAGAGTATGTACACCTGGCAGCCTTGACGCTGCGTCAGCGAGTAGATCAGCGGCCCAAAGAACATGCACTCGTCATCCGGATGGGCGGTTACCAGCAGCACGCGCTCCATATGCGACGTCTTTGGCAGCCGGACGCTACGCAGCCGTAGTCCGGACTGCAGTGCCTGTTTCAGTCCGCCAGACTCCCGATCGTCTCCGGATCCGGGCGGAGCATTGTTGTTGTTGTGAGCCCCGCCAGCCGGCGACGTGGAGAGCCAGAAGGTGAGCTTGTAGAGGCCCAGGCATACTAACAAGTACACCGCACAGGCGATCACTACGTGCTCCAGTGCTTCGGCGGACGTGGACTTAATACGGCAGTATATGGCCTGGGGGGTAAAGGTGAGCTGCTGCACCTGCTGCTGCAGTTGCCGCCAGGGACTGGACTCTCGATCGATGCTCCTTTCAAACACATCCGGCTGACCTCTGTCACCGTTTGCATCCATCAATAAGCATGGACGAGGGAGCCTTAACCCAGACCTTAGCCCAGGGATGTCAGGCGTGCTTCAAGGGCAACATAAGGCCAACAAGCAATGTCCTAATTCTGGGCACCTGCCCCACCGCAGTCGCGGCAGCGATTTGCGCTCAAGCAATGGGAGCGAGGAAGATAATAGTTGCTGGAGGCGTTGGTCCCGCTCTCGATGTTATCGTTCGAGACTTTGGCTTCGATGTCGTTGAGTTCGACAACAGCAGCCTTTTCAGCGTGGTACTCGAGGCCATATACAGCAAGTTTCAAGCCTGGCCCAATAGCGTGATCAATTGTTCCATTTCAGCAATGTCTATGAACCTGGCAGTTATGGCCCTGCAGCCGTGCGGTGTATGTGTACTATCAGAGTGCGATTGTGAGTGCGCCAGCTTCAATGCACTTGACGTTCTGATGAAGAATATCCGCCTAATACCTAGTTTTCGATCCGCCAACATGTAAACGCATCAAAATGAATTTATGTAACCTAACGGGCAAATTTTAACCCACTACTCCGTAGGTATCCCACTGCCCTCCAACTGATGCAATCTGGTCAGGCGCCCATGAAGAAGTTTATCACAGCCACGTACCCCTTATGCGATGCGGAACACGCCTTCCGGTGTGCGCAGCACGAGTCAAATACGGGTCTGGGGAAGGTCATTGTTAACTGTGCAGAAAGTGCGAGGATGGACGATTGTCGAAATCCGGAGTGACATAATACTAACTAAGTTGGTGTGTGCAAAAAAAATAAATAGTGAACAGAGTCCCATTGAGCAAACTTATCCTCCATTGTTCTTTTTGTGGTGGTACAGCAGACATAAATTGCTCATTTCGAAAAACATCGCAGCTGTAAAGGGGATAAAGAATGTAATTTGAGAACGCTTTAAATATAATATCGATGTTAGGTAGGTCCCTTAAATAAAATAAAACAAATTTGAGTTTCAATTGCAACATAAATCGCTTCGCATTTTACTAAGAATTCTGCGTTTGGCCCATAAAACAATTAATTTAAAAGTGCGCTCGATAAAATAATAGAAATATAAATAAATATTTAACAGCATTCTATGTCCTATTTTCTCCGGCTCATAAGTATATTTGTTTATGTATACATACATTCATATATTTATAAAAATTATTGTACTTCGCTGCTTACAACAAACTATTTTACAATTTTACAAGAACACAAATTCGAAACTCGCTAAAGGTATGTATTGTGTGTATGCTAACGGGGAATGAATGTACACAGAACGAAAAATTAAAAATTAAAAACATTAACAATTAGAATAATAACGCATACATCTGTTTTAATTTTAAAGCATTTGACTACATCGCACACTTTGGAACATTGCTTGGACTGAGTATAAATAATAATTAGAGCTAACTAATAAATATGCAGAGTTAAAGATATGCCGTTTTGTATGAGTGAAACTAATTAATGGACTGTTTGAGGTTGCGGTTGCGGTTGCGGTTACTGCCTGGTTCTTTCTTTGTTCCCTGGTTTTGGTTTGGATATTGATATATATATTCCAATTGCTTTCGATCATTTGGCCAACAGTAGCTTTATACATGTTGTTTACTAGTAGAATCGTCAGAGTCTAAAATAAAAACTTCGCGTTCTGCATCCGATCATGAAGGTAGTTTGTCTTTTGGTTTTGGTGTTGTTTCCCATTCGTTTCCTTTCGCATTTGTTAATTGTCGTGTATCTGCATTTCCAGCTCCACATCCGATAGATTTATCTGTCGCATTGAATTGATGAACATGTAGCGGGACGTGTAAATGTAGAGCCAGCGAAACCACTTCATCTGCGACTGATGCTCCTTCATGGCACTCCTCACAATCGCCGCTTCCTTCCAGTTCAGAATGCACCTAGAAGACACCACGAGGAATTTTAATACCAAAGAGCAAAACCATGGCTTTTGGGCCACATTTCATACCAATGCGTTGACATAAAGCACGTGCACAGTAGATCAAAAATGGACAGATATTTTCTGACCACATTTATCGAGTCCAAGGTGTAAAACTTGCAATCTGCAACGGTATGATGATGATATGTACATAAAAAATTGCTCTATACTATAATATCGAGGGCTATAAATAGCGACAACTGCAGCGATGGGCACGCCAATTAACATGCACCCATTGTTTGCTGCCCGTCGCCGCCCGCGTGACTCGCACGCCTTCTCGCCTCCTCACCTTTAGGCAAAAGGTTGGCCAAGCACAAAGAGGCGGCCGCATAGTACACGGCGCAATGGTTCGGATGCGAGCTGACGCCATCGCGATCGAACGTGAATATCGCCTGGATGTCTAGACTTTCGACAGCGTGGAGTATCAAGCTAGCCACCACATCCGGGCGCCAGTCCACATTCGGGTCATCCGGCAGGTTGGTGGCATTCATCAGCACGATGTTAGATTCGGGCACACCCAGTTTGGAGCAGGAGCGCCACAATTCCTGGCGCCTCAGCTTGGCGGCATGTTCGTAGTTTCCTGTTTGTGGGAAATATATTCGATTAATTGCCAATTAAGGTAATTGCCCAACTCTAAAGCTAAGCAGTACAGTTTGCAAAGGTTTGTCTGAAAGTTTTTGAGACCATTTCGATGATAAGTTCTTGGATATAAACTAATTTTGGTTCTGGTTTTGAATATCTATTAATAGCCGTTGAAAAAATTGAACCAAAACCGTAGCGGTGCAACCGTTTCGGCTATAGAATAAAAATACATTTGTTTGGGTAATCGAAAACAACAAAAAAATACATTAATTGGCGATATTATCCATCAAACAAATCCGTGGCAGTTCAAAAAGGTTCGTTTGGATATCATTGGGAATGTATTAATCGCCGTTATTGCGCCAAAACAAAAATCGTAAGACTTTATACAGATTCGGAGCCGATTTGAGAAGGTTAAATGGTTAATGATTCCATATGTATTACTATCAATGGTTACGGTGAAGATAGGGGATGATGTCACTGATGGCTAGCTCTCACCGTTGGACAGGCAGAGTATGTACACCTGGCAGCCTTGGCGCTGCGTCAGCGAGTAGATCAGCGGCCCAAAGAACATGCACTCGTCATCCGGATGGGCGGTTACCAGCAGCACGCGCTCCATATGCGACGTCTTTGGCAGCCGGACGCTACGCAGCCGTAGTCCGGACTGCAGTGCCTGTTTCAGTCCGCCAGACTCCCGATCGTCTCCGGATCCGGGCGGAGCATTGTTGTTGTTGTGAGCCCCGCCAGCCGGCGACGTGGAGAGCCAGAAGGTGAGCTTGTAGAGGCCCAGGCATACTAACAAGTACACCGCACAGGCGATCACTACGTGCTCCAGTGCTTCGGCGGACGTGGACTTAATACGGCAGTATATGGCCTGGGGGGTAAAGGTGAGCTGCTGCACCTGCTGCTGCAGTTGCCGCCAGGGACTGGACTCTCGATCGATGCTGCTAGAGATGCTGGCCACGTACTCGCTCAGCCAGTTAAATCTCATCTCTCATTGCGTCCGGCCGCGGGTGAGAATTTGGCGAGAAATTCTTCACCAAAAATGGACATGTAGCGGTGGCCAGGCGGAAAGGCGATAAAAAGCGGCGATCACGGTGCGCGGCGTAAAGTTAGACTATGTCACTAGGAGGATCGTTGCTTAGTTGGTAGTTTAATACTTGAAAACGTTTTGGTTTCGAGCCCGCGCACCGCTTTTGCTGCTAAAAACTATACATTTTATTCCTTTACGTGTTTTCGTCTTTCGGGGCAGCAGCTAGGGATGGGCGACTGGCACCAGGTGCGTGGCATGTGCGTGAGTCACGTTATTTCGCACTCTTTTTTGTTACGCTCAGGTTTTTACAGTCGTGTCAGGTGCGTCAGTAGCCAGCAAAGGTGAAATTATCAAATTAGCACTCTAATAAATTGGTAAACTCTATTTTGCCATTCATCGTTCGCTTGCGAATTGCACGCCGTGAGCGAATATCGACACATCTCTAGCAGTCAGCTGTTTGACGAAAACCCAACAATAGGGGTAGTCTTAGTGTAGCAATATGGCAGCTTACAGTTATTTTTATAAAATAACGTATTACATATATTTTAATATTGGCATAAATATTATCGTAGCAATTATTCATCTCAAGAAAACTACACATGTAGTTATTATTCTGTCAATAAACCTATACAAATTTTAATTATTTTGACATAATTTAATTAAATAATTTGGTTTAAAAATTCCGATTTCTCCGAAAAGTCATTTAACAGGAGTACCCCTAGTGCACATTTACGCAAAAATACCGAAAACACCACAGAAAAATACTACAGAAATTCCCGTGAAAATACCAAGCGCCTTCTCTCCTCTCTCTCAATATGCAGTCTGAGGTTTTTTTATTTTGAATAAAATTTAGAGTCACTAATTTCTATGAAATTAAGCATTTAATAAGTTTTTGAGCCAGTAATTCGAGAGCCCGAGAGCCCGTTGACCGCCCCCCGACCGCCCAAGTACCGTGGGCACCCCGAGGAGAGCCGCTAAGAGCGAACAGACCAGGCACCAAGGCGGCAGCGTGCCGCACAGCAAACCACGGAGAGCGAATCGAATCTCCCAGCAGCGAGTGGAGGAGGCGTGCGAGGTGCATGTAGCACGTTGTAATTAGGTTAGCAGCATATAGCAGCATAACATAACATGGCACATCAGCAACAGCAGGGCATGGACTCGGCCTTGTTCGAGCGCCGACTGCGGCCGGTCTATGGTGAGTGGCAGAGAAGTTGGATCAGCGGATCAGAGAAGGGAGCCAGAGACTAACCCAGTTTAACCTCGTTGACAGACAACCTAGAGGTGGGCAACAACCGCAAGGCCCTGCAGGAGTCCGAGAAACTGCTGCGCAAACATCCCACTCTGCTATGCGCCCGTGCCCTGAAGGGACTCTCCCTGCTCCGGCTGGGACGCTATGACGAGAGCCACGGCTGCCTGCAGGCCGTCGCCGAGGAAAAGCCCACGGACGACTCCACCCTGCAGGTCCTATCCTTCTGCTACCGGGAGATGGAACAACGTACGTACGACAAAGTACTAAACAGGATTAAGAGCAGCACATTAATGCTTTTATCGTTTATTTACGGTAGCCATCTAGCTTTACATTTTTTTTTTAACGAATTCAATTCTATTTTGCGCTTGTGAGATCGCATATCCAATGTTATCACATCTTTAATCCAGGCTATAGATGTTCTCTTATTGAGATAAGGCATATTATCAGTTGCCTTACCCGGAACTATCTTAAAGTGGTTTTATCAATTCACCTGATTTTTGTTGCTGTGGTAGATTATATATATATATATATATATAGGGGAAGCTGGCAATCTATTTTCCTTTTTCATATAACAGTATTAATATTATTGCTTTCAAGGGTAACATAGCATAAAGCATAGAAGCAACATATTTTGCATATATGTAGTTAAAAATATTTATAATCAGTACATTCTTAATGAGCTTCACCAGGAGAGTCGATTTAGCCATATTTCTTATAGGATCTATCATCGCAACATTTGATTAGATTGAATAAAAATCTAAATTGTTTTAAACGTAGCCATGGAATTTAGACTGAAAATAATAGGTATGTAGGAGGTAGGCTTATGCAAACGTTTTCTGATTACAATTGGATGATCAACATGTGAGGGTTATCAGGCAATGAGGTGCAAATGTCTTCAATATCTCTTGCTCCCACTCACATAAGATAGTCGTAAATTCTGAAACTTTAAGTTTGATCTTGCCCGTTTGTATTTTAAGGGGGTTTTCTACTTACGAGGCCGAAATTTTTGCCTATTTTCAGAAATTAATTGTGAGAAAACTGTACAAGATAATGTTTTTTTTGTATTACTTTAAACTTAACACTATTGGAAATTTGAAGTGTGTATAGCTAATCATTCTTTGTTTTGTGGGGTCAAAGTGGGGTCATCAAAATTGTAGGGGTAATTTTTCTGGTACCATAACTACCCATACACTTGCATAAAATTAGAAAAATTAACTTTATTTATTTTCAGTTTTCTGTTCTCTATGCTTCTCCGAGTACAATTTTTTTTTAATTAAAAATTTTGTTTAATATAAATTTATTTGTAAAAATTTTCATTTTCTACCATGATTTTTTCACCTGTTGGAAGGTGTAAAAATTAAATTGAAAATTACTGGTAGAAGTGATACCAGAAATTAAAAAAAAGGTGATTTTCGGGACAACGCGTTTAAAGATAGGAAAAATGGTCGAAACGTAAGCGAATTTTACAAAACCCTTTATATGGCGTATTCCTCAGATCCTCTATATTTTAAAAATAAAATAAAAAAAATTAGATTTTTAAAAAAATCATAAGTAGAAGACCCCTTTAAGTTAATAAGCAAAACATGAATGATCATTTTTGACTGTAGCTTTCTCGCTTATTTTAATTTCGTCAAAAATATTGCTCAATCAAATGATTTTTTTTATAGCATTCTTTAGTTACCACTATAAAAAGCATGCTATAAACAATAAATTTGTGAAGGGCATAAATGGAGAAATATTCAGACGTTTGGAAAGTTGTTCAAGTTTTGAGATAAAAGCCAAAGGAACTAAATTTATGTTTAATGCACACAAATAAAAAAAGAAAAACTAGAAATCTTTGAAGGCTTTTAGTTCTAATTAATTGTTTCCTTATCCGAAAGCAACTAAGTGGCTAAAATAATTATTTATCAAAGCAAATTGAATTCAAACATCCGCATTTGCATCCCATCTACGCCGCCCCTGGCCACGCATACGAAGTGCCCACAATTCATATTTTCGTATTTTTCTTGGCACGCGCACCTCGCCCGACTAATTAAAATCGTATTCTCTTAGTCCGACGACGGCAGCAAGGCAGCAAGTGCGTGCCAACGATTTGAATATATAGATACCTGTACTGTAGCTATTATTGCTAATTTTACATATATCTCCGTCTCCGCCTCGTTACAGTGGACAAAATTGTGGAGCTGTACCAGCACGCGGTGAAGCAGAACCCGGGCAATGAGGAGCTGCTCGCCCACCTCTTCATCTCCCATGTGCGCGTGGAGGACTATAAGGCGCAGCAAGCTGTTGCCCTGCAGCTCTACAAGGCGCAGCCGAAGAATGCCTACTACTTTTGGTCTGTGATCAGTGTGGTCTTCCAGGGGATCCGGGGCCCGGAGTCGGCGCTGCCGGACAAAAGGAAAATTTACCTGGCGTTGGCGCAACGC
Source organism: Drosophila bocqueti (assembly GCA_018151655.1). Classification (NCBI taxonomy): domain Eukaryota; kingdom Metazoa; phylum Arthropoda; class Insecta; order Diptera; family Drosophilidae; genus Drosophila; species Drosophila bocqueti. Next base: position 24,787,527 of record JAECXF010000001.1, read on the forward strand.
ATGGTCGATAAGCACATCAAGGAGGGCAAGCTGGAGACGGAGCAGGAGGCCTTCCTCTATCTGCATATCCTCAAGCTGCAGAACAAGTACCAGGAGGCATGGGAATTCCTCACCGGGGAGCTGTGCGCCAAGCTCTATCCCGGTGCTCCGGTCAGCATGAAGTTCGAGCTGCTCAAGGAGCTGGGCAATTGGCGGGAGCTGAATGAGCTGCTGCAGCAACTCCTGGACTCCGAGTATGTAGCACCAGCTGCTTATCCATTTACACTGTAAATCTTCAATTCAATTATTCCAGCCGCGATCGCTGGGATTACTACAAGGAGTACATCCAAAGCTCCTTTGAATTACGTAAACTTTTGCCCAAGGAAGAGGAGAACGGAGAGAAGGATTCGTTAGCCAGGTGTCAGGAGTTCCTGCAGGGCATTATTGAGTCTTCGGAACGCAAGAAACGGGGACCCTATTTGGCCCGCTTGGAGCTTCACCAGCGCATGCGAGCGGATAATCTGCCCGCGGAGCAGCTCATCGGCGACTTTGACAACATGGTCGTTGAGTACTTCAACCTGTTCGGCGACAAATCCTGCTGCACCCATGACATCGCCTTATTCTTGCCCTCGATCAGCATGCAGCAGCGGCAGGCACTGGCCAGCAAGCTGCTGCTGGAGAGTGGAGTCAGTTCCACGGCGCTGCCGCAAAATGTGAGTGATGTGTGAATGATTTTCATCCGATTTCTCAATAACAAGTGGGGATAATTTACAGAAGGAGCAGATGCAGAAACACCTTTGTGCCCTCCAAATCTCCCGTATGTGCGGCGCGCACATGGAGCTGCCCGTGGATCACCTAATTGCCTTCTACACGGCCCTTAAGCTCCACTACGAGCATGGCCGGAGTACATTCGGCAAGAAGCTGCTGGCCACTGAGATGGGGCCATCGGATGCGTACGCCCTGCTGGCGGCGAATGTGATGTACGACCTCAGTCGGAGGGAACAGAAGTCGGATCACCTGTTCGAGGCCCTGTGCCTGCTGCAGTACGTCCTGCGGAACAGCACGAGCAACTTCCACGTGAAGCTGCTGAGCCTGAAGATTTACCACCTGTTTGGCTGCCAAGTGGGCGCCCAGGAGATGTACGAGTATCTGGACATCAAGCAGATCCAACTGGACTCGATGGGCTATGTGCACTGCCAGCTGCTGCCGCTGGGCGGACGCTTCTCGGGCACCAGAACTGTCTACGATGCCACGCTGAAGTTCTTCACCAACAGCTACAAGGAGCGGCTGGAGTACATTGCCCTGACGTACCGCTTCTGTACGTTCTCCAAGATGGAGGAGTTCATGAACTTCAAGGAGCGGCTGACCAACAGCCTGCAGTATGTCGCGTGCTCGCTGGAGGCCCAGATCTGTGACCTGGTGAGCTGCTATGGAAATGTAACGCAAAATCTGTCCGCTTACTCGGCGATGAGCATTGAGCCGGCGGAAGATCGAATCGCCTGGCACGAACTGAGTGACAACCGCGACTTGGACGCTATCATCCGGTGGGATCCGTTGCACGAGGTGAATTCTGCGGACGAGCGTAAGGAGTCCTTCGACCAGGAGGTGGAGGTGCTGCAGGTGCGCTCGCTAATGCTCCGCCTGTTCGCTTCCTTCATCGATCTGTACCATGGTGCGGGTGCGAAAGATGTGCCTGCGGGAACGGAGACTGCCACCCTGGAGCTACTGCGAGAATCGTGGACGGGATTGTTCCAGCGTCTGCGTCTGATGAACTACAAGCCGCTGCCGCAAACTTTTCTAGTCAACCTGCTGCCCACGCGTCTGCACTTGATGCTCGACCTGCCTTACGAACGGTTCTTCGACGACCTCGCCCAGTTGGTTCTCGACCTGCAGAGCGGTTCCGGAAAGCTGGCCGAGCAATGCAAGCGGGTGGGCGACAACGTTATTATCGTAATGGAGGTGTGTGTGAAGACTATCGCCGCGTGCAACGACGGGAACAGCACGGACGGCCTGTGGAACCGGCGGGAGCAGCAGCAGAAGGTGGCCGCCAGCCTAGAGGCAAGTTATGAATGAAGCTCGTAAATCAAGATTCCTAAATTCCCAAATTCCTAAATTCCCTTCCCTATAGATTTTATCCCTGTACGCATTGCTGCTCTCCGTGCTGAACGACAAGCTGCAGGTCAGCTCAAAGACCAAGACCAAGAAGAGAACGGCGGACAACAAGGAGAATGGTCCGCAACCCATCAGCGAAAAGGAGCGCAGCCAGATGGTGCAGGAGCTAATGCGCCAACTCAAACATAAGCTGGAGACTTGTGACGCTGCTATACGTGAGTACCTCGACTCAGTGTCGGACCTCTTACCTCCAAATGCTAAGTCTTGTCCTTACATTTGCATTGTTTAGGCACTTGGAAGGCGCCGGTGCTACCCCGAGATCTTAGCTCGTTCATGTCGGACATGTCACTGAAGCCAGAAGTGGAGGCCACGCTTATCGGGGATGTCTCGGCCACGTTTAAGGACTCGCACGAGCTGATGGTCACCGAGCTGCGCAATTTGCTGAAGGACAAGATTCGCATGGCGGCCAAGTAGATGCTTCTTTGCTGTGCAAAGACCATCCGCTAATCACGAGATCCAAGTTCATAGTTTGTTATTTAATTTTGTTAACGAATACAACCAACCAACCAACCTACTCCTCCTCCTCCCACTCTTCCCGCTGCAATTATCTCGATCACATAGCCAAGTCAGCGTCAGCGTCAGCACTTTTAACTCAAGTTTCGGCATTTCCCCCCCGTACAACGCATTAAAAGTTGTAAAAACATGTACAAGAAAAATTAAACAATACAAAGAGAAAAGATTGAGTACCGCTTGCAAGTAAGTTAAATAAAAGATTAAATTGTAAAAAGTAAAACAGCAATTTTTAGTTACATATGTCGTAGTAGGAGGTTGCCTTTGTCCCACAGCTCACATTCCTGTTGAAGTAAGTTTACCCTCAACACCATCCGGAGTCCTGTTCTGGGTTTTCCTTGTATGACAAAGATTGGAGAGATCCCTCTTACTTTTGGATATCAGTTTCTTTGTTCTTGTTTATATTGTTTTTTTTTGGTTAAACATTTCGTTTACTCCTGTGATTTCTTTCTCTTGACCATACAACGATATTGGTATAGTAAAATACAAAGCAATTTTTCTGTGGAGACCCTCCGGCTCAGCTCAACTGTTTTCTCATTCCGCGGAGGGTCGATCCGTCTTGACATCCACGGCGTTTTTTTTTTTTTTTGTTTATAAAATCGTTCCAGAGCTGCCCGCCTTGATCGTGTTCAGATATCCAGCAGTTCGGGGATCATTTAAATGCTGTTGGGTCTGCATGTGGGCGACCAGATTGTGGGTGCGGGCAAAGGTCTTGCCGCAGAGTTTGCACCTATAGAACGTAGCAAGAGAATGGTTTCTTGTTCAACACTAAAGCTTAAGCTTAATTTCATAATTCTTACGTGTGAGGCTTCTCGCCCGTATGCGTTTTGTAGTGTTCCTTCAAGACGCTGGAGTATGTGAAGGTTTTGCCGCATGTCTGACAACCGTAAGGACGCTCGTTTCGATGGGTTCTACAGGGGGAACGTGTGGGTCACAAGGTAAGAAGCCATTTAGGGACATATTTCAAAAAGTTATTCTCACACCTTTCGTGCTTCACCAGGGAAGTGCGATCCGCAAAGCAGCGCTGGCAATATTGACAGGTGTAGGGCTTGGCTCCCGTGTGCTGGCGTATGTGGCGCATCAATTGGTAGTTGACGTGGAAACTCTTGTGGCAGATCCTTAAAGGACGAACAACGATTTTTCAAAAAGCGTATTTTAAAATCCGTCACTTTACCCACTCGCATTCGTATGGCCGTTCGTCGGTATGCCTTCGCATGTGCGTGTCCAGGGTGCTCTTCCTTGGATATCCGTTGCCGCATATCTCGCATACATGCAGCTTGACGTTACTGGTTGCTGATGGCGCAGGAACTTTTTCCATAGCCAACACAACCGGCTTCTCATTCTCCGGCGGTGCTGGCACATCCTCGATTCGTTCGTCGTTGGCCCAGACGTTGGCCTCATCGAGCACCTCCACCTCTAGTTGCTCCAACTGTTCCGTTTCCACAGGTGGTGGTGGTGGGGAGGATTCTGGAATAACCGCAACCGGCTCCTCTACATCTTTGACCACATATTCACTGAGGAAGTCATGGGAGCGCTGGCAAATTTGTCGGAATTTGTGGGCAAGGATTAGAAAGGCTTTGCACTTGAGGCAAATCCTGCTGGGCAAATGCTCCTTGCGATTTATCTGTTAATGAAAAGGCGGTATTATTATTGAGAGGAGTTCGTCACCTTTTTCCCCACCTGAATTCCACTGAAACTCTCCAGTTTTTGCCACAGCAAAATGCCGCCACGCTCCTTGTCGTCCGCTCCCTCGTAAATGGAGACCATTTGGGCATCGCCATCCTGCAGGCATGTCCTGCAAACGTTCAGCATATCCAGTCTCAGCTCCATTTTGTGCTCTTCCTGCCTCTGGTGGTGTCCATCAATGGTAATGGTTGGCACGCAGTTCAGAGATCCGTGTTATTGTTTTCGTCTTCTCTTCTTCTTCCTCCCTTATGGTCTCCATTCGCCCCGAATGCGTCGGGGACAAAACTGTACTGGATAACAGGAGGATGCATTCGCAAATGGCACAAAAAGAGCCTCAGTGTCGCATCTGTCTTCTACAGCCCAAGGATGAGGCCCTCATGCCCACGGAGACGGATTTCTGCGAGCAAATCTTGCGCTGCACGGGAATACAGGTGAGCGTAAAGCCTGCTGGTTTCCAAAATCCATCTAAAATGTGTATTTTGGTATCCTTAGCTGAAAGGGAACGCTGCTTTGCCGAATCTTATCTGCACGAGCTGTGCCCTGCTACTTCGGGCGGCCCTCAAATTGCGATCCCTTTGTCAGGATGCGGAGAAGGCGTTGCAACAGCAGACCATTGAGGAGAATGGACCACGGCTGGAGAGCGAAAGTAAGCCCATCAAGGAGGCTAGATGCAGCGACAGCGAAGTGGAGTACGAGTACCTGGAGCCATACGACATAGCGCTGGAGAGCGACTTGGAGGGGGCTGGCAGTGCCGATGAAATAATCAGTATAGAACACCTGACATCAAGGACACCGTCGCCTTTTAAGGAGGACTCCATTGAATCTACGAGTTCCGCGCCAGAGCCGGACGGAGATGTAAGCCAGGTCGACGAGGCTCCTTCGCTCACTTGTCAAGTTTGCCATAAAATGTACACCGATCCGGTCAAGCTGGCAGCCCATCTGAAGGTGCACAACAAAGAGAAGCCACACGAGTGCGAGTAAGCCGCTGTTATGATGGATTCTGTAGCCGTCAGAGTAACCTTTTCTCCTTAGGATCTGCCAGAAACGCTTCCGGCAAACGCCGCAGCTGACAAGGCACATGAACACGCACACGAGGAACCGTCCCTACAAGTGTGATTACTGCGATTCTTGCTTCGCCGATCCCTCCACACGTATCAAGCACCACAGGTAATGCGAATCAAATGAGCTTTCTTAGGAACGACAAACACTTATGTACACATTTCAGAATCCACACCAACGAACGTCCGTACAAGTGCAAGCATTGCAGCAAGTCCTTTTCCTACTCCAATGTGCTCCGGGTTCACATAAAAACGCATACGGGCGAGAGGCCGTTTAGCTGCCAGCACTGCCAGCGAACTTTCTCCCAGCTGCACCACAAAAACGCTCACGAGAAGTCCCACAAACCAAAAGACCACACAAGAGGCAAGACCGAATTGGTGGAACAAATAAAATAAGTTTTACGCCATTTGTTCAAAGTTGTTTTAATTAAAAGTAGATATCGTTAAATACTTGCGCTTGTTGTTGTCGGAAAATACTCTTTCGAAGCGTTTTATCCTGCTGTTCGCTCAACCAACAAGCTTTTTTGACCCGGGAACATTTTTCTTGGGAGTTTATATCGATATCTTCTATAACCCTTTCAAAAATATGTGATCTTTGTAAGCTATTTTACCTACTAATCGTTCTTAGGACTATGAAAATCATTGACAAAGGTTACTAAATACATAGAGCCATATATACATATGAAGACTTTTCCTTTAAGATGTTTAAACTAAAACTAATTTCAAGCGTTTTATAATATAAAAGCAAGTTATGTTACATTGCTTCGATTGTACTAACTAAATGTTGTTTTCAAGTCAAAATACAAAGCAAGAGAAAAACTTGACTTGGAACTAACTGCCGAGGAACTCCGTTATCTCTTCTTTAACGAAATCGTCCTCTGTTTTCATTTCCACGGCTGATGCTTTCCAGTTATTATGCTTTTCTTGCGTCACTGTCGCCGTCGTGTTCTTCATCTCAGCATCTGTCGTCGATTTCCACTGACCACGCCGCTCATGCGTCACCCGATGTAGGCGCATTTTGTATGCCTTTACAAAGCCCTTTCCACAAAGATCACAACTGGAATAAGTTGAAGATTATTATATTATTATTGTTATGAGAAAAGCAGTGGCAACTTACACGTGCGGCTTCTCCCCAGTGTGTATCATCTTGTGAAACTTCAGGTTGTCCGAGTAGGTGAAGGTCCTAGAGCATACATCACACTCATAGGGCCGCTCCTTGGTGTGAATTCTACAAATGACAGTAAAAAGAATGTTGCAAAGGACACGATAAAAGCACTTCCTCTGAGGCATTACCTATGATGTTTCGTCTTTGTGGAACGATCGGCAAACGCAGCTGGGCAGTAATTGCACTTGTAAGGCCGGTTCCCCGTGTGGGTGTTCATGTGCCTCACCAGCTGCTGATTCTGAACAAAGCCACGTCCGCAAATCCTGCAACGAAAGTCGTTCTAAAGGGAACCATTTACTCCCATATGTGGGTGCAACATACTCGCATTCGTGGGGCTTTACGCCAGAGTGGAACTTCATGTGCTCCGTGAGACGCGCCTGGGTGGGATAGATATTTCCACATACATCACAGATGTAAGTGGTGTGTTTCTCCCTTGGCTTTCGGCCCAGCTTCCGGTCGACGGGGTCTCCTTCCGCAGTGGAACGATTGCCCTGAGCTGACTTTTTCCCAGAGCGTTGCCTGTTGGCCGGCGTTTTGGATTTAGGCTTCTCCTCGGCCAGCACACTTTCGCTTTCGTCTGAGCTGAGAACATAGTCTGTCATGTCGTTGTCGGGCAATTGGTCTATTTGGATTTCTTCGCTTGCTGGCCGCGTTCTCGATTCCTGATCTGTTGGCGTGGCGGGCAAGGGGGAGGTATTGTCGACGGGACTGAACTCTTCGAATTCCTCATACTCCGTATAGGCTTCTGTCTCTTCAATGCCGGTCTGTACGCCATCAAAGATGGCCACCTCCGCGTGCTCCGCCTCACTGCTGCCATCGTATATGATGGTTTCTTCACCTTCGGCTCCCTCCACAACGTACGTGATCATATCCTGGGTTTCCTGCTCTTGCTGCGCCTCCCCTTCCGAGCGAAGCTCTTCCTCCTTTAAGGTGCCGTCAAGTTGGCTCGTGTCCTCTTCCCAAACCTTGAACACGTTCTCAGCGCTGAAGTCATCCGAGAGATTCTGGCTGTCTGCCTCGCCGCCAGACACTTTGATTTTCCTGGCCTCCTGGGCAAGCATGTCCATGACGTGTTGGTGGGACCGCTGACAGGTGAGACGGAACTTATAGGACAGTCGCAGGCAGCGCATGCACTTGCTGCACATCTTATCGGGGAAGTTGTCGTCCTGACTGACCTGTCGGCAGTTTATTTTGCTCAAATTAAGAGTACTTTTGTGACTAAATTCAACTTACTGGCACCCCAGCGCAGATGTGCAGCATTTGGTCCAGACGGGTGCTGGCCGTCTGGCTGAATATTTCGTGGAGCACATCCTCGCCATCCCCATTTAGGCACACGCGGCACACAATCCACTTCTCGTTGGACTCCGTTCTCATGGCTAAGTCCGCAGATTTAGTCGTGGTTTTGGAAAATGCACAAATTTCAACAGCTGAATGCAAGCGTGGACATTCACAGGGAGACGCGTCCACGCCGCATATGTGCGGTAAGTATCGAATGAGTGACCATTTCTGGGGAGCGCAATAACTATCGTCAAAAACAAAATAAAATATTAACAATACTACAAAAATTACACCCGTTCTGTTATTCCTGTAAATATAAATAATGCAGGCTAATTAGTTTTTCCATATATTTTGAATGTCGTAATTAGATAACATTTTTTATAGATGACTTCTTTTTGTAGTTTTTAAAGTATTAAAAAATGTATAATAATATATAAAATGTATAATTTTTAAACTATCTTTGTACTTATTTAATAATACTTCTTCTATTTGTTGCTCAAAAAAAAATAAAAAAAATTACATGAGTGGTTAGGCGCCTATCGATGTTTTTTCACCTTAAACGGTCCCTCAGTGTAATCGCCATTCGCGTTGCAACGTCCCAGCTTGGCGTCTTCTCCATCAACAGCGAGCGTGTTCTGCAAAATAAAAAAATATACAAATTCCGGGATCTACGTTCGTTCCATTCGATAATGAGAGACTCGGCCGCACAAGCGACTGCGGATGTGGCGCCAGCGACCACGCAGAAGTGGATTGTGTGCCGGGTGTGCCTGCAGCAGCCCAAGGAGCCCATGGCCAGCATTTTCAACGACGACACGGAGAAGGACATGACAAACATGATCCGCGAGTGCGGCGGAGTGCCCGTAAGTGTGCCCCATTTGCATCAAACTCATTTACTCATTGCTCTAATTCCTTTGGCAGATCAAGAAGTTTGATCACTATCCGGACAAGATATGTGAGAAGTGCTGCAAGATGCTCAAGATGTCGTTCAAGTTCCGGCAGACGTGCCAGCGGTCCTACGGTCACCTTCGGCAATTCGTGGCCCCCGTTGAAGTAGAGCATCGATCGCCTGCGAAGAAAAGGGCGAAGCAGGAGCCGGAAACCGAGGAAATTGAATTAGATGAGGAGGACCTAGACGGAAGTCAATATGCCGAGGGGGAGACTGAGGAATCGGCGGAAGTCAAGGCCCACGACTTTGCTGACGATCTCGAGGAGGGCATACTCGTGGAGCTCGAAAAGGATCATCTTGTGGCTGTTAAGAATGAACACGTGGAAGAAGAAGGCATCATAGAGGAGGTGTACGACGTGTACGAGACCTACGAGGGCGACATTATCACCGAGCAGGAATTGGCCGAACAATCGCTTTCCGGACTCTCAGCAGACATTGAATACCTGGACCAGGCCGATCAGGATCAATTAACCGAGAGTGCCAACGAGGATGATCTTGACGAGGATGAGTTCCTGCCAACAAGATCGGCTAGAGCTGCTGCCAGTAAGCGCGGGGCCATCAAGCGACGTGCAAGCACCCGCAAGGCAGCCGCAACGTCAACGAAAACTGCTGCCGGAACATCCCAGGACCGTGCCCGCGGCGGCACTTCGGTAAAGATCAGGCGGACGACCAACAACGATGCGAAATTTCTCATTAACGATACGAAAATTCTCATTAACGACGACGGCATTTCAATTGGCGAAGTCCTGGCTCGAAAGCATGCTGGTGTCAAGACCAAGGGCGGCCACAAGATACGCGTTGGCGACAAAAAGGAGTTTAAGTACATCTGCGATGTTTGCGGCAACATGTATCCATCTCAAAGTCGCCTAACGGAACACATAAAGGTGCACACTGGCATAAAGCCGCATGAGTGCGAGTAAGTCAAAAGTAAGGCAAAAAAGTCGAAAATCAAAACTAAAGAGTCTGCTTTTCAGGATCTGTGGCCACTGCTTTGCCCAGGCTCAACAGCTGGCCCGTCACATGAACACACACACGGGAAATCGGCCGTACAAGTGCAGCTTCTGCCCGGCAGCCTTTGCTGACTTGTCCACCCGCAACAAGCACCACAGGTCAGTGGGTTAAACCAAATATTACTTAACTGGATAATGAATACTAATTTTAATCTCTGGCAGGATTCACACCAACGAGCGTCCCTACGAGTGCGATGTGTGCCACAAGACATTTACATATACGAACACGCTGAAGTTCCACAAGATGATTCACACGGGAGAAAAGCCACATGTGTAAGTTTCGTGCCCTTGTTTTCCAAATCTAATCGATTTCGGAATGAAAAATTTGGAAAAAATATCGAAAATTTCTAATCAAAAATGTTGATATATTTAAAAATGTTTCTTACCTCTAATTCTACCTCCATTGGTTCTCCTTTAGGTGCGAGATCTGTGGCAAGGGCTTCTCCCAGGCGTACAAACTGCGCAACCATCGGGTTATTCACGAGCGCCGCAGTGTCACCGGGCCGGAGAATGTCGACGGACTGATGACCTACGACACGGCCAACATTGTTGGTCTAGAGATGTAGATTTTTTTTGCTTCCCAACAGGGGAAACTCTAAATATTAATAAAAACACGCATGTAATTACAGATCTAATTATATTGATGAAGTTTAAGCCTAGCCTAATTATGCGGAAATAAATTAAGAATAGCTGCGCAGATGGTCTTCGCGTCGGTCTCCTCGGGATATAGCTGCAGGACGGCGTGCACCTGGTGCGGTGGAAACAGGCTGCCCAAGTGATATCGCAGCCGACGACGCTGCTCCTCCCGCGGCAGTTGATGTGAGCTGTGGAGCTCCTCGTTAATGCGCGAATCGGAGGCGGAAAGATGAACAAAGTTGTGAGCGGGCAGTGGCAGTACCAATCCCTGGTCTGTGACCGGGGCGGAGGGCGTGCGCGTCAGATACTGGTGGTGATAGTTGGAGCTGGACTGGTTGGACTGTTGATGCTGCGGCGGCAGCTGCTGCTGCTGCTGCTGGAGTGGTGCACTGTAGGTGGGCACAAGAAGGCGATAGGCGGGCGGCGGTTGTTGACGCTGCAGCTTCTTGTGGCGATTCGGCTGGCTGGAGTCCGCTGAACTCTCGGACAGGTCCATTTGGGCTGTGAAACCCTGGCACACCTGCTCAATGGTATTCGACTTGGTGCGTCCAAGGGGCTCCCGGCTGATGAGAGAGTTGATCTTTATGTTGTTGTTGTTGACACCCGGACTGAGCATTTGCTGACCCCCATTGCTGTGCAGGGGCGCACTGTGGGAGGCCTGAAGCGGTAGGCGCTGGAGCAGTGGACCCTGATTTTGGTGTCGGAACTTGCACTTCTGCCCATAGGTGCACTTCTTACCGTAGGGACACAGCTGCTGAGCATCCACCATTTTCTGCTGCGTCTGCGAGCAGAGAAATAGGTCCAGGCTTGGGCCCGATCTGCCCAGCGGATCGTCGGGCGGCATGAAAATGTCGTTCACAAAGGAGTACATCAGCAAGCGCTCCTGCACCACACGTCGGAACTCGTTGCTCTCCAGGATCAGATCCCTGTAGTTGTCATTGGACACCACAATCCCATCCGTTTCCACGGCCAGCTTGAGGATAAACCGATCGTCGTAACAGGAGACACGCTTGCCGTCCAGATGGCGCGATGGCGTGAACACCAGAACACGCTCGTGCTCCAGCTCGTAGAGCAGCTCCTGGTCGGCGATATTGTTGTTGGCCAGTTCCTTGCGCCAGTTTGGCACGAAGGCGGTGATGTCGCGGTGACCCCTCTGCCGGAACCAGTCCACACAGATGCGGATTCCGCGGCAGGAGAAGATTAGGTTATTGCCGTGCGACAGGGCCACGTTGCTGCCATCGATGACAATGTGTCGCAGGGCAGTGCTTATCGACCCGACAGCGGTACTGGCATTGCTTACGGGGGGTTACTATTGGTTCCCGGATTACTGGGCCGGGGGGCGTCGGCCGTCAGCTTGATCAGCTCAGCCAGCAGATCATTTTGCTTGGCCTCCGATCCCAGGCGGGTGAGCGCCGAGTGGATGGACTGCTCGCTGTAGCCCAGCTTCTTGGCGAACTCTAGATTCTGGCGCTCTGTCCGGTTGAGGTTCAGGCCGAGGCTTTCTTCGTCGTCGGAGCAGCTCTCCTGCTTTCTCACTGGCAACTTGTTGCTGCCTTGCTGCTGTTGTTGCTGCTGCTGTGTTGCTGTTGGTATTGCTGTTGTTGCTGCTGTGGCTGATGTTTTTGCTGCTCGTGCACTTCGCAATTCATTTTGATGCGCATTTAGTTGACCAGCTGGTGGCTCTCCTGTGGCTGCTTGCTTCTGCTGCTCGGCAACTCCGATTTGTTGTATTTTTAGCCGTCTCTGCAACAAGTTCCGTCTATTTACATTTACAGACTTCCGTGTTGTTGTTTTTGTTGCAGGTCGCTAGAGTGCAGTGTGACCGCAGGGCGAGCAATAGAAAATACCACCTGCGAGTTGTACCCCAATAGATAAACTTTCGCGGCAAATAAAAAAAAAAAAAAAAACAGAATATTTTATATATTTAGAAGCTACAAATAAAATTATTATTTTTAAAGCGTTATCGGTACCTGAAACTCTGTAATTAAACTTTTTAATTAGAATTTCTATAAATACATACAGAAAAACGCAAATATTTATAAATCAGATGGAAATTTAAAATCAATTTTTAATAAATTGTGTTGTTGTTTTTTTTGTTTTGTTTTGAAAGAAAATAGAATTGACAGTATTCTGTAGTGATTTCAAAATATGCAATATAGGTACCTACAACTTAACCCAATAAATTTATTTATTTGTATAAAAAAGAAATACAATTATTTATAACAACACAATTATAAAAATAACACCAAACAGAGTAAAATTAATTAATTAAAGTAGATTAACTTATAATGCCTAGAATTTTAACCAAATAAGTTGTGCTATTTAGTTATTTACTTGAAATTAAGTGATTAAGTTACATTTTAAATATAACCCAATTATAAGTATTTGGCCCTTTAAATAAGAATAGTTGGCCCATTAAAAAAAAGAGTTTTTTTTATTTTTGAATACATTTATTCAGTTTTAATTTCATTATATATTTGACATTGGGAAACAAAACCTCAGTTCGAAGTCAATAACATGCATAAACATCTCTTTATTGTATTGATGTACATAAAGTATATATCGAATATAATTTTATAACAGTTTTCACACTACTATCAACATTTATAGATCTTACTTAGTTAGGTTTAATAATTTGTATTAGTTAAAATAAAGTACACGTTTTTCGCATTGAATTCTTTGTTTCATTGTTGTACGTTTGGTCCCTCTTTTCATGACAAAAAAGAGTGCACTGCCTTCGCATTAGCTGCAAATTCAATAGAGTTTACTAGGTATAAGTGGTCACATCTATCTGGGTTACATAGATATATCTATTTGCTACGTTTGAAGTGCAATTGATTAAATGCATATACAATACACAATAAGTCCGCCCTTCCTTCCAGCGACAATAAAGTAATCTCATTAATTTTGTCCTGTCCCGGAGCCATTCTCCTCATCTTTGGCCAAGTCATGTGGCAATTAGTGAGACAGCCGTCCGTACTGAAAAATAAAAAAACTATAAAAATGGACGTAAAGTTTACTACGTGTGCCATGGGAACTGTGTGGCTGGGTATCCGCTTCAAAAGCTTCGAGTCATTCTTTTCGCACGCAGCTTCAGTGAGTTTCCCTCAAAGGATAATCTTGCATTTCAAGTGGGAAACGCTCTGCCCCCAAAACATACCGATTTCCCTGACTCAGGACAAGTGCTAAATTTTGTGTTCTCGTGTTCTTAAATTTTTTTTTATGGTATTATGGCCATCGTTAAATTTATTGTTGTTGTTCTGCGTTTTTATGCTAGGATTTTTCTTGCTTAACGGATAATTAGTAAAGTTTTCCATAGCTATTGTTGACGATGTACTATTAAAGTACGTTTCGGTGGTTAAGTGTCAAGTTAACTTTTGTGTGGCTGGTGGTCCAAGTGTTTTTAGCATATTTTTCAGGGTTTTAAGGTTTAAACTAATGCTTATAAATGTTTCTCGTTCAAATTCACTGGAATTGCACAAATAAGGGTAAGTCTAAACACTTCAAGGCATAATCCCTACCAAAGTAAAGTGCGCAACAAAATTGAAATTAATATGCGTGTTTCAATGTAAATAGTGTGGTGAAAATATTAAAATTTATTATATCTAGAAAATCAATGGTAAAAACCTGCCAATAATCTCAAGTCAAACAAAGAGCCGCCATCTCTAACCTCATATGATTAATTTCATTCGCTGAACTCTCTACTCACAGACAGTATTTGAACTGAAGCATAAATCCTTCGTAAACAAAATCCACTAAGAGTTAATTTTCCATGTCAATAGACCCATTTACTCATAAGTAATTCGTCTGGCTTTTCTTAAGGGCCCCTTAGCTGCAGAATCTAACGGTCTCCACGTGGTTGCCTGGCAATTGATGAGGTCTCATCATCATGGCCTGCCAATTTGTCAAACGATAATTTCTGGTCCAACGAACTTTGTCATTTATCAGTTGTTTAATTTTTAAAAGCATTTCCAGGGGATAAAACCCACACCACAACGAAAAATCGAGTTATTTGTTTGCTCTTGGGCCTCTTGATGGGCCAAAAAAAGAACGAGGAAAAACAACAACCAAAAAAGCCCCGCAAACCGATGACGGAGGTTGTCTAAGCTGATTAACATTGAGTTCTCGACACATTCACAAAAGGCGGATGTGTGTTTGTTTTTGGTTTCGGTTGAGTCGATGGGAGCCGGAATACGTTTATATATTGATAGGATATTTTGGGCCATCCGGCCGAAAAGAAGAGCTTTAATATATGCACTCGCAGCTCCTATTCCTCTGGGCCAAAAGACCTCTAAATGTGGTCCATTTTGGTCTAATTTAATGCGAACTCTTTCTGGCCTTTATCTCCGGTTCCGAATCCCTTTGCTGGCATGGAATCGCTGTGCGATTGCTTCTTTTATTGTTCCTTCACGCTTTGTCCGCGTGCACTGCACCGAGTTTCCGTTACTGTTTTATTATTACAGCCTCGAGCCATGTTCTTGAACCCACTACGAAAAAAATAGGAGGGAGCTGAACAGACAAAAAGGACCAACAAAAAAACATGAGAGAAAGGATATAAGAAAAGTCACTCTCTAGCAGGGTACGTCTCTCTCTGTCCCTGTCCATCCGTTGGTTAAATGCTCCCGCGCTGTCAATATTCGAAATTGGCATATATGTTTGTGTGTAAAAACACTTGAAAAAATATATCTGTTCAAATTGTAAATTGAGATTTTAAAATACATTTTTACATCTTCATCTGTATCTTGCGAATAGTAACGTAAATTAGGTAAATTACCTAGAAATATGTGAACAAATCAAAATAATACATTTGTATTTACTGGTATTGAATTTAATTCCAAGTATAAATTCAAACAAATTAAATCAAAATTAATTCAAATATGTTTCTGTGTTTGTGTAGAATCCTATTCAACTTGAAAGGGATAATAAATATTAGGAAATCCTTAAAGCATGTAGAGTAAAATGTATGTTTTTAATGAAAGCACCTCAAAATTTAAGTTTTGTAAAACTGAAAAATGTTTTTCTCGAACATTTTTAATTCAGTTATGAATAGATTTATTTAAGTCAAATTGTCACCAGAATATGCTTTTATTTTATTCTATTATTGCCTAGTAGATCCTATTTCTTGTCCACTTGTTAAAATATTATTCAACATCTCGCATCAAAGTATGCTTGAGATTTTTTCTTGTGTACATATGCTTGTGGTATGCGGGATTGGGAGGCAACAATATCGACACAGCGCACTTGCAAAAGAATCGCTTATATTTCTTTCGTTGCCATTATTCCATGGCGTGAGGTTTTGGTTGAACGTTTTTTGTTATTTTTTGTGTTGTATTATTTCTCCTCGCTGGCTTTGACAAACAAAAGGTTGCCCTGCATGGTGGAATTCGACTGAATTGCATTTTAAATTGAAATGCCTTGGTGTGGCATAAAATCAGGAATTTATGTATGTAGGGAGGTCCAAGAACTTCTGAGGCAGATAGTGAATGGAGTTTAAGGAGAAGCTCGTGCTATTTTCGTTTAAAGCCATTCCTTGGCAGACTATGTATTTGCGATAACGAGTAGCAAAAATTACAAAATGGCGAACGCCTAATTGGCTGGTCAAATGTCAAGTGGCGCGAGGCGCCCACTGTGCACAGCGGACGGCGATAAAGCCAAGCTTCCTTTGTCACTTGAGAATCTGCAGCTGCAGCTGTGGGTGAGCCAACAGAAATGGAGAATCGTTTAAACAGCACCAATTCCTCTGCCTTCCGATTTGTGTACGTGCCATTGTGTGTGCGTCGGATGTGTATGTCGGTGTATGGGGCGGATGCAGCCACTCCGGGCTATTTTTGTTGGCCAACTAAATCGTCAACGTCAACATTGTCGCAGACCGTGTTGACATTTAGCCTTGCAGAGAACCACCGCTGCAGAAGGGAAACAAAGAACGCGGAATACGGAATACGGAATAAAAGAACGGGTAAGTCCGGAAACCCCTTAGGCGTTGATGTAATACTCTCGCTTCTTCTGGCATTTCTCATACGCAATGTAGCACAGGGCGATGGTAATGAGCACCAGTATGGTAATCCCCATGATGATGCTGACCAGTATAATCTCATCGTTGATGCTCTTGTACGAGTGACCTGCAAAGAGCGACAGAAAAACAAGCGGAGACAAGATTTAGAGGCCGACGTGACAAATTACAGGCAATTATTCTTGCCAGGTGGGAAGTGTGTGTTGTGAGTGGGTTGCATGGGAAAGTTTTCGCTGGGGGGCTCCCTGCTGTTGCCAATCAACATTTCGGTTTTTCAGGACTCCATGCATATTCAAACAATACTAAGGCATAAAAAAACAAACCAAAATGAAGCTGGACCATGACAAATGCATTGTTGTAAAAATAAACGATGGCCATATGCCAGAAGCAATCTGGATGAAAACCCACGCCACACAGCGGGTGAGAGAAAGACATAAAGACATACGCAATAAACAAAAATAAAATGAAAATTGGATTTGCAATTCGCTTTTGTACAACACCAGCTGTTTCAATATTTTATGATCTCCCTACATATGTACATATATGTGGATTATTAATGCAATTATCACCGAAATGAAATTTATGCGGAGGTCGTATTATGCATACAATATGGTAGGTAAATTGGGTTTATGGGTTTACATTTAAATAATCCGTTGGTTTAGCCATTTGTCAACATGTCAGGGAATCAAACAAAAAAATCGTTGTGTACGTATATGAAACATAAAAAACTCAATAAAATATATTATTTTTACAAGAGCTTTTTATTATTTATGTCTGAGATACATTTAAAAAAAAGATTGGATCAGCACGGCAATAGGTGATGTCAATAATAAAAACATTAACCTATATATTAACCATTTAAAAATAAAATAAATGTATGTTATAATAAAATATAAATGATTCAAGAAATTTAATATTAAATTTGAAATTGTAAAAAATAACCAAATGAATTTAAAATGAATTCTATTGCATTTAAATTATTGTAAGGTATTTAAACACATAAAGGATAATTTATGGCGCGGCATTAAGTTTAGAGCCATATAAAATGAACGGTAATTATTTATGAATACGCTTTGCACTAATTTAAAACATTTATACAAATCGTGGTCGGCAGAAATTCAATTTGGCGTAACCAAAGCCATTTCCACTCTCCCGACTTTTCGCAAATAGGCTCTCATTGTTTGGGCCCATTTGGGCCAGATGTTTGCTGTATGGGTAATTTAACACATAATCGATGGAGCATTCCCTCGGCATTCAACGCTCGACACACATCAAACGAATTAAAATCTTGTTTACAGGCAGCCAGAGCGACGCCGCCGCCGCAGATTTGTTAATTAGAAGGTTCGCATTACAAGGGCTCAAAGCCAAATGGCCCATGGCCCCAAGTGATGTTTCGCCATAAATCTGCCTTTCTATATCATAATATACATGTGTACATATATTGTAGTAGTATATAATGTTTAGCAAGAGTGTGTTTGTGCGGTTAATGTGTTTGATTGCCGGCATAGAGGCGTTGAATGTTCTTCATGGTTCATGGTCACTTGAACCAGATAAATAGGCAATCTTTTCGATTGGTTTTCACCTTCTGTGCAGGCCATTAAACGCGAAACAAATGCAGGAAACGAAGTGTTAAACTCTTCTTCAAATTTACCCTTTCATAGACTATAAGACATATTTATGTGAAACGATTTTTATTGATATAAACTAAAATTAGTTGGGTTCAGATTACTGAATAATTTTTGTACCATGAAAATTAACTTACGTATATAAGAAAATAACATATTGGTTATTGTGTATTGTGTATTTTTTATTCTTCAAGTACAGTCTTGCGCTTAGCAAAAGTCTTTTGATAGAATATTACTTGTGTTTTAACTATTTCCTATTTAAAAAGGAATTAATGATAATTATTAGGTACTTGATATGCAACAACGACGTAACAGTCTTTCCAGCTTCGGCCACTTTCCATATTTTTCCTAACCAAAAACAAAACAAAATAATTTATAAAAAAGGAAAAGTATAACAGGGAAAGCAAAGTTGGAATACCCTTTCTCTCTTAAAATTAAAATTTAGAACTAACATTAAGGTATATAAGAAACGATATTTAAATTGTTCGTACCAATGACAATGTAAATTATAGTTTTCCAACTTTAAAATAAATTAAAAGCTTGAATTTTTTATCATAAAGGGTACATCTCGAGTTATATTTGTATTTATTTAAAAAATTTCATTTTAAGATAAGAACTTTATAGATTTTATTATAATTTCCCAAAAACATATTCAATTGTTCCTGAAAAATCTTGAAATTTGACCAAAATTCAAACTGTGAACAATATTGAATTCTTGAAGTACCTTATAAACAAAAAAGTCTATATATGGACATCTAATCGGCTGTGGTTGCTTCATTAATATAAATACTTATGTAGTCATGCGTTGCAATCTACAGACAAAATGTATATTGCCCGAGTTAAGAGTAGAGAAGCAACCACTTCCTGGGAGTAAATCGCTTTAAGTCGCAAAAGTACAAACTTCAAGAAAAATTAAAGGAAATATGATATGCCATAATAGACCTATTAACAGAGTTAACATTAGCATGGTAGAGTATTTGTGGGAAAGTTTTCAATGATATTCAAGTGCGGTCAAAGTTTTGTAGCTCGAGCTTCTTGGGAAACTGTTTGTTTTTTTCTGTATGTATAGTATGTATATATAAATTAAATCATAAATTTTCGTTCATGATCACAAATTGCTTTAAACATCAAAAGCGCAATAAAAGTTTGCCCTTACTTGTGGGCGAATGACCAAGCGGATGTGAAATTTCTGTTCAGAGGGGCGGCGCATGAAATAATAATTTATAGAGATGCCTATCCCAGGATGTTTGATAAAGTTCAGGCTGTCAAAACGTAAATTATGAAAGCGTGAAATATGCAAAACGAATGCAAGAAACGAACGCCTGTGTCACAAATTGAAATCCGAAATGGAAACTCTTGGAGCCCATGGGCATAGACCGAGCTAAACTGAGCGTAAATTATTAAGGTTCACGAGCGGATGAGCCCAACCATTTTCGGGATGCCAGCCAGGGACACATGTCCCGCCCGCAGATATGTATTAAATTTCATTTATTGTTTTCTTCTCTACCGAAAATACAGTCAATAAAGTCATTTGACAGATTATGTGAATAGTCGAACCCAAAGAGAACACCAAGGATGGAACAATGTTCCCATACTCAGACATCGTTATGTAATATCCGCTGCCAAAAGTGTGCGAGAGTGTGCGTTGTCCTGTGTCTGACATCTTTCGAAATGTTTTGTGGCCACAAGGATTTGGCCAACATTGAGGAATTTAATTTGAGCCAGATTGGAGCAGGACTCCTTGGTTTCTCCAGCCAGGTTTTTTCTTCTTTTTTTATGGTACACAAAGAAAAAGAACAATAAATCTAAATCTTGTGTCTCTGATGGTAACTTTTATATAAAATGTGTTAAATTCATACATATCAATTGTGTTAGGATATAAGCATGGACCAATGGAAGCAAAAATTAAAATATAGAAAGAATAAATTAAAAAAAGGAAAGTAAATATAAATAAATAATCAAATCTATTATTTTTACGTTTCTCTGAGTGATTTTCAATTTGACCTCCCATGATTGTGGGTCTTGATGTCACAGGATATTATCAATTAACCGACATCAAAGACCTACATTAGATTTAAATCTAAGATGCTGGGATACAAGTTTTTCTTTCTTGAATAACATAGTGCTTTTTGCTCATATACTCAAAATAAGGTGTATTTTTTAAGTTATGTATGCCTAATTCGGACCCAACGATATATTTTTAACACGAAGAGCTTCCAGTGGACACAATATGGAAGATCCCAAACCGTTGGTTAAAAAATTCTGGGAAGTAAGCTTCAGATCCGCAATATTAAATTGTCTTTCCTCGCTTCAGGCGCAGATTTGCCGCCAAACGCTGTTGTAAGTTCCACTGGCGGGGAAAACTGACGGTTATCATACCGATCCTAACATCTCCGATCCTTATCATGGGATTCCAGCAAGACAGAAATGTAAGTACAGGACATATGGGTTGCCACAGGAACAGTTGTGAAATGCCTACCTAATATAACTAATCGCATACTGCGTAGGAGCTTAAATGCTTGTACCTGATGGCAACCATGGCCCTGCTGTGGATCAGCGAAGCTATACCCATCTACATTACCGCATTGCTGCCGGTTTTATACCTCCCCTTGTTCGGCCTTGTGGTAGGTGTGTCCGAAATGGTGCATTGTATGCAATATATTGCTACATTTTGATTTTATTTAATTGTACGTCTTCGGCATTATATATAATATTTTCAAGTCTGCAGATGTCGTTTGCGCCAAGTACTTCTCCGACACAGTTGTCATGTTCCTGGGCGGTCTAGTCGTGGCCCTGGCTATCGAGTACTGTAATCTCCATAGTCGCATCGCCCTGCGAGTTATACGAATTGTCGGTGGAAGTCCGAGGCGGTAAGTACTATCTGGGAATCTTCAAAGTATTTATATTCATATGAAACATTTCAGCTTGCTGGCGGGAATTTTGTTAGTCACTGTTTTCGCAGGCCTGTGGATCTCAAACTCGGCTGGAACGGCTATGATGTGTCCCATAGTTAAGGCCGTAATAAATGAAATGGACATTGTAAGTTCGTCAATCTCGAATATATGTATTTTACCCCGGATTTTTTCCCTGCAGAATGATGTATTTCCGGTTTATATGACACAAGAAGAAGAACCCGTGGCGGAGGGCGAGTGAGTAGAACAGATTATAATGCGGTTAACTAGTTAAGTTGCCTTTTATCTACTGTAGGCCTCCACATCTTTCCAAGTTGGCGATGGTCTTCTATATAGGTGTTGCCTATTGCTCGGCGATCGGGGGTGTGGGAACTCTGATTGGCACTGGCACGAATCTTGTTTTTAGGGGCATTTACAATCAGTAAGAAAATAGTTGAAAAAAATTGAATAATTGAATTGCAGAAAGTAAAAAATTGTACGACTCCATTTTTCATAAGAAAAGGATAAGGAAGGGTAATGCCCAAATAAGATGGGTAACTCCCACAGATTTGAACAGTATTATGCGAGCTATGTTTTTGCTACCACAGTCTTTCTCTCTAATAATTCTAGTAGATCAAAATTGTGTGTCGTTACGTATTATTATATTGTCTTTGCCACAATTCTCAATCTACTATTCTATCTTCTCAGTAACTCTTGATGTTGGAAATTTATAATATTTGGTATATACATACATATATGATTTCGACTTATTTTCCTCTATCCAGGCATTCTTTAAAACATCCTTTCCTTACTAACTAATTTTACGTCGGAATAAATTTCAGCAAGACAACTTGTATATAATATTTTCACAGGCGCTTTCCCACTGCCGACGACGAGATCACATTTACCAACTTCATGCTGTACACGCTGCCCTTTGTGTGCATTCTAAATGCTGTATGCGTCTACTTTAGCTTTCTGGTCACCCATATGGGTCTGTTTCGACCCAATAGCAAGACTGGACAGGCCGTAAAGAGAGCCAATGAGAACAGGAAACTGGTGGAAGAAGTCATGCGCGAGCGTCATGAGGCCTTGGGCCCCATGTCTTGTCACGAGATCCAGGTAGCCTCTATATTCTTTTTGATGGTCTTTCTTCTCATTACCCGCAGACCAGGGTTCTTTCAAGGTTGGGATTCGCTAGTCAACGCAAAGTGAGTTGTAAATGAATTTTGTATAATTTTATTGATCGCGTAAATATAATTTGGTTCAATTATATAAATTACTATGTATTTAGTTTGTGCAAAATGAGTATTCTGAGAAAATAATAATAATAATCCATAAAATGAAAATGTGCGCCATCAAAACAATGATCTCTCGCAAAGTTATTTTAGAACTCGGTCACTGTGGCACGTCTTATAGTATGTATTTGAGTTTTCGACATTCTAGTGTGATCTCATATTAAGTTTAATTTGTATTTTCTTTGAGTATTTCTTGTGTTAAAAACGCAAAGAAATCCCTTATCATTTAATTGTTTATATGAAAAAGACTCTTTATTGTCTTGAGGCCCTGCGGTGAAGGCTCGAACTCTAAATTTTGGACTTTGATATTTCGAACTCCTCGCGCCTTTAGTCAACATTCCTCTCTAATTCTTTCCGATTTTTTCGTCGTCTTGGATGATTGCTCGCCGTCATTATTAATTTTTCTGCCTTTAACTCGGTAGTCCTTATCGTTGATAATCTCGTCACTTTAACTTGTTGTCTTTTGCTTGTCGATAGCTCAAGGTTGCCTAGGGTATTTCTTAATATGCTTAATATACCTTAATATCTCGTATTTAACTTTAGGCAAGTGAAAGGCTCCGCAGCAGTAATTTTTATTATTCTGCTGCTTTTTGCCTTACCCACTCAATATGTCTTCTTTAAGTACTGTTGTGGAAAAGGTAAATGATCCAATTTCTCCAGCAAGTGAAGAGTGTTCTAGTTTTCTCTACTTACAGCACCCTTTCCAGCGCAGCGGCTAGATTCACTGCTCTCTTGGCGTTTCGTGCACGAAACTATACCATGGGGTCTCTGCTTTCTATTGGGTATGTCTTTCGCTATCCCAGCACACCTGAAACGGGCTTAAAATTGCTATTTTGTTCAGGCGGAGGTTTCGCCTTGGCTGAGGCGAGCCAGGTTTCTGGGGTGAATAAAATGGTAGCCGACTCACTGAAAGTTTTTAGCTCACTACCAGCGTCTGCGGTACAAATGATCATGGTTGCTTTAGCCATGACGTTCTCCGTTGTCAACTCGAACGTGGTCGTTGCGAACATTTTGGTCCCTATTTTATGTGAGATGGTGAGATATGAACATAGTATCACTTTTGCCTTTTTGAATTCATATAATGACAGATTTAATAATTGACTTATTATTAACTTCTTACAATAAATAACGTTAATGGCTCTCCCCACAGGCTATCGTCGTAAGAATCCATCCTCTAGCCCTCACTCTCCCCTGTACCGTGGCCATCAGTATGTGTTACTTTCTGCCCGTGAGCACACCCCCCAATGCGATGGTTTGTCAGTATGCTAATATCAAGACCAAATATCTGGTAAGTGGAGCGTTCAAAGAAACTCTTTAGACTCGATTTAACTTAAATGTTTCTTCTAGGCCGTGGCCGGTATAGTTCCCACCATAATTGGATATTTTATGATCATATTTAATGCAAACACATATGGGAAGTTAATCTTCAAGGGCCTCTCGGAATACCCGAAATGGGCGGACGATGCACATAACGTTTCCAATGCTAAGTGGGGGCAGTAAAATAATTGTATTGTTATCAGCTCTTCAAATAAATGATCAGTATGGTACACAAGCTAAATGTATCATATTGAAAATGAAGTACATAAAATATATGTTAGGACTCTTGAAATAAAGATATACACCACCAATATTATATATACATATATCGGTATTTTATTCCTTGTGGTATTAAAGTTAGTGTCTTTAGCCTAGGAAGTAGAGACTTATACTGTCTTTAATTTCCCCAACTGTTGAAGGTCCTTTGTGCTGCCTAGATCCTTGCTGAGAGCTTGAGGAACACTGTATACATAGGTATATATCTAGTGTAAGCAAAGAATACCTATTTGCTTTTCAGTATTTCTGATTTTGGCAATATTGTTTCTTCGACCAGTTTATGTGTTAATGCTGATTAGTGAGCCGTGCGTAAATAGGCTTATATTTATTCATTCACATCAAACATTCATAGAAGGAAACAATAAAAATGGAAGAGTAAGATTAAAAAGAAGATTAATAATAAATAACAAATACGACTATTACAATTACTCTTGTAGCGATGAAAAACTTGGAGGTGGGCAGGCGATGAAGCGCTGTTGTGGTTTCCATTGGAGGGGTAAGGCGACAGTTCTCATACCTTCCCTTGTCTTGCCTTTACTGATATTTGCCTATATTGCCAACAACCAGGTAAGAACTAATATTCCCAGAACTCCGCCTTTTACAACCTCACTTGCAGGCCTACAAATGCATGTTCCTTGTGATAGTTATGGCGATGTACTGGATTACAGAGGCTATTCCCCTTTATATTACGGCTTTGTTTCCGGTGGTTTTTCTACCATTATTTGGTATTTTGGTATGTATAGATATATATATGTATATATTATATATATATGATATCCCTTTGAGAATACGATAGAATTTATCGCAGAATTTATTTACCACTTTATTTTATTTGCTAAGATTCAAGCTACAAGAGCAAAAAAAATGTTCATGCTTTTCCTATTAGCTAGGTTTATTTACATTATTTGAAAAGTCTCCTAAAATTAATTATCTTTTAAGCCCTCGGAGACCGTTTGCCGTTTTTACTTCAGTGACACTGTGGTTATGTTTCTGGGCGGCCTGCTGATCGCACTGGCCATCGAATACAGCAGACTGAATCAGAGAATAGCCCTGGTGACTATTCTGATAGTGGGATGCAGTCCAAGGCGGTAAGTCTGCCTTTTATTTAGTTTTAGCCAAGAGCTAAGATCCCATTCTCAGTCTACACTTTGGCTTGGTCATGGTGACTTGCTTCATTTCAATGTGGATATCGAATTCGGCGACCACAGCCATGATGTGCCCTATAGTCAAGGCAGTGCTTCTCGAAATGGAAGCGGTAAGATATTCTTTTCGGATTTCTCAAGGAATTGCTATAATGAAATACATTTTTTGTAAATTATTTTTAGCAAAATGTGTTTGCTATTTATAAGACCCAGGAAGAGGAGCCGATGGAAGAAGGCAGGTAGGTATCCGATTGGACCAAATAGAAGAGAGAATCTTTGTTAACTAATCCCAATTGTTGTCAGTCCTCCACACCCATCGTCCATCTCGATGGCCTTTTATTTTGGAATCGCATATGCGTCTTCGATCGGCGGCTGTGGGACCCTGATAGGAACCGGGACAAACCTTACCTTCAAGGGACTGTATGATACGTAAGCGGGACTTCGATTGTCGATCATTTTGCTAATTCACAGAGCCCACACAGGAGGTTCCCAAATTCTGCAGAGTCAATTAACTTCCCTATATTCATGGCTTACACGATGCCCTTTGTGGTCATCGTGCTTATCATTCTCACCTTCTTTTCGCTTCAAATTACCCATATGGGTCTATTCCGTCCGAAGAGCAAAGTGGGAGCGGAAATCAAGAAGGGCGCCGAGGGCAAGGATGTCGTGAAGTCTGTGATCAGGGAGCGCAAAAAAGAACTGGGACCCATGTCCTGCCACGAGATCCAAGTGTCCATAGTCTTCATAATTATGATTGTCCTGCTTTTCACACGAAAACCGGGCTTCCTTCCGGGCTGGGCTGACTTTCTGAATGCACAGTGAGCTTTTTTTTTTAGAAATTTGGAGCCGCATGCGGTTCAAGTAACTTTCTTTATTCATTTCCAGGAAAATTCAGAGCGGACCGCCGGTGTTTTTTTCAGTCATCTTGCTGTTTGCTCTACCTACTCAATACAGCTTCTTCAAGTACTGCTGCGGCAAGGCCCCCTTTCCTGGTCAGACGTTGGATGCTTGTCTCTCTTGGGTCTATTGCCTCAAGAACACGCCTTTCGGCCTGTGCTTTCTACTGGGTAAGAGTTCTTTCATTCTGGCTTTGAATTTGAATTTTTATAGAAAATATTTTTTTAATTTTTATATATATATATAATTTATATATATTAATTTATATATGTCGGACAATGCATCACATATCGCTACAATGTCGATATATTGATACATTCTGGTCTTGACATGTCACATTTTCTTTGCCAGGTGGAGGGTTTGCCTTGGCCGAGGGCAGCCGGGTAAGCGGAATGGCCAAAATGCTTGGTGACTTACTGTCTTTCGCCTCCAAAATGCACGAAGTACTGGTAATTGGCATGTGCATTGTGATCGCCCTGTTCTGCACTGCCTTTGCTTCCAACGTGGCCATTTGCAATATACTAATTCCGATATTTTCTGAAATGGTAAGGCTTTTGTTTAGGGTTGAATTCTGACCCTGAGTTTAATTAATTTTTTTTTATTTATCTATTTTATACTACCTTTTGAGAAATCATTTATTCGATTACCACCTCATTCCTATCTTTTTTTATTTCCCATCTTAATTTATTAGGCCATAGCCATCAAAATGCACCCCTTGTCATTGACTTTCCCGGCAGCTATGGCATGCAGTTTGGCTTTCCATCTGCCAGTGAGCACTCCACCGAATGCAATCATAGCCGGCTTTTCGGGAGTAAAGACAAAGTATATGGCGAAGGCTGGTATTTTGCCAACCTTTTGGTCCTTCTGGTGTCTGCTATTCACCGGAGCCATCTGGGCAAAGATTATCTACCCGGGCACCAAGAAGTTCCCCGAATGGGCCAAATAAGCAAATATATATTTAAAAGAACTATATAATTAAATATATACGAATTAACAAACATATTATGTATGCCAAAGGTGACCAGATATTCCCTTGGTTCTATCTAAATCTTTAATGTCGAAGGAAAGCCTAATAAAAAGTTGTTTAATAATAATCTGATCATCTAGATTGTCAGTTCCAGGTTATATAATAAGCATTACGAGATTTGACTCTTGTTTGATGACCAATAAATTTATAATGCACAATTTGTAGCCATAATAAATAGAAGTAAGGAACTTATTCATTCAAAAGTACAAAAGCCTACTCGGGGAAATTGGGAGGAAATCTTGCCTGCGGGAGGGATTTATTTATAAGGGCGTTCGAACTCACTTAACAGACATTTTGGGGCAGAGGGAAACAAAAACTTTATGCAAACACAGCAAGAAGTCCTTCGCCCATTTGCTTCAGCCAGTTCGGTACCGGAGATCATTCACGGGAGTGAAAATCCAGCCGAAGGTTATTACTTCGAGCGACTGAATAGAATATGCTTTCCCAAGTGAATGATATGATGAGTAACGAAGGACCGAACCAGGAATCGCACAGAAATCCCCAGCTGACATACGCATAAACAAATAATGTAGGAACACACGTGCACACTTACTCAAGGCAACTGCCTTGGGTACAAGAAACGCTACGAAATAAATGTAATAAAACTCAGACAGGCGGAGCAAGAATGCGCGGGACATACATGCGTAATCAAGACACGAATAAAAACACACTTTTCAACACTGATTACGGTGAGGCATGCGGCAGGACTTTATCAACATCCCGAACATTCAGCATCCAGTATCCAGCATCCTCCACTCCACCCACTGTAAGGACGGCAAGACGACGCCAGACCTACGGGAGTGAGGAGCGTTGGCAACCTAATCCCGCCAAATGGGCGACAGAGCGGACAATGGCCCACCCGAGAGCCACCCCGCAACCCAGACCAAAAATCTGGACGGATGTGTACAGTGGTTTGGGATGAAATAACAATGAGGCTTGTCATTTATTCATGAACCAGTAATAATCTCAATAAATATCATTTTTATCATTTTGAGCTCAACTAAAGTGTGCTCCCCGGTGGGAATGATTGTAATAATTTATTTATAAACAAATATCAGCACCACACTCTCGGCTTTGAGATTTCCGGTGCTCAAATCGTTCTTCTGTAACATAAAAGGCATTACCTTTATTTTTTTCTATATAATATAATTTCTATAAACTTGTAAAATAAAAGGCTTTATTTTAAGACTTCTAAATGATAGTACTTGACTTACCATCAGAGGCGAGTATGAATGAAGGAATATGTGGAATTATATTTATTTGAGAAAATTATTAAAATCAATATCTTTTTTATTCTGGCACGCCAAATAGTGTACCTTTTAATATATTTTAATTAAGAATTAAATGAAAGATCAAGCTATAAAATAAAAGCTTATAAAAATAATATTTGAACACCTACATACTGAAACAGTTCATATTAAAGAAAAAGTGTTCATCATTATAAAAATATATTCAATCATTTTTATCCATGATGCCTTAAGGCAGTATTAAATGACTAATTTTTTTTCAAAATTTCTCCATCAGTGTCTGCATTATCTTTATGTACTCACTACTGTAATAATTGTTGTCCGAATAACCGTATTTGCCGGCTGTCCTTCCCCCGCCGGCCATCTTTATAGATTGCTTTGTTTCCCCGGCTCGTGATGATACTTCCTGCTTGCCCCTAAGCTGATGTTGATGTTACTGCTGCCACTGCTAGTTCGTTGTTGGGGCTGTTGCCGTCACTCTGGGTCCATAAAACACTCAAAGCCGAATGGTCTACTGATCGGCTTTTGGTTGTGCTACAGTTCCTGCTGCTGCTTCTGCTGTTCCTGCTCTCGCTTCCGGAAAAATAGCTGAGAGGGAAAAATGATGGAGATGCAAATAAAATCAGAGTAAATCCAGACCAGCAAATTGTTAATGACTCTGTCAGAAGCATAATCAACTTGTGTATGAAGCAGAAACCAGAAATCACACACAGACACAGAGGAAACGCTAGCCCACAAGCTACGGGAAGCGGAAATAAGTCATAAGACGTGTTCTGGCTTTCTGCAATTACAAACCAAGCTCAAAATCTGTACGGTTTCAAAATAATATCATATAAAATGGAAAAATAAATTAATGAGAAATGTATGACATAAAATAAAATACCCAGTTATACAGTAGTTTCATATGTTGACAGGTATTGCGTATACGCAATATTTATAAACAATTAAATTGCTTGACTTTTACTTTTTGAGACCAACATTTTCGTTTCCCTTTCACGTATTTAAATATGTATTTTTAATGAACCTTTTATTCTTTCAGAAGTATGCACTTCCGGGAACACGCTAGCTTAGCTGCTAGTCATGCTACGTATACGCAATGTCAGCTTGTTTTAATTACAGCCAACACCCAAACAGGAAGGCAGCCCGCGTCTGGTCGTGTAATTATGCATATAATTAATATGCATGTACTTATTTAATATTAACCAAATTGCTGCCACTTGGAGCGTGTCACCTCAGGCAACAGCAGGAGCAGCCATCGAGTTTTACTCCCATGGCAACAATAAATTGAGTTCAATTTGTGTAATTAGTGTAAGGAGCTTTAGCAGCAAAAGGCGAATGGAAATGGTGAGGATGTGGGATAGGAGGGGCGGGGCCAGGCCAATTTATACACATTTCAGCACACACACAGCGCACGAATTGTTTCCCAGCTCAGAGAAAGCAATTTGGAAATTGCATTGCCTCCTGCCAGGTGACAGAGAGTTACGGGTGGAGGCCGTGCGGTTATGCCTGATGCATTTCTCTAGTTAGTCTGCTCCATTTAAGGCGCTTGGGGATCGGGTCAAGGGGCGGTTTGGGCCAAATGAGCTCTGCTATTTGCCATGGCAAACGAGCACAGTATAACTTGACAACGAATTTCCTGTGAAAATCTGAGCTTTGCGAAAATTGGTTTTGCTTTGTTGCGGATGCAAAGTGTTCCACTAACTTAATTAAAACTTAGGGAAAGCTGTTAAGACTAAGTGCGAATAAGAAAAGTATTATCTGATAGTTAAAGTGTTGTTAGCGCTAAGTTTTCGCCTGAAACAATTAGCAAACAAAGTGGTAATGTGGTAAGGGGATAAGTAAGTCTGTTGAATCGGTAATTTAAATATGTACACTGCGTAATCAATTAATAAAATCTGCTTTCATTGGTCAATAATAAAATGGGCAAATAGTAATTACGGACAATGCAATAAAGCTTTTAATGAGTTCAGTTTTCGGCACGAGTAATATCACCGTCATTTCAGTATTTGTTATGCAATTACTTTCAATTTAAACAATTGATAATTAAATGAGATAAAATTACTCCCCTATTATTCCACAAAATGTAAATTAATTTACTGACACGCCATAGGCAGATACACACTGTCACTTCTGCAATCAACTTCTCGCATAAAGCGTCATCAATCAGGGCAAGTTTTTGTTGTCTGGCTAAATAGCTGAGAAGGTTGGGCCGGCAGTCGTCAGAGTGCTTCAGTTGGCTAATCTGTGTACCATATCGCATCACTCACTTAGAAACCATCCATTTGGGGCTGAGCCACTAGACTCCTGCTCCTGCCAATCGAGAGACAAACTTTTGTCTGTCTAACTTTTCTGTGGGCAATTTCCCAGGTCTAATGTAATTTATCGACTCCCACGCAGCACAATATGCTGTAGCCGCGAAGTTATTCCAATTAAAAATACTCATATTTTTGCATATTCTTTTTGGGGGCGTAAAATTCAGTTATGAGCAAAAGTTTTCACTGGATCAGTTTTAAACATTTCATGCACGTCCTGCGAGCAAACTCAATTACGCCTGGAACGAGCAATTCCTCTTCTATCGCCCCAAAAGATGGATACGCCATCAGCGTTCAAGAAAGGTGTCAAACAAATAATAGGACTTTTTTCTGGTCTGCTGTTGTGAATTGTATTTTTCTTTACACTAAAAGAAAGAATATTTACTGAATTATAGGAAAAAGACTTCCTAAAAAACTGGTGATTTCAAAAGGTATGTATATATTTTTCGAGCGAGAAATGGAGATGCGATTTATTCATAGTGATTATAAAATTAAGGCTTTTCCTCTTATACATTTAACTAGACTTTTTTCTGAGTGGAGCTGCAGTGGCTGGGACAGAAGCTAGGGCAGGGAGACCGCAGCCTAAGAGACAACATATGGTGGACAGCAGATACACACGAGCGGCAAATGGGAAATAATAGGAGTAAGAGGACTTAGAGGGGCACAATGAGCAGGAGGATGGGGATAGAAGCGGAGAGGACTAGCGTGATAGCTTCCATGTCAAGTCCCAATAGGTTCCGTTCCCGCTTCTGACCGCCTCTAAAGCCAAGTGATGACCGAAAATAGCACTAAAATTGTCGCCTCTGTTTTGTCAGGCTTTGTCTGTCTTTAGATGTGTTTGTATATGTTTTGACGGTCTGAGTATGTGTGTTGTGTGTGTGCCGTGTGTTGTGTACGCCACATCCTGTTTCCTGGGCATGGCGTGTGCGCACGAGTGCCATTGTCTAAATTATTTGGATGGCGCACATTCTCCGTTGAATTTGCGTGCCCTGCACCGAGTGCCTGTCGTCCATGGATCCTTCTCCTCGCCAGGCATTGTCGCAGGAGCTCTCTGTTGGCTCCCGATGGGGCACTCGGCGCCCAAAAAACAATAGGGTAAAGGTGGCAGCAGTGGACAGGGGGGGGTTGCGGACACCCCGGTGTAACTTTTGACACAGGACAGATATATGGATCTGTCAAATGTCATGTGTGCGCTATTGAAGCTCGATTGTTTTGTGCCTTATACCAAACGGAACGGACGCGTCTGCTTTGTGTGGCGGAAAATTGAATTTTTTCACCGTGAAAAAAACCACAAAAGTTTTATTGCACGTTTTTAAAAGTCTCACCGTGTGAAGTGTGTTAATTAAGAAGGTGAGTGCAATCGATTTTTGACGTGAAATTTAGTTATGTTAAAGATTCCAGTCCGAGTTTGGACAAAATTTTCACAATAAAAATTTTTTCATATGATTTTAAAACGACTGCTTAAGGCAGGTGTGAACACCTAAATGTAGGGGGTTGTGGACACCCTATTTTTTGTTTGACAAATCTTAAAATATCGCCGTTGATCGAATTATAAGTACAGATATATAAGTAAATATATTTTAATGGTGTTTATATTCTTTTCTTCGATGTTTGTTGCCAAAAAATTGACCGCCCAAAACTTCGTTCACTGCAATGATTGTGATCGGCCAGTGCACTTGAAGTGTGCTGACATGCGTGCCAGCTATTTCACATGCGCGAATTGTGATTCTGATTGGGAATGATGTCAGGCGTAGTATTTTTTTTTGCTTTACAAATGAATAAACTTCCATTTTAACTTCATTTGATTACGTTTAACTTGATACTTTTATAATTTTAGCACATTCTATAAAGGTGTCCACAACCCCCCAAAATTTGAAATATGCAAAAATGACTATTTTACAAAAACTTTAAAATTTTTCTTTCAGTGATAGATATCACTGTAATTATTCAAAAACTAGTTAGCTAAGGTCTCTAGCTTTCCATTGATATGCACATGTCCGCATAATATGCTCCAGTTAAAAAGATATCAGCAAAAAACAAAACTATGTCCACACCTGCCACCTTTCCCCTACATCAATTTGTATGTTCACAAGTGTGTATGTGTGTATGCACGTGGCGCGGGCGTTTGTTGTGGAAAGTGATTCCTCATGATTGGCCTAATTGTCAGTCAGGTCAGAGACACTCACACCTCCGCCCGATGCGAATGGAAAACCAATTCCATCCTTCCAACCCACTCCTCCCAATTCCCTGAACTTTTAAAGTACTCACAAGCACACATATTTACAATGAATGTGAGTATACTGCGGGTGGACTTTCTTTACATTTTAAAAATTACCTACTGTTATTTTATGAATGCACAAAATGCTAAATCCGAAACATTTCAGAAATTTACCTTGATATTAATTTATATTTTCATATTCATAAGGTTGAAAAAAAAATGTTGAAACTAAAAAATATCTTTCTCATTTGATTAAATTACAGAAGGTAAAATAGTTTATCTGGCGTTCATCTCTTTCGGTCATACAGCTATCAGGGGTTTTAACAGTGACTTGAGAAACCCAAAGCCTAATATAAGTATAAGCTCATAATTTACCACTAACAAGAACATGAAATTTGTTATATAGTACCTACATATGTATATACATACATACATACATACTGTATACGAATTTGTATCATAACCGTAAAAGTTTGGGCCAAAATATACACAGGGTAATAAAATTAAAATTTATGTTGGTGACTATGGTTCACCCCGTCTCAGAATGTACTGTGTGTGCGAGTTCGGTTCCAGGTACTATATGTATAACAAGTTAATTGATGTGCTAATGGATGCTTTGTTTTTAAATGGGTTTTATTTTTACTGCGTCGACACCATTTTTATTGAATAAAAGGTTCAGTCCGCTTCAGAATACCCTTGATGTACTAATACTTATAAACTGAATTTAATATACTTTGGGGTCTCATCGTTTCTAAGAGGTCTCTTGGCCTTCATTGAATTTTATTCCAACTTCAAAGGCTTCGGATGAAGAAAGTTCACCAGTATTCCTGAGTCTGAGTTTGACAAATAAACGGATATTACTCTTCGAATGAACAGTATTCCTCTGAACTTAAATTAGTTTCGCAAATAAATGGCTATACAGCGTTGATGACAATGTTCTTCGTTTCTCACTTTTCTTATATTGGATTTTATTGATTTTCTGCTTTCTTTATTGGAATTTCTCCTCCAGGTAAGAAATCAGTTTGCCCCCCTTTACTGCAAAGGCGCACACCTTTATTTACCTTTACCTTTTGCATTTGGCCACTTCTGTACTCAATATGTTTATTCACAGGGGATTTGGGAAGTTGGTCGAACAGACTTACCTGTAATTAGACTGGGGAAAACTTTCCGTGCAAGATGTTTTTATTAATTGCACATGTGTGGGCCACAAACGCCCATCAAAACGGCTTTAGCCATAAGTCTCAGCTTCACTGGCATAGCAGCAGCTCTTTTCGAATTGCAAGGACGTCTTCGAAGTCTTAGAAGGCTTTCCACATAAAAAAAGAAAGCGATTCGAGAGCCTTAAGCACCGAGCAGCAATAATTTAATGGAAATATGGTTGAAGTTCCTTGCATTAAATATACCGAAACGTGTTCCTAGTTCAAGTGAAAGCCGCTGCTTTTATGCTTATAAAAGATTTAACTAGAAACGTTTTATAATGGAGGATGAGAAGCTGTTTTATGACAGCACAAAACTGCACTTTGCTTAAGTTTATGTTTTTATGGGAGTGGCAAATGTAAAATATCGTTCTTTAATGCAAATGCCCGCAGAGGAGGGACCAGCAAGAGCATTTGGTTTTTATAATGCTTGCAAAGATAATTTCAGGGCAATCTGAATTTCACTTTAGATATCAAAATCCTATTTGCAGTTCATTTCAAAAAGAAATGTAGAATTAGATAGAAGCTTATCTTTCTAACGTATTGCATGACAATTTTCTGCCGCAATTTAAAATAAATTGCTTGTAAACTGTGGAGAAAACAAGGTCGTTCGTGAGATCCAGTTCTGGAGTGTTTTGTTCCCATTCCTTCATAATTTGCCCAAATTTAAATGAAGCTTCGGTAATGAGAAACCAAACAGAAGCAGAAAGTTTTTCTTTCACAAAAAATACCCAAGAAAGAATGAGGAATTTCCAAAAGAGTAATAAAAGACCATTTATAATGAAGAGAATAACAATTCCAAGAAGACACTTTCCAAAGTCCCATTTCACAATAAAACCGTAAAATTCAATAGCTAAATCATAATATGCAAATGATGGCCTGTGAAAACAAGGCTTAAACACTTTAAATGGGTTTAAACTTAAAATTCCAGGACCCGTGGTGGACCCATATTGGCCAAGTTAATGGATGGTGATTGGGATGTGAGGCGATACGGAGTGTGAACTTGACTCTGAACTGTGAAAAATGGAGTGCTGATGGAAGTGTAAAAATGCCAGCAAGCAGTAAAACGGTGCCCATAAAACATCTCGTTCCGCTGCTCGTAAAATAAGGAAAAGAGTTTTCGATGCCACACCTGGAGGATAGCTGACATTTAACCAAGAGGTCCGGAGGAGCTCTTTAATTGATTTATTTTGGTCATATGGCTGAGCGCTTACCATGGGCCTTTGTTGTCTGCCAACTGCCATTAAATGGCTAATTAAGATTTCAGTCCGTTGGCAGGCGTCCAGCAGTTGGCCGCAAATCTTAAAATCCAACGCCTTTTAAATCCTTCTTTTTTGGTAGCCCGGTTTTCCGACCCGTTGGCCTGAGATGTCCGGAATCCGGATGGAGGACGACACAAAAGCGCGCGAAATTGCACAAACAAACAGGACTAAATCCCGCACGCACAAACACACAGTCACGTAAATACGAAGTGAACGACTATGATTGGTCCCAGAAAATATGGCGCCAAACGATTCGAGGATGTCGCCGCCGTTGGAGCCTCCGTTGGGTTCCCGTTGTGTCTCTAACACATCTGTCCCATTTGACTGCGTTTGTTCTACTGATGAATGAACCGAGAGCAGGATGCCATGCCAGTCGGCGAGGATGCGGAAAGTTTCCAGCATGCCATGGACCAGTAGCCGGAGAGCTTTTACTACGATAAGAGCTTTTACCCCAAAACTCATTCCTTGCAAAGGACACAGTGCTGTGCGAACAGTATGCTGAGGCCCTACAAATTTAATAAAAATATTACATTCACTTTAGGTTATAAAAAAGCATAGGGGAAAGGTGGCAGGTGTGGACATAGTTTTGTTTTTCGCTGATATCTTTTTAACTGGAGCATATTATGCGGACATGTGCATATCAATGGAAAGCTAGAGACCTTAGCTAACTAGTTTTTGAATAATTACAGTGATATCTATCACTGAAAGAAAAATTTTAAAGTTTTTGTAAAATAGTCATTTTTGCCTATTTCAAATTTTGGGGGGGGGTTGTGGACACCTTTATAGAATGTGCTAAAATTAGGAAAGTATCAAGTTAAACGTAATCAAATGAAGTTCAAATGGAAGTTTATTCATTTGTAAAGCAAAAAAAAAATACTACGCCTGACATCATTCCCAATCAGAATCACAATTCGCGCATGTGAAATAGCTGGCACGCATGTCACCACACTTCATGTGCACTGGCCGATCACAATCATTGCAGTGAACGAAGTTTTGGGCGGTCAATTTTTTTGGCAACAAACATCGAAGAAAAGAATATAAACACCATTAAAATATATTTATTTATATATCTGTACTTATAATTCGATCAACGGCGATATTTTAAGATTTGTCAAACAAAAAATAGGGTGTCCACAACCCCTACATTTAGGTGTTCACACCTGCCTTAAGCAGTCGTTTTAAAATCATATGAACAAAATTTTTATTGTGAAAATTTTGTCCAAACTCGGACTGGAATCTTTAACATAACTAAATTTCACGTCAAAAATCGTTTGCACTCACCTTCTTAATTAACACACTTCACACGGTGACACTTTTAAAAACGTGCAAAAAAACTTTTGTGGTTTTTTTCACGGTGAAAAAATTCATTTTTCCGCCACACAAAGCAGACGCGTCCGTTCCGTTTGGTATAAGGCACAAAACAATCGAGCTTCAATAGCGCACACATGACATTTGACAGATCCATATATCTGTCCTGTGTCAAAAGTTACACCGGGGTGTCCGCAACCCCCCCCTGTCCACTGCTGCCACCTTTACCCTACTAAAGATTCCAAAGGATTTCATAATTATTTATTATTTGTAAAACAGAAATTAGTAAACCAAGTGGGCTGACCTTTACGATTATAACCCATACTTTAGAAAAGTAAATTTCAATTGATAAGAGTACCTAGATAAAGGTTATAGACTGCTATATGTATATGATATTATAATCGAAAGCAGTGGTGGCGAAAGCTCATGAGCCGATGAAATGTTGATCACTAAGTATAGAAATTATAAAACCACCCCAAACTGATTACCCTGGAACCATCTATCAGAAATTATTTGTCTAGCTTGATTTTTGCATAAATGAAAAACAACACAGGTCTCCAAATATCGAAGTCTTGTGAGTTCCCGAAGTATCTTGCTGCGTATAATTCGAATCTGGCGTCAGAATTTATCAATGATGAATTGAATGAATCAGGAATTTGAGATATTTTATGTTATGAACCCGATAAACACAGTTTTTTTGTATTTTTGAGGTTATGTGAGCAAACTTTTTTTTTTGGCTATCCTTCCAGTTAAATAATTTAGTACCTCTTACCCTTTACTCCTAAACATAGGGCTGTTTTAAGTTACAAATGCAACGTTTTAAGCAATATCTCCATTAGACGTCATAAGCATTTGCATGGCGCTTTTATTCGAACAGCCATAATCGTAATTGATTCTTGAGTCCTATTGCCAGCTCCTGCGTTTTATAACCATTCGATTGGATGTTTAATGTACAAAAAAAGATCTCTTGAGGTTGAAAAAACTAGAGAGTTAGTTAGTTGTTGCGCCCTCTAGATAACCTCAAATGTATGAAAAAAAACTGTTTTGTACCCGCATAACCTCAAAGATCTTGAATTCTGACGTTACGAGCAAAATCTGGTGCAGGATTCGGGTTTTAAGCAGCATGAAATGACCCTCAGCTTTCCCACAACTAAACCATGTTGACCTGTCTAATGCTTAACTAATTACAAGAATGTTTGGTTTTAAAAACATATTTTACTTTACAATTTGTGAGAACATGTAACACTTGTTTAGGATTTGGTATTTGGGGTCACGAATATGATACAATTGCAGAATGAATTTTGGCTCTCAACCCATATCTATGCACAATATAAATTTCCTTCTATTTCGACAAACTACGCGGCGAGTGGTACTGTATCGTACTGTACTTTTGATTTATTTCCCCAATTCGAGGGCTTAGCGAAAGTACAAAGCGATGGAAAAGTACAAGCAGCAGAGGCGCAAACCTCCTAAAGGACTTATGTGGCGGTCAGGAGTTTGGCGTGGTAATCGATGTGCTCGGCAATGAAGGTTGCGATGTAGAAGTAGCTGTGGTCATAGCCCGCGCGCTGCTTGTAGATGGTCTGGATGTGTTCGTTTGAGTCGGCGGCGGTTAATAGATTTTCCGGCAGCAGTTGCTTCGCCACGAGGAAGTTGTCCGCCGCACCCTGGTCGATGAAGAGCTCCTGAGGCATGCTCTCGTAATTCGACACCAGCAAAGTGGCGTCCCACTGGGCCCAGTCATCGGCATTCGGTCCAATGTAGCCGGAAAAAGCCTTCTTTCCCCACGGGCATTCAGTGGGATTGACAATGGGGGCAAACGCCGACACTGATTGGTACAAGCCGGGGTTCTTTAAGGCACAAATCAACGCTCCATGACCGCCCATGCTGTGGCCGGAGATACCTCGCCGACCCGGTACAACGGGAAAATTGGCGTTCACCACATCGACCAGCTCCTGAGTAACATAGCTGTACATCTTGTAGTGCTTGGACCACGGCTCCTGCTTGGCATCTACATAGAATCCCGCTCCGCTGCCGAAATCGTAGGCATCATCTTGACCATCAATCTCCACGCCGCGCGGCGAGGTGTCCGGATTCACCACGATCAGGTTATGCCGGGCGGCGTGCTGCTGGAAGCCGCTCTTTTGGATGAAGTTCTCGTGGCTGCAGGTCAGACCGCTGAGGAAAAAAAGCACCGGGCACGGGGTCTTCTCCTCGAGAGCTGCCGGCGGCAGAAAGACGCCAAAGGTCATTTCGCAATCCAAAGTGTTGGAACGGTGGCGATACACGCGCTGCTCACCCTCGTGGCATTTGGATGTGGAAACCAGTTCAAGCGTCATGTTTTGCTGTGAAAATGTAATTTTTCTAATAAGTTTATCGAGTCTAAAATATATAAAACTTTACGTGTGTTCCAAAAATAAGAGATAATCAACTGTGTGACCGTATGCGGAGCGGCAACCAAAGTAAAAAGTATTAAAAGCTACCAGGTCAATTTTGGTATTTTAAAATATTTTTTTTAATTAAAAAAATTATTTTCAAAAATTCATAAGCTGAATTCAATTAATTTACTTCAAGGAATTCAATTAAAGTCCCAAGGCCATGTTTTCGGGCACTGGCAATTAGTCCAAACGTCGATAACGAAAAAAGACCTAATAGAATATCTACCAAAAAATGTATGACTTACTTTTTATTTTCTATTTTATTTTTAATTATTTACTTTTATTTATTTACTTTTTAACGGTATATTTTTGGTATATTTGTAAAATCGAAACGTGATAAACATTACCGCCTGTGGTATTATTTATCGTTATCGGAGTGGTCGAATAAGAAGAAGCACTGCAAAATATTTGCAAATTGCAGCACGTGAATGTTTTTAAGTAATATTAACAAGAAGTATAGCTTATTTAAAGCCGCACTATGTCGGAAGAAGCGGCCAGCACCTCGGCCTTTGGCTTCAAGAAGCGAAACATCAACAAAGGTGCCGGAATGCGCCGCAAAAAGGAAAGCAGCAGCAGTAACGACTCAGGTGAGCATTGTAACTTACCGCCAAAAGAAAAGAAACTAAATCGCGGACATTTACCAGCTAAAAGCAGTGATGAGGAGGCCCAGGGCAAAGCTACCGCAATGGCCCGGGCGGAGAATCGGAGAAAACGGACCAATCCAAACTTCCAGAGCACCAAGACATTGAACAAAGCGAAGCGTCAGGCCGGAGCACCCGACGGAGACTCATCGTCATCTGCCGCCGAGGATGACAAACTCGGAGTCGCCTACAAGTCAAAGCGCGAAGCCCTGCCCAGCGGTCCGCAGGATCAGGGCGCCACGTCCATTAACGAAATGGATACAGAATTGGATCGCGATGCCCAAGCCATCCATGCGCGCGCTTTAAAAATCAATGAAGATCTGGAGGGTAAGGCTGACGACAAGATTTATCGCGGAATCAACAACTATGCGCAGTACTACAAGAAGCAAGATACGGCGGCGGGAAACGCCAGTTCCGGTATGGTGCGAAGCGGCCCGATTAGAGCACCTGCTCACCTCCGGGCCACCGTGCGGTGGGACTATCAGCCAGATATATGCAAGGACTACAAGGAAACGGGCTACTGTGGCTTTGGAGACAGCTGCAAATTCCTGCACGACCGCAGCGATTACAAGGCTGGCTGGCAGCTCGAGATGGATCACGAGAATGAGCGGCGTGGTGATGCCGAGTCTGATGGCGACGATGGCAAATACGAGATTCACTCTGACGAGGAATCGCTGCCCTTCAAATGTCACATCTGTCGACAGAGCTTCGTCAATCCCGTGGTGACCAAGTGAGCGATAATATTAATAAGAATTCAAAGTATATTATTCTCATAAATATCCCATTTTTGTTAACAGATGCAAACACTATTTCTGTGAGAAGTGCGCCCTGGCCCAGTACAAAAAGTCGCAGCGCTGCATCATCTGCTCGCAACAGACAAATGGCATTTTTAATCCCGCCAAGGAGCTGATAGCTCGCCTAAAGACCAATCCAATGGAAAATTCGGATAGCGAGGCGGAAGAGGATGTGCGGGAAGGAAGCAAAGGGAGAGAGGAAGAGCCTGCTCAGGAGATTTCCTCCGATGAGAGCGATTAATATATTTCAAGGAAGGCGGGTGCCAGCTACCAAGAGGGGTT
Organism: Drosophila bocqueti; assembly: GCA_018151655.1. Taxonomy (NCBI): domain Eukaryota; kingdom Metazoa; phylum Arthropoda; class Insecta; order Diptera; family Drosophilidae; genus Drosophila; species Drosophila bocqueti. The sequence continues at coordinate 24,828,145 of JAECXF010000001.1, forward strand.
TTAATAGTTTTTGGGCAATATTATTAAATATAATTTAAATTACGTATATACATTTCATGCGTACTTTTACTTATTGAATAGAAAGTGCTCTGTTTTCCCCTATATAATTAAATGACTAATTACAGAAAATCGGCATCCAGAAATAGTTAATCCATACAAATTGTACTTCCGATATATTCGAAATACCCAGAGGGCCGCTGAAAATTTTGGCTTAATGACCTAAAGCTACTTTTTCTACAGAGTTCACAGAGAGCAACGCTTTGGTTTTTTAATTTATAGGCCTAAAGATTATCGGGAATACCAAAAGTATCCATGGCTTGTAAAACATTTATTGACCGATATTTCAGGTCGTTCCTTATCCGGCCAAATATATCGCAGATACCCGATACACATATATCGGGAATACCTTTAATATTTTTTGAAAGTAAAATACACGTAGACAAACGCTAGATGGCGCCATAGATAGAGTTGCCACCTCTTGAGAAATCTTGGCCTTAGGTAAAATACGGGAATTTTTAAGGATAAACTTTCTAATCTGTTGCCGCGATTGTAAAGCAAAAATTGTAGATTTAGGAATCTCATACATAAACACCTGTCTAGTTTTAAAAGCTTATTAAACACAGCTTATTACTCGTATCTGCAGAAATGTCTTTTAGTCTGTTAATAGTCTTTTAGTTAACTTTTTCTTTCAAAAAAAATTCCGCTTGAATGTATGCCGTTTCACACTTTGGGGGTTTTGGCTTTTTTAATTTGTCATAAATTCTTTATTTTTATGCGCACTCTGCAGTTTTTTGTTGTGTTTTATATTATCACACATTTTTCTTCAACAATAACTTTTCTCTCCGACTTATGTTGCCTCTCTTATATGAATGTTCTTTATCTTTGCTTCTGACAAACACGAAATAAATTAAATTTTTTAATTCAGTAAGAAACTTCACATTTCTTACTGATAGAACTGCTAAGTTACCAGTTTAAGCGAGCCTGCCAACATGGTGTTGACTACATTATTCCGCCCTTGCACGATTTAGAAATAGTTTTTATTAACGAGTTACGATTTATGCAATTCTCCTAATTATTAGACAAAACTCACCTGGGTCAGACTGTGCCCGAAGCTAAGCACCCCGGAGGTCCGCTTGAGACCTAACATAGAAAATGCGAAGGAACTTCTACCACTCGCTCTTGGTAGACGTACCGATGATCTCATGGCCAGCGGCCACTCGAAAATGTTATGATTTAGTTTTTATGAAACCAAAAATAAAATCTGATTTTGATGGGCTTAAAATTTTAGTTTGAATGATTCACAGCCAACTGTGTCACATCGCACGAGGCCAACTAAGTGCAAAACAATCCAAGGGACACAAGCCAGAGGTGGGTGAGCGGCTAAAACTAACGACTCTGTCAAACAAGAAAGGCGAAAGTCGAGCGCAATTTTATATCCATAATTCAATTGCCAGAACTTTCATTTCCGGTTTCGTGCGCACCAACACACACAGGCGCAAAGGAAATGGGGAATGGCAGAAGAGTAGAGAAAGAGTGGAAAAGGACAAGGCTAGCAGAAGCAAGCTTCATCTCCAAGGGGGAATTCGTTTGACTTTGGCACGCTAAATTCAAAAATCTCCTGCCAAACTTCTATGCCGCATTGTTCGCCAGCACAAAGCCAAAATATTGGCCAATTGTAACGAATCGAAGCTAAGCCACAAATACCAGCCTGCTCTTTCCCTACCCCTAGATATGGGCATGCAAAATTGAGCACGAGAGCGCAAGCTTCTAAAAACAAAGCAGCTGCTCGGTTAGGCTAAAGATTCCATCCATGATCCGGCCCACAAATCGCCAGTAGATGCCGCAATGTCGAAGGGCTTGTTGGCCAGGAATGAACGGGGTTATGGGGCTTTTGAAAAGTATGTAGATAGGGGCCTTGCATGACGTCAAACGCTTGTAAAATAGCTACCAGATAAGGACAATTTAAACTATATAATTGTATGTCATAAAATGTTAAATTATTTCAAATATATTAGATATATTATTAAACAAATAAAGATGTATTTTACATATCTTAAATATAATGTTATTAGCTTAAAGGTCCGTCTGTCTATGGTTCTAAAAGATAAATAAAACTAGAAGGCACAGAGACCTCACAAGAAGTGTGGTTGCTTCTTACCATCAGCCAGTTATAATTATTAACGTGGTATAAATATATATATTATATATATGTAAATACTATTTTCATAAATTAATTATACATTTAGTATTATGTTTAAAACGTTTATTTCCTTAAAAGTTCTTTATAAAATTGAAAATAAAAAAATATATCAATATAAATGTTTTTATAATTAAAGTCTATTTTATTTATATGTTTTTTATATCCAGTTTCTTAAACCAAAGGTTTTTCGGAATGCAATGCTTTACTTTTCTACTAACGAGACATTAATTACATTGCATATATGTATATAGCATAATTCCCTATCCTAATACATTGAAGTGACGAGATTTCTAAGGAATATCCATAGTGTTTATCCATATCCATAGAGTTTATAATAAATTCTGAGATTCGTTACATCTTGCAGTACACATTGTACTTACTTTACCAAGCTTAAAGGCGCGTTGAGTAAGTCACGTTTCCATTTCTCACATTTTATGTGCCACTCACTTATTGGCAACGCAATGGTTAATTGAATGACAAAGTCGTGCATGATGAAAGCAACTTAATTGAGAGGGATGGAATGAGTGCTGTGGCCAGGAGCGGCTGTCAATGAAACAGGCGCCAAATCAGTTTTAATTATTTCCATAAATGCGAAAGTGAGAGGTATACGTGAGCAGTGAAATTTTATAGTTTCTGTCAGTGGCTTTGATTGCCAGAGCGCGCAAAAATCCGGAAAGGTTCTGCTAGCTTTTGGTTGTAATGAGGAGGGCGGTTAATTTTTCCGCCTAATTAGGAAGTAGAAATTTGTGTGCTGGCGGTTGCTCACACGATTGCCCTTTGGCCTCAATGTAATTAGGCGTTAAATGTGTTTGACGCCTTCGGTAAGCGAAAGCGATTTCTGATTCCGATTCCTTAAGATCATCCCGGTTTAGTTTGTAATAATTAATTGTTGGCGGATTAACAAAATAAAATACAAAAGATTATATGATATAATTAATTATTATATTATTATATAATTATTATAATAATAAAAATAATCGTAATAAGCCCTCGCACACTTAGTTTCCACAGGATGTAAACAACGCACCAGTGTAATCATGTGGTAATTTTCAAGCTTAATCTATTTTTTCTAAGATTAATAGAAAGTTTAAGTCTTAATATTTTTTACGAAATATAACAAAAATGTTAGCTATCTTGTTTGTCGATTGTCTTTAAAAACAGTAAAATAAATAATAGAAAGAATTTTGTTGGGCATATATTATTAATTTAATAATATAAAAATGTAATTTCTTTAATCTAATGATTTATAGTATCCTCAGTGTATGTTTGTGTATGCAGGGCCATCTGTCTGCACGTTTTGCCTCGCTGCACGCTGTTTGTTTTCATTGGCTTTTATTTATTGGCTTCAAATGCCATTGACTATTATCCCACTGGCCTCGGAGAGAGTCCAGGAAAAACTGTCCTTCCCTTGAATGTTCTGCCTTGCCCTGCCGGCTCAACTTGTCGCTTATTGTGTCAATTATCATTAATTTCTAAATGCTCTCCTGTCCGCACCAAGGTTGTAGCACCTTTTTGAATGATACAGCGCTACCCTGGGGCCCAGTCCAACTTCCAGAACGTGTCCCCGGGCCATGCTGAAATGTCACCCTCGGCCATATAAATGGTTATTGCTTGTGCTTTCTATCACCGGGACAACACCCTGGACCGTGTCCTATGACATTCTTAAAGTTTTCCAAACTTTGCCATTTGTATTTATGCTTTGACTCCTGATAATTTATTTTCCATTGAATATTAAGTTGCTCTCGGTGACCAGGAGTTACTCTTACATTTAAGTGTTAACTTTAGTTTCAAAACGACCAATTAAAGCCGCGTGCGCTACAGTTATGTAATTATAACATAAATAAGCTCCCCAACTGATGGCCATAAATAATGGCCAACAACAACGATATTATGCCACCGCAAAAACCCCAGGATCATTAATCTTTCACTTAATAGTCCCGAATAATTATACACAACAATTGCATAGCCCCGGCCGACCAATTAAAACCCAATTTAAAGCGATAACAATTTATGAAAATCCGCAATTGAAAAGAAAGCCCCGTTTTCTAAGCGAAAACAAAGCCCAGGGCGAATGTGTATGTGTATCACAAGTTATGGCCCGCAAATTTGTGTCTTTGTGATAAAAGTTCATGTCCCCAGCAGACACGACCGCAGCAGCTTCAATTTATAACAAACATTTCGTTGGTTGGGATTCGCAGAGAGCGCTGTTCCCGAAGAATCTTTGACACTTGCACTGCGCTGGCAGAGCTCCAAAGGCTGGACGGCTTTCCCGAACAGAAAAAGAAAGTTTTCTTAAAAACAAAAACCACTCGACATGTCCGGCCACAAGAATGCTTGTCACTGGTTAGCCGCAATGCAAATAAAGATAAAATGCAAAGTGGGAAAAACTGGCAAAATGCACCACCGAGGATGCTTGATAACCACAATAGCAGAGCTACAGCATGCAAACAAATCGCTGCTACTTTTACGCCATTTTCGAATTGATGTTAGTCGATTTCTTGGGCATTCCCCTGGCCCCTGGCCCCTGATCCCTGCCCCTGGGTGCGCCTCTTCGGTTTTCTGGTTTACGACTCTACGAGAGTTGGCCCGCTTTTGGCCAGAAACTTTTCCCTGCACTTTATGATTTTTGCGCAAACTTTTGTCAGCTCGGCCTTCTCTTTGTTTGTCGCCCTTCTCGTTCTTTATTGACGGGAGAGACCCAGATGCCTTATGTCTGCCGTTCCCCACCATATTGATGTTTATTACACTCGTAACGTATAAAAATATTCAAAAATAAAATTGAACGAAACAAAAATAATAATAAGGTAACAAAAGTTTCTGTCATTTCGTCTGACATTTTTCAATTGTGTGAAAAGTTGTTTCAATGCTCGAGAAGTGCGAGTAAAAATCAATATTTTCTTTATTGACGTATAAAAGTTGATCTTTATCGAATGTATAAAATAAATTGGAATTTTTTTTGTGGCCTAAAATAAGCAAATATGCTGCTGGGGGAATATTTTATAAAAAAAATAAAAAAAGTTCAAGAGAAGTAATTAAAATATTTAAAAAATATATTTTAAATTACAGCGGTTTTCACAATTTATTCCATATTTACTTGCAAACCGAAATATACATCAGACAGGTGAGTATTAATCCTCGACCTATTAAATCTTTAAAAGGAGTAACTGTTACTAAATTATGTAGCGTATATATATATAATTAATAGTCTGTATCTAGGATATTTTTACTCACCACTAACTCACCTTACATCCATAAAAGTCGAACCAAATGTACTTGGTTAAGTGCGGCTTATACTAAATGGTGGCTAATTAGGTACCCATTCTTACCAGCCATTGTCCTAAAAGCAGAAACATTAAAAATCTAGACTCGAATGTAATGTCTGCACCTTGCCCGTGAATGTCCGGCACAAATGTTGTGAGCCTGGCTATTCTGGTGTGAAATCGGAGCACTCAACGTATCCTGTGCACAGTTACGACTTCCGGCGAAACACACAAATGAGCTACAAAATACATTTTCACCCACAACAATAACTGGCTTGCTTGCCTGCAATGAGCAGGGACTGAAACAACAATACAATGGTTGACTTGTCTCCATGTCCTTTTCAGTCTACGCAAATGAGGCCATTTTGTTTGGATAAGCCTGCTAAAGCGGCGACGAAGGCAGGAAGGAAAACCATTGTCCAGTAAAAAGTTTCAATAAGGAAATATGGGCAAATAAAATAAATGAAAAGTGTCTAAAAATTTCACTTTAATAAGCTCAAGAATGGAAAGACAAAAAGTCGAAAGTTTTTAAGCCCGTGAGCCAGTGTGTGTGTGTATGTGCCATCTAAGTGTGCATTAGTGCATTAGTGTGTGTGTGCCAAGGGTTTTTGGTGTTGACAGTTTTGTGGGACTTTGAACAGCAAGTTGCCATTTGCCGTTTCTTTTTTGCTTGTGGCTAAGCTGCAAATATTTTCATTATAAACTTTACGACAGGTTTTTCCCCTTATGTGTGTGTGGGTGAATGGAAACGGAAATGCGCCATTAACTGGCAAGTCAAGCTTATTAGCTGCAATAAAAAATAATAAGCTGCAAAGTTATGTTGCAATTGTGGCACACTTTTTTACCCAGACGGTCTATTGCCTTTCGCAGACATACTGTACAGAAACTTGTACTTGGGGCCCTTGCGTTAAAAATTCTTTGCTACTTACTGATATGGCTCTTTGCACTTTTCTTTCTTCTTTCTGCTCGGGGAGAACTTTTCTCCTCATTGTGTTTGTGTGACAGCCAAGGACAACATGCCAAAGGGGACATCCTTTTCCTCAGTTCTCCCTCACTGTGAGAGGTAGAAAGAGAGCAAATTCAAGTTAATTTTATTTTACAAAATCGTGCTACAATATGTTCTCGGTCTTTGTGCCAACTGACCGAGGCGTCCTTTCGGCCGGTCGGGCTCAAACTTGATGTTGACTCCTAGACGCTCCCGGCTGCCGGCAATGAGTGCGATTATGAGACTGGGAATGGCACTGAGGCCAAGAAAGCGAGAATGTGTGGACAAGACACTGAGAACTTGACAAATTGACAATGTGGCAGCCGTTGATAGGGGGAGCTAAAAGACTCCATTTAGAGAGAGCTTGGCGATTAATGAAAAATTATTAATTTCTTTCTGGTTGAGACCATCTTTGGTTCTAAGTACTTTTGTATAAATTCATTTGATTTAGAAACATTAAAAAAGTGGCAATAATGATTGGTTCATCTTGGCAAAGCCAAGATATTATATTCGGGTTTTAATTTGATTCATTTTTAGTTACTATTCTGTGCTACATGAAATTGTACCATATATTGGTTTTTATATTGTATAAAAGACCTTTCGAAATTATATCCTGTCTTACAAATAAGTATTGATTTGGTTTATTATTTAAAAAACTATTTAACCGATTTAACTGGGCTAAAGTTTATTAATTGATTAAGTAGTAGGCCAATTAATTTCATAGAGTTATTAGTCGGTGCTATTTAACCAATTTGAAAGTTAATTTTTCATGTCCATAACAATAAATATAGCAATTGTTTAAATACTTTAATTTAATTGTTTAATCAGAACAACACACAAACCCCGATTTGTTGTCTAATTCCCTTTCCCTTTTTTGTGTTCAGTCTGTTAAATTGAAATTTATCTCTAATTTAATCCCATTACGTTTTATACTTTCCGTATATTTGTATGCCATTGTCTCCACAATTTAGCTTAATTTCCATTGATTTTCCTCTCTCACTCGCTCTAAAAGTTATTTTCATAATTATCCAATCAAAACTTATTGTTATCCATTATAATTATAATAATCATAATCATGATTGTGGCTGCCGCTGCCATTAAAAGTTCTGAAATTTAAACACCTGTCAGTCGTTTCAGCGTTCAATGGCCTGGCCTGGGATAAATAACAAAACAATTTATGCAACTTTTTCGCCGAAAGGGAGGGCGAAAGCACAAACTCCGGTAGTAAGGACACGTGCTGAGGGGCAGTGGAAATGTAAATAATTTCAATAATGTCCTGCTAATATCGGGCGCAATAACAATAACAACCGGGGGCAAGGAGGAAAAGTACGAAGACAGGCACTGACCCTGCGGTCAAAATATTTATATACCCCACAGAAAAAGGGAGCCTTTGGAGGAAGGTATATGTATATATATATGTCTGCGCCTTTCAATCATGGTTTATGCCCCGGCATTACCGTTAGACAGCAGTCGAAAGGAAAGTTTTCGTTACCTTAATGGAGCCAAGTGAAATAAGTTCTCTTCGGGCGATAAGGGAAGACGCGGCGGGGGCAACGGAGTCTTTGGGAACGTATTAAAAAAGTTTCCGCTGCGAGTTGAACTCCGACAACAGGTTGTACAACATTTTTAACCGCTGTCGAACCCCTGCCCGAAACGAAAAAATATATACGAAGACATCTTTATGTATTTTGTTTTTGGTCTTCCCAAGAAATTCACCTCTCAAGCACGGAATTAAGCCGGACTCCGCGACGGCTACGAGTCTCCGATTCTGAGTAAATGAAGTTGAAAAACTTTACTTTTATCTGTTGCTACAAAGTAGGTAGGTGGTTTCCTAGTGGTCTCCTCGACTGGCTTCTTTCCTTTGCGGTTACTTCTTGTTCTTGTCCACAGTACTTCCTTGACTGCCTTCAACTTTCTGATGAATGGAAAGTGTTTTTCATGCTTATCTGGGTTCGTAAACTTGTTGCTGTTTTTGTTCTTATGTATTTTGAAGTATTCATCCCTCTCGAGAGATTTTTAAAGCCATATAATTAGCTGAAATTCAATGAAAACTATTTCTATATAATGTAGATGATATATGTACGTTAGTAATCTTGCCACGCATTGTAACAACATTTACATATTTATTTATACTTCCCCATAAATCTTAATTTAAAATCAGCGCTTAGCGAAGGATACTAACTTTTCGTTCAATAAATAGCCAGCTGGCGAGGGAAAAACATGTGGCCCTTAGTCCTTTGTCTGCTTGTCCCTTCCCGAAGTGGGAGAAGTGCACGTAGAATGCATTAAAGATAAAAGCAGCCGCAGCTCCACGAACTTCAAACTGGAAAATATGATACAAAAGGAAACTCGGCATGGCGACACCATAGAACGAGAAATAGAAAGAGGACTATATGCAGTGTGGCCATAACTTCAAACAGTGGTTTTTATGCTGAATGTGCATTTTACGACTTTTTAAGTGTCAGGGCAAACAAAACTTTCCGTTGGGGTCCCCAAACCAAACCAAAGCCCAGTCCAGACTGAGATACAGGAACAGAACTCTGCCTTGCAACTGGCAGCTGCTGCTTGGTGCCGCTGGTGGGACACCTTGGATGTATACAAAAGACGCCAGACATATTTTCTTTCAACAAGAATAAACTTTGCTTTTGAAATATATTTTCAAACTTCTAATACACTGAACGGAAAGTTATTTAAACATGAAATTAATTAAAAAATATATATATATTTTTAGTTATGTAAATATATTTATATTTCCCATTATCAAAGGGCATCTTTATTTTCCAATCGTCTTTTCAAAATATTCTTAAAATTATTAGTTTTCTAAGTTTATTTATTTATTTTTATTTAGTTATTTTATTTTTTACTTACTTTACTTTTATTTATATTTGTTTTAACAGTTTAATAAATAAGAAATATTTCAACCCAAAGATCGGTGTTGTTAAATTCTCGAATTCCGGTCAGTAAATTTCATGGCCTCGGCCGGGTAAAGATTCTGGGTAGTCATAGTGCAACTATAAGTATAATATTAAATATAAATATATAATTTTTTTTTTTTAATTACAATTTTTCATATATATTTCTTTTCAATATGTTTATTTTGCTGTTGTTTTATTTTTAATGGACTTCAATGGTATTTTAATATGTCAATGTCACCTCTGCTATAGATCGACCCTTGGGTCGCCTTTTTTTCTTTGGTGTACTTCTTCCGGGTTTTCCCTTGTGAAAAGCAAAGCAAGGAAAAGGCACATTAAGTCCAAGTTTACGAAAAACTTAATTCTATTTTTAAAGCGCTAACAAAAACAGACTCCGACATACACCCACACCTAAGCAGGGAAGGCAAGGCAGTTCCGCTTCCGCCCGTTGTTGCATGCAGTCACGGCTTCCCCTGCACTAAGTTATCGTCTTTATTGTTTGTCACATACATGACCTCACAATTGTGTTCCTGTTTCTTGGCTGCCTTCGGTGCCTTGGCTGCCTTTGCGCTGAATGGCGATGCGGGCGGAAACGGAAATGGCATAAGTTGTTGTCGCCTACTAGTTCACACGTAAGTCCGTTCATTCAACAATAAAACGACGACGGCGTTGCTGCAGCGCTAAAGACGTTACAAAGGGGCCTGCGGAGCTGGCCACTGTACAGGAGCATGGGGTCGCCAACAATGAAATCCCATAAAAGGAAATCAGGGCGGGGACTTTGGTCGGGAATTCAGAGATGGCATTGTTATATACATTATGTGTGCGAGTGTGTGCTTCTCTTCACAGGAGTTCTTGAGCTTCATTTTACAGTTTATTTTCACGCACTTTTAAGTTAAGGTTTTTTTATTAGGCTTATTGTTAGTTAGTTAGTGGTTTTAAAGTTAAAGTTTAAGCAAGTTAAGGTAAATAAACATTGTTTACATTTTATATATTTTATAAAAGGAAGCGTATTAAATATATGTTGAGTTTTTTAGGGTTCTAGGGATTTTAAAACATCTAAATTAAGTGTCTAAAAATGTAATATGAATTGCAAATTAAAGGTACGGGAATTATTTGTTTTTATAATGTAAAATGTTGTAGTGTTCTTGAAAACCCAAGTGATTTCTTAAAGACTTCTTTACCAAGCTGGCTACATTTAAATAAGGTCTAAATTTGAGGCTTGAAATTTGTTTTAATATATCCTAGAAGCACAACAAGATCAATCACTATGGAAAATTATAAAAATCGTCTTTAATGGCTATTTAAAATCACACCCCGACATCTCTTTCAGTCACACCTGTGCTGTTATTCAGGTCCTCCACGACGCTGTAAAATTAGCAAAAGCTCTCACAAGTCCAAGCAGAAGGAATAAGCAGAGGAGAAAAAAAAGGTTGAGAAAAAATAAGCGGATGAGGGGCAGAGGGCATTTCATAAAAACTACTAACTTCCTAAACTGATTGTGCCCGCCGTCGATGGGGAAAGCTTCTAGTTGAATAGAAAATTGCAGCTGCAAGAGTTTGCTTTCTGTTTTCCTGTCGTTTCGTTCCGTTGTCACTGTATTGGATCAACCTCGGACCTCTGTAGTCCCGTCCTGATGCGAAATATCAGCCCACACTTCCTGCGTCGTCTCCTTTCCGAAGCGTTGCACGTTTTTCTTATTCAAAAGTTATTGTGCTGCTGCCAGGAAAGTTTTCCCTTTTTTCTCTCTCTGCCAGCACCTTCAGAAATGGTCAGTAGCAAAGCCGAAATCCAATAATGGCTCAGTCTCTGTGGCCATCTCTGTCCCGCCTTCAAAGAGCTGTCCGGACAGAGGGAGAGGGTGCGAGAGATTTACGCACACACATGCATTGCTTTCAAATACTAATCTACGCGCTATAATTGAAAAACTAACGGTTTTTGTAACGAGTTTTTCGTGCTTTCACTGCAAGTGTGCGAATTTGTGGCCCTCTCTTTCGCTCCCTCAAGTCTCTGCGGTGCGTGAGTGTCGCATACTTTCTCATTCGCACACATCCAGCCACTTTTCCCAGGCCTTTTGGAAAAGCAAAAGCTCTGCTGGAGTTTTTCCCATAAACTGCAACAATCATTCTTTTACCTTTGTTTTTTTGCAGCTCTTACAAACATGCGCTCATATTTTTTTTGTGCTGACTTTTCGGTGCGTTTTCTATTTTTCTCTTTTTTGTTTCCTTAGAGCTGTGGTGAGTCAGGGATTTATGCTCTATGGCGGTATACCGTATAGTCGGGATTAGTCCTCACCTGAATAGGGTAGTTTCTGGACACAAAATAATTGTATTAAACCATTATTGGATTTTTAGAAATAAGAATTAATTTTATACGTTACTTTATATTATTTTAAAGGTGGTTTTAATCAACTTAGAAAAAGAATATATACTAATATTGGAAATAAAAATGAAAGCTAAGCTTGGAGTAGTGAAGTATGTATATCGACTGTTTCTTATATTTTGTAAATTATCTTAAACTTTTATCTAAATAAACTAGTCTCTAGCAAATTGCTAGTAGCAATAAGAGTACCCAAAGTTCTTGGGAAGAGTGCACAAAAAATTCCCAAGTCGGGATTCTGTGACATTCTAGCATATATAAATGTATATGTATAACCGCATAAAAGTTGAAGTCCGAGAACGTTTTGCATATGATCTGTCATATATCTGACTTTTTATATTTATGCATTAAAGCAAATCAATTAAGTTTATGTCCATAGCTGAACAAACTAAGCCCATTTAGTAAGTATTAAAACCTAAACCAAACTCTTTCATTTGCACATATTCCACGCCAGCTTCAATAGAAGTAGAGCCATAGAAGAATTGCAAAAATAGCCATGAAATTGAAAAAATATGATGACACCTTCGTTGCAAGTGAAACAATGGCACCACTCGTTGCATGTGTGGGGATTCTAAGGGAGTGTGCGTGTGAGGAATAGCAGCATTGTTGGCTTTTGTGTGCACGGCGACTTGAACAATTTTCGCAATGCACTTTTCGGCAGATTTCTAGCAACGCCAACGCTAACAAAACCGAACCGTAACACAAAAAGTGAAATATAATTTTTTGGAAAACTTCGGTTGAAAATATTTCGTTGCTGTCAGGCTGATGGCAGCTTTCAATTCCTCTTTTTTATGACTTAATTCCTGCTGTGGAAAGCGGGTTGGGCTGGGGGATAAGGCGAACATACATGGCCATGAGGATTTTGGCTTTTTTGTCACGATCTAAGCCGCGCTTCTGTTCCGATTGCCCCTGTGCGTTGTGACTCGCATGAATATTGGCATTCTTGGCTTTTCAATTTCGTTGAGAGTTTTTCCTGAACCCTTTTTTTTACGAATTTTCCAGGAACTAGAACGCCGTTTTCCATGCATTAACAAAAAATTGAGGTTCAATCCTCTATTTTAGGAGTCTTATATTTGTTCGCTGTTCCTAAAAGCGAGAAGTTGACTTAATTGTTAACCTAACACAATAAATTCGAAAAATAGAGATTTTTTTTTCATTTCCCGGCTTTATTGATTTTATATCGATTTCCCCCATTTCATCGCAATTATTGATCGAAGTGTAACATTTCGTGAAAGTGGGTCGAGTGCTCATAGCTCAAATTACCTGGCCAAGTGGCGCGGGCATTAAATTAAATACCTTTTGTCTGTGGCCATTAAATGAAACGACGACTGTGACCCCATACCCAAAGGGGGCGAAAAATCAGTTGTGGGCAGGAGTTTTTGCCAAGGGTTACCACGATGCCAACGTTGACCAAAAACTGTGCGAACGAAGCGCAACAAAAGGAGCCCGAGGAAGAAATTCAATCAATTCGCACGTGACATGATTATTTTATGTTTTTATTTATTTATGGTGTATGCATTTTATTTTATTGTACTTTTTTTTTGTTCTACCTGGGGTCTTGGGGTTTCTCTCTCCCCTTTAAAAAATGCCTGGGGCCAAAACGTGACGCTTGTTAAAGATGTTGCTGATCAATAAAGACCTTTAGAGTTAGGTCCATTTAGGTGGTATAAAAATCAGGAATATTCTAATACAAGTTGAATTCATAATTAGTGTTTTAATTAAATAAAATAAAAGCGAGTTTTATTCAAAATGGGAGAATGATATTATGATTACAATAAGGAAAGAGTATTTTATTTAAATATAATTATTATTATATTCTTTCTTATGGCACTGGGTTTCTTTGACATAAACAAAAAAAAACTAATACAACTAAATAAGGTTCTGGACCTTATATTAATTAAAATATCTACATTTTTAATCGGGCCTCGTACAATATGTTCTTTTATTATTTTAATTTAAACACCCATTTTAGGACCATTCCATGAGCCATCTACGGCGCATTTAAATTCCAGCATCTGGTTTCAATCTTGCCCCTCAGAATAGGACCCATTTTCCCATTTCAAGTTAGGGATGAGAACCAATCGGCCGGGAAAAAAAAGGAAAAACAGGCAAACAAGGAAAAGGGAGGCTGAAACAAGCAGGCAAACAATAAAGGCGTCCACAACGATCCAGCGCCGGCAACTTGTTAGTTACACTTAACGAGCCAAAAACCGTATTTAAGTCAAATCGAGGCGGCAGAAAACAAAGCCCAGGCCCATGTCCCACCACGACATTTGGAGAAGGACCAGGAGTGTGGGATCGGTCGGAGGTGTGACCGTTGTGGATGTTGTTGGTTTTGGTGTCAAAGTAAATACAATCAATTTGATTGTGCTGTCCTTTTTTTGGTCGCCCTATTCTCGACCCCGGTCGAGCCGCTAGCGACCCTTGTGCCAGGGCCATCGATTGATAATTTAATTCAATTGTGCTGCGCCTGCCATTAAAATTGGCTACTGCTTGCTGGGTGGCAAATGGCAACTCCGCCGGGGCCACATGGAATGTTAATTTTGGGATAATGTGAGGCTGGCCAAGTTGCTGCAGCAGATTTGTACTCTTTTTGGGTGGGAAATCATCGACACGTTTTTGATGGATAACAACACAATTTATCTGGGTGCAAAAATGTTCTATTCGGTCACGCGTTGTTGTCATATAAAAATCTTATTCAATTGCCTGTGCCAGCTCGGAATTTCTGATCAGGCTATCAGAGCCACATCTCTCTCTACTTTTTTGATGGAATGAGGTGAGTTTTATTTGTTTGGACTTTTGTGCGCGTGGCTATGGTGAACATTGCGTTTGTTTTACGTACTCTTTCTGCCTGTTAACTTTAGTTTTCAAAAGTTTAATTTATTCTGCTAATGGGTTGTAAAGTAGATAATCCTATGGCAAGATTGATGCTCTAAAGTTGAATTGAAGTACTTAGGTTAATAATTTAATCCCCAAAATAAAAATCTTTAATTATGAATTTACATTTTCGAACCCCCTCATAATTTATTCTCGGTCAATTGTTTATTTTTAAATTACGATTATTGCTATGCTGGGTAGCACGCATTACGCAGTCACAGTTAATCCCAAACTGGGCAGATAACGACGAGCGTGGCCTATTAAGTACCAAAAAATGTTTAACTCCACCCTTTTGGCGGGCTAAGAAATGTAATGCGAAAGCCACGGCCGGTCTGGACAGTCGACAAGGACAAACAAAGGGATTCAATTTGCATGAGCCACGTTAACAATAAATTTATAGTCGGTTTTTTGGGGTTGCCCATGACATTCAGGCCCAGGCAGGGCAGAGCAGGGCAGACACTCCTCCCCACCGTTTGCTCCAAATGAAATGCTGCTGTGGGACTGAACACGTTCGACTAACGTATTCGTGTGATTTGCATTTGGATGATGCTCCTGCAGAGTCCTATCTTGCTCGATTTTTGTCCCCAGGACGCTTTTTCCGTGGCTTGTGTTTTCTATAACTGAAACTTGTGAGATGTGGGGTAGCATTGCATTGGTGAGGGGTCTGTGCGACATGAAAAGCTTTAGGATCAGTGTATAGGATTCTATTCTCTTAAAACTGAATAAAAATAAAAATAAGACATTTAAAAAAAATAACTATAGAAAAGAATTCAATATTAATTATTGTGTTATTCTGAAGGTTGGTTCTTATATTGAAATATATTATATTTAAGGCAACATTAAAGAAAGTCTTTTTTAAGATAAATATTCCCTAGTTAAATAAATACTTACATGTGAAAAATAAATCATTCATTTTCCGAAAAGAACAAATTCCTGTAATAAATACCTAATATTACCAAGTATGCGCCCAGTCCAGTCATGGCGATATCCCTTTGTGCCCCCAGTGGTTGTCGCTCCATTGACAGGCGTGCGGCTGTAACGGAAGCTGCGTCTTCTATGCCAGCAACATTTGTTGATATGTCCCTTTGTTTCGCTCCCCCAGAACCCCTCCGAGCCCTTACCCTGCCTCCCCACTATCCGCTTCCTTCTCCTAGTGGCTCGTGGCTCATTGTTATCGCCACAGACAAGTCCTGTGAGTTGCTGCATTGCTTGGGGGGAAAATGTTTGGGCGAGGAACGGGGACTTTTTCGCGTCTCAACTTGTCCGCTTGTGTGCTTTTTGTGCCTTTGTCAAATGGCTTTATCATTCGAATGACAGCGAATCCAGATCCGGTTACCAGGCTGACTTATGAGGGGAGCTCCGGCAGAGAGCGGGAAGAAGTGCTAGTATCTCTATGCGCCTGTGTGCACCTCCCAAAGCCGCAGTCAAGTGGCTTGCGGCTTAGCTAATGATTCTAAATGGCAAGTTATTGAAATCATTTAAATGCGCCATAAGCCAACGCATAGCCACCGAAATCCGTCGACATTAGACAGCAGACCTCCCAGCTTTGAAAGTGTCTGCTTTACAATCGGTTCCAGACATCACGTCTGTATATGACTACAGAACTGCACTTCAAGTGCACAGTGGGTTGTATAATATTGGGAGCGCAGTTATGTTTATTAAAAGGATTTTAAGAACAAGACAAGTCTTTTTAAGAACACGTTGAGCAACACCCATTTGAAGCTGCGAACACAAATTTAGGTATTACAGAAGTTTAAGATACACAAAAACTTTATAGCCTAATAGCCTATCTTTATAATTGGATTTGTAATATTTTTATTACACACTTTTAAGAACACTTTTATAACTCTTAAGTTGCTTAAAATCAATATTGTGTTGATTGCATTTTCTTAATTCCTTATTTTAATATTTAATTCTTTGCTTATTTGGCTTATAAACATTTTAGAACTTAGTGTGTCTCATATAGAAAATCATTACTCAAGCTTGATTTTTTTTTTATAATTTTATTCAAATAGCTCGATTCCCTTTGAGCGTTACATTTTCAAACATTTCCATCGTCTCGTCCGAATGTCTGAGTGGTAGTTAGATCAGTTAACACACACCCAGCGGCATAGCGCCGCCTGAACGGCTTCCTGACAAAATGACAGACTGGCGGATTGGCAGACAGACGGCGACTTCAGTTCCCGTCACGATTCTGTGAACTTCGCAATAGCCAGACCAAGAGATTTGCCAGACTTCGAGCCACAGACTGAGCCCGGCTGAGCCCACTGGTGGGCCATATGCAAATTTTAATTTTATACATAGACACATAAAAATAAATTGTTTTCGCTCGACTCTGGCAGCACTTGCCAGCATATGCAGTGTTCTAGCTACAGGAGAGTATGTAGTATGTGTGGGCTACTTGTCATGCAGGCTCTGTGGCCAACCCCCTCTTTCTTTGTCTCATTTTGGAAATTACAGCCACAACTTTCTCTACTGCCACTGCAGCATATTGATTTTCTAAGTTAAGGGATTAAAATGAAAATGTTTTACCCGAGATTTGGTATTTTTATTGATTGGCTCCTGTGTTGGGAATTGGTACTGGTCACTGTTATTGCCACGCACGAGAGTATTTTCAATGATACACAAAACACTTTTGGTTTTGCAGCTTGTTCGAAATATGCAAAATTGTTGTAGGCAAGGGAGTAGCGCTTTGCTGTAGAAATGTTATTTCATATTTCATTTCTACAAATAAGTTATTCTATTGATTTGAAATTCGTCGTAATTATTCAATTGTTTTTCCATATTACTTGTATTCATGGAAGTGAGATTTTTTCACATGTTACCAATAAATTGAACACTTGTTTTAAAAATATTTAGCTTCAACGCTCAAAGAAATGTCCACTTCCGGTTTAGGTTGAGTAAACCAAGCAAATCCAAGCTTTTGTTTCTAATTTGGGGAATTCTCGCAGCTCCAACGGCAAAAGTTTCAGTTTCCTTTGCCGTTCGATTTGAGAGTTGCCCGGGGCCAAGTTTTTATACTTTTTGGCATAACAAATCAATTTCGTATTAGACTTGGGTCGCCGCAATCCTGACAGGAAATAACTTTCTGTTATTGTTGCCACAAACTATAACAAGGCGCTTAAAATATATAAAATATTGTTTTCGTTTGTGGGATTGCAACGCATCGAAAATTGAAATATGCCCGAGGGCAACGGAAATTCCCCGAACGGCCCAAGGAGGAACGAAACGAGCAGCCAAGCAGTCAAGCAAAGTAATAAAAACTTCTTGAAAGCTCTGCATTAAGAATATAACAAGCTAAAGGTTTTTTGTGTCAACTGTGCAATTTGAACTTGAAATCGAACTGATTGAAAGTTGAGCGAGCATAAAAGGCAAAACGCAAATCAAAGACCCAACCCGATCCGCAAGCCACATGCGGGCTCGTAGCCGCCTCCTTGGCTCCTCCGGTGTTGGCCTAATGCAGCTGCCAACATTGTCAACTAAAACTCGATGCTAACAAGCAGAAAATGGCAGGCAACTACATACCAACTTGAGCTCGTAAAACTGCCGCCCAAGGATAACTTTTTAACAACGTGGGTTCGTGGGAGCCTGCCTGCCTGCGTTCCTGCAGCCTAACTAGCAGCCAAGCAGATTCAGCCTGGCAGACTCTGCTCTGGCTCGGGCAATTTGATTTTTACGAGGCCGACTAACGAGTTTCAGTTGCAGTTTGCATGGGGGAACAAATAAATACAACGTGGCGTAAGAGAGATCTATGTAAGGCAATCACCGCAGAGGCCACGTACACCAGGGCGTATGCGTAACGCGGCGGACTCCTATGTGGCTTTGGGGCCACGGCAATGTGTGGACTAATCTGCCATCACTCAGGTGTGTTAATTGCCTCAACTGAACGGGCGGCCGCTCTGTCATTTGCGGAGAAAACTCTTCATTACGGCTTTCATAGCATTTGACCTTTGGCTTAACCCTTTTAAGAACCAATAGATAAACTTTGTACTTCACTGACTCGATAGAAATTAGTAAAATTATGCCGATATCTGACAATTTTTTTAAAGTAAATAAAAGGACTATTACAAATAAATAATTTTAAACGAATATAATTTAATAATTTAAAATACTGAAATTAAATTAAAAACTAAGAACAACTATATAATATAGTATGCATTAAATTCATTATAATTAACTGCGAATTTTTATAAAAGAAACTTTATAAAATATATTAAAATATTCTCTTTAAATGTCTAAAGGAATGCTTACAAATTTTTTTACAAGACAAATTTAGAAGCTGGTTCGAAAAGGTTAAGGCATCCATCAGTTAGGATACAACCAATATATTCGACGACCGACACGTGCCAGTCATTAGTTGATGGTTCCGCAGAATTTCGTCATCTAACTAATTGAATATTTTTATGTTTTTCGTTTAAAAGACAAGGGGAGAATAATTTTAATGTTCATTTAATTTGTCAAACAAAACAATTTGCATAAATTAGTAGCTTGTATTTCTGCTCTTTACCGCTCGTAAATTTATTTATAAAGCGAAAGTTTCCCTGTTTCCCTGTTTCCCGGTTCCGGATCTCCAGATCTCGCTCAAAGTTTGACATTTACATGACACGCGGCACGGCACAGCGCGGCTGAGGGGCAGATGAACCCACGCGAAATATGTCAGGCAAGAGCAAATTTTACTTTGAGTCAATTAGGCGCATAAATTAGAAAAGTCTACCACAAGTTTTAGCCCGCTTTGCTGCCATGGTTAATGCGATTAGAGGCAGCGGCGAACAATGAACAATTTGCGTATAATTAATGCGCATAGTTGGCATTTTTATGATGCCTGGCGACGTCATTCCTTTGCTTTAAAGGCGAACGACGTCGCGCCGTCTTCCATCCGAGAGAGATAGCCCCACTGACTTACTTGGCGGCGGCATCGGAAATGGATGTGTTTATACTATGTGTATCTCGTGGATTTGCTTGGCCGCCAGCCAAGTGCCTGCCTCAGACAGGCCAACACTTTTCTTCATTGTTTGCCTGGCAGCAGCAACAACTCAAGTTAAGCAAAAGGAAAAAAGGACAATTCAAAAGGAAAACAAACTGTGAATAAGAAGTTCCCAAACGAATACTTTTTGACGCGCCTGGGCCGCAATGCAGTTGGTGTCACTTCCACTTCCTAACCGAAAATGAACTTGGCGATGGAGGCAAAAGGTTAGGCAGTGAAGCCAATAGGTCAAGTCAAGTTTGGTCAATTTAGGGAATTCATGATCCATTGCATTCTCTACAATTACTGATATGCTTTATTGTTCGAATTTGAAGATTATTAGTGGGGTAATAATTACGTTTTTTATTTCTATATTTTTTTATGACTAAAATGTTTGTTGTTATTTGGTTCTAAAGAGTTTGCAAGGCAAAACAGTTCACGAAAAACTTGAACGTAATTATTTACATGCAGGCGAATTTAAAGAAAATTGTTTAATTTAGAATTACTTTTCGTTTTTCTATTATTCTTGTTTAATTTATCAGAGGCGCTATGGTGTCATTTCGGGGTTAAACTTTGAAAGTGGAGTCTAAAATGTGATATGCATAATTGTTTATTCTTTTATAGTAAGTTTCGATCCCCTTCAGAAGGATCTTTAATTGATTGTTTACTTCGTAGTGTTTTCATAATATTTCTTAGTGACAGTAATTTGCTCTAATGTCGCCATTTAAGGCAAACACCAAACCCAGTCGATGTCCCTACAATGGCACTGCTCAGCGGCGAGTCATTCGGTAGTCCGGTGGTCTCTGCGTTCCCATCAGCCCCCAAGTGCTCCGAGTATGACTTGCAAATGCAGGCGCTAACCAGTGGAAAGATTTGCATATTCCCATTTAGAGTCGAGGCCATTACGTGTTCCTACACCCCCTGATCCTCGATTGCCGCTGCCAGCTCCCAGCTTCATCCCTTCGTCCCAACAGATGACGAGGCTCGGGCAATTTTACAGCTCCACGTAGCAGGGCCTAAATTATCTCCTGTTGCGGAGTCGCTGTTGGCTGGCTGGTTGAGTCCGGCCATTGTGAGTCTGTGGCCACATTGCGTATACGCCCGCTAGTCCCTCGTTAATTGCAATGTTTGTCATTTGCCTGTCAATTTGCATTTAAATTACAAAATTTAAACGCTCTTTTTTGTTGCCATCCCAGTAACTTTACGACTGCCAAGATATGGACTTCGAGGAGCTGCAAAGTGGCAAGGTGGCAACGAGGCATTTGTCATGATGGCCTGGCCTGGTCCGTGCTCGCCCGTCCCATGGAGAGTCACTTAGACGTATGCCATGGATGCCATGAGCCCGCTTAACCCAATCTTTTGTTTATGTGGATTCTCAATGAGGCACGGCCATGGCCGCGTAACGTTTTTGGGCTAATTTTGTTGCAAATTGCTGGGCTGTAAAAAATGTGACGATGGCGGGGCTGAGCTCTCACAGCTCAGCGAAATTGCCGTGTACTGCCGACTGGCAACTGAGAACTGCGAAACTGCGAACTGGCAACTGCCGACTGCCGACTGCCGACTGCTGACTGACCTCGAACTTTGCTCTCTGACGCGCGGGATGTTTGCCATTTAATTAAAGCGACACCCAGCCAAGCGCCTCCCCCTCAATCTCCACCCAGCGCTCGTCCTTAGTCCTGTGCGTGTTGACCTTATTATGTTGACTTTGTGTGCAGTGCATAAACTGTGATAAAAATCGCATATTCCACGCGGCATTGCCCGCTCTGCCTCCATCCTTCCTGCTAGATGAACGTGCCACCCCCTTTTTTTAAATGTCTATAATTTATGTTGGCCGTTAAACTCGCTGGCTGACTTCAGCCTTCCTGCCTGCTCGGCTTTGGCTTTTGCCTCCTGCTCTGGCTCTGGCTTTGGCTTTTTCCTTTGCCTTTGCTTTTGCCGCTGCTTACAACAATTTGATGGCATATAATTATTAGTTCGTATAATTTATGGCTTCATTTTGGCTCACAAAGTTGTGAGCTGCCTTGTGCCTTGCCTTGTGTCTTGTGCATTTCAAGTTGAGTTTGTTGGAAGAAAGGGGGTTTGGGTTCGGGCACGGGCACCACTGCTGATTTATAACTAATTTCGCTGACATTTTTATGAGCCATCGAGAGTGCAGCTGCAAGTGATTTTAATCAGTTTGAGCAATATGCAAAAATATGAAAACAAATTTGCTTTTGCCCGTCAAAGGGAAATCGAATTTCGCTTCATCAAAGCTGAGGAAGGAGCATAAACATGACGATAAATGCAAATGCAAATTGGGGAAGTTTATAGGAAGTTCAAATTGTTTATACTTTGTGATTGCTCTTTCATTTGTGTTGTGTTAGTTCTTATGTAATAAATGTAAAAAAAATTATATTATTTATAATGGGAAAAGATAAATTTTAAGTTATTTAAATAAATTCGTTGTCTTAAAAATATTTCTTAATAGAATTTAAACTTCGACTTTTAGTTACTTAGTCGTCTATATGTTGAGTTCTTAACAAAAGAAAGAGACCAGAAAGGCATACATGAGAGAGGAAGATAAATCCAATAGAAACGTTCACATATTTATATCCTAAGTTAAAAAACGTACATCTAAACACATTTAAAAAACGTTTGAAATGTTAGAAACTTTGTCCGAAAATTACAGAACTTTATTTGAATTAAGAAAGTCTCTTAGACTTTAAAAATATATGTACTATTTCTTATTTAGGGAATAATACTATAATAATATAATTCCATTATCAAGGTCATACAATTTCCAAACCAAAAATTTGTTTGCTTCACTGTTTGAAAAGTTATGCCGATGACAAATTGTAGGATCTTAACCACCGTCACCGCTGTTTCTGTTTGTGGTTGCATACGCCGTTGGCTTAAGGGTTTTCGCGGCAAAGGTTTTGGGACGAGATGAATGACCTTAAGTGAGTGATTTTCGGGGAGCATGTGAGCATGTGGGGCAATCAAAGGCAAGAATGCTGCTAACCACTCATTAAGGGGATTCGAGGAGGGTGGCCACGCGATATGCTCGCAAAGGCAAATTGTAGAGTCGACTTTTTTGGAGGCAACCTGCAACATGCGATGACTTCGTCGATGGCGATGGCGAACTTTGAACTGTCACCGAGTGCCATGAATTCCCACATTCTCGGGGTGTTTTTGTATTCCATTCAGTTCACTTTTTTTTGATCTCTTGCACGTTGAACTTTGAAGGCGTCGAAAAGGCCTAATTATCTTAATTAATGAGAGCCAAAGCGAATTTCGTGGAAGACAAATGTGCCAGGCTGTCGTGCGATGGGTGGTTCGGTTTGGTGGCTTCAGATGGCGGGGGTGGTTTGAGGTGGCCCGGTGGCTTTGTGGACCTGCCGCTGCCTGGCGGCATTCACTCAACAGTGCAAGGACGTTCTGTGGGTGCCATTTTAATTGTCTCTGCCCGCCAACCGCTACGCTCCGCACCGTCTGCCCGTCTGCCGTGCCTTTGTATATACGGTTGTGTGTGTGATTTTCATTAATTTTACTTCGTTTTTACCATTTGCGAGCGTCGGTGGCTGCGGCCGATTTTGGTTTATGGCCTCGCTACCCGCTCAGCGCTTTTCCTTCCGCTTTCCCCCGCTTTTCCGCGCTCTCCCGGCGCTTTCCTACCATTTTTCCCAGCTCGTTTTCGCCTGCTGTCTGTGTGCGGTTTTTGGGTTCGCCGCAAAACGACGCAGGAAAAAGGCTCTGGCAAATGCCCGCCAGGCAATAAGTGGAAAAGCGTGCTAGGTGCCAAGGAAGAAGAGCGAACGAGAGGGGGGAAGTACACCAAGGAAATGGTAGCTGGGAAAACAATAATAATGAGGCGCCATACAAACACACGCTGCAACACTTTGGCCAAACAAATTGTTAAATGCCATTGCTGAAGCGGCGAGTTCTGGGCCATGTGGAATCCATGTGGGGCTATCCGCACACAAATCTAGGCATCTTTTGTGGCTGTGGATGGCGATTTACAGTCCTCTATTTTGACTTAAAAATGCACGGGTAGAGGAGTGATTAACGAGTGTGGAACACATGTGGAAGATATAAGGAAACAACTTTGGTTTGAAGGCACTTTAAGACACATATGCAAAGTCCCCAGGTGCTTTTCTGCCTCGCTAATAGCTGAAAAATGGAAAGTTAATTTGATGTTAAATAAACTGTTTATTTTGATGTCGAATTCATGAATATTCATGCACATTGCTTGAGGAACCTAGGTTGGGATAATCAGCGCTTTGTTTATTATCCTATAAGATAAGGACTTTAATTAGTCGGTAATTTATGAGCTGAAAACTCTGTTCATTAAACACATAATAGCATTACTTAATATTTTTCTTAACAGACTTTTATTGATGATATTTTAGCCATATGTTTTTTCTTCCTTTATGACAAGTTATACAGTCTGTTAGTTTGCTCAAAAATGCATAGACGAAATGATTGATGAGGGCCGGAAGCCAATTGTGGACTCCATGTACGATGTTGACAGTTTTTTGTTTATTTTGATGGCGGGCACAATAAATGGAAATTCCCTCGGGCTGCACGTGCGGGTATTTGAGAGTGTGGACTGCAAGTTTGTAACTTGTCAGAATGCTTCTAATATTCGGGAAATTTTCAATCCGAGATTTCCTCTCCCACTGTTCCATTACCAAAACGTTTCGTTTTGAAAACTGCGCAAGTTCCTTCCAACTGGAATGTCTCTCCAACGGGAGAGTTTAAGCGAGAGAGAGTGCCAAGAGAGAGCAATGAGAGAGTGAAAGCGAGAGAGCTTTCCTCGTGTGGATCGCATTGGAACTAGCACAAGACGACTGTCTATACCCCATTGTACTTGGCTAACTCCTTTGTTGTTGGCCATCCTGCTCCTGGGAGCACCCAGTGCCGGCTGCTTCGGCTCGTCTCAGTGACCTGCAATGTCTGCGTCAAGTGTCGATTGACAACTGACAACTGACAGCCAAGCCCACAGAATGGGGCTGGACCGCCTTTAATACTTTTATATCCGCGTAGGGAGCGGAAATCATTTATTCCCCCAAGAAGGAACGGGTATTTTCAGGACATTTCATACCTGTAAAAAGGTTGTTCCATAAAATGAATACCATTCCTTGAAACGGCGACTGAAGTATTCTGATCTTGTTTGTACCCTCCTAGAATCTACCATAAACCATCCTCTTCATCTGTGGTATGCAGTAATTTCACTATATTTCATGAACACAAAAACAGCTACAAATCATATTTGAAAAAAACTTTTGTTACACATTGAACAGTACTTAAATTCGTTTAAATATTTATACATCGTTTCCTTGGCATTTCGTATTACGATTTCGTTGGCGATTAAGTTCATCATCGTGGTCGGTCTTTTGTTGGGCGGTTTGATTCCACTCCATTAGGCGGCAGTGGACTGCTGCTGCTCCTGCGTGGTGCTGGTGGAGGCAACGGCGGAAGATTCGGGTGCCTTTTCGTTAATCGCCAGCCAGGGACAGCGCTTCTGCAGCTCCATGCGGTATCTGGGGTGACTTATGGCATAGACGAAGGGATCGATGCAGGCCACCATTTTGCAGGCGCAGGCTGGGATCATGGTGGCACCCGGGGTTAGAAGACTCTTGTCCCCAAAGGCGCCAATCAGCGACATCACTCCGTAGGGCGTCCAGGAGCAGAAGAACAGAAAGCAGATCGTGATGGCCGCCTTGGCAATCCTGATCTCCGCCGTCTCCTTGCTCTTGTCCACATTCGAGCGCAGTGAGTCCACGTTCATCTTCTTGGCCTGATCCCGCAAGGCCTTCTCGTGGCTAAAGACGTGGCCCACAATCTGGGAGTAGTAGTAGGTTATCATCGTGGTGGGGCACACGAAGCTGAAGAAGAAAATGCAGCCCACGAAGAGGCGTGTGTCGAAGTTGTCGGTCAGGTAGTCGAAGGTACAGGATGTTAAGTATCCCTCGGGTACGAAGCGGCCCCATGTTTCCGTGTAGCATGCCACCACCCATGGGGTGGCGTACATGTAGATGAAGATGATCATGGCGATGGCCTTGCCGTGCGTCATCTTGCCCTCCATGGGTCGGGTGATCACGTTAAAGCGATCGTAGGCTATGAAGGCGTTCGTAGCACCCGCCGCAATGCCAGTGTAGGAGCCAATGATGCCGAAGATCTGGCATCCCAGATGTCCCAGGGCATAGCCCTGGTGGAAGCTGTTGTAGATGAAGATCGGCGTCTTGACCATCATCATGAAGTCGCAGAAGGCCAGGTTGATCACCAGTATGTTTGAGGGAGTGCGCAGCGACTTGGCCGCCGAGAAGACCCAGATGACCAGTCCATTGCCCAGCATCGACATCAGCGTGAAGAATATGTACAGAGTGCCCAGCAGGTAATTCATCGACTCGGGCGGCTCGGGGTACGTGAGCCAGTGCTCGGGTATGTGACGCAGCTCTTCCGGAGGAACATTCCAGCCCAGCAGGCGCGATTCCGCGGACAGGCGCGGCTCCGGCCGCAGCACGGTGGACACGTTGCCAAACAGACTCGCCGACACGTTAGCGGACTCCATGCTCCGGTCTTTGGGCCAAGACGAAATCACTGCCGGCAAGGGCTCTAGCTTTTATATGGCCCGCAAGCCCCACAGAATTGGATTAGCGATGCACCGGCGGGGATTAACCGGCGGGGATTGGCCTAATCCGTTGCTGACATTTTTGCTGGCACTGCAGTTGCATTGATTCGTTGTGTGTTTTTTTGTTTTTATTCTGCTGAAGGTCAGTGTTGTGGCCTTTTTTCGGGATAGAAACCAACTGCTTAGGTACTCAGTATTAAGGGTGCTTAGTAACTATGTACATTGGGCTCTTAAAGTGCTTTCCACATACATAACTCTAGCTTAAAGTGTTTCTCCTGTTTTAAGTTGTTTTTTAAATTTCGCAACCTCTTGGCAGCGATTTCCTTTAAACTTGAACTAGGAGAGACCGCCATATGGAACGACATTCGGTCCCATAAGCGAGTGCAGCTCAGTCGAGCGTGAAAGGAACTTTGCTGCCGCCGAGGTACATTTTCTAAATTGCTTGCCCCAAAAGCATGCTTGAAAAAGTTTTGTGTTTTGCTATCCTATCTGATCTGCACATATATCGCCTGTATGTATATATGTATATTCCCAGCTTGGTGGAGGGGGCAGAGATGGGTATCCGGCGCCATAATCAAAGTGTAGCAATTGGGCTGGGGCCACGCCTACTTATTAACTCATAAAACAAAAAGTGTGGCATACTTTGGCGCGCGTCCCAAGACGACACACACACACACAGCTATAGCGGTTGCCACAGCCACATTCACAGCCGAAGCAGAAGCGATGTGTGAGTAATTATATGTGTGCGAGCAGCAACAATTTAGGTCATAAATCATATGGAAAAAGTACACAAAGGCATGCAAATATTCCCCAATTCCCCGTCAAGCCGACAATCACACATACACACGTTGCAAACCTACATATGTACATACGTCTTATTGTGTGTGTGTGTGGTTGTGGGAGGAGCTGAAAGGAGGTTGGGGATCATACGTGTGCATATGCTAAAAGTATGTGCAAAGATTGATTTCCCTTTGTTTGCCTTTTAGTGTGTGAATGTGTTCTCCTCCGCATTCACCTCAATTCCGCAGGCCTACGCGATGCCACGCCACAGCCCCAACCCTAAGCCCCCAACCAGCCAGCCCTACACCCCAAGCCTCCTCACAGAACATCCCAAGACCACCCCCCACGGTGCGCTACGTACATCAACTACATACAGCGCCATGGGTGGTAATATTATATGCTGAATGAGTTGCCTGTTGAAATAATACGTTATTTTCACTTGATTTCGATTTTTCCCTTCGCCATTTGGCTTCCGCTAAATACCCTATTCAATGCGAATTATGCTAGGAGTGTACTATTTGCAGCATTAATTTTTAAAATAACATTAATAAAAGGGCGGTTAGTTACTTCTTAAAAGATATTGTATCTTCGATTTTGCGTCATTTAATTATATACCATTTGGGGTCATTAATTAAAATCTGTATTAATTACATAATTCATTTTTAAAGTTAAATCTGAAAATATATGTACTAAAAATCAGCATACTAATTAAAAAAAAATATGAACAATTATTTATCTTCCTACATAAAATATGCAGTCACCTAAAGAGTACCCAATTCTTCGATGCCCGAATGTAACCATATTGTAAGCCGTTTGCATTGTTTTCTTTTTTTGGTAGCAAGGTGAATGACTCTGTGGGGACTTTTGCTTCCAGTGAGAGAGCAAGGTAGTACGAATCTAGTGTGGATTTCCATGTAATTAAGGACAGCTGTCGGCGGCCCGCAATTCCCTGGTGTCAGTGGAGCAGTGGCGAGACTCCACTCCACCGCCACGGAGACGGGTAACGGACGTGTGGCCACTACCAGCTTGATTAGTGTAGAGCATAAATGGAACATGTGCTCTAAGCGGAGCAAAAGGTGGAGCTGCCCATTCACACTTTGTCAATTGTCGCAGGCACTGATTAAATGATTTCATTAAGCGATGGCTGCCAATGCTGACAGCGTCAATTAATGAAAAGCGGACATAATAATTGAAGTTGGAAAAAAGTCAGACAGCTGTTAGTGTAATTGCCAAGTGAAGCAAGGAGCTCCTTTAATTCTCTTATTAAGTCACCAGGATGCTTAGAAATACTTAATATAACATATAAATTATTTAAGAAGGTAGTCAAAAATACTAAGCTTTTCAATTTCATTCGACAAAAAATATTTTTGTTTAAGTCGGAGTCTAAATATATATTTTATTCCATTTTAAATATTGCTTTTTAAATCTGTTTGCATAATATTTAGGTAAATATCAAAGATGCCTCATAGTGCACTCTGGATTAAAACCTGCATACCAGATTTGCAAATGGATTGTGCTTGTATCAAATTGCGGTCAGCCATAA
This sequence comes from Drosophila bocqueti, assembly GCA_018151655.1. Classification (NCBI taxonomy): domain Eukaryota; kingdom Metazoa; phylum Arthropoda; class Insecta; order Diptera; family Drosophilidae; genus Drosophila; species Drosophila bocqueti. The sequence goes on from JAECXF010000001.1 coordinate 24,856,654, forward strand.
ATCCATTCCTGCTAAATGCTAAGAAGATTTGTGAAATTTTTAGCATTTATAGCTGACCATTCATTAATTGGTTTAAGATCCACAACGACATGGACATGGACATGGCCAACGGGCAGCAGCTGCAGAGTAAACACAAACCAATTTGCAGTTTGTAATGAAAAATTTCGGCAACTCTGGGAGAATTTGAATATTTATTTGCATTACCACCTGCACCATTTGCCCGCTCTGGCATACCAAAACCCCTGCACTAGACAATTCCTCATATTACTCATACGTGGCGTTGTGCAAAGTCTAGTGTATTCGGGAGCATTTACTTGTGTTTGTGGCTGTCCGCAGTCTCCAGTCTGCACTAAATGTGGCCCATATGTGGCTCCAGGACCTCCAGCTATGGCACGGTAATTGATTATCAAATTCAGCGTTGCATTTTGCCAGTGCCGCCGCCATTCCATGGCTCCAGGCCATAAACGGGGTGCTAAGGGGGCAAAATGGAGCATCGCAGCATTGGCCACAAAGCCCCTTTGCAAGCCGGCTGCTCCTGCTTCCCGCTCCTCGATTACTTTTCGCATTCACTTTTTTTCTTCTTCTCGTTGGCATAAAAAACTTTTCTGTCTGCTTTTTTTGGCATGCTAAAAATGGGCTCAGGGGAGGCGTGGCATTTGTGTGTGTGTGTGAAACTGCAGGAGTAGCGAGCATATTTTTAATGTGCAAAAATCTGTGAAATTTGTGCTATGTCGCTTTGATTGCAGTTTGGTGAACATATTTTTTATTGTGCGTATGTGTGTGTCATGTAGAAAAGTGAAAGAAATGAATTCACTTGGCGAAAGCTTGAGTGCGCCAAATGGAAAAACTTTTTACCACTACTTCCCGCATTAGAAAATCTATTAAATAGCTAAGAAGATAAAAACAGATAGCATTTTGAACGGCTTAAAGTTAAGTCAACTTGTGATTGGCAAAGGAATTGTTACCGGTACGACTCGAAGGACCAAAAGATGGAAAAGGGGCGACTTTAAACACAAAAGCGCCTTTCTGCCGCTTTACCCACCTTGTTATTTAATATAGTATAGAAAAAACATTAAAAATACAATTTGTCGTGCACTTAATTTCTTTGACACTTTCGAATCACAAACTGATCTGCCCACAACGTTGTCAAAATTGCCAAATTTAAAATGACATTGCTAATAAACTTGTCTCATAGATTTGCATAAATTTGAAAGCACAAAAAGTCTTCTTTTTTTCCCACCTGCAAATAACACATTTGCTTTAACCATTAGATATTCATTATTAATTTAACGACCTGCTATGATACCATTACTGTTTTGTCATCATTTAATATTGCTGCAATGTCAATTCGATTAGCATGATATCTCGACACTTTCAATCAATAATTATCCGGCAGTTTATTTGATATTCAATTTGACCCTCAACCCGTTATTCCAATAATAACTTTTCCGTGTGGATCTTGATGGTGGTGAACCCACAAAATGGAACCTCCCTTCCGGCACGGCTAATACAAATACAAAGCCATTAAGGCATCCATTATTCAGCGACTGAGCGAGAGGGCAGCAAAAAATGCATGGAAACCCGTTATTGTTATCAATTCTAATTAATTAAAATGAAATTTGGCTGCGGCACCAAATTGAACATTTTTGCAATCAATTGAAATTCAATTAAAATACGTTGCCAGCTACTATATAGCCGTTGTATTTAGTCCACCAATACAAATCCAAAAAAGGGTTTCGTTAGGGTCAATAGAGTATATAAGCGAACGTACATATATACACCGATTTATGCCGCAGCCATTAGGCAGGGCACCAACACACCAGTAAAGTGACGCAAAACGAAACCCATTTAGTTCAATTAAATTTATTCATCAATTAAAAACAAAAGCTAAGCAACGGCCACGGCAACAAAATGGACCACATAAAAAGCGAATTTCAAATTGATTGCGTACAACGGAAACGGAAATGCGAGCACGCCACTTGGGCGTGCCTCTAGCCGAAACATTCCGCACCGCAGTCACAACCACGGTCCCTAAGCATAATAAACATGGTTATGCCGCAAATTATTCAAGCGAAACGCTTGACTGCACCACTTCTTCGACCGAGTCAAAGTCCTCCGGCCACTCACAGCTCGTGACCTTGGGCGCAACTGTACGCCGCGACAAGGACACGGCCCACACTCGGCCATGTGGCCATCAACTGCATGATTGTGTTCATCAATTAGTTATAAATCACACGCCTTTGGTCATGGCTTTCGTTTCGGACAAGTGGACCTATCAAAGGCGACGTGGCTCGCTGAAATTGAAATTCCACCACAGTGGCTTTCGTTGCTACAGTGCCAGAAGAAAGTATATTTTTTTAAAAAACTTTCTTATAAATTGTTATTTTGACACAGAAAAAATTACAGTTCTAATTAACTTTTAATCTTTAAAGCTATTAATGTTATCGAGTATCGAGTATAAAGACTTATAAGTAAAATAAATATATATTCGGATATCCATAGAACAATTCCCAGCACTGTAAGCTGCACAGTTAATATGGGTTCTAACAAATTGCAATGTTTACAGACAATTGTGTGCTGGCCCACACTGCGTATGCGTCATTTGGTGGGATGACCTCCACTAATACGATTACGAATTGGGCGATTTATGATGATCCTTAAAGTACAATGTTAAGATTTTCTGTTTCGCCTGCCGGCCAATGTCAATAGATGATTAACTTCAACTTTGTTTTCGTTGACATATCCGTTGCTTTTTGTCTTTGCACCAAGTATCTTTTATATGTTTTTGAGTCCCTTTTGCGGCTTGCTGTCTGTCTCTTGCTAACTCATCACAGGGCCATTGTGCCCCGGCCTGGTTGTGCCCGTGTGAACGTGGTCAGTGGAATAATCACAGCACAATTATTTGAATAACTCATTTAAGTGCTGGCCCAGATGCAGATGACCATGGTTAGGCTGTGCTGGCTGCCAGTTTGTTTGTTTGTGTGCACTTTTGTTATGTAATTACCGTTGCGAGCGAGCGCTTGATGCGGACTCTGATTGGGAACCCGATTCCAGGCGGGCGGGCTTGTAAGGCCAACTGTTACAGCTGTTTATGCTGGCGCTAAACAAACAGCCCAAATAGTCGCCCAGACACACGCACACACACACATACGTGAACATGGCCAAGGACACATAGCAACAATGGCAGGGCAACAGCACTGGCCAAAATGATCATCAGTCATTTTTGGAGGCTGTAACATATTGGTTAGAAATTTAAATAAAAAGAAATAATAATAAAATATATAAATAAATTTCTAAAGCTTCAGTTAGGTTAGGTTATATAGTTATTTTTTGCAGGTATTATTATTCTAGTCAGAAGTTTGCAACGCAGGAAAGGAGACATTTCCGACCCTTTAAAGTATATAAATTCTCATCTCTCTCTCATCAATAGCCGAGTAGATCTAGCGATGTCCGTTAGTTCGCCGTGCCAAAGTTAGTTCTTGATTTATTTTAATTTTAGTCGGTTGCAAATGGCTTTCAGAAAAAATTAATACTTAGCTATTGTAGGATCCCATAAATAGCCTATTTTTTTATCCAAAACTCCTTCAAGAATAGGTATTGTATTAGAGTAACCACGTAATATAGACTAATGTTGCATGCCAACATAACCAAATGACAATTGCATTTTGCCTTGGTTTCTCTCTGTGCAGTCTCTGTTGATGTCCTGGCTGTATTTCCTTTAATTTGCGCTCCATGCCTTTTCTAGAATGTCAACAGGCAAGTGTGCAAATGCATTTGAAGAGAGAAGGGAATAGAAAAGGACTCCCGGCTCTAGCGGTGCCGTCACTTTTTGCAGGACTGTTTTCAGTTGGTTACGGAATGTGTTTTTGCCCCGTGCTGATGCTGATTTCCCACGGATAAGCCTGGAAAAGTGCGACAAGTCAGACAGATCAGGATGGGGGCTCGCGTAGCTCAAAAGATTATTCTATTCATTTGCATAATCGTCCTAAAGGCGAGTTTTCCACAAATCTAATCGCATTTGCAATTACTCGCAGCAAAACTAGACTGAGCTATTTAACTTGTTTTGGCTTAGTTACTATTGGAATTTCTAGTTTGAACTTGGCCATTACTACACATAGAAACGAAAACAAGTTGGAGCTTGCCGGCTGCCACATAATGCTGTCGTTAATTTTTACGATATTTACCAAGTTTAATGCATTTTGTCGATGTTTGCGCACAAGTTTAATGATGGCAAACGCACGGGTGCCCCATCTCCGACTTTCTGAATATTTCTTCGTTAGCCTCCTATGGGAAGCCCGCAAATGTAAAGTTGTTGACGGCACCAGAAGGCAAAGGGGGCGGCGGAGAGACAGTGCTTATATCATGAAATGTTTCAAAAGCACTTTACAGCGCACTGGGGGGATGGGATGGTGGTGGCTCTGACTAGACAACGCTAAGGTTAATGGCATAAAATTTATCTGCAATTACGATATGGCTTGGCAATCAGCCACGCCCCCTGTCTGCGCCAACCTTCCCCTAAGTAAATATTTATTGCTCTATTTTAAAATGCACTTTAATGCATCGACGACGCTGAAGCACGAGGATAATGGCATTGAGACATTCGCCTTATGTGCATTTACCTCTGCTCCATCCCGCTGGCAGATGAATACATATTCATGGGCAATCTGAATCTGATATCGAAAATTAAATATGAATTTTTCTCTGGCCATAATTCAATTTGGTATTTCTCACCGGAGAATCGAGTGATAAAGTTGTCACAACAAACAGTCGGCCCGGCAAAAGGCAAATAGAAAATGAAATGAAAATTTCTATTTGTCTCAAAGTGAAATCCAATTAATCAAAAATGTGAATTAGATGGGCGGCGTGGGACAGGGCCGGGGAGAAGAGCTTTCGTGCACAGCAGACGACATCATATTGCATCAGAACGTAGAAAAGCGATAATTTATCATTTTCAGGACCAGGAAATACAATTGCCGGGGAGGCCGAGGCCGGGGCCGGGAGCTCGGGTTCTGGTTCTGGGATTTTGAAATTGGAAGCGCAAATGAAAATGTGCAAAAAGGCTTACTGCTAGCCAGGTGGAAGTGGAAGTGTAGGACAAGCCCGGACCGAGACCGAGAGCCTAGCTAAATCCGAAAATTCTGGTTACAAGCAAACTGGCGCTGCCTCGGGGTTTGTCACTTGAGCTGAGGCTGACACAAACATGTCTGCAAAGGATAGTTGACTAAGGAAAACGGACACTCTCTTCTAGAAGCGTGAGAGGATGGGAGGACTCCGAGGAGGACTACCGGCCCGGTGCTGGTGGTTGTCATGCAAACGATTATAAAATCATCATTTATCAAATTATGTCACTCTCCCTCTCGCTGGCAACAGTCTGCAGGGACACTCTAGGCCCTGACCCGGTCTGAACTCGGCCTGATCCCAGAGTATGCACAAAATAATGACGTCTCTTGATATACGACATGATAGCTCAAGCGTATGCCTTGACATTTTTATACATATTTATACAGGATACAGGATCTAGAAATGAATAATTCAATTTTAACGTCTTATGCTGGTTATTGATTTTGAAAATTGAAATTAATTTCATAACTTATTAAATGATTGTTAATGCTTAACAGTAAGGAACTGATCATAAGATATTGTGGTTCATAACTTTCAAAACAAAATATAGAATTGCAAAAATATCGTCTTGGCATAGTAATTAAAATACTGCAAATTCCATATTTCATATTCTATATTTCATAATCCTATAATTTATATTCCATATTTAATTTTAAAGATTCAATTCAAATTTCATTAATCGACTGGACAGTTCTTTATGAATCTAAAAATATAAAAAATCAAATCAATTAACTTTTCATTATTCTGCTTAATGTGTAATAAGCCCAAAATAACTATATCACAAAAGAACGAACCACGATACAATAAAATATATATTATCGCCGCTTTTAAAACTACTTTCCTTTTATGGGTTTTTAGATGCTCAGAGTGAGCTTTATTCTGAGAATTTGGCATTCTTTAAATTCCTAATGGGCATCCGCCCCGGCACTGCCACACATATGACAAACTCTCACGAAGAAAAAACTTTTGCATGACATGGGAAAATATGCCATCGCACTCAGTCCTGAGCGGACGAGTGGTCCTTGAACTCGTATTCGTCTCCCCATTCACAGCGAAACAATGGCGGAGCGAAACTATTTCACGTAGCTGAAGCAGGGGAGGAAATGCAAACGTCGCACTTAAAACTCTCGAATATCCTTGGGGAACCCTTCAATGACAGTAAGTAAAAGTAATTTTCTAACTGCACCATTTTTTTCTTTCCTCTTGCCTCTCTCTTACCCCACTTTCTGTCTATCTTTGCTCAGCTTTCTTTGCCCAAATGCAACTTTCACTTTTGGGTTCGTGTGACATTAAATTTTACGTGAATTGCTTCATCTTCTCCGAGTATTTTTTGTTTGCACCTTGGGCCGGCCGCACGTTTGTCTGTGTTTTCTCAGCTGGAAAACTGAAAATGTTGCCCGCTGGCGGTTGGATAAGTTCTCTGAAAGGGGAAACCGAATTACGAGGGTCGCATCAATGCCAGTTTTGCTTAGTGCTATATAGAAGTGAAACACTATTCGACTTTTTCTAAGCTTAATGATGATAGAGGAGAGGAAATAAATTGATAATTTTTGAGGAAAGTAAAGAAAGTTGGGAGCTACGTGAAAAAAGGTGAACGGAATGGTTAAAGAGACTTAAAGTGCTGATACAGATCCGTGAAAAGTATTTTAAAATGGTTCTCTCTGTAAAGAAAAACTTGCTCAAATTGGTAATCTGGATACAAAATATCTGGTTGTTTTGAAGTGTATGTATGTGATATTATTAATCTATTTAAAATAAGTAATTAAATAAGTTAGGTAATGCTAGTACTGATGTAATAAAGTTGTTATCAACTTGTTTCCAAAGAACTATCTTTTTAGAGTCTCAGAATCATTTTTTTGGTAACAAATTAAAGTTATTAATACTCAATTCTTTTAATTTTATTTCATTGAAATTATTTTGTCAATTAAATAACGCTCCAAATACCTAAAAAAAAACCAAAAAATTGAACTCTTTAAATGGGGAACGATATTCAAGAGATAAGAAAGCGTCCGTGTGGAGGCTGGGAGCCGAGGAGTTGAGTAAGCCTGTCAACATGTCAGTCGTGTCCAAAAGCAATTTGTCAACCAGTTGTGATTGGCAGCTAAAGCGAGTCAGTGAGCCACGAACACATATCCGCACCCCCAATATGCACACACAAGCAGACCCTCACCTAGAATGGGACGCCGGAAATTCGCAGCATAAACAAAATGGTGACACATGAGCCGAAATGCCCAGAGGGCTTGTCAAGAGTCAAGACAGCCACCACCTCCGTGACTTTGAGGGCTGCATCCACTTCTGCCCTTGCCTCTGACATCCAAAACCCAATTGATCTTGCTTCGGTGCAAAAGATGCCGCAAACGAAGCGTACACAATTAATATTCAATAATGCACAATTTGATTTAAGGCAATTGTTACGACCACACGCAGCTTCCAACACATTCATCTTCACCTCAGATAAATTAGATGTATTACCGATGCAACTATGAACTCTGTCTTGCTCACTTGATTGAATTAATAGTATCGATTTTGTGGTCTTAGGCTGTGAATTAAGAAAATCACACGTTGTGAGCAAAGAAACCTAGCAAAAATAGTAAGAATTAGGCAGTTAGTAATAAAGGTTTCAATACCACTAGCCAAGGGCAACAAAGAAATCCCCTTAAAATTTTGAGTATACTTCAAATCAAGAACATATTTCTTATTGTGAACCTACAACTTAACTTGGCAATCTATTTTTATGGCTAACGATAAAAAGCCATTTTGTCTTCCATTACCTTCTGTTGCGGCTGGCTTTTGGCTGACATCCTGTATTACCGTCCATTCTTTTCATCTCAATGGACTTCCTGGAACGCATCGTCACCGGAGAATAGAAAGGTGCCTACGCTAAGGCCCACAGTGCGATCATAAAATGTAGTGTTCGAGGTCAACGGAAAGTATCGAAAATATAATTATAATGTGAGCGGTGGGTTGATGCTTGCGCTTGGCCGTAAAGGAAATTGAAAATCTTTAGAGTGGAACACATTTCAGAAATTAATTTAAACTTTTCCCACATTTACTCATTAGGAGCAAGTTTTTGGTCATATATATTAGAAGAGCGCAAACTTGCGGCTCAACAAGTTCGCCCGGCGAGTGAGCGAGCGAGAGGCAAGGCAACTAATTTGCCTGTGATTTGTGTACAAGCCAGCTCCTTGCACACTTGCCCCAAGATTTATTCGAGTTGGCCAAAGTAACATAATTTGCGAATAACGCTAACGCGAGCGGGAACGCGAACGGGATCGCGACCCAAAACGCCATGGTGGCCGCCACCGTCGCCGCCATTGTGCAAATGCAAAGTGGCAAAATGGCGGCGAGGCTAAGCTTGAAAAAAGTTGCAAATTTAAAAAGGGGAATGATTTAAAAACTCGCCGCTCTGGGTAAGAGTTTTAGGCCTCAAGCCGGCAATGACCCGCCGCTGCCAACCCCATTTCCATCCACTCTTGGCGGAAGTTTGTCGTAAATAACTTTTTTCTTTTGCCAACAAGAAGAACAAAGCCACTCAGTTGCATTGGCTGCATAGGGCAAGACCAGGCTTAGACTTTGTGAAAGTGTTGGCCAGAATTCTTCCGTTCTCGGTCTCTTTCGGCTGCAAGGAGGCCATAAATCATGCACGCGTTGCCTTTGGTGCTAGTCTGCCATTGTGTGTGCCACGTCTCTTTCTCTCTGTGTGATGGAGTAAATTTTAAGCCGATTTCCGTTACATGGCCAAAAGCCATCCTCATGTGTGTGTGCGTCGCATGTTGGCCATCAACGCCATTGCGGTCATAAAGTTCACAATAACAAGGCAAACAAATAAACAGATATCGTGATCGTGTTGTCAAAGTTTATGGGGTCAAAGTTTATAGTAACGAGAAGCAGGAAGAAGTGAACGCGCTCAGCCTTTCATCAAAAATTGGCAGGGCATGTGGTCAACACAGGTCAGCAAACACCAAAAATATCATTCAATGAGTGAGTAATGGGGAAAAACAAAATAAAGTGTTCTCCCATGTATTGAAAATATCTTTTGTACCATAAATATGGGAATTTTAGATATCACAATATATTTTCTCAATAGTTCTATTCAACTATTTCCTAGATTGTATTTAATATGAAATCTATTGAGAGTCTATAAAATATGTATATAGGCTTATATTGGGGCGAAGAATAGGAACTATACGACAAAGATCCGAGAATTGTCTTAAAAGCTTTAAAAACACAACACAAAATAAATTAATGTAAAATATAGTTCAAATATTATAGCTTGATACTATTCATTTATATTCATTCCACATTCGCGTATTTTTGCATATTAAATATTCCTTTTTGAACCCCATTCCCTCATGTCTCATCAAAATCCAATAAATATCACACATTCGCCGCGTGGCCATCCGACATGCCAAGTGTCATATAATTTTGTCATATCTACGCCCATTAAACAAGGCCCAAAGACAAGGGTCAGAGCGAAAGGCACTTTCCATATCCTCATAAAAGACTGGCCATACCTCAGTATGGGGCAGAAGAACAACAAAAATTTTAATAGAGCACTTAATGCAAGAAAGTATGAGCATAAAAAGTTGCCAAGCCCGCGCGCAACCCCAAAAACCGCAGGGTACCGCGGAAAAATGCTGTAAACAGGAAAAAAACCGCAAGCAAGTTGCGTGCATCATAGCTTAAACAAGGGGCCCAAAGGCTGTCGGCTCCAGCAGAAGAAAGCGAGGCGACCCAGGCCGCAGCTCCAATTTAATTGCGCTCCAAATAGTGTAAATTGAATTTTTAACGCCAAGTCACCCCACAGAGACATGCATAGTTACACGCATGTGAACACGGCGAGAGACGGAGCACCGAATTCCGGGGCTCCCGGGCTCATGGTCTCCCGGACACACGGACTCCGGACTACCGACTCCGGAGTTCTGCCGAAGGCGGAGCTAAACGGAAATTAACTTGTTTCACACGCAGCCAGTCAAAAAGCCACTGGAGTGACTGCGTCAGCAGCAGATTCCGAATCAGAGCCATAGCTATGGGTGCATACGGTAAATGGCCACTGACTGAACCGGGCTCTGAGCCTGGGCGGGATTCCTTTCGCCATCTTGTTATGTGGCGTGTCGCCCTCCATGTTTTATGCCCGTGGGCCAGCCAACAATTCACTATCTTTGTCCCCGGCCCGTTCTTCACCAGCATGTGACGGTCATGTCCGAATAAAAAACACGAAAGGAACCGTAGAAACTCTTGAAATGTATCTTGAAATACTCTAAACTAAATATATTAAAGAATATGTCTTAAAGGAGATTTAAAAGATTAAAAAAGCGATCTTAAGTAATTGTTAAAAATACTCTTAGGCAAGCTGCACTTAAGGATCGATCCTAGATATTAAGCACTTAGTATCAATTGATTTATGTTTTACAATAATATTTTTTTTTAAGCCTTAAACAAATTTCGTATACTGTGTACACACTTAAAATAAATTGTACTAAACATCTAAAATTTGACAGAATTATAAAGCTGTCAAAAACTTAAATTTTAAGTAGCAGACCTCTGAACCAAATTATAAAACTTTTTATCTTAAAGGGTGTAGAAAAAAAGGAGCAAAATCGAGGCCAAAAAGGGTTAGCAACTCACTCGCTTACTGGCCGGGACTCTACACTTTCCCCCATTTTTTCCGTGGCCTTCTCTGCACGCTTTATGCAGACAAATGGCCTTTTAAATTGCTTGCGTGTAGCCAGCTGTCTGTCTTGGCTGTCCTGATGTCCTGATGCCCCGTCTGTCTGTCTGCCGTGGCTGTCCTGCTGGTATTACTCCACTCCCCCACTTGCCCGCTCAGCCCCATTTTGGCTTCAACGCATTTACATGATGATTTGATATATGAATCGCTGCCACACTATCAATCAGCGCCTTCATTGCCAAATGCCAAACGCGCTGAGCAGAGCTCCTCCACTCACATTGATAGCACTGTAATTGTCTTTGACAATCTGGCAGGCAGTGGGATTTAGGATATTGGGGGATAAAGCTGCCTGGATGAGGTGTCAAAGGATGTACAAATTAGACGCACATTTCAGTGAGCCAAGGAGAAGGGAAAATAGATGCGGCTGAGATTGGTGGAAGAAGAGATTTGGGACGAGCATATACAACACTTTGACTAGGTTATTGAATCGGTGACAACAGCAACTCATTAAAGCTTAGTGCGAGTTAAGAACTTTGCTTTAAAATAACTTGAAATTATGACATTATATGTCCAATCTCTTTTATCCCTGTAAATTCGGTTTTAATTGCTGCTCATTTGGTGCCCCGCATCAAGGGCATAACCCACAAAACGATTCTCCATCATATTCGAATGGCGGCATATAAATGCCGTAAACACATAATTATTCGAATTGTATCCTAAATCAAACCACGGACAACAGAGATTGTTACTGAAGCGGCACAAACACATCAAGTGGGATGTGGGAAAATTGCCGTCATCAAATTGGTTGTCAACGGAACCGCAAAATGTTGCACGATTCGCAGGCAGGGAGGAAGGAAACCGAACGCCGGGGCTGCTTCCGTTGGAGCAGCCCGAGGCGAAATTCACAATCCGTCCGAGGACACGCAACGCGCTTGATTAATTGCGCCCGGTAATGTGAGGCGGAGAGGTAAATAAAGGGGCATTAGGCCTGCCCACCCAACGATATGCAACAGCTTCACCCCAAGTCATACAGACAGAACTTTATCGAGTTAATAATATGTACCACCTTCGGCTTAGCTTTTGTTTAACAAAAAAGCGAGTTAACTCCTATGGTTTAAAGAAAATATTACCTAAAATTAGGATCAAATATAGGCTATCAACCAAAAATACATCTTAAAGTCTAGCTTAATTTTTGTCCGTGCTGCGGGTCTCGAAATTCCCCAGGCCCAACCGAATAACTAATTCCAGTTGAATAAATTTGCCACTGGCTTGACTGGAAATCAATTGATCTGCTACCAATTTTTATTTCATTTTATTTTTTTCTTCTGGGGTAATTTAATTTGAGGACCTTGTCCAAGCAAACGTGAAATGCCTTGGGCAATGGGCATCTGAAATTGGGGGCGTATCGCTGGGGTGTGAGTTCCGACAAGTTAAGGCGATTAATCGCCTTGCGAGGACCAGGGACAAACGCTCACCCACACACTCGAAATTAAAGAAACCAAAAAGAACAAAATTGAACGCTCTGAAAAATGCCGGAAAACGAAAGCAATTTTCCTGTGTGGGCTTTCCCATGCACGCCCCTTTATTTTCAGACGGGGTCCCATATATTCGTTCGCAGCAAGACTTTTATTGCAGTTGCTGTTGTTGTTAATGGTCAGCTATATGGCATTGTTATATCCAACAATTGCTTCATGTTCAGCGGTTGTACGAATAAAATAAAAGCACCACGAGCCAAGGAAAAACAAAAACCAATAAAATAAATATAAACTGATATAACGAGGCCTGCCCCGTGCACAGCGACCCCTTGAAGCGCGTCTATTAAAAAAGGATTAAGACCATAATTTAATATTTCTTGGAAAAAACGAACAATATAACAATATCGATTTATGAAAACCGTGAGAATTACAGAGAAGAGAGGTACGATTTTTTATTTAAAAAGAAAAGGCATTTTACCTGTTTATTTTAAAGAGAGGTATTTAGTTTCGTTGATTAGATAAGGAACCACCAATTGTTGAAAGATAGTTTACTAATTACCAACATTCCCTCATTTTCCCTTAATTATTAAATGCTGTCTGGAAACTGGAGTGGGCTTAATGATGCGGAAGTCTTTGTTACATTCAATTCGTACCCTTACGTGTAGTACATTTGTATGAGGCTCTATACGAGAACTGTATATTTTCGGTTATGCCTTTGTTATACTTCCTTTTATGCCTTTGTCTACGTCATGCTTTTTACAGCATCATTCCCAGTTGGTAAGAGCGGCTCCATGGTGTTCCGGCCAAACTAAAGGAAAAAAGCGAAACTCCGACATGATACTCGGAAAACCCCAGAGCACACGTGACCACGAAACTTTTTAAACCCGGTTTAATTATTTATTGATTTAATTTTTCCCTAGTTTTTCAAAGGGTATCCCTTTAAAACTAACTAAGTAAACTTCTTCATCATGATCAATTTACCTGTCAGTATCGTGACAGCGACTCAGATATGCTGCATTATATTTTCCAGTTTATGCTGCCTGGGAAATTGACTTGACTCGCTGGAATAATGAAATAAAAGTGTAAATAATTGAATATGGGTAAAACAATAACGAAGTTAAACAAATTCAGTGCCAGCCAGAGCCCCCCAACATCCAGTATTATGCTGATCGCCATATACACCTACATGTTTGTATATGCGAATGTATTTATGCATTTTTAATATTGTTTTTCCAAACAAACTTTTTTATTGCTTGGAGAGCAAATTTGTCTACCCAATTGGCCAATACGAACAACAAAATTGGGGAAAACTTTTCTTTCATTTGGTTTGTGGCGTATTTTCCAGTTGAACAAGGCAATCAATAGAAATGCATGGCCACGCGATATTATTATAAAGAACAACGGAAATGTGGCAAAGGGAAGGGAAGCGACGAGGCGGCGCACAGCCTGTTGAAAAGCATATTACAAAAGCCAAAAAGTCTCCGGCGCTTTTGGCCAACATATTAAAAACGCTTTTTGAAATTTCCACTTGACCAAACCAATTAAAATCATAAATTTCCCGCGCCTGTGGTGAAATTTCATTCAAATATAACAAGACTTTTTGTATCTGCTTCTCTCTTTTTTTTTTTTTTTTTAACAATTTTTGCAATATATGCAGATAAATTCAAGGGGGTAACGCGTGGGAGCCATGGATATATTTGTGTTTAATATTTTTCCGTTCCGTTGGGCTAAAGGGAGCCGCAGGGGTTTCGGCTGGAATGTTAAAATTTCACGCGATACGCGAAAAAATTGCAAAAATTCTGCGGCCAAATATGACTAACAGCGCCAAATGGTTTAATTCAAGGAAAGAAAGCGCTATGTGGTGAGAGTCCGATTATAGGTTTAATCTCTGCGTGGGATGAATGGAATTCGTTAATAAATTTTAAAATATAAATTAAAGTAGAGTGTGAAGTGAAATTGAAATTTATGGGATAAAATCGATTTTCACGTTTTGAGAAATTAATTAAATAAGTCCACAAAGAGTATAAAATAGGTCCACAAACCTGATTTTCTTTGCCTTATTTTATTTATGTTTTTATTGACAACCAATATTTTCTAGAGTAACAAATTGTTTGATGAAAAACTAATATTGCTTGAGAATTAAAGTCTATGCCTTTAGTTTTGAAAAGAATTTTTATTTGGTTTTAGGCTAAAAAACGTAAATACCCTTGCATGGTATTATAATTTTAGTCAAGAGTTTGCAACGCAGTGAATTTCCGACCCTATAAAGTATATACATATATTCTTGATTAGCATCAACAGCAGAGTCGATCTAGCCCAAGCTAGTCCCACAGTTTTGTAGCTATCTGATCGGATCGGACGACTATATCATATAACTGCCTTAGGAAGAAATTTATTGCAAAAAAAATTGGAACTTCTATGTTTTCTATCTGCTATAGCACTTTTATTTGGTTTTAGTTTTATGCAAATTTGATGATTATATCATATTGCTGTCATAGAAACGATCGTTAAATGTAGAGGGAAACTGTAAAACTGTAACTGTAAAACTGTAAATGTAATATGTATAGACAAATATTAATAGGGGATGTTTTCATTTTTCCAGAACCTTTAGAAAGAAATTCAAAGCTACATATTTCACAGTACTTACTATATATATTATTATCTATTATTATATATATAAAATGCTTTGTCCTCACTGACTCACTGACTGATATATCACAGCCATGGCCAAACCACATGTCTTAGAGACTTGAAGTTTTTTTTAAAATTCAGAAAAAAATTTCCAGATTCGTATGGGTATTTTAATTTTCTAATTCCACCTGCAACCTATTTAAAAAAATAAAAAACATAAATTTAAATTGCATTAAATGCAAGTTCGCTAAGCAAGCATTGAAAACGTTCTCAAAATTTTCCAATATTTACTGCTTAAATAATTACGATATATTTAATTTAATACAAAATTTTAAGTGTGGATCTGCATCCGATCAAAGCGAGGATGCAATTGCGGGCCCTCTAGTATACAATAAAATAAATATGTATGTATTTAATAAGTTAACATTTTAGTGAAATTTCCTTTTCTGTTTCCGTTATGTTTATTATGAAATGTAAAGAGTCCTGTAAAGGTGAACTTTATAATGCTCGTAACATACTTATTGTCAAAATCAAATTGAATGTTCTGGTTTAAGTTCAACTTCAAAAAGTTAATAATCTCAGTTATTGCCACAGAAATGCGGCCTTTAACCATTGACACATTAGCACACACATTCGCACACACTTACAAATGAGACTTCCCTTTGGCTAGTCGACGCCGTTTGGTCAATACAAATTGTAATAATTGTTTGGAAAATTGTTGCTCTTAAAAACACATTCACTCTCCCTTTTTCTTTTGCTCCTCGGGGAGGAATAATGGCCTGCGTGTGTGCGTTCGCGTTTGCTACTTCCGGCTTGACCACTCACACAGGCACATATACTATATACATCTGTGTGTGCCCGGGCGTATATATGGCGTATTGGCGGCCATATTGTTTTCGACATGTGCATGTTTTTGATGTCAAGTGGTCGTCTACTTGAAAACAGTTTTCTCTCTGTGGCAGTGAATGTGTGTTGGGAATTTTTTCTGCTCTTTCTGCCAACGCAGTCCTGTTGTCGTTCTTCCGATTGTTCGATTCTGTTCGCTTCTGGTTGAGCCTTAGTTTCTGCTGCTGCTGCTTCTGCTGTTTTTGTTGTTGTTTTCGACCCAATTGCGACCATGGCATCCATTTTGTTGACGTCGTTATCAATTAAGCGACACGTTGCGTAGTAGCCAGGCCACAGTTGGCGTCAATTGACTGAACGAAATGGCCAAAATGGGGAATGGCCAGTGAGCATCTGGGGGAGTGGGTTGCGACAGAAGTTGTTGAATTGTGCAGGGTCAATTGTTCGGAGGACGGCACATAAAAACAAGTTGCAGTTAACAAGGACAAGGCCTCTTTCTTCTGTGCCCTTCAGTTATTGTCCTCTAAATAGCTGTTGGACATGTCCGAGCAAAATATTACCCGTTAGCCAGCAATGACTCAACTAGAAGTAATTGACGTAAAAGTCCAATAATGGTTTGTATAAGGACACCTCGTGCATACTCCCCAGGGTGGACCTCAGCTGGTTGCTTTATTTTCATATAATAATCCTATTGTAATGGATTTATAGATAAAACAATTCATTTACCATTAACCAATAAAAGCGAAGAGGTTTAATACCTAATTTGTCTTAAGAGAAATATTTATACTCTTAATATTTACTTAATTGGAATTTATTGAATTATTGTATCTGAATTCATTCGATTAAAAATTAATATAATTTTGTGACAACCGTGAAATGTCTTTAACTCGGCCAAGAAAAATAAATACATATGTAATACATATATTTCTATGTATGTATATATATTTCATATTTTTAGCAATAAAGTTTATATGTATGTATCTTCCATTTCCATATTGCTTTAGAACCAGACTCTAACGTTCTTACGTTACTTTTTGCTTGTTATGTTACAATAGTATTTTTATTTTGTCTTATTTGTACACTAAATTGCATTTTGAAATAATAAAGCTTTACAATTTGGTTTCCTATTTATTGTGAGAGGTATTCTAAATCTCAAAGCCCGTTAAAATCCTTTGTGAGTGGTGGGCATCCTTGATTAGCTTACAGGTCCACCTTAACGCTCTCATTTGAGTTGTTTGGAAGTGTATAACCGAAAACACGCACAATTATGCATGTCAAATTAAGTGTAACTACGCCCAAGTAATAGAATCAGTTGGGGGTAGTGGCAGAAGGCAGGAAAAGTGGGGCAGACGCTCTGATGGGGGACGGAAGGCGAACACGGCGGGCGGGCCATAAATCTTCAATGTGCTGGCCTGGAGAATCAGCGAGCGGTAACTAATGATGTTCATAATCGGAGTGGCATGTAAAAGGATAATGGCAAAATGCTGATTAACAGGGAAGGCAAGCCACAACTTCATTTAAGCTCTCTCGCTCTAAGCACACTTGTGCTCTACAGTGTTTGTTTGTGCACGGGTGTGAGTGTGAGCCGGAAGTGTCAGTAGTGGACGCCATTAATTTAGCGGAAATAAACAAACAAAAT
Source organism: Drosophila bocqueti (assembly GCA_018151655.1). Taxonomy (NCBI): domain Eukaryota; kingdom Metazoa; phylum Arthropoda; class Insecta; order Diptera; family Drosophilidae; genus Drosophila; species Drosophila bocqueti. Next base: position 24,874,034 of record JAECXF010000001.1, read on the forward strand.
GAACGGGGAAACAGTAAACCGCAACCGGAGTGCGAGAGCGAGGGGGAAAATGAGGAGAGGCGGCAAGAAACAGGCTGGAATCTCGGTACTTGGCATGGGCTTGCTTTGAACAGGATATGCTCGTGCTCTGCTTATAATTGGAGCATAAAGTGAAGCTGTAAGAAATGTGCAGGGCCGTAAAAAGGCCAGGAAGTGGCAAACGGAACAAAAACCAAAACCGAAACAGAAAACACACCAGCAGAAAAGGAACGGCAATAGCAGCAAAGATACATTTACAGCTTGGCCTCGTTACACACACTCGGCGAAAGAATTCTAGATGCTGTATGTGTGTGAGTCTCCCCCTATAAATAAAATCCCCTCAGCGACTCTATCCGTATTTTGATACCAAGTTTTTGTGAAAATATAAGGGGTATATGTATTATCCTTTAGGCTCCTGAAATCCAGAATATATTAGTTCTCAGAAGTTAAAATGAAATCGTTCATCTTGAAATAGTATCGGTTGATATGAATCGATGCTGTGGGTCTACGGTATTCTTATAGTCCATCATATCCCTAATCCTCTTTTTTTCTCTGCTGCCCGCGTAGAGTTAATTTATGACCTGCAACAATACATATACAGAAACACAGATTGCGCCTCAACTTAAGTGTTAGAGCCGAAAAGACTTTCCAATGCCATCCTGTGCCGACTCATGAATTTTAAGTGATTCTCTCTGGCTGCCCCTGTTTTTCTTTTTTTTTTGTTCTTTCTTGTCTTTTCCGTTTGCATTCTTTTCACAATTAATGTAAAATTTAATTTGACTTGGCTTGAGCACACGTTGCGTGTGAAAAGGGATTGCGAAAGGGTCTTAACATTGCTGCTGTAATTAAAAGGCTTTTCATATAAATATTTTACTTGTCGGCCCAAGATGGCAAAGATTGCGAGCATTTAGGAAGCATTTTTCGCAGATCAAGTGGATTTGGAAAGTAACACGAGATACATATTGCTATTTTTAATTTAATCTACATGCTCATGAAGGATTTTAATTAGTAAGACTACGCGGAGGTTTATGAAATATCCGTATTGAATCAATTCATTCAATTATTTCATTATGCAAAGCAAATACTATTAGCTCTGTCCTGACATTTACATTACTCGTTAACTGTAACCGAACCAGCAGCACTCACAAATAGATACAGATACACACGCACACACTTATAGTAAATTGAATGGGCAATTGTGGTTTTCTATTAAAAATGAGGGGGCTCCTCACGCAAAGTGCAGTAGTGGGTGCGGAATCCGCACAAATACGTCGACATACCAGGGCTGAGTGGGGCCGTGGTGTTGGCCAACAATTTTATGGCTTTGGCTATTATTTTACCATTTTTTGTTGTGTCTGTCTGTGTCTATAAATATTTATTACAATTTCGTTATGGGTCGGCAGATTGAATAGGAAAGGCTGCCACTCGGACAGGGACAGTTAGTTAGATGTAGACAGATTTATACTTGCCATGACAGCAAAGTTATCGGGGACCTCACTCACCCGATCGGAGCAGACTTCCCATTCAATTAGGCACACATAACTCAGGGTAAACCAAACCCACATCAGCGCACCAAATTGCTGATTCAATTGCGAATGCGGGTCAACGTTTTTTGGGGCAAGGAACGCTCGTTCGGAACGGTCAGGCCTAAGATTTCCATTCTGATTCATGCCGCAAAACTTTGTGCAATTCTCTCCGTAAATAAATTAGAACCCAACGGGGGCTCGCGCTGGGTAAAATGATTTTTAATTATTTGCAAATAAAAGGCGTCCGAACTCTTGCAATTAAGGACCGAAAAGTACCCACCGAAAAATGAGCAAATCATAATGAATAAATGTCGCACCGGAAGTGAGCGGAAGCCGGTCCAAGTATTCCACCCCTTTTCCGCCGTAACATTTCCGCTCAAGTAACGGGGATTACCAGGAAGGGCTGACAACGGTGGGGGGCTATTCCTAATGGGAAACGCTGCTTGGCATAATAAACTGTTCGTTTCTTTTCGGAAGCTTTTGTTGTTGCCTTCAAAGCGTGTTGACTTTGTTAATAAGTTTCGTAATAAGTTGCCGGCAGGGCTAAAGGATGTCCAAGGATATAAAACAAACCGCAAGGGCATAAATAACCCAAGAAAGCGGCTAAAAAAGTGTGGTCCAAATGGAATTTAAGGAGACTGATTAGTAGGGGTTAAGAGAATACCCTTCAACAGGGAAAGTATATTTATTTTATAAGGCTATACTTTAAATACTAAGTTTCAACTACATTTTATACTGTTTCGCGGTGAACACTTGTCTTTTACCGAAAAGATTAATTAGAAATGTTTTTTAACTTACTTCTGTTTTAACTTTCCACAGCTCGCTGTTAAGTCCTCTTATTTTTTCTAACAACTTGAAGAGGAAATATCATTCAACTGTCACCAAACCACAAAACCCCCTAGCCAAATCCCAAGCCAAAGTTCTAGGCTAGACAAAAACGTTGGAGAATGAGGAGGGTAGGCAAAAAAGATGATTAATTTACGCGTCCAGCAGTCCATTCGTTGTCCTTTCTCGGGATTCTGCTCAATGGGACTCCGGCTCATTGTTTGCGCAGATTTACAAAAGCAGCCGAAACTTAATTTGATTAACTTTGAGTAGGTTTTTTTGTCGCCTTTGTCTTTCCGGTTTCGGTTCATCAGCAGATGAGAAGCGAGAGAGAAAATGCGAAGAGCAGAGGATTGGAGGGAAGTGAGGTGAAGTGATGAAAGAAGGACCAACAGCAGGCGAGGAGCAACGTTGACGTTGATAATGATGTGGCTGGCCATCATCAGCGCTCGTCCGTTGGCCATAAAAAGTTACAGACTTTTAAGTGTCCTGCGTTGGCATTTTATTTTAGTTTATTGGTTGGAAATGGCGAATGGGAAGGCCAGAGCTGAGGGACGAGGTGGTGCGTGTTTATGGCCGGGGCGTTCTACATAGATGGGAGCTCGTAAATCGGTATTAGTGTACTTAAATGATGTCCACGGCATTGCGCAGACAATGAATACGAATCGCGGGGAGAAGGCAAATTGAATGCCAATTTTATTTGAACTTAATTAAATGGCTGAAACTTTTGTTTGTAAAAGCAGAGCAGGATGGGTATATAAAGTTTGCAACAGATGCTGCCGCTAAATGCCTGGAATGACAGTTGCCTACCTACATATTTTTTAAAGCCTAACAGTAGGCATTTTTTCTAGCTTTAAGGTCGTTTTAATTTAATTTACTTTGTAGTTTAAATAATTAATTACTTAAGGAGTTGAATATATAATTATGTATACATACATTCTTTCTCATTTTCCTTCCTTTTTACACACAAGCTTGGTTAAGTATTTTCATTGGAAGATTTTAAACAAAAGAAATAAGTTTTTTACATAGTTCCTTAAGTTTTAAAAGTGGAATAAGTTTTAAGATTTTAAAGCAGGCAGAAATGGAAACAAATTGCGGATATAAAATGTACATTTTTAAACTATAAATACATTTTATCGTCGGTTTTTTTCTCTCAATCCCTTTTCCATTCACATTTTTGTAAAGTTCTTCCATAGTGCTGGTATATTTTATTCACTCAATATTGAACTTTTCATAACTTAATTAAGCAAGGGCCAAACTGGAATTGCCTTCATATATGCATTAGCTGCTGATGCCTGTGCTGCTGCTGGTGGTCCCATGGCTGAAACTCTGCAAAGTCTCTGGGAGGAGGAGGGCTAATGTCTTTGCTTTGGCAATTTGGTTCAGGGCGTTGTGCTGTTTTGTTGTTCTGCTGTTGGGCGCCGCTGTTGCCTCTATGCAGCTGCGACCCCTTCACCCTTCCCCGGTCCGGGGTGCTGTGTTCTTGGTAATGTTTGTTTTCATTAACATTGTTGTTGCTATTGTTTTTCGCCCCGACAACAACAACGACAACACTTGAATGCATTTTGTGCATAGAGCCAAGCAACAGCTACAACAAAACCATCCGAAACAACAAAATAGCAATAGGAGCGAGCAACAAAAACAACGGTTACAACAGGGAAAGCCCCTAAGGTATAATTTCAATTTCAACACTTTACAAACACGCCACAGTTGCGTCATTAACTGTAAAGTTTGCATGCGCGTCTCGTCTGCAGTTTTCATTTTATACACAGAAAGAAACTTTAAATTGGAGTTTAAATCTGAATCGATTTTTAGTGACAGTTACAATGGTATTATTTTGTATCTAACCACAGAACGAAAATCGCCTCTAGGCCAAGTTAAGTCCGCATTGAAAGATTTATTAATAATATTATTAATCACATAAAATAGTTAAATAAGTTAATATGGAATTTGTTGAGTGCAACAGAGTATCCATGTCTGTATAACTGCGTGGCACTAAGTGCGCTCTCTGACGGAAATAGCCGAAAGCAACGACGTCAGCAGTGATGCGACTTTGGAGATGAGTTCAACGCAACGTCAGGTGCAGCGACAACAGCAGCAGCAGCAACAACTGCTGCAATAACAACAGCAACAACAGTAAAACAACAGGCGCATAGCACTTTTCTAGTAGTTGCAGTTGTTTCATAAAACTTTATTGTTGCATGTTTGTTGGCTTGCGCCATTGCTGTCACCAGCCACATTGCTATTGGTTGTTGTCGGTGTCGGCACCGTTGCCGTTGTTGCTATCGCGGCTATTGCAATGCTTCAAGCCAAACATAAAATCATTTCAGCCATCCCGCCCTCGAGCATTGACTAATGCTGACACGCCGGCAACACGAACGCTGCAGCAGCAGCGGCGGCAGCATCAGGGCCACCAGAAACATGGCGGGCACTACAGCATTTGTGGACCATTAAGTTGACGCTTTTCCGTTGAATTTGCTCTGACATTGGGCCAAAGGCAGCACAGACAAAAAAAGGTATGCCTCTATTTGAATATACCTAAATGTAATATAATAGGTATAATTAAATATTCTAATCAAAATACATGTATATTTGCGGTTCTTTTTTAATAAGAATCATCATCAATCAATAATCATTTCAAACTTAAATCTAATACAATTAAATATTATTTCCCTGTGCAACGTGAAGTGCTTGTCTGCCAGTCGAGGGCGTTGATAGTCATCTAACTGGGCGAGCAGCCGCCAAACAAAGTGGAAAAAGGCCACAGTTCCGCTTGGTTATCTTGGCCAACCTTCAAGGTGAACGACGGGAAACTGGAAAACGAGGAAAATTTTCCCAGTTGCACATCAAATCGATTCCTGAGTTGTCCCAGGAAGGGGGAAGAAAATCTATTTCAGTCCTGATGGAATAATCTAATTTTTATTACAGCTGCATAGCTATTCGTCATTTGCTTACTCCCTCCATATACACAAATACAGATATAGTTAATGTTGTAGCATCGAGAGCTAAATTTACCTATGGAAAAATGTCTTGAAATAATTGGCATGGGTCCAGGCAATTGATACACACCTTAAGCGGAAAAATGTATAGGAAATTAAATTCTGTTCTTACCTGTTGGTAAAATATTTAAATAGTGTAGTTAAATTGTAAAAGAAAGTAACTGTATGAGGATAGAAAGGGTTTTCTAGTGATATTTGCATAAACTGTAGTACAAATAAATAGTCAAAATAATGTATTTATAAATTTTCCTATTTGCAGCTCTATTGTTTTGGCCGCCTCTGTTTACACATATCTGATCTTTTTCCACAATTTCTCATAGTCTAAATGCTGCCGGATGCACAAGCTGCAAAAACACCGGGAAACCGGATTGCACATTTCTTTTATGCAGTAATCATTTGCGGCACTTTATTGAATTCCAAGCGGGAGCAACAACCAAAAACAGTCCGCACAACACAATCCCCGCCCACTTCCGACTGCCGCTGGCAGGTGTTGTTTTCCCCTTCCTTGGTAGCCGCCGTTTTCCATTTTCTCCATGCTCTATTCCTCTCTGTTCCTGGCTCCGATTTTCCCCTCTTGTTATTCTCTCCCACACGTCACATGCTCGCCTTGGCTTCTTGCTTGCCTCGGTCGTGATGTTTGCCTTGCTTTGCAGGGCCAAAAAGTGCAGGAAGGGATGCATACTTTAAGGCGAAAGTCAACCGCAAAGTGAATTCCGCCATCGACAGACGCCATCTTGCGGAGGCAAGTGTGGCCAGATTAGCCTTTTCTTAAAAACTGGCTTTTTTCTAGATATACCAATAGTACCAATACTTATTGAGGGTTTTCTTTAATTTAAATTTGATTTATTTCAAACCAATTTTGAATTTAATTTCGTTAAAGATTTTTCTTAATCCGGAAGTAAACCAAAATCGAATTACATAATGCTTCTTTGAATAGTTTACTGAATATTTTACACATGTACATATATAAAAGATAACTCAATTATGTACACAAATCTATCTCTCTAAATATTTTTAAATTTAAAGTTTATTATGGAATTTGATTTTACTTTTCTTGTCTTTACATTAAATATTATTATTTTTCAAGCCGAAGGCTGGGCATCACTGTGGATGTACGGGATCCGGGAGCAGTAATCTTGGGCAATCTTAATGCGGATATATTAAACTTATTTTTACAGCATTTCTCTCGGCGATTCCTTGGCCTCCCCAATCTGGATTCTTTATTTTCATATACTTTGTATTACTTGGGCCGCGCCCCCATGCCTTGCACATCCTGCCGGTTCCGCAGATTTCGTAAGCGCGATAAACTAACCGCCTGCCGCCACCCCTAGTCTGCTCCAAGGGTGCTTTTCAACACGGGCAGGCAGACAGACAGTAAGTGGTGGCGGAGTGGGTGGTGGGGGCTATGTGTGTGCATGTACGAGTGTTTCGCAACTTGAGGCGCTTGCCACTTCCGCTGGCGGTCTATAAGAAAACACTAACACACTCCCCGGCTGTTGGCTAAAACTTTTCTTCTGCTTTCCATTTAGTTTCGTTTCGTTTCTTTTTTTTATTTTCGGTTATCCTCTCACTTATTTTAGTTTTATTGCTCGGCATTTTATTGCACAAATTTTAATATTTATTTTTGCTGTTGGTTTATTTTGCACTACGCCTGGAAGGCAATGCCAGCGTGTGGGTTGAAGATTGTTTGTGTTGGTTTTTCCACAAACACATCACCATCCACAGGCGATGGTTGCTTTGTTTGCCGTCTGCTCGCGTTTAGTTAGCGTTTTTCTATTGCAGCTCCGTTTTAATGTTTAACAAACTTGAATGGCGCAGTTGAGAGCTCCCAAACAAACAGAAAGAAAATACAAACGAATCGGGCTCCCTCCCTCTTTCGCGCTTTTTTTCCTCTGTTTACCCCCTTGTTTGTGTGAAAAGTTTTGTGGAAATTATTTTAAACAGCTTAAACCGTTTTTTCTTCCTTATTTTCGTTTTTCTGCTTACTTTTCTTCTCATTACCAGAAAATTCGAGTATTATCATTGGATCTTCGTATAAATTTCTAGCTCCTTATGAAAAAGCATGAAAACTCCCGACTGTTGACAATTTATTAATAATTTGGTGTCACCGCTGTTACGTATTACACACTTTTTCGTATTTCACAGTTTAGAAACAAAACGTTTTTGTGTAACTCTTCATTATCAAAAATAAGTGAACAGTGGTAGTCCATGCATCGCTAGATGGGACCTACTATTTTTCTTTTTTTTTAAAGCCAGGGATATCTCTCTGGATATGGAAAAATATATTGATTCTGATGTTCAGCTACGCGAAACGGTTTTTTTGGCTGCTGATCCACTCGCTGGAAAGCCCTGGGATATTCGTAACCTTCCTTGTGATGTGAATATCTGGGTCTATGGTGCTCCATTGCTGGCAACGGATTAGAAGGGACACCATGTCTCATGGCTCTAGATCCGTGGGAGGCCCTGGAACATATAAAACTCTCTTTCATAGTCATGCCTCGAGTTCTATTCGGTATACTCACTGTAAACCATAACGGGGACTTCGGCGGTTTGAATTTGACAAGTATTTGGAATTATAACTTTCCCTAACTGGCTTATCAGGCAGACCGTATGGATTGCAGAGTGTTGAAGCCATTAACATCATCATCCCATGACTACCGTTGCCGTAGAGTTTTCCAAAATTTTCGATGTTTTCCTGATAATAAACAACAAAACATTCACATATTTCGGATAATTCATCTAAATAAAGTCTTACATCCGGAGACACTATGCCGGGTAGTGTAATGCCGTTATATTCCATAACTTAATTTTTAGACTAATTTGAACTAATTTGGAAACAAAAAAACGAAACTTTTGGAGCGGTTTTGGCTAGCTGTTGTGGAGGAGAGGAGAGCTTAACTTAGATTGATATTTTCCTTGAGAAATATATTCATAGTTGAAGTATTTATCATGGATAAATATGTTTTGGAATGGAAACTCTATAAATTCGGTGAATACTCATAGTGAACTAATTTGCATTATATTTTCCTTCGAAACAGTACCAAATTGAATTTTAGTTTTCCAATAAATATTTACTTATTTATCTTAAATAATTGATTCATCTGACCGTTAAAACCGTTAAAAAGTTTTACACTTTTAACGAACGACCTTTTGACGGATTGGGTTAAGTGTTAAGCAGTTGACAGGTAATTATTGCGCCCCTATAAGGATGTCAACTACTCAGCACATCCTTTTAATTCGCCATTTATTAATTTAAGCTGAAAATCTTTAACGACAGGTTCAGGGTTTACTACTGCCATGGCAACCTCATTACCGGCGACTTATTGTTAATAATTATTTGCGGCTTACACGCATTTTTTATGCCTCTAGCGTATGCGCCATTTATGAATAAATCATTTGATCTCCGCATACGCCAGTGGGTTCTCGTCCGGCTGCATGTGTGCCCCCGCCTTCGAGTTGACACCGCCGACCCGGTGGCCAGGTGCAGTCCGGTGGCCGTTGAGCTCGTTGTTGAGTTTTAATTAATCGAGAACTCATAAAAATATTTAAATGCAAAAGCACTTGAGGGCGGGCCATATCGTCAAGAGTCGCTGACAAGTGGGAAATCCCAATGCATGTTTTATTGCCACCGAGTTGAGAGGGGAATAAGCGCTGAGGATGCACAGTGGATGCGCCCATAGACCAAAATTAAACAATTTCATGAAAAAAAAAAAATTGAAAATGCGTAAGCAAAACGTTTTGTAAATGTCAAAATTTGTTAGTTGCAACCGCTTTAAACTGGAAATCTATCAGCTGTTTCTATTTTTAGCATTGCTGACGTAAGCGCATGCTTACTGTCGTAGCGCAGCTGGTCTCATTGCAAATTTTGCAGGAGCAAATCGAATTTCAATGTGGGTCAGCAACAGAATTAAGTTTCTAAACTTTTTAAATTCCAACGGAGTTTTAAATTAATGGTATTTGTTTTATGATTTAACATTTTAATAAATTTTTTTTGTATTGAAATAATTAAAAAAAAAGGATTTTTTTGTAAGTTTTGTGGGCGTTTTATTTTTATATTTACATAAAGTTTTAGATGTGTTCCACCCAAGTCCCTCTAACCATTTCTTTTCCAGTGTGTTTGTGAATGCCATAAAATAATAAAAATGTGTATTTTAGATGCAACCATCCGCCACTAACTCCATAATCTTCCAAATAATGAAGGCGTCTCTTGCTCTGAAAGTTCAAATTTGCCATTCGGACGAGCTCCATTTAACGAGCATTTCTATGGCAACTATATGATATAGAAGTCCGATTTTGATAAAATTGAAAACGTAATTGTAGAATAATGCAAAACGGCTATGTCTCAAATTGTATGAATTATATTTAAAATATTTGTCTAGATTTACTGTACAAATATCATAGTGATATCTCCATTAGAAGTATTTATGGCCACCTGTTCCATACAAGTGCAACCACTGTGCCCTGCTGTCTGCGCAATATTAAATTAAAAACGATTTTCATAAATGGTACAGACAATTTTATCACATTAATATTTTGTAATCAAAATAAAATAAAGGAAAAAGACCATCAGACCTTTAAGCGTAGGGTTGTCCATTTAATGGTACACCCTACCCTCAACAACTTTTATTTTCAATTAGAACTGTGCAATCATCGCGCTAGAGGTGGAAGTCGTGCTTCTGTATCGATACATCGATTAGAAGTGACATCCCACTTTCTGGCACTACAAATAATTGATAAATGCGTAAAGGGTTACAAGCTTTTTAATTAAACTCGTGCAAAAGTTTCGCAACTATAATTATGGTGGATCCAAGTGTGCACCCCTCCTACCGGAACCTAAGTGGTTTGTAGAAAATGGAATTCTTAGTTTTAATCAAGTTAATAATGTTTTCTCTTCTAGGGAGCGATGAAAGTTCCGGTGGCTCGGATTTACGGTGAGTTTGCATTTAGTATTTTGGGAACATTTTTAAGAAAACCTTGGTTTTTTCAGTCCTGCCAGAAAGAACTCGAGCTCCAGCGTCTCTGATGAACAAGGAAAGGTGCGGAAAAGTCGTTCGCGCACTCGCCGACCAAGGTTTAATAGTGCCGTGGAGATGAAAGGCTCACCAAAGAAACACGTTCCGAAGAATTCAAAACTAATAGACAAGCACTCTACGGAGCAATCTTCCAGTGCTTCCTCCGGTTCCCGAAACAGTTCAAGCTCCAAGTCATCGAGCTCGGAGGGTGAAGCAATGAAGTCTTTGCCGACAGCACCCTCGAATCGCAAGTCAGGTTTAGAAACACAGTCTACTACGTACTCGGTGGTTCAATCGAATCAGTCGTCTTCAAAAACAATTCCCAAGAGAAAGCCAAATTCTGATCCATATTTTTATAGTGAAAGCTATTCAGCGGAGAAGGAATCAAAGCAGTCACCGCCTAAGGGAACTTTCAAAGGGAAGTCACTTTCCGATACAACCACTGGAACCTCGAGTTCTGAGGATGATGCTATGCAGTCATCGTCCAAGACAATATCCAAGGGAAAGTCAACTCCCGAAACAAACACTGGAACTTCGGGCTCAGAGGATGAATCCGGAAAGTCTAATTCGAATACGAGCTCGGAGGATGAATCGGGAGAGTCTAATTCGGATACAAATTCTGGATCTTCGGCCTCAGAAGATGAACCGATGCAGTCATCGTCAAAACCAACCTCGAAGGGAAAATCAACTCCGGATACAATCACTAGAATCTCTAAATCCAAGGATCAAGCAGTGCAGCCACCGCCCAAGCCAACTTCCAAGGGAAAATCAATTTCCGTTACTAAAAAAGGAAACACGAGTTTAGAAGACGATCCGATGCAATCATCGCCCAAACCAACCTCGAAGGGAAAATCAACTCCCGAAACAAATACTGGAACTTCGGGCTCAGAGGATGAATCGGGAAAGTCTAATTCGAATACGAGCTCGGATGATAAATCGGGAGAGTCTAATTCGGATACAAATTCTAGATCTTTGGCATCAGAAGATGAACCGATGCAGTCATCGTCAAAATCAACATCGAAGAGAAAATCAACTCCCGATACAACCACTGGAATCTCTAACTCCAAGGCTCAAGCAGTGCAGCCACAGCCCAAGCCAACTTCCAAGGGCAAGTCAATTTCCGTTACTAAAGCCGGAAACTCGAGCTCAGAAGACGATCCGATGCAATCATCGCCTAAACCAACCTCGAAGGGAAAATCAACTCCCGAAACAAACACTGGAACTTCGGGCTCAGAGGATGAATCGGTAAAGTCTAATTCGGATACAAATTCTGGATCTTCGGCCTCAGAAGATGAACCGATGCAGTCATTGTCAAAACCAAGCTCGAAGGGAAAATCAACTCCCGAAACAAACACTGGAACTTCGGGCTCAGAGGATGAATCGGGAAAGTCTAATTCGGATACAAATTCTGGATCTTCGGCCTCAGGAGATGAACCGATGCAGTCATCGTCAAAATCAACATCAAAGGGAAAATCAACTCCCGATACAACTACTGGAATCTCTAACTCCAGGCCAACTTCCAGGGGCAAATCAATTTCCGTTACTAAAACTGGAAACTCGAGCTCAGAAGACGAACCGATGCAGTCATCGCCTAAACCGACCTCGAAGGGAAAATCAACTCCCGAAACAAACATTGGATCCTCGAGCTCGGAGGATAATTCGCCGAAATCAAAATTGAAGGGAAAATCAGGTCAAGAAAATGAACTGATCGGATTGGAGGAAATCTCTTCCACTCCCATTTCTGAGGATGAAAATGAACGTATGCTATCCAAGCTATCGGAAATCCAAATTGACATCGACGGAGAAAAATCTCTTCACAAGAAGAATCCCGAATCTGCTGAGTTGCAGCAAAGAAAAGTATTGGGAGACAAGTTGACAGTTAAGTTCAAGGTAACTCTACCTGAGATTGGAGCTGGACTGATCGGAGGTCCATTGCAATTTCTAAGAGTGCCCCAGTTCATACCCATAGAGTCAGGTGCCTTCGATGATGAGACCTTTAAAGACAGCATGACCCAGAATGATTTGAAGGATGAGCAGGCCCGTGGGGATTTCCTGAATCGCCTGAAGACAACAGTGCGTTGGAGAGAGAACAAAGACAAGACCAAGGAATCGAATGCTCGGATTGTGCGCTGGTCCGATGGCTCCGAGACATTCCATGTGGGCTCCGAGGTCTTTGATGTGATGCACCATAAGGTGATCGATGATAAAAACCACTTGTATGTGCGCCTGGAGAACTGCTTCCAAGCCCAGGGATCCATCACCGATAAGATGACACTGCGGCCCAAGCTGGACTCCACCTTTGGTCAGAGCCATGTGCAGGGGCTGCGGAATCGAGCTATGAATAAGCCACAGACGGGCGTTGTTAAGGTGCTCTCCGATTTAGTCGCAAATCCTTTAACAGATCGAGAGCGGCGGGCCAAGGAGGAGATAGCCAATCTCCGTAAGGAGGAGCGTGAAAAGCGTCGCGAGATTCAGATGAGTATGAGAAAGCCGCGTGTAAAGCCCATGCGCCATTGCACGGCAGATGATTCGGATCCGGAGCAGCCAGCCGGCGAACAAGAGGATCTGGAAAGCGAGACTGCTCAATCTGTCTGCGCTTTATCAATCGGAAGCAGTAAAACCCAAGGCATACGCACCAACCGCAATGTGGCCGTAAAGCCCGGGAGATTGGAGTCGACTGACGAGGAGGAGGACGAAGAAGAAGGCAGCGATGTGAATGACATAATAGACGATGACGATATCGATGCTGACGATGAGGAGATGTCCGACGAGCCGAAGACCAGCACCTCCAAGTCCCAGAAGGCACCTCCGAGCCGCCACAGCTCGTTTTCGGACTCCGATGAGGGGCCCAAGACGCGCATCGTTAACCGCAAGACCAAGCGGCTGGTTGACTCCGAGTCGGACTAAGTCCCCACTCCCGATGGGACACAGAACTGTAATAAACATAATGCATTAGATAGCACACAACAAAGAGCGGCTAACGTTCGCGCTCTGACTGATAATTAATTAACTAACAAATGGGCGCGGCAGGGTCATTGCCTTAATTAGTGGGCGTGGCACCAGAAGAGCATATTAGTAGCCAACACAGAGAGTTCTTGCGGGAGTACGGGGTTACAATGGGTGGTGATTGCAGCGCGTAGCACTCTAACCCGAATGCCATTGTCCGACTGCCAAGCCGGCCGGCATTCCAACGCCCAAAGCAATTAGTGGGCAGGTGCACTAGATTGCAGTCAGGTGTTTTCGGGGCCATCGGGATGCTAAATGGGGCGGTTGTAGGCGGGTGTTCAAGCTGCATCGACCGCTGCAGGGCACATGGATGCAGCAGCTTTTCAATTTGGACTTTATTTTTTACATGTTTTGGAGGCATTTAAACTCAACACTATTTTAAACACAATTCTAGACGATCTGTAGCTTCTACTATCTAATATGAATACTATTCATAAATAAATGGAATCAGTACATATATTTGAAAGGAAATATTCCTATCAATCGATATATTTTGCAAGATAGGAAAATATTGAAAAGAAATAAGGCTAGTCTCGAAATCAATACTAAAATATTACTCATAAAATTCAATATAAGAGGTGGTAACTAACAAGCAGGCAGTTTCTGATATTTCCCTAAAGGAAGGCGTCTCCTAAATCCATATTGTCAAAGTCCTTATTTGAAGATACTGGATTCAGTCATTGTTTTGTGAAATTCAACCCTTTTGCATTTGTTTAGTTAACCGGGTAAACTTGATCTGTAGCTCAGCCGGCATTATCCGTTGCCTGAGATGAATTGCCTTACCATGCTCATTTGCTTCAAAGGCACATAAGCTCATTAGAATGTCTTCTTCGCTGCAGCTGTTGCACAACAACGACGCCCTTTGTTCTTCCAGTTCCTGGGGCATTGCAACGCACTCGAATGTAACTAAGATATATGCGCCTTAACTTGTTACGGGCCATAAACTAAACTGTCACCGATTTTCGGGGTTTGCAAGAAGATTCGAGCAAGCCGCACGACACGCCCGTAGGCCAAATATCTTGCACACATATTTGTCGACAAGCTTGCAAACTGTGCGGGCGAAAGGCGGGCAATGGGACTGGGGTGCGGGTGGGGTTGGGGCTTATGCTAGGGGTAGAGTTACCCCGGCAAAGCATGTCAGCCTTTGTGCTAATGCAATTTAGTGCCTCCTGCAGCAAATGAACCTTGATTATGTGTTTATTAGACACCAATTTACGCCTGCTGCAATGTTGCAATGTGGCCTCTCCACCGGCGGCTGCTTCTCATTTAAGCTGCCCCGTCGTCGGGCTGGTGCGCCAGTGCACTTAAATTCCACACCTTACTCATAAATATCCTCTGTCGGCTTATCACATGGATGCACATGCATTTTTGGACAGTCGCCGAATTATTGCATAATACCCAAACAATTGAAATGCAATTAATTCGATAATGCCGATCATAGAACCCAGCCTTGAGCAGTGTCGGATGAAGATGACTTCAAGTGCTTTATGGCTGCTTGTTCGAAAATAAGATTAAACATTTGAATGTTGGTTTTGGGACAATTCAATTGATGTAAGCTGAGTACGCAAATTATCGAAAATAAATTGATGTCTAAGCGTTTTCAAATTAATAAACACCAGGCAAATGCTTCAATAAACAAAGCGATTATACCAAGCAAAATATATGAACGATATAGTGTTAATATGGATTTGAATTGCGTAAGAAAAGGAATATATTCATCTCTTAAAGGGTTCTTTCAAGTCGTTAATACAATATGTAGACTAATCGTTTAAGAATTAATTAGCGCAGGGCTTAGACTTTTATAAGCAAACCTCTTAATATTCCAATTAAATTATATCTACATAACAATCTTTTTATGATAGCCCCTATCAAATTATTAACTGTCTCTGATGAACCCCGAGGTATTTCGACCACTAACAAGCGTTAACTAGATACAACCATTAACCCAAAGTCTTGCTTTTATAGCCATTATACATATGCAGGAAGGTTCTACTTGTTAACTAAAGCAAACACAATTACACTTACGCACTCAAATTTATTTACAGGACATAAAGTAGACACTCGTTCTCGTACACTCACACAAGCACCGTTGAATAACCGGATCCTGTTAGTTTACATACCTCAAAGGCATTAATTATTTATGAAGCGACGGGCAGACTGGGGCGAGCGAGAAAGGAATGTAATAAAATTACAAGCAAATGCCGTAAACACGAAAGGTTTTGAAATTCAAGCAAGTGAGAGCAGTATTAAGTTTGCGGGCCGTGACAACTGGCAAACTGGCTAACTGGCCAACAGTAATTAAAGGCTATAATAAAGCTAACGTTTCTCCTGTTTTATGCGAGAGTGGGATGGAACCTAGGGAAGGACTGAATGAGACAGACAGAAGACGGGATTGTAGGCACATGTCAGTTGTCAACGCAGCAATTTGACAAGACCCGCACCGAAAGGCCCAGATATATCCATTGCCGCCAAGACAAAGAAGGAGGAACCACAAAAACGAAGCTAAATGCTGACCGATACAAACCATTAGGGCCAGCACCACAATAGAACGGTGCGAGACAGTAATTTTTACTACAATCTATAGTAAATTAGGGCATTAAGCCACTGTGGACTATTTTTTAGTAATATTAAATGGCAGAGCTTCTAGCCTTTATGTAAATTAGGAAACGTTTTTATACTCTTTTTCCTTAAAATTAAATAAATTATTTTTTAATTTATCTTTTAAAACTTTACCTTGTTTTCATGACAACGGCGTATATACAACTGTATGCTACAGTTTCCAGGAAAGTAATAATAAATATCTTATGAATAAGTTTTTCTGATTGATATATACAGAAAGATGAATTTGAATTTACTAGATACCTTGTCAGTAATGTTGCGCACTTTACCTGTCCATATGTTGCCATACATACTGACACCTTAAATGCTTGACTTGTATTCTCAAGCACTTTGGCTTTGTAGATTTTATGTCTTGCGGCGTGCATTATAAAATTAGTGGCATACTCTAATGTGGAAAACGGCAAGTGGGCGGATACGGGAAACGGTTTGGGGATGGTAGACGAGGTCCCCTTGGTCCCCCGGGCGACTTCGAGCCATTTTGGAGCCTCGTGTCCCTTTCTGTTTATGGCAGTTGTTGAAGTTTTACAGCCGCTCATTAACAATTCGCAATTATGCCACAAGCTCAATGCGTGTGTGCCTGGGCATGTGCACTTGTATGGGGCTAATATTTGCTTAAATCAATGAACGCTTAGGCAGCAAAACTATTCCATTTAACTTTATTCCAGTATCCCTGGAAATTCCCTACAAATGCTTGCACACAGTTAAGAGCCTTAAAATCGTTACGCATCGTATGTGTTTTAGGGTCATTAGTGCAATATGCATTAACAAGCGTTCATAAATAACTTTACACTTAATGTGAAGCAGGCGCACACACCCACAATGCAGTTAAGTGGGTTTCGTTGATCACATTTGTCATTAAAGCCGCATTCATTGAATAAATAATTCAAATAAACAAGCATTGCCGTAAATTGCAAATCTGCTTGATTTGACTAATTGTTGAAACTGATAGCAATAATTGATATATTTGCTCGCAGATTATTTTACAAGCTAATTGAAAGGCATTAGGGTCCACCTATTTGAACATCGAATTTCTAAGCAATCCAAAATTGATAGGTTAATTATATAATTATAATTCTTTGGTTAAAGTTACAAATGTATTTTTAGGATTTATACTCATATCTAACAACGGTATTTATTTGAAACACTTATTTAACGGCTGATACAAAAACCACAATTAATTGATAAGTTGAATAACCATAATTACAACAACAGAATTCTGAACAAAATCAAAGTAAAATGATACTAAATAAATATAAATGAACTAAAGGCATCCTTAATATTAATTACTTGCCTTAATAAGCTGAACATCACTGTTGTGTAATATTTTCCCTATCCTCCTTCGTCACTTAATAAACGGCAGTTATGTGAAAGCCACAAATGATGAAAGAACGCACCATATGCCCGTGTGTCCAACTGTCGGGGGGCACATTGCTCATTTTAATGGCTGTGGAAATGAACTATCGCCACGTGATTTGGCCAGAAGTTGGACCTCAGAGCCAGTCACATCAATAGATACTTTCTCATAATTAAAGTATATATGTATATATGTACATATATGAATGTGCATGTGGATTGTTTATCCAGCACATTTTCCTCGGTAAAGTAATCCCCAGGACGCCTTCATAAGGGATCATAAAAACGATTCGGTTTGTGGCGTATTTTGTAAAGCTTTCTCTCAAACGGTAACATTTAGTAGTTTTCATGCACAATTTACTTTGATTTATTAAATCGTAGTCGGATCCCTTTTGGCCCTTGCTTAATTTGCATACGTATTTTTAGTATATTAAGCCAATTAGGGCTGACACGGACACGGAAAACTGTAAAACTGACCCATGGTTTGTCCTGTGTTGTCCAGGTTGTCCTGGCTGCCAAGATTAATTTAGGCGAAGCTGCTTTGTGTTTCATTAAACAGATTTAGTGTTATTTACTTAAGCACTTAAAATAAATGTGTAAATATTTCCATCGGCTCTCAAATTTAATTGAAATTCCTTTGCCATGTCCCAGCCATCCTTCCTTCCTTGAGGTGACAGTTTAAGCACGCTCAATGCCATCGAATAATGACGTTGATTGTGGCATCTCCTTAGTCGCTCCTTCCGTCGTTCGACGTCCTCTGCCTTGCGTCCTCTTTGCAGGCATCCATCAATCGCAGGGCCCTGGCTTCCTGGCCATCCTGCAAGCCTGGTCTGAGTAGCAATAGCAACAAAGACACATAATGTTGAGATGTTGCCGCTGGTGTCCTCATCCCTTTCCCCATGCTTCTCGTTGCTCGTCCTGCGTCCTATGTCCTTGCTTCCTTGCTCGTTCTGCGTTGTTCTTGTTGCACTTTGCTCTGACATTTTGAGTTTATGGCATATTTGCATTATGACTCTGCCTGACCTGGCCTTTCTGCTCCTTCCTACAGCGGCTGCTCCTGCTCCTCCTGGTGCATCCTTTTAGCGGCACATGTGTGCGTTTGTGTGTCCTTTTCATGGTGCACTTGAACAATGACGTTGACTTTGTCGTTGAGGTTGCCATGAATGCATGGGCCAGAACTCCGAGCCCGGCTGCTGCGCCTCCTGCTGACGCAGCTGTTAACAAGGCAAATAACAACGCTTGCTTGGATAAAAATTATGCAAGGCTTAACAACCTAAAACTATTTCGTCCCCACACACATCCCCATCCTTTAATTGGTCAATTTTCCTGCACTCTCTTAACTTCACGAGCTCCGCAACGGGATATCCTAGACCTTCCATTAAAGCTCTGTGGCTTTTCTCAGGCCATCAATGCGTTGCAGCTGTCAGAGTTCGGGGGCAACTTGCATTCTGTCGTCGTGACTAGTGGAAAGGAGAATGAGAATAAGCTACCAAAGCACTTGCCAAGGCCATCTATCATGCATTATGGTCTGGCTTTCGGAAAAATCTCCTTTGTCTCAATTTAGGCACGTTTTAGGTTTCAGTATACATACAGAGAAAGCAAATAAGACAAACTTTTAATATAAAAAAAATATAGATTTGATAAAATACGAACTATAAAATATTTGAAATTGATTTGATCTTTGTTTATAATTTATTTATGTATAATTTGTTCTTATTTATAATTGAGAAAGAAGCCTGGCTTAGTTTATTGTATTTTTTTAATAATATTTAAAAAAACTGTGTTTTATAGAATGTGTTTTATAGAATTATTAAATAGTAATAATATAGTTAGCCTTCCTTTGGTAGTGTGGAAAGAAAATCCTTATTCTGTAATAAAGTAAGCTAAGCCCTCTAAATGTTTTCTCTGTAATCAACAAGATTAAAATGTTAAGGTTAAGCTTTGGCTATTTGAAACGAATATGACCGAAAATTTAAGTCAAGCTGAGTCCTAACAAACTTGATAAGCCTTTTAGTCGGTTTTAGTCTTTTGTTATCCCTTGCTAATACCGGTCTTTTATGTAACTAAAATGTGTTGATGGCACATTTTTAATTGGATATTCACAGATTTGCATATGCTTGAGATTTAACAGTTTCAAAATTTGTTTCACGAATTTTTTCTTCCTTTTTGTAGTATTTTTTGTTTTGCTTTTTTGTTAAGCAAACGTGTCTGTTAACCAAAAACTCACGAGGAGCACAGAGGGCAGTCGCAAACTGGCGGGACTTTAACAAAGCCGACACGATGATGACGATGATGGTAGTGATGAGAAAGAAGCTCAGCATTCCAGTTTGTTACATGCCAAACAAAACACACACTAGCTACTACCTACTGGGTTGAACAAAGCAAGGGGCCACAGTGTCTACACTAAACCTGAATGTGAAGCAATTTGCTAAACAAGAAAATAATTGACTTGCCACAATGTGAGGCATGCCTTCCGAACAGCGACATGCACTGGGAGAACCCTCAGTAAGTCATCAAAAATCAAAAAAGAACTTTTGAACACATTTTCCTTACAATGTAATATACGCAACGAAAGAATAGATGAGTAAATTTGCCTTCAGAAATAATATTTCTTAAATAAATAGAAATATACATGGCCAAATATGGCATGTTTGATATATATTTTTCAAATATACATATATGAATCGATAGAATTTTCGAAATATATTTCTCTGTTTACTTGCCCAATGTTAGGCATTCTTAAAGAGAGCAAATTGAATTTCCACCCAAGGACGAGCGGCGCACTTAAGTATGCAACACTTTTTTCCCAGCCCTTCAATTGAGCGGCTAATGGCGTAGAAAAACGGGTCGCGGGAAAAGCGCATGGCATAAAAATTTATGCCCTCAAATGAAGCTCGTGATGGCTGCCAGTCATTGTTGCTGCTTCTGCTGCTGCTGCTTTTATTGCTGTTGATGCTGATAAGTGGAACTTGAGCGTCAACAATGCATGATGCTGGCCCTCGTCATCGTCATCGTCCCATTTTCCCATCATCCCTATTATCCTCAGACCCATCCCAATGCCGCCCACTGCAGGCGGCGATAAGATAAATTAATTCAAGTAGTTGGCCAGGCACTAAGCCCATACTAACGCCCACAGTGCCACACGACCCACAGCCACGTTGACTGGGCAACGAAATTAGCTTCATTTTTCGACCCCCACTGCGACCCGGGCCGCCATCAAAGGGCATGCATAATGACTTGACCTGCGGCTTATGAAATACGAAATACGGAATACAGCTACAGCTACAGCTCCAGCATGCGGGTGTCCGATGAGGACACGACGACGAGGACGATGATGATGATGCCATGTCAACAGGCCTGAGACACGCGTCGCCAATTGCCGTCCTCTGATTTACTCGTACCAAAAATTTTGGCCATAGGCCGGGGCCACAAACTCAGCCGCCGCTTGTCAAACATCGCAAATTGAAAGCGCGTGGCGAATTTTCATTTCGCATGCCAAAAAACGACAGTGAGTCACAAGCTGCAAATTGCGATGGAGTTGATTGAAGCCCGCTCAATATGCGATTGCGATTGAATGAATGCCAGTATAATGACCCTCCGAATATCTTTTTGAGTTTTCAACCATTATTTCCTTTACTGATAGAGTTAAATTTAAATAAAACCAGTAAACCAGACTTTAGCTAGAAGACAAACCAGGGTCAAACTCACACTCTTCCTCTAATTGGTGTTAAAAACCCTGACTAAAATTTTGATAAAAGGCAAAACCAGATGGGAAACAAACCAAACCCATAGGCACTAGGAAGTTGTGAAGGCGAGGCAGTGAGTGTCTTCAAAGTCTGTTTGCCTGTTAGTTACCGATGACTGAACCTACTGCTCATCAACATCGTCAGACCATCTCCCTCTCCCAGCGTATCCCTAATTTCTAATCAAATGTTAAATGAATAATTAAGCTTCAAGGTTGATTTTGATGCCGTCCAAACGGAAATTGCTTCCGATGGACAGCAGGCGAATTTAGCTTTTTCCCCCCCAAACATTTGCTCTTTGGACATGGTCAGTCCGCCTACCTATGTACATTTTGAGCCATGTAACTCAGACTGGGGAATCCTATTGGTAAACAGTCTTGAAAGCTTAACTGAATTTGAATTATGCCAAGTCAAGTAAAGGAATTGGTGAAGAGTTGTCCGTGCCGGAAGCCACATTTCTGGCTTACTCCGATGCGAACTTCGGAAGGCATTAATTTCGACTTACTGATGAATTAGCAGAAACCATTTTTCTGCTTAATGTTCGAAATTCTGGGATTTTAAATGCCAATTGAACGAGTTAAAAAAAAGGGAATTGGGACGAGAGCCCCAAACCATGACAGTTGAACATTGTGCAGTTTTTTGATTTGCCAGTTAGTTTTCCCAGCCGGGCGTTGTCAGTTCAACTCTCGCTGTCTCTATTTTGCCCCAACCGGCCGGCCACTTCATGTTAAATGAAGGAAGAGCTGAACTGGACAGGATATCAGAGACCGGAGGCCCTGAAGTCTGCTGATGGATGCAGGAATAGCATTCGCAAACCAAAAATAAAAAAAGGAATCGAAAAACGATGCAAAATAACAACAAGAATCGAGTGGCTCAATAGCCGACGACGTACTTAACCCATTTCCCGACTCGTTATTTTTTTGCGAAAATAAAATAGTCGAAAAATAAAGTAAGCACGGACAATCGAAGTTGAATGCTTGAAGTGGGTTCTTGTATACTACAGAGCTGGGTCATTGAACGACCCGCTAGATGCTATTCCTGTTTAATCATTGAGTGCAGTTATGGCCCGGCATTCAAAGTCTCTGAAAATTTCATTAAAAAGTATAATCGAAATGTTAACAGGCAAGAACTGGAAGCTGG
Source organism: Drosophila bocqueti (assembly GCA_018151655.1). Taxonomy (NCBI): domain Eukaryota; kingdom Metazoa; phylum Arthropoda; class Insecta; order Diptera; family Drosophilidae; genus Drosophila; species Drosophila bocqueti. The sequence continues at coordinate 24,896,275 of JAECXF010000001.1, forward strand.
GAAAACATAAAATTATATTTTAAGCACTCTCCAAGCCGTAATGCCGGCGGATCCCCGTCTGTCTAAATCGTTGGGATGCTAATGTCTGTGGGCAGCAGCGCAGCTACGTTCCCATTTTCGGAGTTGTGCATTCTCGCCCCCGTCCCGGAATCACTTGGCCTGGCCCACTCGAAGACTTCTGCCCTTTGCACATGGCCTGCATAATGAATGGGAATGTGTCTAAGAGCCCTTTTGCCCAGCGAACCCTCAGCGGTTGTTTTTCCAGTTTAATTTTCCCTCTCAGCTGCGTTTTATACTCCGTGTTTTGGCTCGCGCCATGTTGATTACAATGCGAAATAAAAGCGCAATTTGTGGGCATATTGTGGGCAAGCATTATTCGGAGGAATCATGAGAGGCACTTTCGCAAAACGCGGGATAGAAGCGGATATATCTTTAAAGGAGGAAAAACCATGAACAGGACTTTAAGGCCGCAGTCAGAAAGGCAAGTCTTCATCGATCTTAAGCTAAAGCTGAAGTCTTGAAAAATGTAACTTTCCTTCTTCTATACTATATCCTTGTATGTAGATCTCTACTATTTATTTATATTATTAAAAATCTTATTTAAAATAATCCTGCCCGATAAATATCGAATCTCCGGTATATATTCTAATGGCAAGCATTGATTTTATATTGAATTTCGAACAGATTCTGGGGAGCCGCAAGCTGAAATGAAGGATTTTGTGTAAATTTGCGTAAATTATGGCTTCCAATCACCCATCTGCATGACAAGTAATAGATGGAATCTTTCTCCGAGTTCACTTCCCTCCGGTAATCAGTCACAGCTTTGAGCAGTAAATTTGGGCCAAATGAGTTGAGTGTCTTTTGCTATTGTAGTATTTTCCTTTCTTTTCGATTTTATTTTTATATTTTGCTTATCGGCATAATAAATGCTGGCAGCTGAAGGCCAAGTTCATTGGATATCGGTGTGTGAGTGTGGCTGTGTCAAGGGCAACCGACTTCGACTCCTTGGTCACATCCCTCGACTGACCCAACTAATTTTATGCCCATTTGCAGAGGGGCTGCCTTGCGGCGAAAGCCCTTTACAATTTCGGGGGAAAAAACCGAAATGTGTTAACTTTATCTAAATTGTTAAAACATTTACCAAATGACCTCACGTAGCTCAACGTGTGTGAGTGTGTGCGTTAGTGTATATGTGTGTGTTGGCCCTATCGCTCGATCGTCCTGTGGCCTTTTGCATGTCGCATGTCGTCCTTCCTGAAACGTGACTCCTTTCCTGCCCGACCCCTATTCGTGTTTTCCTCTTCTTTTTCTTCCCTGGCGAAGTTCATTTAGATGTTCTTCCTACCGAGCCCCCTCCTCTGCTACTCCTCCTTTTCGCCCCCTTGTCTACGCTTTATTGGCCGGCCAACATGTTCTTTATGGCATTTTGATGCACGATGCATGGCAACCCTTTAACTTCCGCTTGGCTTTCGGCTTCTTTGAGAGAAGCCTTCCGCCCTGGCATTTATTATACTTATTTCGGAGCAGGCTCACGTATTTTGCGTATTAAGCATACGCCCCGTATGACGTTTCATGTCAGTTACTTAAAGCATTACAGGAGGCATTACAGTCACAAATTAAAGCCGCTTCTTTGAAACGTCAGAGTGAAAAGGAAGATTTGAAAGTTAAGAGAGCGAGAGACAGGTAGGCAAAGTCTTTAAGCTTAATCAAAGTAAGAAAAGAAGCTTAGCATTTTACAGATTGTAACTAAGGGCTTAGGTTTTCAAAAGCCATTTTTAAGTAGTCATATGGGAGGCTGGAGTGGATAAGGAGCTTTTCGATTTGTAAATAGTTTACATCAAAGCATGAATTTCGCAAATTTGTGTCCTGAAACTATGCCACAATATTACAACAAGTTGTTTTTGTAATATCCACACATAGCCAAAAAATATATTAAAAAGTCAAAAGTTTGGCAAACATTTGCATTTTACCGCATTCGGAATTGGCGAATCTACATACATTTGTATGTATGTATGGTCAACATTTTTTCCTTCGACCTTTGCATATTTTCCGACGCAGCAGAGCGTATTCATTGACATCTCCAGCACACATGCTACAAATGAGGGCCTCAAAGTGTGCTAAGCAAAAATGAAATCCTGAAAGTTGCCAGGATGGACTGAGACAAATTTATTTTTCTCTATCGCCGCAGCTCTTTTTGCCCTATTTCGGAAATTATGCTTTGTAAATTGACAAGTTGATTTAGTGGCGGCAAGGGAACGGAAGGAAAGGGTTTAGGGTTCTCCACTTCAGACACTAAAAAGAGAGTTTAAATTGTTTAAATTTCATTCGTGGTTGCCTTTCATCATGTTAATGCAAATGCCACTACGTAAATGACGCTGGGAGTGTGAGTGTGAGTCAATTTTTTTTGGCCTGTGTGTAAGCATTTACGAAATGTTTTTGGCCTGCGCCCGAAAGTATGTTATAAAAATATTTTATGACATGTAAAAGCATCAATAAAAAGGTTTCGGCCGGGTTTATTCCCCCCACCCCAGCACTCCCACCATTCTCCCACCATTATTTACTTTTTCGACTCCGTTTATCGCCGCTCTCATTGTTGTTGCTACCGCGCTTTATCCCTTTTGGCCACGCTCATGGGTTATATTTCATGTGTGCGCTCGCTTGTTTTCTTTTTTGTGGCCATTTCTGGCTTTGGCTTTTGGTCTTTGGGCCGTTTTACGGAAAATTACATTTAAGTATGTGTTAGAATTGACGCCGTAACAGGTTGTAAATAAAGAGAAAAACCGAAATTTGTATTACATTCGACCTTATTTCAGCTGCATATTTCATTTATCATTTAAGCGAGGTGACCGGCTGGCTCATTGGAGTTCAAGTTTTCTTATTTATTTATTTATGTATTATTCAACTGCGACAAGGTTGCACGTATATTTATTGCACTAGTCAAAACTAGTTGAGAATTCTGATAAATTTATTAATAATCCAATTGGAAGAGGGGATACCTACGTGTGAGTTATTAATGGAAGAAGTTAACTGAAACTGCATAAAAAACGTTCAAAATTAAAAGTACTCCTTTAACTTGGCACAATTAATATGATTTTATTTTTAATTTATTGGGGTGAAACAGTAATTATTTGAGTTCTTAACCCCTTAATTCTCCATTTAGGTAGCTCAAAAAATGTATTAAACTTTTAGACACATTTCTAAGCATTTAAAAAAAATATATACTTTATATTTAATATAACATTTTTCGTCTAAATTTGTTGTTAGCGTCTCTTAAAACAGAAATCTTTTAGCTTACAAATATTTAGATATACAATCAATTTTCCTAAACAATTATTTATCTAATTAAATAACTTTTTCTATCAATTTGATGTGTAAATTCACCCTGGAATGATGGAGTTAACCTAAAATGTACTAAAACTGGAAACTTGGCAAAACCTTTACTAATGCCTAATGGCATCACCTTGACTTCGATGTCTCAATTATTGCAAACCGAATTCGAATTAATGCCAATCACCTAGGATACTGCCATTGCAGCATGTAATTAATCCTTGCCCATCATCCTGCAAGGCAAATAAATGCATTGGCTGACTGGGCCAAAAAATTAAAGCTGGTAAAAAATCTCGTTAAAAGTTTTCGACAATAAATTTTATACTCTCGAACGCACAGCTAATGTGATAAAGCAGAGAGCGGTCCCGGGACGAAAAAAATTATTTTGATAAGCCGCTTACGACACGCCCCCTTAGCTGATGTCACAAACGAGCATTTGTGACAATTTCCCTCCCTGCGAAAATATTTTTTTTTTTGTCTTTGGTCGGGAAGTAACTTTTCCATGTGCATTCCGAACTTTTGTTTTCGTTTTGCTAATTGTCAGTGCAAAGCCGCAAGCGGCATAAAAACTTTTCCCTCTTTTTGCGAGTTCCTCTCTTTTTTTTGCGTGTTTGCAAGCAACTGTAAAGTAGAAATTAATTTCACTGTAAATGCACATAATCAAGTGTGTGCGTAGGGGGCAGGGGCTGGGAATTTGGAGCCTTCTGGGGCACAAAAAAATGATAAAGCGCCTGCTCTTGAGGCAATCAGCAAAGACGAGTGCAGAAGCCGTAGACCAACTCCATCAACGCCATCCAGCAAAAACTTTGCCAACGAGAAAAGGAGAGAGAGAGGCCAGCAGAAAAGCTAGATAGAGATAGAGACAGAGTTGCAGACACACAAAAAGATGAAGCACTTGGGAGCAGACATTCCGCGGACGGGCTGCAACTGGGATCTTAATGAAAAGGCAATCTCATCTCCTTGTCTAGTGCACGCCCTAGACTTTTCGGAAACCACCGAAAGGATGCAGGAATCCTTCCATCTCCCTGTGAGAAGCGCAATGCTTAATTGAAAAAAAATTATGCAGACGGCGCAATTAATGTGAATTACTTGATCCCTGGGTAAGATTTGTCCAAACCACACAAAAGCAGAGCGAAGCTTCCTACAGTTTGACGAGAGTTCATGAGTGGGTTAATATAGAGCATGCATCGCGGGTACCGTCTCATAAATATTCAAGTAGAAGCACTTTATGTCGATTTTAAAAATGGCGGTTTATCCTATTCAAAGAAATCCTTAGAACCCATAGATTTACAACTCAGAAATGATACAATATATAAAAAAAAAACTTTTATGCATACTCTCTATGTGTGATCACTTAACCGAATCACTCTTTTAGGACATTTTAGGAGCATATATAAGCTCAACTAAACTGAGAGCCCACAAAGTAACTTAAATTTAGAGGGATAAGTATGGTCACAGTGTAGACTTTTTAATGAAATTTTACTTTATTTATTACGAATTAAAAAATGCATACATCGAATATAGTAGGTACTTACATTGCTATGATTTTTCCACATTTTCACTATTTATTAATAATGGAACTCTGAACTATTATTATTATTATAAAGAAAACATGTTATATTCAATTTTAAGTATGTACGCACACTTTTTGATAATTGGATTTCCAAGTCGAAGTCTTAAAAAACTATTTGACAGCCAATGAACCAGCTTCGAATCGACTTAATCAAGTCAATAAACTTTAACAGGAAATCTTTGCGCAGGCATTAAAAACAGCGGCAGCTGCAGCAACCATAACAAGCTCTTCATCATGGTCAACAACTTGACTCTGGGAGGAAACAGGCCAACAAGCCCTACGAGTGCGAGTGAGAGAGCCTGACACTAGCTGTTCATAATCTATGCTAATTTTCGCCTTCTCTATGGCCAAGAGATTGTCGGACAGTTTTCATTTCTTTATGCAACACACAAAAAAGATGGCGAAAAAGAAGTGGCATTAAAATTAATGAAGTTGAGACACTAACAACAATAGCAGCAACAGTCGTGTAATCCATATGTAACGACCTTAATGTACCCAGTATTATTTGTTTGATTTTGAACTTGCCTTCTTTGAAAATTTGGATCTTAAAAACTAAAAACAGAAAAAGTTTATTTATTATAACCGGAATATATCGGAACAAAAACAAAGCATGTATATATTTTCAAAGACTGGATTTCTATAGCCAAAAGACTTTGAAAAACGTTTAGCCAGACACAGCTTAGCTGTTCAATTTCTCCCCTTATTATTAAAATCGTGCTTCTAGTAGAATTCTAGTCCGATATCCTTGATAATTAAATAGTACTGAGTATACAAAAAAATACCAACAGATGAGACAGTGGCCAGGACTTTAGTCCTTTGCCCAGCATGTTTCCACTGCCAGCTAAGAGGGAAAATCTTAATCGTGATCTTATTACGAGCGTTAATTACGAAATACAGCAAAAACAAGAAAGAAACGCGGCAGTAAGCGGAATGCCATAGCTTGCCAGGATTCCGCTCTGGTTTATGGCCAAAGCGGCAAAATTAAGATGCCAGTCGGTGGCATCCTGCGATGAGGAATAAGGGAGCGTTGCCAGGAGTAAGGCCAGCTGGGAGGGTGGGTAAGAAAAATTAAGAAAATAGACGGCGCATAGATAAGCAAGTGCAATCTAGCGCACATTTTGCGGGCTGTTCATTTATCCATTGTTGGTGCTGCTGTTCCGGTTGTTGCTGCACAAGTTTTATGACCCGCTGAGCAACATTGTTGCCACTGGCCATTTTTCATTAGAACAATGCAATGGAGCTGCTGCAATATTACATGCATAGCGAAGAGCAACCGAGAAAAACTACACCGACTTCTAGAAACTTTAATCAAAGTACAGGAAAAGAAACTGAGAACAAGGGAAAGGAAAATCAGGGTTTGGATTTGGGATTGAGGGAAGAGCAACGAAATAATCAATGAGCTTTGTGTCTGCCATCAATTTATTGACTTTTCTGCAAGGCTAAAAAGATGTCTTAAAGAATTAACCCTAATATTATTCAAATTTTTTATATTCTGGCGACCTAATATATATTTATTATTATTATTCAATTTTACTTTACAAATATAATTTATATATTTTTGTAATTATTCTAATCATTTCATTTATTTGTGATTGCTTTTACGATATTCATGCTAAAGCTTAACAACTGAGAGTATTTTTAGTTCCCAACTGTATCCCCTTTTAGGATTATTCTCTCCGTTTCCAAGCCTTTTAACGGCTTATTTAATTTGTAAATATGCTGGTTTTATGCTAAATAGCGCCAAAACTTTATTTAGGGAAAGCTCATTACCGGCAAAATGCTATTTAGTTTGACTGAGCGTTGGAAAGGAAAGCAACTGTTGCATAATTTATGCAGAAAAAACAAAACCAAAGCAAATAAGTGCAATAAAAAGCCATATAAAAGTGAACCAAAAACCGGTGCAAAGCCAAACAATTTCGCGAAAACAGGTAAAACAATTGACTGTGGATATAGTAGTATTTTTTGAGCAGGACGCTGGGGGTAAATTCAAATAAACCGCCGCACGGGATTACACATATAAGCGGCTTGGCCGTCGCCACTATAACAAACAGGAAACCAAATGCCATATGCAACAATAAACAGGACAAGTGAACACAAACATAGAGAGCGGGTTAAGCCGAGCCAGCCAGTGGTTTGAAATATTTATATGGCCTCTTACTGGAGCGGAAAGGATATATCCGAAACGAGCGAATAACTCACAAGACGGCCACTTAATGCGCCGCTGAAAGTCCGGGCCAAGGATATAATTATAAATCACGGGGCTCGTCCTCAGTCACAGGCTCCGCTGCGCTTGGCCACACTCAAATAACTTAGCGCCAAGTTGATGCATTCAACGCAAGATTTAATGCCAAACAGAGTTTGAAAAGCCATCATCAAGTGCATGTAACCGAGCAGGACATCGAGCAGGATAGCGAGCCGGGGAAGGCAGGACACAACAGCAGAAGCAGCAGCGGACGAGTCCGGATCTGGGGCTGAGAAACCCAAGATATACATTGCCTGGACATTGAACGACAAGTATAAATGCTTGACCATCAATACCAGATACCAGCGTGGACATGGAGATCGAGATGGAGCTGGAGCTGGAGCTGGAGCTGCTTCTGGAGTAATGACCTCTTTGCCAGCACCGAAATGAAATCGGGGTTGACACACCACACACGAAAGAGTACAGATACACAGGGAAATATAATGATTTAAATAAGAGATCCTTTCGTTTTTGTTTAATTTAATAGTTAAAAGACTTTCTAAACTTAATTAAAAAATAAACTCTAGGCTACTCTTGTTTTACAACCTATTTCTTCAAATAAATTTCTCTCGGTGTACTGAGAGCAATGAAAGCAGGTCTCCGCCAGGATAAATCGTCACAAAAAGCGCAACAAATGGAGCTGCCATGCAAGGCAATGCGATGATGTGTATCGTCAGCTCGTCTAATGTTTGTGGCTGCGGTCGAGAAATGTTCTTGCGGCCTGGACAACTGGGGGATAGGGTTATTTCCCATCAAACTTCACCTCAACACACATTTCCGGAGCGGACGAAAGTTCATTTTGCGTTTATCATGGAATTCAATTAGCATTTGCTTTATGCATGATACTGGAAACCCAGAAACATCTTTTTCCCAAGCAATTCTACTTTAAAGCGGCATTCCCTGCCTTTGGTTTTCCCCTAGTTTACCCCTTCTTCTCTGGTTTACTGTAATTGCCCTACGAAACTTTGTATTTATCTTTTGGCAACTTTGAGCGCCGCACGTGGAGAAAACGCAAAGGGAGAAGCGGGACGAGGGCCATGTATGCCAGCTGCTGCACTCCACGGGGCGTATGCGTAATTTTGTGCCACACTCTTTTTTTTCTTACTTTTCCAAGAGTTTTTCTCTTCTGTGTCGGTTTTCTCTGCACTTTTTGGCGTGGGTGTGGCCACATCGTAACGGGTGGGGGGAATGAAGGAGGGGAAGTGAAAGATGGGAATAGTGAAAAGTATCCTTTCTCTCCTTGACGCACATAAAATGGTCGCTTATTTTAATTGTCAACCATCTGCTGGTTTCTCTCTATAATGAGTTTCTTTATGAATATCAGTGATATTATATCACCACAGTCACATATTTTTACACATTTATCTTGAAAAATGGAGTTGCAATTAATTTGTTAATTTGTTTTTCAAAGCTACAAAGCTTACAGGGAAAATTGTAAATGTAATGGGTTGAAATATTTAAAAAGTATTTAGTACCTAATAATAAATATACATTAGTTGTGAAAATTATTGTTCTTTATTACATTCATTTAAAGCATTTGCCTATGTTCATATATATAACAATTTTCTATTTATTATTTATTATTTATTATGTTCAACAGCAGTAGCAAGCAATATATTATATATAAACTGTTAATAAAACAAATATCAGAAAAAAAAACATCATAATATCAGGCAAATAAATGTTACCTATGCTTATGTAGAAAACTCTCTGCACAAGCATAGTCAGAGTTTGTTTTTCCTGCCAATGTCCTGCTGTTAAGTTGATGAATGCGTCGCCATCGACAGAGGCGGCGAAATTGCGTCTATACTTTTTCCAACTAAACCAAATGGGGCTCGAAAAAATGGCTTGCATGCGATTTGATAATCAAAGATGGAGGCAAATTTGTTGTTTGGTTGTTGGCGCTTTGCTGTTGACAGCAAAAAAAAAAAGAAAGAAAAAAAAGGAAGGCCAATGGAAAACAGAAAACTTTGCCATGTTTTGCGGGTGTGTGGGTGTGGCCGACAATTGTGATGCATGTAAACAATAAAATGAACAAATCAACATTTTATGGATTATTGACAAGTGATATCAATCATTGTGGCTGCTTCGCCCGCCCCTTTGCTGTACCGCCCCTCAGGCTGACCATATCTTTTTTTCAGTATGCTTTTAGGTTTTGTTGATTGCATCCTTCTGACTTGCTTTTGGTTTTGTTTTCATGTTCTTAAAACTGATTTGAATTCAAGAATTAAATCATGAAAAAATAACTCTTCAATAAACAAAATCAAGTTAGGATAGAATAACTTTTAAAAGATACTTGATCTGCATTCCAAATATAGGAACATCCTTACCTCTTTCCTTAAGATTTATCGTTTTATAAGGGCATGACTAAATTGACTCGTCTGCTAATGTCGTTAAAAAATCATATACATACATATGTACTTTATTGGTCAGATATGTATATTCTAGTTTGTTATTATTACCTTGTCCTCTACAGAAACTGGGTATACTTATTTTTGAAAAAGTGTTTCTAAATAAATGTTTGGATGAGAAACTCAGCTCATGCTCGGGTGCTAAACATTTAGAATGCGATAAAACTAACGAAGATAAACCCGAAAACCCCCAATTACCTGAACACATTTACCATGTGCACATGCTAGAAAAGTAATTGAGAAAAAAAGAACAGTGCAAAGCTAGAACAATAATAAGGATGCGAGCATAAGCAGCTGTGTGGAAATAAAATGTTATGAGGAAAAACGAATTCAAAAAGATGCTGGAGTTCAGACTAATATTATTTTCGCATACCTTCAAAAGTTTAAAGTTTAAATAAAAACAGTTACGATTGGAAACCTAATATTTTCAGACTAATTAAGTGGCAGTATGCAAAAGCTAATCAAATTTAAACAGATAAACACACTCTCACAGACCCTCCAAAAGTTTGGCTGGCATTTTCACAAATAGAATTGGCAAAAATTATATTTCAACTAGCAGGAGGTGAAGGGATATGCATAGTGGGGGGTATGCACCACAATTTTGGGCTCATTTGGCACGCACCGAACAATTTTCTGCCACAATGCGCAATTTAAAATTAAAAATACTTTGGTTTCTAACGGCTACACACAAACAGTCGGAGGGCACGCGTTCTTCACATAATTAAAGGAATTTCGTCTCGCTGGCAATATTTGGTTAATTATGATTGCGGTTAAATAATTGCTGGTTAATTAAGGTTCATGGTCATGGCTGGGGCAAGTAACTTGGCGTCGATAAAACGTAAATGTAGGGATTGTACAAATTAAGTTTATTTATTTGGGTAATGTTCACAAGGTTTTAAATTATGATCGTAAAATGAAAACTACGACTCTCGCACTATATGGACGCATCGACTGACCTCGTTCCAAATTCTGCAGCGACTGACTTCGACATATTATTTGAGAGACACCATGGGAGAGAGATACTGTTGGCAATGCTATTCGGATCTGGCTGATGAAATACTTGGCGGCTCTGGTGGAATAAGAAACAGTGTGTACACTCCCAATACATCTAGGCTGCCTAATTAGGCACTCTAGTATAATTATACTGCCTTACTACAATCCCACATAAATATGTTTTTCTAACATGCTTTTTACAATTTTAGTTGCTGAAATGTGTTCCAACTAGAGTGAAATAAATTGAAATGATTTTTGTTTAAATAAAATAAAATTGACTATCTGCTACTTAAGGAAATTGTGAATATATCAGCTTATTTTAATCTCGATGTGAGAGTTATTATTAAACACGATTTTATTATTACTCATTTTAAAGATAAAGTTTATTCAAGCTTCTCCTTTACGATTGTGTGTAGAATTTTAGAGTTTTCAGTTGTGCTGTCGACTACCATTTAGTAGATGTTGTGCAAATTTCTGTTTCACATTTGCATAGCTCTAGCTGAAAGTACACATACACTCACGGTACATATACACAAATGAATTGCTTCCGCCTGCGCTTTGTTTCCGTTTTCCTGGCAAAAATGGCCAAATTCTGCCGCAGTCTCTGGCCTCACATCCTTGGCTTCTGCCGCCTGGCTCCCACCCTCCCACACTCAACCCAGCACCCACCGTCCACCCATCCCTTGTGTCTGTGCCTCACGTTCGCTTCGCTGTCACTTTTGTTTAATTTTATTTGTTTTGGCCGACGGCGCGTATACGCAACGCACTGCAATATTGAAAAATTCCTTTGTTGTCATTCGCCCTGCCCTACCCTTCACTTGCTCTAGGGCTTCGCTTACGCTACTTGTAACTTGCACGGTCCTCAGCTGGCTTTGTTTGCATTTCTCTTCATTGTACAATTTTTTGTGTCAATTGCAATGAAGCCATTTAGAACTTTGTTTGTATTTCCCAAATATATATTTCGCTTTTCGACAGCAAATATTGACTGTTCTGTGCTTTAATTAGTTGAGATTTAATACTCAAAGAGAAAAGTGGTACAAGTATGTTCTTCTCGGCAAAAGTAGGCAAATGCATGGATCAAGGGCGGAGGCAATTAGTCACGTAATCGAGGTAAGTAAGTAAATTAATTAGAGAAATTAATTATGCAACACAGGAGTTTGAGGTGGCAGGTAATCCTCATATACTTCCCTTAAAAACAGAGCTCGATTAGATAATTATTGATTGGGCTAATTCACAAAGTATTTTGAATATATAGGTACTATTTTTAGTGAAGTAAATAAATACATTATTTATTTTTGGATACTTTCATGCTTTAAAATAGATGGCAAAATGATAATCTTCTTAAAAGCCTTTATAGAATTCTTTTGAGAGGATTCTACTTACCGCAAGCCCATTAAAGCAATTAAATTTAATTGTCACGGCCACTACCATGCAATTTCAAAGATTCCCCAATTCCCCGAAAAGCTGCGCCAGAAAAGTTCTATAAATACCTGTGAGCGAAAGCAAAGTTCACGGGGACAAGGACGACGGCGCTGTGGACACCACACCGTTGGCCCATTTGCGATCATTAATCATGCGGACTTGTAATTTATCTTGGCACTGGCTTTTTATACTCCCCCAACTTGATGAGTTCGCAATGGATCCACTCCCACCTGCGGGGCGGGAATAAAAACTTTGCTACCCCAGGCGGCAGCCTCGAAAATACTTTCTAAATACTTTTTTAATAGCTTAAGCGCATTTCCTGTTTTTATTAAAATGAGACCGAGACCCGAAACATATGCCCAACAATTTTTTTCCCCTCTCAAGCAGGGAACTTTGTCGCCGTGGAAAGTTTCCGCCCGGGGCATGCCTCACGATGATGGGGACTTGCACCTGCAGCCGCCACATGCCTTGATAGGCAAGTTTTGGCTGCTTGGCTGGGCACTTTTATGTAAATCTGCTAAATTAAGTGCCAGCCGCTTGTCATCTCTCCCGCGCACCTCCCTACCTCCATACCCAGGTGATTGTCGGTCGTCCTTCAGAGTCCTGTGTTCGTTGCCTTTTGCTTCTATCTCATTCTCTCCTACTTTTTACTTTTTTCATTAATTCGGTGGGTGCTGGCAAGACAAAAATTTCAATGAAATATTTTGATGGTCTCCTGCGACTGTGCAAATAGAGCAAAGAGAACAAACTACAGAAAAATGTAATATTGCAAAAATATTTTACGAAATGGCAAGGCATTTCCCAGAGTTCCCATAATGAAGAAATATAGCAAGAGGACTCACAGTGGAAGGGCAGGTAAATCTGCCCTGAACATACACTCTCAATTAACTCTGTTTGATTGCCTTAATCTTGGGTTTAATGGTAACCGAATTTCCTTCAGCTGCCAGCTCATTCGCCCTAATCCCTTTTACAAATTTAGGTGCCGTTTAAATACCCTTCACAATGCCGGCGGGCTAATGACTAAGCCCGGCCAAAGGCAAAGAGCGGAAATGCAACAAATAAATACAAAAAGGCGACTTAATGCCGCCAGCCGCAGTGGAAGCACAACTGAAATAAAGTTGTCACAGAGCCGGCGAAGCCCTTGGGGCAGGCAGGCACTCCGGATCCAGGATCTCGTCCAAGCCACATGCTCATTTAGCTGGAGGATAAAAAAAACCAGGGAATGAGTACAAATACCAAGTACACGAAATGTTCATACCCTGTTCTGTACCCTTTATTTTATGACACTTCAGCTCTTAATTTAGTTTATTCGGCTTAATGTCAATGAAATGAATTCCTTTTAAAAAGAAAATATAAATTGCTTTTATATTGTGTGGCACGGTCAGATACTCTCCTTCTCTCTAAGGTAATAACAACAAAATGCAGACTACAAAACCAACTAGAAGTGAAATAAAATTCTCGCCAAAGCGGAGGAACAGAAACAGCAGGCGTTGCACGTCATTAGGGCAACATGCACGGCCGAGCTGCAAGGCCAACTGAGGACCGCCCATCGTCCCGCGTCCACTCTTTTGGCTGTGGACAAACATGAAACTGTTTGGCTAAAGTGAAAATTTTATTTTCCAATTTTCTGTTTACGGATTTCTATTTCCGCCAGGCCCTCGGCCAGACATGCCAGCATCTCTCTCGCTCTCTCTCCGAAAAAATAACAGAAAAGCTATAAACAAATAAGAGAGGAGATGCAGGGAGTTGGAGTAGGAAAACGAAATAAATAATGTATGATGTCGCCGGCATTTTAATAGTTTTGTTAGCCTTTTTCTCGGACGCTGCCGCCGCCGCCGAGCAACGGAAGTAACTTTTATGCGCGGCCTTAAAAAGGGTTTCGCCCATGGGGGCGTGGCCACTGATGCGACATTGTGGCATGGGGGGATGGGGGTACAAAAAAGAAGTACTGCCACTGCCGCCGCTGGCTGTGTCTTAATGGATTTTGTGGCTCTTTTTATTTGGCACCATGCAGAGAGCTGGAATTTCCTGCGGCCATCCGACGGCTCAAGGTCTGCTTCCCAATACTTCCCCTTTAAAGTCGGCTCAAGAGCCGAGCGGCTTTCGCCCATCCGATTGGAAGTGTATGGTTGGTTAGTGAACTCGATGATAGGATCAAGAAACCAGCATGTATAGAGTCCGCGAGAGTTTTCTTAACTGTTTTTTTTTTAAATTAATTTTTCCTTATTTCAAAGATAAACAATATCAATACTGTTTTGTTTTTGTATGCATTGTATTATAAGTATTTCATTACGAAAATGTATGATATCTGCGAAGAAATAGTTACTTTTCAATAGATTTCGTTATAGAAAATATGTTAGGTCGTTTAATTTTCCTTTTGAAACCGATTCATGGTCTCCAAGTAAAATATTGGTAAAACTATCAACTACAGTGGCTGTTAACAGGCTTGGAAGGTATACACTCGTCCGATTCGGTCTCAAAATCAAGGTGAAGAGACTGAACTAAATCCGCGGGATGAAGGTAAATCTCAAAGTTTAGCTCGTCCACGCTTTCAGTTGCTCCTCTCCTTGGCAGTAGCTTGCGTATTTTGTCGTTCAAATAGCTGCGAACACTGGCTAGCCATCCCATTTTTGTAAAACAAAAATATTATGAAAGCGAAGGCACAGCCATAGATGATACAATTTTGAAGTTCAGAATCAAAGCCCTGCCATTTAGCAAAGCATTTCAGTGTCGAAAACAGGATAAATAAATGAATACTTCGCTGTAATTCCCTATGGTCGCAATACATGCAAGGCAAATGTCAACTCACATGTTTTCCCTTTCATGGCATTGCCACTCTGCTCCCCGGAAAGTCTCCTGGCACCAATTGAAGTGACTGACACAACTTTTTTTAGCTGATTCCATTTTGTTTAGCCAAGTTTTTTTGCGTAACGAGCCAACATGTAAGTTGTATCTCATGCCTGCGAGACAACAAAAGTCAAGTCTCATAATTTGAGTAGGTGTCTTCCGTTGAATGGTGATGCTGGTGGAAGGGCGATGCCTTTGTGCCCATGTTGGTTGAGTGTCGGCGATAAGATTTCCATTTGAAATGCATAGGAACCTGATGCCACTTAAAAGTTGCCAAGTGACGGTTGGGAAACGCATTTTGTCACTTTTCGCGGCGACAACTTTTCTAAGCGTCTTTTAATTAACAGCCATCAAGTGCAAGGATTCCAAGGATCTTGAAAGGCATCCGCCACGACACGCAAACACTCGCAGCTCACACATACACACAGATGAGCCGACCGACGCCATATTGAAATTCATTAACATGGCGTCCTTTTCGTCGTCGTCCTCTTCGTCGTCGCCGGCTTCTCATTAATATGGCAAGTTAAATATTTATAGCATAATTCTAGGAGCTGCTACATCACCAGCGCATTGTCTCAGTCATTGTTGTGGCGTGGATAGCGCGGAGAGCGTGTTAAAGAAATTAATTAATATTCTGTTCGCCACACACACTTGCACACAGACACTGACACCGACACCGACCGGGTTTAATAATGGCGCATGTGTGACGCGATTTCCTCTCGCCATTTTCCTCATCCCGTGCGGTTCGCCGAGGTTTTATTGCTGGGCCCCCGTTTTCAGCGCCCCTTGGCGGATTACTTGCCATTTTTCGTTATAGCGCCTCAAGTCTGACGCCGTTCATTGTGTTTGTCACTATGTGGAGCAAACACACACACACACGATGCACAGTGGGGTGTACCTGCCACAGGAATTAAAATTTAAGGTTAAAGCCTCAACCTTTCTTCCGTATCTAGGGGAATGGTAGTACCATATTTTTATTCATATCAATTTCGAAAAACATCTGTTTTTTCATCTCCCATTAAAATAAACTTAAAAATTTCAACTCTACAAACATATTCTATTTATTTTATTATTTTATTAGGTACCATTTGAAGGATTATAAAGATAGCAATGTATTATATACTTTTAATAATGTTTACAAAATAAAAAGAATGACATTTATTTTAGGCAAACTCGGAAATGGTTTTCTCTCCGATCTCGCTAACTACATATTTTACTTTTTGTTTTTCAAATTTGAATTGAAATAAATTTACAAATCGAATCTGTGTTGGACCACCCTAGTGCACACACCCTGTGACATATGTACATGTGTGTACATACGGCTTAAGGCGCTTTCGTGCTGTTCAGCTTGTTTTAATCGTGACATGCCCGCAATCCATTTTTATATATCTCATGGCTCCCAAATTAAGTTATAAATTAAAAAAGCACTTTGTCTTGAGTTTGCTTTTGAGCGAATTAGACGTCGGCCTAAAGGTGGCAGAGAAGGGATTAGCAAATTCCGGGGATGGCTTTCTTTTAATGAGCATCATTTTCTGCGAAGATTAAGATGAGAAATCTCTGTGACTTTTGCGAGCCTAATGTGTTTTATTTTCTCCCTGTCTCTGTATGGGGGAAATTAGATCCATTTAGATTTCGGAATTGACTTTGCCACGTAACACGTGCAGTGGCAGTGGCAGTGCCACTCATCAGAGTCTGCTCAAGTGCAGCCTATGCCCCTTGAGAACCCAATCTATCCGGGAATCTACATGAACAGGCGGCTCAGAACTCCTCCATTTAAGACCCTTCAGAAGGTCCCCGGCCCAGAGCAGAGGGTGAGACCTCTTGCTAACCAGACAGTTTAACTTAATTACAGGCTCCGCAAACTGGCGCAGGCAAACGGCTGAGGGTGCCACCGGGCTCGCCGACACATCAGGCGTAAATGAACGGAAATGAATTCATAAAATGTGAGGCGCGAATGCGTGGCAAACTGAAAAACTCGACGTGACGCAACGTTGCGCGTTTAAAAGTGTAAATAATATGAGCGCCGTCGCTTGCTTTGTCGCTGAATCATAGGACCGAAAAAAGGTCGGAGTGCTGAGGGCTGTAAAGTTCCGGGACTGCCGCTGCAACTGCAGCTGAGCCATTGAAGTTGCCCCAGAGTTGGCAGCCTAAAATAAAAAACCTCATCACATTCCAAATAAAGGCAATGAGCAAAAGTGCCGCGAAATGGCAGCCCGAAAGGGTTAAACACTGACAGGTCGCGCGGTCCCGTGGTGTCGCCAAATTAAAACCGAAATAGAAACCTCCGCGCAGGAAGTTGCATTCAAATGTGTTGACATTAAACCATTGCAGTGCCGTGTAAATAGGGGCCTTTTTGCACACTTAACCCGAGTGCAGAGCAGAGTGGGATAATTGCAAACCAATTGCCTCCAGGCATCCGAAAGCCAGGGGAGTGAAGTCGGGATTTGTTTGTATAAATAGCAATTTAAATAGTTATCATTTTTGGTGGCTTTAAAATATAATTACTCAAATAATTTCTTATGCAACATTGCAAGAAGAGTTCGCTTAACTTAGTTACAAATTTATTTAATCGTACTTAGCGGAGTTCGCTTTACTATATATTCTCAGTCAGAGCCCTTGGCTTGATTCATTCAAATTCCTTTCACATAGCACAGTGGCTACAATCTTTCATCATTACTTGGAGAAAAGGTCTGGCTGTGAAACTTGCAGTTTGCTTATCTCTTGCTTGTTGGCTGTCGTTACGTGAGCCTGTCATCCCGGATTAAGTGCGTATCCTCGAATGCTCATTTGGCCTTTTGTTTGGCATTGGGCGTCGAGCCGAGCCTCAAAGTTGCCAACGAACTTTGGCCCCCAAAAAGTTACCTTTCTCACAAGGACACGGGCACACATCCCACATACACACACACACCCGTGCCGGGGCTTTTCACACATATGAGGCGACGACGCGTGCAAAAGTTTTTGTTGCATAAAATTAGGCGCGCGAAGGGAATCGAAGGGGATCAGCGCGTTGGCAAGGAGTGGGAGCAGCTGCCTCATCGTCTTTAATCAGTGGCGTGCGCTCGTTTAACGCAAATTAAATTTCTGTTGTGTAGGAAAACTCCGCTCCGCTCCACTCGACTCTACGCTGCTCATGATTAACGCATTTTCCTTTTAATTTCCCCCAAGCACACGGACACACGCACCAGCACACATAACACTGCCGCCTGCATTTGTTGATAAGATTTTAACACGCCGCGTAGGTTTCTCGCAACAAGCCCGAAAAACTTTTCCCGTCCGCCGCTGGCTGTTTTCCCGCCGACAACTTTCCAAGCCGGGCCCTAATGCGCGTGGAAAAGCGGTGGAAAACAGAAAGGTGAGAGAGAAGACTGGGTCCCGAAATTGTCTAAAGCCTTTGGCGCACTTTGCAATCCGTTACAGAAGCTAAGAGTCCCTGTAAGGCTGTCTCTTATTCTTTGTTCGAGAAATTCTTTCATTTTGCAAAAATGAATACATGGAAAACTTAAAGAAAATTCATTCTTATTCTCAGTATTAGTCAGATTTAATTTTGGGAAAAGCTAATACTTTATATAAAAGTATAAAGTTCACAGTTCAATTGGGAACTAACAAATTATAACGTTTATTGAAATTTATTTTTTCCCATAAAGGGTATCAAGCCCTCCCATATTCGTCAAATATTATAAAGTTTGCAGCTTTTTTGCCTCACTTACTTGATATTTCTTCTTTTTGCTTGTTTCGGGGGCTTGTGTGGAAAAATCTCAAAGCTGTCTTAAAATTTCACCAGGAAACTTCTGCGAAAGTGGGAAAAAACTTCGAGCCCTGTCCTTTGGATCTCGGCTGTCACACGAGCAGATCAACAGATTAAATGAAAGTTTTTCTCTTATTTTTTTCCCCCTATCATTCCTGGGGCTGTTTTGTTATTGTGGCCGCTAATTCCCTTGGCAATATTTAGGTATGCACACAAGGCATAAAGCATTTTATATTGTTGCTGTCATTTGGCATAAAATGTTCGCTGATTGCGGTTAATGATGACACCGCAGATAAACCGTAACGGAACGGCAACAATGGCATCAGGGATCCGGCCAGGTGGGTTCGCATATTTGGGGGCAGAGTTCGCTGACGATAAGGCCGTTGACAAATGTGCACTTTTTAACACCTCGCGGCAGAGAGGCTGCTGGTGTTGATATGAGTTGCAGATTGGCCACAGAGCTTTGTGCCATGCAATTAAGAATTCTTAAATTGCTTTAAAGCACCATACATGAGTTAGATAACTGATATCGTGGATGGGATTTACAATGTCTCTGTCTGTACATGCATAGTAAGTGTTCTAATAGGTGCAGATAGCCGTTAGGAAAGAAAAATTTTGTAAAACCTTTATAAAAGTGCTCACTTAGAGCATTGTTTAATTTACTAAGATTTTCTTTCTTGATTAATTTTATAAAACTCTCATCTTATGTATTCCCATTATAAAGGATGGCTTAAATACATATAATTAAAATGTTTAAAGGTAAAAAAATGTGTAACTAGTTCAGAAATTAGAAAATTAGAGCTACAACTTAAGGAATATAAACGTAAACGTAATAGTAAAAAGGATATTCTAATGTTAAAAAGTTTCGTAATCAATAAAGAAAACCAAATCACTTTTTTATTTAACCTTCCGTTTATGCAACATATTAATGTATTGTGGTAGATAATAAAATGCTAATTCCGAGTAATCAACACCCTATCGACTGCTTGTTTGCTCTACTTCCATTTCGATATGCATAGCAAATATTTGATCTCCCGAATAGCAGGAATCGCAGCTCAACTCATCATCTTCTGGAATGGGAGCTGCTAATAACAGCGACAGGGGCAATAACTACAACTGCTAGTAGCTGTCGTAGAGTGTAGTGCCACCCATGGAACAGAGCTCGACACACGCCAAGTGCACTCTGATCCTGGTTCATAGGGGGGTCTTACCGAAGGGAGAGGGTGTGTGGTTGTGGCGGCAACATGTGAGTTGCGTTTAGCTAAGGCCAACTGTCAGTGGCGTGAACAAGTGCCATTGAAGTATCCCGTACATGTTCATGCCTCCCTTCGCAGTTGGTTCCCATACCTTAGCCCCCACGCGAAATTGTTTCAACGGTGTTTGTACACTAAGAAAGTTTGAGGGTATTATCATTACATTTTCACCATGACGGATTTAGTATACATCTGTTTTATTTAACCTGCGAGTTAGGGTATTTCCCTTAGAACAAAATTTTTATTAACTTCTGAAATTTTTAAATGTATGTAAATATATTTAGAATGATTAGGAGTTTAATAAAATTAAATCCAAATACAATTCCTCTCATGAAAATATATTAAA
This sequence comes from Drosophila bocqueti, assembly GCA_018151655.1. Classification (NCBI taxonomy): domain Eukaryota; kingdom Metazoa; phylum Arthropoda; class Insecta; order Diptera; family Drosophilidae; genus Drosophila; species Drosophila bocqueti. The sequence continues at coordinate 24,916,434 of JAECXF010000001.1, forward strand.
AAAATAATAAAATAATGTCACAAGTTCACTTTAACAATATTTCTAAGGAACCTACATTAGTTCACTCTGAATTTTGGTCTCCATGTATAATGTGTGAGTGTGCTTGGAGTGGATTATAATGTTAATGGAGGGATGGGAGTGCAAATGTCTGCCAACGACATTAATTTGAGCAGCAAGCAGACACTCACACATACCGCATACTTTCACGAGTCTATATCTATCAACGTGTTCAACAAGCAACATTATTGTCATTATCATACGGCTTCAAGGACGCAGCCAAATGGAATGAAGAAAAAATCCCCGAACATACATACCCACACTTACAAAGGCGTATATAATTAAGGAGCCGCTCAAATCCTGTAACCGCAGGAGCCGCATAATCAATCTCAAGTTGTCTGAGTGGATAACCCACCCGCCGCCTCATACCGTGCTCTCAGAGGAAAATAGATTTATCAGGAAAGCGTTGCTGGGCCCTGGGTCCAAATATAATAACTTCAAAGGCAGCCGATGCTGCGACAGCTGTGGCAGCCACCCGAAATAACGTATACGCTGCGTGCTCACCGAAGTTATCCTGTAATTGAAACTATTTACTTTTTGCCATTCTCATTAGGGGCCATTTTCGTAAAATTTAACGCACTTCCGTGCAAGTGTTGCCTCGCTGGGTGGCGTCTGGAATTGGCATTGCCAGAGGTGCGGGACGATGCTAATTACTTGAAAATCAATTGTCGCAATTCATTTTGAGCTCGGGTTTCCGGTGCCCCGGGGTGCTGGTTCGGGGCGCGGGTGCTGTGTAAAATTAAGTATGTTAATTTAAATTTATCGTTCCAATGATTTTCATTTCCTTTTCGTCGTTTCCCTTTTACCCAATCCAACTTGCATATTTCTTCAAACGAAGTTTTCCTCTTACTCTGCTGTCGCCGCTGCCACCTCACTTTCTGGCTGTGGATGGCAATGATTTTTGCAAATGGCCTTAATGAAGGCGTAGGCAGCAGCTGCTTTCCCCCTTTAGCCGTGTAATCAACGGCAGCGAAGCCATCGCCATCAAATTAGCAAACGTCGCTAAATTAGTGGGCCGAAAAAAAGAAAGAAACGGATAGAAGAAATGTGTGTGCGCTGGCCTTGTATAGGGTTACAAATGAAGCCATAATTTGCGGATGCAAAGGAGTATAATTGGATCTGATATGTGAGAGACTGGGTAATCAAGGAAATCACACAAATCATTTTCCTCTACAACATAGATGCCATCACAGCGCTTCCATTTCCATTTCCTAAATAAACTTTTTGCTCAACTTTATTCCACTTGCTAAATGGTTTGCTCTCCTTTATATTCCACTCGACAGGACTTTTTGTGTCCAGGTCGATCCCTGGAGACTCGCACACAAACACGTGCATTTAGTTTGATTTTATTTTCTGAGAATATTTTTCGTTTATCAATTCCTTTGTGTATGGATACAAATTTACGTTTTATTTACCAGAGTTGCGATTTATTCTACAATTTTATTTACAAATTAAATTTACCGAAATGCCTCTGTTTTTTACAGAAATAATGAACATTTTTTGTTGTCTCTGGGGAAATCATCAACAGTTTTGACTGTGATTGCTGGAAAATAAACCCCTTATTGTGGCTAAATGATAATTCTGAAAACTAATACTTTTTATGATTTTAGTTATTATAAACTTTTTGCACAAAATTCATTTGCTGCTGCCGCTGACACAATTTAAATTTCACAAATAATTGAACAATTTTCAAAGCACTCCTTCAGTAATTTCCTGTTTAATTTTGTGAGCAAGTTTCTTCCCCGAAAGCGAGGGGAAAAGTGTTCTAAACAAGTTAATGACTCGGTGGGAAATCAATTTTTTATATTTTATGACTCGACTTTCTCTGGGTGTCACATTTTCGCGCATAAAAAGACAAAGAAGGGAAACGACGCCAAAGGAAATTGCTGAGAGAGTGAAAGCTTTGCTAAGTGCTTAAGAGGGAAAAGGGAAAGGGGACTCTGCGGTTCCTTATTTGCAGCACATATGCTCGTCCCTGTTTGTGGGTTTGTGTGCTCCCCATATAAATGCAAATGGCTTATGAAAATAATTTGACAGTAAATTACAAATTTATGGTAAATTGCATATTGAGGGATTTTTCTTGTTGCCATCTGCCGCCGCTATTTCTTTTTCTCGCTTAAGAGCCTTCATTATTGTGGCGTAATAAAGGGCTCCTCTTACCTGGGCCGCCCACTTACCTGTAATGCGTACACTGCCTTTGCCTATGCCCCCTGGCAGCTGTGAATTTCTGCGCCCTCCTGCTTATCAACTTGATTGCGTTAAATGGAACATTTTCATTTTCTTTCTTTTTGATATAATTGGGTGTTTAAGGTGAACAATTTTCGTTTCTCTTTATATTTCAGGAAACCATTACAAAGTAAGAGGAGATTTCTGCCATGGGGACGACAGCTGGCAGTAGACAGTAGGTAAGAAAGGCTTAAGTGCCACGCCTCCTTTACCAATGTCGTCGGATAATAAGAGGGAATGTGCACTCGACTGATTATTGTATAAATGCGGAGGAATTTTTATTGAAATGCTGGAAAAAAAATCCATTAAACCCCTTTTCCAATGAAAGCTTCAAGTGTAAATATGGGAATGTGGGGAAGATAATACCCAGAATGGTATATACAGAATTATTGAATATTTAAACGGATAAAGAGCGTTGTAGTCGCTTTGCTGACTAGTGTTTATAAAAAGTGAATTTAGATAAATCAACAAATAATTTTGAATTATTTTCAATTAAAAACTTTATAATTTGTTTTGGAATTTGCACAAGTGCTCAGAACAATTCCTATAGTTTCCCACCAGAATGTAGTTTTTTTTACAACTATGCATTTCCCTACATTTCAATTAAGAACAATGAGCCGGGATTTTTAATTTGCCACATGAAAGGAACCCTCAATGTTGCCACCATACCTTTGTTTATGGAGCTTCGGCTTCTTTTTGCCTGCATCTGAAAGTCAGGGAGAAAAGTCAATTTCCATTTGAAAAATCCAATTTCTTACGCTCGAATCTGTGCTTGGAAATGTTGCTCATGTATCAACAAACGCCAGCTGTGACCTGTGAGCTGTGAGCTGGCCAGGCTGTCTCGGCCAATTCCATTGAAAAGCAGCTGCATCGGTCATTCGGTCTGGTCTGTTTGTCTATCAATCCGGTACGGTTTGCTGGCCGGGAACCTTGCGAAGCTGAGAACTTGGCAGCCCGGGGCTTCAGTCTGCTCCTCATTGCCCTGATTTATCCAATCCAGGGGAGCACCTTTAACTTTGTGTTTTTGCTGGCCAAAGTTTTGTGCAATTTTCCATGCTGTTTACAAAATGAACGGAGCAAGAAGCAAACAAAACAAATTGCGAAAGAAAACTTTGTACGTTTTGCTCGTCTTGGCTTTCGGACAGAATGCTGCGGGATGGCGAGGGTCGGAGATAACGAGAAAAATGCAATTTTGTGCAACGAGCTGGGGAGGTTCGGCTGCTGGTGCAAGTTCGCAGAAAGATGTTGCATCTGACCTGGCATTGTTTCCCCCATTTTACTTTGGCCAGGTGAAAGTATTCCTTTGTCGGTCATTAAATTACACTTTTCCCCCGCTTTATTCGGGCTCCATTGCCAGCTCCTCCTTCTGCAGGACCACGTCCGCGTAGCTTTTCAATTGTACTTCCCAAAGTTGCTTAAAATGCAGGACATCTCACTCCGGCCCTTCTTTCAATTGCTGCCGTCAAGTGTGTAGTTAGCCGGGCATTTGGCAGCCCAAGAATATTCCGAACCGTGGCCACACCTTTACAGCTGCCAGTCTAAACGCAGAGTCTAATACCCGGGGCCTTCTGCCACGGAGTCCCGGGCAACGCATGCGGCGGAAATGCAACATCAGGTGCAACAATAAAATGCTGAGCTAACCAGGCATAAAAGCGATTCATTGATGTGCAAATATGTGAATGCTCTCCAGCCATAAAAAACTTTGTTTGATTGGCCATATGGCGCCACATAATCGGCAAACAGGTGCTTAATACTAAAATGCTTTTTGGGTAAAATTATTGTGTCATAGAATTTGGATAGCAATGATTTTCCTAAATCGTTTAAATTTATGTAAAGCAAATGTCAGAGGATTAACAGTTGTCCTCCAATAAAGTCTTCTTGAATAACATTTTTTGTTCTAAGTAAAGCATTTAATATACATTAAATAGTGGTGTTTCATTAACTTGATTTAATTTCTTTTATAGTTTTAATATACCAATATCTCTTTCCAGTTGAAAATAGAAAAAAATTATAAAAATAACTACATTGTATTTATCTGTTCACATTAATTCAAAACGATTAATCAACACAGAGAAATAAATACAATTAATTCATTGAAAAAAAGATAAACTAAGATCCGAATACCGAGCGCACTTTATGGGAACCTTTTTAAACATACAACCTGTGCTTAAGAGTGCACAAGTGATAGTGGTAAACGAAGAGGCAAAGTGAAAACGGAAGTAAGTGCAAGATTAAATTACGTATCCGCCACGTGCTCATCAAAAATAGAATAAAACACTTGGCACGAAAAGCCAAAACGGAATCGGTTCGGCTTATTTCACCACCATCTCTTTTCTTGAAGTCAGTCTTCTATTTGGCTATTGTAAGTGGCCAATGGGGATGAAATTGAAAGGTCCCGGCTGCCAAACGGAATCCGATACCAGAACTGGAGCAACTGGGCTCTGCTGGCTAAAGTGGAATGGGAACGAGTGGGCCCAACGCCAAAATGGCCTGGAGTGGCATTCAAATGCGAGAAGAACGCTTCTCGTTGGATTTTCGAAAGGCAGTCGAATGCACAAAATGGACTTTAAACTTCACCCAGCGAATGCAGAGGGTGATGTGTATGAAAAATCCCGTTGAGGGGGAAAATCGAGTTGAGGCCTGAGTTCTGATTCACGAAAACTTTGATACAGGCGCGAATCTCCCGGCCCTGCGTTCTTAATTGAATTCGCGCAAAAATGATTAATTTACCTGGATTTGCGGCGGAAGCCGCCACCTGTCACTGTCACCACTTGATGTATCGATGCCAGCGGAAGGTTATTAAGCGAAGTATTCAGGAGTCGATTGGCAAACAAATGCCTTTCAAAATCAACTGCTGCAGATCAACGTTATCATTTCCCCCGCAAATTTTCGATAATGAAATACGCCAAAGATTTTCTTCGACACGTTTTATTACACAGTTTGCATTTCGGCGGAGTCGCAGTAGTGAAAGATAATACCACGCACAGGGAAAAATTGGCATTACTTTCATTTCATTTCATTTCATTTCATATCATTTTTCTTGGAAAATAAATGTATTTCTCTTGCTTCGGGTACACTATCTTTGAATTAACTATGCTACTTATAGAAATATGTTATTGCATCCGAAATCAATATATGGAACTGAAAAATGTTCCTTAATTATTTTTACTGTGCAGAGGATTAAAAGTAAAGCGACTGCTCCTTGGCTCGAAGCGACAAAAGACGTCGTTTCGTGTCGTTCCGTTTGTTTACCTGTTTTTCTGACTTTTTTAATGTTGTCTTTATGTGAGGTATTTTCGTTTCTCTGTTCAGCCTCGCTGCCTTTTATTATTATATCCGGTTTAGGTGGCGTATGATGAACACGTCTATTGGTTGCCAGGCATTCCCGTTCCCATATTCATCCGACTCGTCCCATACTCCAATATGTTTGACTAACCTCGAGGTGTGTGTGTGCGTTTGTGAGTTTTGCCTTATTGAGTTTTGGGACCTGAAAAGCACACACATAGAGAGAAAGAGAGGAAAGGCAATCGCACACGTGCGCTGAGCTTGCTTCTTGTTGTTATTGAATAGCTTGTTATATTTGACTCCGCTTTAAAGTGGCATTAAAATCGCACAAAGGCAGTACCTGCGATTGCGAAAACAAGTATTTCAATCGTCATAGCCACAAATAGAAACTAATTTGGCTGTGACCCACGCCAATTTTTGACCAGCATTCAAGTCATAAGTTCGATGTAGCTGTTCTTTAAAGACTGAATTCGTACAAATATAAATATTACCAATTTAAGGTAATATTTTTGTTTAAAGAAATAGTATGGTCTTGGCTAAAAAATTAAAACAAATTTGCAATGTGCTATAATATTTAAACATTTTTTGTACAGTTAATTCAAGAATATAAGACTATAAGAATATATTCATAAAGACTGAAGGAAGCTTAATTTGTTTGAATTACCAAGTTCCACACCACCAAACAAATGCGACATGTAAAGTAAGGAGATGCTTCATATGGCCATAAGGTTGAGTTGGTGGCTTTTTGAATTGCGGCTTGTATGTTAACGTGGTTAACCCCCTTGGGAAATGTTAAGTCCCCTTCGACAGTCTCGAAGACATGCCTATCTGTCGCGTTAACAGCATAGACAAACACGAGGCTTTACAGCTAAGTGTCAGGGGTCACACGGATGAACCCGCGATAAAAACCAAAATACGGCACAGGAAGCGTGGAGACAGGGAAAAATCCTGGCTGACATTGCCATTAATGACACTGCGATAACTTTAATTTTTCATTTCGGCAGCAGGGCACATTGTTGCCATTTCCGTTTCCGGCTGATGGTGACACACGTACACTTCCGCGTTGACACTCGACAATTACAACACGTGCTAGAGGTTGTTTTCTGGGTGCCCTCCTCTTTTTTTTTTTTTTTTTGCTTCGCCTCTTTCTTTGCCATTTTAGGCGCAATTCAGTCCACAAGTTTTCTTCAATGGCGTCTTAAATCACACACAAGCCCATGAATTGACACACACCTGCCCTTGTGTGTGTGTGTGTGTATGACGGAGAAGGGATGGGACCAGGGGGCGGCACCTAAGTTGCCACCGTAAAATATTCAAATTAAAAGGACTTATGTAGGCACTCAATGTTACCGCCATTATGTTACATTGTTGTTTGCTGTCAGGATGGTGAGCAACGACCAAGAGCCAAGACCAAGACCAAGACCTCGACCCCGACTTTCTTCCTGTTTTCAACCTCCGCCCATACCCACCCTCACCCATTCCGTTACCGGCATCTGCTCCACTTGCATTGTGGGGACGACTTCCGTCGCTTTCAACGCTCAACTTGCCATTTTTTTACACTTTAGTTGACAGCGGGAGCCATTTGTGGCAACAGCCACGCCCCGATTTCGGCTTCCTCATCGCCCACCCTGTCTAAAATTGTGTACACTCGCAAAGTAATATTTTCGCAGTGGAAAAAACGTAAAATTCTTTAAAATAGGTAATAATAAATAATGTAAATTATCTAAAAGTTTAACTATAAATATTCCAAAAATATATATATATTTAATATTGATAAAGACATATTTTGCATTGCAATTTTATAAAATAACTTGGGAAAATGGATTTTATAATTGTTGTAGAACATGGCATTGACAACTTAATAATATTAATAAAACATAATATAGAACTTTTCATAGGTTTTTACATATTTATTACATATTTTTCCCAAAAATATAAAAACTTAAACTGAAATTCTACTGATTTTGTAAAAGTCATTATTCACTTTATTTTTCTAGTTGCGTTCAATATTTAAGTGTACCCGTTTCTAGTTGTCCTTGGCGATGCTGATATTGTTGCTGCTGTTGTGAGCATATTATATGTCGCATTTTCCGGGTAATTTACATTCTCATCACAACATTGCGGGGGTGCTGGGGCCGGGGAGGAAAGAGAGGCTGGGGGCAGCTCACCTATACAACAGCGGCAACACCAACAAATGACAGCCGAGAAAATTCTCTTTCTCTTTGCTCCCAGTGACTCAGAAGGTTTTAAAATAATAAAACAAGCATAAAGAATGTCAGTGTTTTCGGGCTACGACCAGACGATGCCCTGTAAGCAGAAATGATGGATGTTCCTGCTGCATTCAGGGCAACAGCAATTACGATAAAACTTCATACTTTATCCTTCAAAAATTAAGAAAATATATGCAAAGCTACAACTCACTAGAAAGTACTACAAAAGGGTATTAAAATGTAATCGCTTTTTATATGATGGCAAGTTATTTGCTTTTATTATTAGTTGCTGTAGTTGCGGATTTGACATTTTTATTATTTCATTACATACATCAGACGGCTTTGACTGCTCTTACTGCGGCTATGCGTTTTATTACCGTAAAATTAAGCGCATCCATTCGTTGCCGTCCAAGGAATTTGATGAGTTTATTGAAATGGTTTGCATAAATTGCAGCCGCCGGCGAAAGTTTAAATTGAAGTCTAGCAGTGCAGAGTCAACGCCGAGGACCGCCTCAATTTTTGCGATTCATTTCCACGAATGTCAAGTGCCCGGAATGTAAGCCAGAGGAGTGTAAAATCGGCATATCACATTGGATTCATTATAAATACAATTTCACAGCGCGTAGTCCTGCAAAGGACGAATGGGTGGGGCGGGAGTACTAAAGAGCGATTCCCGAGCGATTGGTCTGCACTCTGTTTCATTCGCTTACTTTTTGTTTCAGTTGCTCCTCTTTGGTCCCTTTCATGCTTTTTGCCCGGCCAAGTGAAGCGCACTCAAAAATTTATTGTCTGCAACTCGAAGTTCGACATGAATTTTATTTATTTGCATGTAAATCGGATTTGTGTGACCCCAAAGACGTTCGAGCGTGAAATATACGAGCAAACAGCCGCTGACCGCGTCAGCTTTCTCTTCGCCTCCTGTTTTGGTTTCTTCTCCTCCTTTTCCACAGATTTTATCACACTGTGGAAAATAAAGCACTAATCAGAGAAAAATTAAGAAAAATAAGAACGTAAAAGTCAATTAGTAAAAAATGTATTAAAGCTGTAATATTCTGTAATTTTGATATTCATTGTTTTGCTTAAATGAATGGTATATCATTTATATATGTATAATCAATATTAATTTATTCTAAAGTTTAGGGTTGGTTTGTAACGATATTTTTAATATTTAACTATACTAATTTTCTCTGTGCACTTTTTTTCTATCTGTCCCTGAAGGTGAAAGGTGCTGCATTCGTCGCCTGAATGAACACGAGAATCAGGCCTGTTTTTCGTTTCGCTCAACTTCTCCGGCGGCTGCCTTTGTTTTCCATTCGGACTCTTGGCTTTATTGTTGAGGCAAAGCAACCTTTTTTTATTTATTTCCCCCACCGCCTGTCGGTTTGGGGCCTGCCTTTATCATTTTAAATGTAGTCGGACACGGACACGTCGGTTCTGTTAGGCTTGCATGATTCCAAGGCATTCTCGGACTCCTGTTCAGTCTGCTGGCCACTTTGGTGTGTGTTTTATTAGCTATTATGGCTAAAATATGGCTTACGTCCCGTTTATTGTTATTTATAATGATTCATTTTGCACGTTTTTATGGCTGTCAGGGGCTGAGTAGGGCTCCCACCGAAGGCATCTCGGATAATGTTGTGCGGTTTGTCTGCCATCCGCCTTGACTCTACGCAAGTTTATTTGCTTAATGGGTTTCTTCGCCTCGATGTAGGTAAACTCCGGAGCCTGCACGGGATGGTTATTGATATGTTTGCAAATTATCTCCATAATTGTTTTAATGGCCACTCAGAATGTTTTGACTAAATAAGTTGGCATATGACCTAAAGAAAAAAACTTTAATTGTATTAATTTGATAATATTTAAAGCTTAAACCAAGAATTTTTAAATTTCCTTTTCATTGTTTAAGCTTGGTAAATTTATTATACTCCAGTGTTTTCTTTAAAATTACACTTTTAAGCATTATTATCACTACACGTTATAATCCCAGTATCTAATAAAATAATATTGTGCAAGTATGCAGTGTCTTTCGTATTTTAAATGATTCCAATATTTTAAATATCTCAACGAAGGGGTATAAAAATTAAAATGGTTTTTAAATCTAATAAACCTTCGGCAGCCTGAGAGTATGCTAGCAATTTGGAAGTCAATCAAGCAGTGCTCGCCGTGCAAGCAGTGCACACGCACACACAGCCACTTCCAACCATTTCCTGTTGGCTAAAGTTTAATCCTGCACAATCAATTAGGGGAATAACGTAATCTGCGAGGAACACCCCGTCCCCGCTGCAATTTCGCTTTCAGCTTGCCGTCTTCAGCCAGATATCATGCTTGCTTATGTTTTGAATAATTTAGTTGGGTTTCCAGAGGTTCCTTCTTGGATTTTTTGCATTTTAAAAACGATTTTGCCAATGTAAAACGTGAAATGCAAAGCTGCCAGTTGCAGGATATGCGAGATGCGCCGAATGTTGCAGCTGCTGTTGCCAGGATGTTGCAGGAGCAACATCGGCTGCACGACGTGGAGGAGCGAATGTATGTGGAAGCTAGGGAAATTGTCGCATAATGATGTCTACGATAAATTTTACAAATCCTTGAACCCGTCTCTCGTCTCCTCCTCGAGTTTTCCACTTTTCTTTAGTTTTATTTCATTTACTGACAGCCTTTCTCTCTAGGTACACGATGCCGTCCAGAGAATCTGGGAGCGACGTGGCTGTGGCAACCTTTAAAATATTTTTGCAATTTATTTACTCACACACTCACACACACCCGCTCGCTCATACACTTAACGTAGTTCACATATGCAAAATAAAGTGATTACAAAGATACACACTCAGCCACGCACATTTCCCCAAGATGCTGGAGGAGGAAAAGATGGCTTGGCTCATGCATGTTTTAATGCACTTGCTAGCAAGAAGGAACAGGAAAATTTCATTTGCATGTACATACAAACAAACACATTACTGGCATCCCAGAGAGTGCGAGTCCTTCTTCGCCCCTTTCGATTTGTTTTTAGTTTAGTTGGTGTTTGTTGATTGTCCACCCAAATATTTCTACACAGTCTTACATTAAAAAACAAACAACCATGCCCACGCCCACACAAAGTGTAATATTTTATGCAAAATTAAACGTTTTGTAAGATCAGATGTTGGCGAAAATGGCCTAGCTTACCATAAAAATTACCAAAACAATTTAAAATATTGGTATAGCAAAATCTAACTAGTAAGGATCAACACCTCGCACAAACATCGTTTAGTATTTGAAACAAAACAAAGTATTTAAAGGAAATATCAACAAATAGGTTTACAAATTATGAGTTCCTTTTTAATAAAATATATTCGTGATAAAAACAAACATTTCTAATAAAAATACAAGTTAAATATACATTCTCATAAAAAGTGTGTTTTTTGGAGAATGATTTATTTTTAATATAAATTTTAATTACCTTTTTATTGTTCTAATAATTTATATGCGTGTTTGTATATAAACAACAGCATAAAATATTTAAAGACTAAAGATGTTTGTAAACATAAAATTTACAGAAACAAAAAATCGCTGGAACAGTTGCGCTTTAAGTTTATTTTTTTAGACGGACACCAGAGAATAATAAATAAAACACACCGTAAAAATCTCATGTAGACAGTTAAACCTAATGAATGTCGGGGAAGCTAAATTAAACATCAGCAAGCAGAACATGAAACGAACTGGCAACAAAAAATAAGCTACATCTCGATATGCACACAATAGAAAACCTCATACTTTCCCTCTCATTTTCGGATACAGAAGGCGTTCGCTCAATGGACTCGAAGTCGATGCGCAACACATGCTGGCTGTCATTAAATTTGGGCCAGAATTCCGGCAAATAGGCCCGAGCCTGGCTGACGAAGACTTTTCCACGATTCTACACGAACGGAACGCCTACCGGAAATGAGTGGCAAATTTGGTTGGAAAACACCGAGCTGAGAATAGAGAAATACAAATGTTTACTAATAGTGAAACTGATACTCGTATCCAGAAACTGTTTACACGCTGCACACGTTGCACACCAAGTGTGAGCTGAATCTACAATTCAAATCGAGGGATTCGGTGGGTGGGGCTGGTCTGTGGGGCTGCCTTATTAGTAAACAGGCCCGGGGTAAAATATGCTCCGTAAAGATAGCAGCCAGAGCTGGAAAAAATAATAACGAAATAGAATAGAATCGGAGGAGACTGCATATAGAGCAAATAAACTCGGGCTTTTTTTCCTGTATATAAATTTGTGCATTTTTATGAGTTTATATCGCAAATTGTTTGCGTGTTGCCTTTTAATGCCCGCGGCTAGAATATTTTTGCGCGTTTCGTTTTGCCCGTTACCATATTTTTGTATTCTTGTATTTTAATATATACTCAACTATTCCGGAGTCAAGGAAGAACGGGGAGTTGGCAAACAGTGTTCAAGATATGCAAAAGGAATTATTTAAATTGAAAATTGTTTGTTTAGCATTTGTTGGCGCCGACCAAAGATAAATTTCCAACTGCATGCCCATCGAGGGGAGTGTTTAGATGTAGCATAAAAAGTATACATATATACATACATCGAGAACCTAATGCACAAGGAGACAGACTGTTGGCTGAATGGAACTGGACCCCACTAACTGGGCCATTCAACCTTTGGACTAGAGAATTTATTCGTAATTTACAACTGCCAGCAGAGAGAAATTCATTTATGGCTTATCCATGGACCTCCGGTTGAAACTGGGACTAGGACTGTGGCTGGAGCTGGGGCTGGGGCGCGCAGCATTTCAAACTTCAATCTTTTAATGCCTTCATGGCACATAAAACAGAAATAATCGTTCCTACATGTCTGTTGACTCCTTGTAAACAGCTATCTTTGTTGGATAAGCGGAGCAGGAGACCCGAAACCGGCAAAAGCTCAAACTGGGTAAACAAAAAACTGCTAAACCAAATGTACATTTCACTTATTTTGCATACAAAATTCATTTACGACCATGTTCGGAGATAAAAGCGAGAAGAAAAATGTTACAGAGCTGGCCTGTAAATTTGCTGAGCTTCTGGCTTTTTACTTTTTATTTTTCGGGGGGACAAGGAAAAAGCATTCCGAATATTTCACATGTGGATTGTAGATAAGTGGAACTTTATTCGATCCATTCCATTTGGTTGTTTTCAAACATCGTTGCTCCCCGAATGGCAAGATGCATAATTAATTACTTCATACACACACACCATGTTTGTTTCTAATTAACGTAAAATTGTTTTCACTCTGTTCAAGCGAAACTAAGGCTAATGGGAGCCTAACAACTGCTGTCAGTTGCCGCAGTTAACCAATCATTTTAATAAAACTACGAATTTGGTAAAATTAAAATAAATTTAAAGCTTTAATGTATGCAGCCCAGAGCTTTAATTTCCGGCTTGATATTTAATATAAAATGTAATAACTGCTTTAATTCAAAGGAATTCGCTGGCTGCGTATTAATATCGAAAAATTCCGGGAACAAATAAGCGAGAGTCAGAACAAACCAAGCACGAAGAATTAATTAGCACAGTTAAGTGGAAGGCAGCAGGAAGGTACAAGGACGAGGGCCTGGCTGAAGCCCAATCCTCTTTGTGGATAGTAGATACAAATTGCTGGATGTGTCCAGATATACACAATTGACCTCGATTCTGTGCGGTCTGCCTTGAAAATAATTATCGACAAGTGTTCCTTCAAAGCTGCTTATTTCTGCTTCTCTTTCCGCCCCCAAGTTCCTGTTCTTTAAAGCCCATTTTCCGTTGCTTATTTATGCGCAACAGTTGGTCAGTTGTCTTGGCAAAAAAAGAAAAAACAAAAGTGAGCCGCCTCATCTTTGATGCTCTTTGTGGTCGCTGGAAGTATTTCAGCCTATTAACTTGGGACTGCGATGAAAGAAAAAATAATAATGAGATGATTGGGAATATCTAAACAAAATCATAAACATTTCGATTTTACAATATTCCAAATATTTGGTGGTACCTTTTAAGTAGTATTATTTTATTATTTTATGTTTGGAATCGTTTAAAAATTAAGCAAGGAAAAATAAATGTATTTTGTATTGGAGCTATCAAAGGATTGCAATGTACCTAATTTTTAATTAATATAGAAAATATTGTAATATGTTAAGAGAAACTAAGTTTTTAAAACAAAAATATAGGTGCTGAAATTTGGTTAAATATTTTTTCAGTCATCATATACTCTTCAGTATACTTACTTCAGGCTGTATATTTTATAATACTAAAAATGTATCATTTTAATCGTGATAGTTTTATTGTTTATAAATTTGTATTATTCTGCTTTATGTATTTAAATAATTTTAAGAAATTAATCTATTATATTAAGTTTTTAGCCTGCTTGTCATATTTATTTATTAGGTAATATTATTAATATTTTATTATTTATTCGTGTAAATTTTATACAAATGAATTTAAATTTTATTTTAAAAGTAACGAATTGTGTGTGGTTGTTTTAAAGAGCATGTTCAGCTGGTTCTTGCCGATTGTCCCGCAATCTTGTACTCATAAATCAGATGCTTTTTACACAAAACCATTTCGATTGCCAGCTCTTGGCAGCCAATGCCGAGACTTTGGGCCACTTTTTGTAGGTCGCTCTGTGTGGTGGACGAACGCCCACGCCAACGCCTTCACTTTGACACAGACTCGCAGAATAAATAGAAATCCATACACACTCACGCACGTTCTGACACTGAGCTCCGAGTTGCTCAATTAATTTTGATTGCAGCCTTGGCAGCTGTTTTTGATTTTTTCCCGTAGGTGTTCGTAGATTATTTTGTTTGTGCTGCTTTCATCAAGGATTTTCCACAGACACAGTTCATGGTGAAGTTCATTTATCCATAAATTTTCATATTCAAGTATTTTGTTTTTCTTTTCGTTTTGTGCGAAATAAATAAATATGAAATTTATTCATTCGTTTTGAGCGTTTTTTAGATGATGCGTGAATATTGCTACGGCTCCTAACTAGATCTGCAAAAACCGCAAGGCTGTGGTTTTTCAAGATGAACGGATTCATTTGATATATTAAAATTAATTAAGGTGATTGGACCAAAAAATTGCTATCTTGTCAATGAAATAAAAGTCCCACACCTTCCCAAACTGAAAAACAGAGATGGTCACGCTAGGAAACAAATGTTTGTATTTTTGAGATTTATGGACTTCAGGTGAGAAAAGATTTCGTAGCGCCCAATGTTTTGCTTGTGTTTATTTTGACGAGAGATTTTACGGGGCACCTTGCCTTAGGCAATGCTAAAAACTTAAACTTGAACTTGGCCAAATTCTTGTCTAGATAATTTAATTATATTTTCACATAGTGCCCTCAAATAAACAAATGGAAGCGTAAACTTTGTTTTGATGGTGCGTTTGCTTTTAGCCAAATTATCTGCGGGCGAAAGTTGGTCATATGAGCAGAAGTTTTAATGAAATTACAAATTGATTTTAGTTTTAGGAGCAATTGCTTGTGACAAACAAAGCGAGTATTTACTCTAAACGATTTTATATATTTTAATTTGAATGCTGGGAATTGAATTGATTGAAAGGGGAAACACAAAGAATTATAGATAAAAGATTAATTAAAATTTAAATATTTTTTATAATAATATTATCAACATGACCGGATAAAATAAATGGCTTACTTTCTCAATCTCGACAGCAAGCAGTACTACAGTAAAATTAGCTGAAGGTATGCAAACAATCTCAACCGTTTCGTCCGCCCAAATATGTATCTTTGAGATACAAGTATGTGCTCTTGACTTAGCATAATTGCTGGCAAATTGCTTGAAATTTGTTCTGCCAAACCAGAAAGCGAAAGGAATCGACTTCAATAACAGATATCTGGCAACTGGCACTGGGCACACTTCTGTCTACGCTTTTTTCAATATTTCTTATTTTCCTCAGATTTTTTGCACGGTGACGTCACAGACAGTTTCCGCTGCTGTTGGCATCTAAATTTGTTTTTGCCGCCCCCCTTTTCCTGCTCCCACACTGGCATTATTTTAGGCGATTTTGGCATCGGGCAAATCTATATCTGTTCGCTGACGTCGACGTCGACAGCGGCATTAGCCTAACCTAAAAACATTTTCAGCATTTTCGTAAATTATCTTGCGGGATCGGGCTCTTAGCCTATTTGGAAAATTGTTTCAACAAACTTGCGTCAGTTGAAATTTGTGTTTCAAACGCGCAACACACACTAATTTGCATTTCAAATTCAAATAAAATAATTAATAATGGCTGTAAGTCTTACAAAGGATTATCCAGTGTCCTGGCTGGATTAAATAGGAATATAAAAAAATCCAGTTGTGTTTAATTGCTGTAATCGCTTATTTAAAATCCATTTATTTTACCCTAATTATTCCCCAAACGTGATTTCACTTCGGAAACATGAACAGCAGTTCAAAATTTAACGGTATCCCATCGTCAATTGATGGTTTCCGATTGCATTGGAGAAGTGAGATGAACACGAATCTGGCTGCTCGAAAAAAAAACAAAACAAATTATAAATATTTATAAAATTACTGAAACATTGCGAGTATGAAAGTCACGTTCAGATGATATACTCAATCAATTAATTTGCACACTCAAACACAAAGTGGCATCAAATAAAACAAAATGAAAAGGAAAAACAGCAAATTAAATTGTCGCGAGAAAAAAGTGACGAATAAATACGAGATATATATTTGAAAAGTGCAAAATAGCAGCATATTCATTTAACTGCTTATTAAAACAATAAATTTGCATTTGATTTATGTCTGTACAGCGTACGTATTCGCAAATGTATTTGCGCGAATCCACGCACAGGAATACATAAAGCAATCAATGTTTATATGTATTTATAATTAAATAAGCAATTAAAAGACAAAATATTTAATTGCAAACAGCGTTAGCGATTTAATTAAAAATTTCTTAAATTGATTAAATATTTAAATAGTCAATTAACAGTTGACGGAGCGAAGTATTATGCAGATGTACTCCTACAAAGGCCCGCGTCTGCCCGAGGGCCTCCGTTTGTTTTCTGGCCGAGTGCTTTCAGTAACGCCCACTCAGAGCAGCTGCCAGATCATAATTCATTCTCATATATCGCGTATTTGTGCCATTTATTTTCGTATATTTAAATAAAAAATCACTTAGTTGACAGTCTGGCCTGGGGATGGCCAAAAAAATCCCTTGGGTCCTGCTGCCCAGTTAACCAGTCATAAATTTTTCCCATTCCCTAGCCGGATCGATGGAGAATAGCCTGCCCTACATTCGCTCGCAAATCACTCACTTTAATACAAAAAAATTTTACAGTTTTCATGCATAAGTTATTTGGCACATTGTGTATTCCTTTTACACCCTCGATTCATAATTAATTTGCAAATTTCCGCTGCTGACATTTGTCTCTCAATAACACTGACAAGTTTTTGCGACAGACAGTCACAGCCGGCGGGCCATAACTTTGCGCTTAATTGAAGTGAATTATTTGTTGAATTAAGGGCGCAATGTCAGAGTTGCATAAAAACATTCGTCGAACTTTGTCTTTGGGAAGTGTCGAGTTTTTTCTTGTACTTTAAATATCTATGATTTTTTTTACAATAATTCTCGTTGACTTGCTGACACCGTGTCCCATAAAAACTTTTCAATTTGTGCATACAAATTAACATGTAATAAATTCTCTTAATGACACACTACATTTATTATGAATAGCTGTGCTATAATGTAATTTGTTGTCAAACCAACGCCATATGTTTAAAATATATTAAAAACCAAACGGTTCCTTTTTTGCGTTGTATTTTAAATGGACCCCTGGCCTTTTTCGCAGCCAACAGAATGACATATTTTAATTAATGCATGTCTATTTGGGGGGTTTGATTCATTCCGCTTTTAATGGAAAACTTGGAAAGGATGACTTCATTCTTTAAACAGAATTTGGAATGTTTATGCCAGCAAACTGTTGAGCCAAAAACATCGCCACAAAATAATCAGCCGAAAACCCAAACAAATTGTTGACGCGCGTCTGCCACTTTCTTGGCAACAATGCAAAGGCCATAACCGTAAAGTCCAAGGAACGAACAAAAATTTAATGCAATTTTGCATTGCTTAGCTTGTCTTTTACAATCCACTCAAGGCCACAAGGCGGCGTCTGTAAAAAATAAACATTTCATACCGAGGGGATGATATAAAACGCGAACAAAAATATAAAAAAAAGCAACGAGCTGATTGTCAGACCCCTTGTGTTTGGGCGCAATTTTCATTTCACTTGCTTTGGTTAATGTTGGCCAGCATCCGCCAATTGGCAGCTGGCCAAATGACAAATTGAAATAACAGCAGCAAAAATGAGCGTTTATCTTTATGTTCAAATGAAAATTTTTATTTATGCCAGCAGCCGGAAAAAGGCAAACAAACTAAAAAGAGGTCGCCATTCAAGCAAACAAAAAAGAAAAGATATCGCCACGAAAGTTGAGGGTTATTTGAAGGTCAGGCCAAGAGCAGCCACACTTTTAAATGAATTAAAGAAGTGTTTCAGAGTCTTTCCAGACAGTTCAGGGTAAACTGAGTTAAGATAATATTATATACATTTAAATAAATAAATTTTCCAAAAATATGAATGGAAGGTCAATCATGGTTACTAATGAGTAATACTTAACTGTTTGCTCAAGCTTACTGGAAAACATATTTAGGAACACTTAAATTTGCTTAGGTATTTTAATTTTAGTTAGAAGTTTGCAACGCATGGATTTAATGAAAAGATTTATAGGAAAAGATTTTATGTATTTCCATTCGACATTTAAATCCTAATTAATTGATAATGAAACTATAAATACCAATAAGATACTATAAGGTTAGTATGCGTCCTGTGTATATTCCGCAATATTAACGAACTTAAAATAAATTCTGCAAACGTCGCACAGAAATTGACTCCCAGTACTGTGCAGCCGGCTGACCGCAATCGATTTCACTTAGCTGTTCATCACCTACAAAATGATTTTTTAATGCAGCAGCAGAAAGAAAAACCAACTGTCAAGCGGCCAACCAGATAAACCAATTAATAATGAGAAAACAGAGCCAAGAGCCAAACGTAAAATGCAATTCTATCAGAAGATCAACAACAACAACAATTGCCGGCATGTTTGTACATTCAATTAAAAAAAAAACACCTCAATATAAAAAAAGAGTGGGGAATAAACCCGGCTACGAAATCGAATTGGAATTGAAGCAATTGCGAATGCAAATTGACGTACAATTCATTAAAATCCCCTCGGTTCATTGGTCGCCATTAAAGCGTACCATTGCTGTGGCTCACTTGCAGCTTCAAGCTCAATTTTTACCCACACACTGTAGTTGTGCATAAATACAGCTTTAAATAAATAAATAATTTTCCGTTGGAAATATGAGAATGCTTTCATGCAATTGTTGTAAGCAACAAACTGTTGTGCGCCGCTCAAAAAATAGCAATATATAACTTTGGTTATAAAGTAACAAATATAACCATTAAAAAATATAAAAGTTCGAAGACGGGATACCCTTTATTAATATATTTTCATAAATTACAAAGTCTAAGATATTCATAAAAATTTAGGATATTTCAAAGTTATTTATTTCATCTTTATCCAAATCCCAACAGACTTCGTAAATCTAAAGGTAGGACCTTATGTGCGCAAAATTAAATTGTTACAATTTATTTGGTCAGATAGAAAATAAAATCGTTTTTTTCCGTTGTTTTTGTAATTCAATATTAATAATTTGTAATATTTGCACATTGTGTTCAATTTGACATTTTGCGGGCATTTCGGTTGTGAGCCGAAAAATGTATTCGATTCGGAACGCTTGGCCACAAATCAAATGACAGCTTAAAACGTACAAACATAAAGCCACAATTGGCCAGCAAAGCAATAAAAATAAAATAAAAATCAGCCATGAACAACGCACAATAAATTAGCAAAATGTGCGAAATATTAATGAGCCTAGATGCATATAAGCATCAGATTTCAATTATGAAAATATTTTCGTTGGGCAATTGTTGCACATAAAGCGGCGCTTCGCATTGGATAATATTTTAGGACCAGATTGTGCATTGTGTTTAATTAGCAATACTTGTTCTGGGGTCAATTGGATATGGTTTGGCCCGACGAGGGGTCAATGAGTCGGAAGTCTGGGCACATCTTCTTTCGAACTAATCGAATTTTAAGGCCCATCATTAAGTTTGGGTGAATGAACTGCGCGTCCGCAATTGACCCACGAGTAAATTTATTGCCTTCACGTAAATTTCAATTAAACAGTTAGTGGCTTTCCCTGTCAACTGTCCCATAAAATGCCCAAAAGCCCGACTGTTCGGACAGGAGAGCACTAGCGGTGTCGGAATCAAAATTAATTAATTGGAAAATGAATCTATTTCTGGGCCAGCCTCCTCTAGGAGACAGTACTCCAGGATCCGCTCGGTTCTGCTCTGTTGGCATCTGCTTTGATTTGGGCATTTTCCAAATGGAATCACACGGACACACACAGAGCCCACTAAGCCCCCAGCTGACCTTTGAACTTCGGGCAAAGTCCTTGCGGGAGACTCTCCTTGTTTATTTTTGAGACAATTTCATGGCCCTCGGCTGGGTTCGTTTGCTTTGCAATTGTCTACGATTACAGCAAATTGATTTGCCTGGCACTTAGCCGCAGCTATCGTGTTTCAACCGCCTACATCCTGTTTTTATGCTTTTCTCACTTTGCAGCCCCGCAACAAGGAACAGGAACAGGAAGTCCTCAACTGGGTGTTCGCCGTGCTGGGCGAGAAGGTGCCCAGTGGGCAGTATGAGGATATCCTCAAGGACGGCATCTGGCTGTGCAAGCTGGCCAATAAGCTGGCCCCCGGCTCGGTGAAGAAGATCCAGGAGCGTGGCACCAATTTCCAGTTGATGGAGAACATTCAGCGCTTCCAGGCGGCGGTCAAGAAGTACGGTGTGCCCGAGGAGGAGATCTTCCAGACGGCCGATCTCTTCGAGCGCCGTAACATCCCCCAGGTCACGCTCTCCCTCTACGCTCTTGGACGCATCGTAAGTATTAATGGGGAGTGGTAAAGAAATCTCATTTTTTTTTCAATAAATAAATTTATCAGAATATTTATTACATCAAAATAACATTTTTGAGTTGTAACCGTTTAATTTTCTTTAAAAATATGGTTTTTGCTGTTCAATCTGTGTGAATTTACACAACCGTATGATGAAAAGAGATTTCTTAGGCACCCCTGATTGCGTATGTTTTTCTCAGAATCCCTAAACATGTTTATAATTGATTCTTGCAGACGCAAAAGCACCCCGAGTTCACCGGTCCCACCCTGGGTCCCAAGATGTCCGACAAGAACGAGCGCACCTTCACCGAGGAGCAGCTGCGCGCCCATGAGGGTGAGCTTAACCTGCAGATGGGCTTCAACAAGGGCGCCTCCCAGTCCGGACACGGTGGCTTCGGCAACGCCCGTCACATGTAAGCCGCGACGGTGACCTGACCACCCCAAACCACAAAGCCAAAAACAAACACAACTCTCACCCTCACAAAACACCGAATTCTAATTAGTTCAAAAAATGGTTTTTGTATATCGTGCGTTGTGCCGCATGATTTAAGCAGTGCCAAGCTCTAAATGTAATTTATATAATATGAAACAAATAAATTAATTAATTTTAATATATATGTCAAGTTGTTGTCGAGCCCTCCCCGCCGCTTTGGATTAGCATTATGTTGTTGTTAATTAGCGGAGAGGGACGCGCTGCCCCACAGTCGCACGCCTGTCGGCAGTAAGTCGAGCGGTTTAAGTGGTTTACCCCGCCCGAAATGGAGCCATTCCGGCTCACCCCCCACCGACCACCAACCTCGCATGAGACACCTTTATTTCTTTGTCACTGGGGCTGAGACTCTGTTGCTCTGCCGTTGCCTGGTCCACCTGAGATTACACAAATTACAATTTCAACGCCTGCACTGACAGCGATAAGCATAAGAAATGTCAAGGCCATTTGTATTTTCACCTGTGTGTGTGTCTGGGAGACAAAGAATCACTTGAGCGGAGAAGGCCTTGGAGGTTGCCTTGGTGTACCATACACTGGGAAAAATCCCACCGAATTTGTTGGTTATGAAAGCAAAGAGGATGCAAATTTTTATAAATCAAATTAGTAAGTTTAACCACCAAAAATCGGCACTAAAATACTTTAAGAATTAATTTGATCAGCAAACAGTATTAAATCTATCCCACAGATATCCCAGATATCCAATAAAAGCTCTCAGTGTAATCACTACCTTTAGCACCTTCACGCTGCAGCTTGGTAGAACGTTTATCTTTTCTCGTCTATGCCTTGGACAAAAGAACAGCGCAAAATAAAGAGGCAGCAAAGAAGGCCAACGGAAAATAGAGCAAACCACTGGCAACGGACTGCGAATATAATGATGGCGTCCAAACAAACATTCAAAGAGGGAAAGCAAAACTTATCAGACGGGCAGGACAGACAGGCCAAAATGGCGAATGGTAATGGCTTATGTAAGTATATGTACTGGTGACTGTGTGTGTTTGCTTATGCCAATGATCAGCCGAAACGGAAATGGAATGTGTGGGTACGCGTATATGTGCATATGTGGGCATTGGGTGCGTGTTTAATTTCCACTTGTCGGGTGGGGACAAAAACAAAAGCACAAAAGGCCAGACAAAGCGCTCTGCCAGTGTTTGTATTAAATGAAATGGTCACTTTGACAGCCAACTGACAGCCAGACTTCTGCCTCTCAGTGTGTGCGTGTGCTTTCCCTACTCCATTAATTTAATTTTATTTATGTTGACAATTGCTGTAACAAACACGCATGTCAGCATACCCGCAGTGAACTAGGGGCCATGGTTATAGATCCGGATGAATGCTGGGGTCAGGGAGACATTCCCATTCAGCCAGGCCGATAGTATTACAAATACTTTTCCACCCAGTCCACCTCTCGACTGCACTCACACTCAAACGCACCCCAGCCCAGAGAGAAGGGAAACGCACACGCTCCAGCAGAAAAGTATACTCTAATAATGCAATTTATTGGCAACCATAGTTGACAATGACAATTGTTGACTTTCCCTTTTCAGTTGTTTGCTGTTCTTGCCTCTTTATTTCATTTGGGTTTTTTCTGCAGCTTATACATTGGTTTTGTGTGTGAGGCCTCATTCGATTTGTTGTTTCATTAAATTTATTTCATTTATTTGTATTGTGGCCGAAACGAATATTTATTGT
The DNA here is from genome assembly GCA_018151655.1 of Drosophila bocqueti. Lineage (NCBI taxonomy): Eukaryota > Metazoa > Arthropoda > Insecta > Diptera > Drosophilidae > Drosophila > Drosophila bocqueti. Next base: position 24,939,433 of record JAECXF010000001.1, read on the forward strand.
CATTCGTATTTATAGCTGGCCGAGCGCATTTCCATTCCTGGAATTCCTCATTTTTATGTCCTTCAATAGGCACTAGGATTATTATTTGTTTTGTGGCTCAATCCAATTGATTTCTATGATTTCCCTCATTTTTTGCCCTTTAAATTGTGTAATTACTCGCAAATGGAATGCGTTTACGATTCATAATGTCAATGATGTCGTATTTGCCTGGATATTCTATTATTAATTATTTTTTATTTCCGTTATTAATATTCTTTTGTACCGAACAATGATTTATTTGGAATAATTATGGCCAGTGGAATGTATCAATACCCATTTGTAATATTTTAAAAAGGTTTCTTTAAAAGAAATTTTTTAAAATTTTATTAGATACTTTCCTTAAATGGCATTATTTCTTCTTAAAATAGCTTGCTGACCCTTTCCCTTCTCTTTTCTATATTTTTCTTGTCTTATGCGCATTTTTCAGGACTTCCTTTAGAACTTCCTATCCATGTAAGCCTTTACGCCTAATTAAGCGAATAAAAAAATTCAAAGGCCTGCCACAAAAATAAGAGCCCGTCTAAAGGGAATTTCCACAGTGGTAACTACGATTTTCTTTATTATTATTTGCCTTCAACATGCAAGCGCATTTATTTTCCTGTTGGCCAAGTTTTACTATCCCTTTTTCTGCCTTTACTGCGCAGCGGATTGGTTTAGTTTCGTTTCTGTTTCAGCGGGCTAAGTTGTACAACATATTTCTACCTAATTGCTGAAACTTTGCAACAATTTATAGCTGCATTGCAGTGGTCGGATTTGCCAGGCCCCAGAACCGGCACCGTCACTCGGTGTCTGCGGTTAAGTAACTAAATGAAGGAGTTGATATTGGGCATAAATTTCGAAAGAGGCAAAGGTTAAGGTGTGCATAGTTCTCCATCTGACTTTGCCCATCCGTAGTCCAACTTTTCGGTCAACCCCGCAAACACTTCAAGCATATTTCATGCCCAACTGCACTGCAAACAAAGCGACGTGGCAAATGACACTAAAACCGAGCGCATTAGGTCGCATGGCCCTCTCCTTTCGAACGCCTTCCTCCTGTTCGCAGCAATAATTGCTGCCAAACCGCTTGCTGCAATCATAAACAAGCCAAGGGAACAGAAGCAGCAGAAACAGAATCCAAATCCGTAAACCAAACGAAACGAACCGAAACCCGGAAAAGCAGACTCCGGCAAATGCCAGTTGAGAGGCGTAATAACAAAGCCCCAAAAACCGGACAACAGCTAACCGAATAACAAATGGTCGACAGTTGATCGACTTTTTTTATGACCAGGAAAATGTAAAAGGTATTTTGGTTACACAAATGTAAAATCATAACTTTTTTTACGTCTAAAAGCTGAAATTATGTCGCTTAAATAGGGAAGATGTTTTTTCTATTTGTGATAAAGGTAAGTTACTGAGGTTCTAACAAACAACCTTTCTTGAAACTCCAATATTCAATGGTAAAAGTTTTATTTATTCGAAGAAACTTCATATTTAAATAGTAACTCATATATTCATAATTTACCCCATCTATTCTTTGTACTCAACTTTCCTTTACAGGGTATGTAAGTACAGAATTACACACCGGCTAACAGACTTAGTGCAGCTGCTCGATTGCTTGCACTGAACACACACTGGCGAGCACACACGCGCTAGCTCCGGCCAGGAGCTTACTTCATATTTATGCGGATAGTTCCTCCCGGGCGGGGGTCATTAAGATGCAGGCTCCTCCGCTGCTCCTCGCCAGTCTGTTCCTTGCCCTGGGCTGCAGTGGAAAATGATTTGTGCCGGGCATAAACTGCGTGAATTCGCAGTACAAATTGACTTGCTACAAAGCGCACAAAAATTCACCTGCCACTGCTCGAATATCTGTGCCGGCAGGTCCTGGGAATCGGAATCCTGTGGGTCCATGTGGTTTGTAATCAGCTTTTGGCTCCTGCACATCCAGCACCATCTCCACATCAACCTCCACCTACACCTGCAACGCTTAGCCACAGCTAATCCCAGTTCGAGTTCGGGGCTTTGGTTTCCCAAAGCTGCCGGGGGCAATAAATCATGAAATACTTTTGCCAGGGCATATTAATAACCAAAAGACAGTTGCTGGCTTGATTTATGCACGCCGTGGGTTTTTTCAATAACCTCACGCCAAGCATTTAGGTAAGACGCTTACCGCTTTTATCGTTTTCTGTCGCCCACATGTGTCAGTTTCGGTGGGAATTTATTCTTTATCCCAAAAGTTATATCTATGGATTATGTAATTGGTCAAAGAATAATTGATATGGAGTCTACCGGTTGCTGTGGTTTGCATTTGAATTAGGCTTTACTGACTCTATTTATGGCAAATTAAAAAACCAATTTTAATTAATTACCATATAGGGCACTCTGCACGAAATTTGCGCAAAAATAATTTACATATATTCCGCGAGGAAAACCAACTAATTACATTCTGAAGACCCAACCGAACTGAATGGGCTTTTCTCCCACGAGTTTCCCGTTTTCCCATTTAGCCCCCATGCAAAACGACGCAACGCGGCGTATACGTAATCTGCATTTTCCGACGCCTGCCTGCACAAAAAGTTATCGATTTAATTGGTGTTAAAATTTATGCGCACCAAAAATCGAGGCAGGCAATCCCCTTCTCACCCGAAAACAAAAAAGTTTGCAAAATCCCTGCAAATTACCCTACCGAAGCCATCAAAGAGCGCTGCGCCAACATTTTTCAAATTATACCGTGAAAAATGGTTGTTTCGTTGCAAACTAAAAACGGATACCCTATCGAATAGTACATTTTTAAAAATGGAGGAGATCTTAGTTGGAATTTTAGTTATATATATATGCATACAATAATAATTAGCTGCATAGTCAAAAAGATAAATTACAAATAAAATATTTAAGAACATATTGCTTTTTTTGGTGGCAATATCGGAACTTTAAGTTATAACATTCAAGTCAGGGCATTTATTTTTTGGTGAATTCTTCCTTACTTTTTAACGTGGCTTAAATTGATTTGTGTTAACGCTATTGAGGGGCCCAAATAGTAAAGCAGTGAGCGGGTGCTAACATCGTTTTTTAGTTAAGTTATTGTTTGAAGAGTTTTTGTAGCTATCATAAATTTTCAGCCAATTAACTGGTATTTTACATGTTTTATCCAACATTGACAAAATAAAATATTTTTATGTTTCAGTTTTTTTGGCCAATATTTGGGCTGTGAATATTGTCTTTGTGTGTTTTGCATGAGGTTTTTGTGCAGGTTGCAAGGGGAGGTTTAAATTAAATTTGCATGTTTGGACATATTCTTCTAAGTTAGTACTAATGTATCTACCTTTTCAAATACCATATCTACCCGTTTTATTTTTCTAATATCCTTTAAATCAACTATGTCTAAATGGAAAATTATGTCGCTGATTCCAAGACAAATACTTGTATGACACCTTAGGGCCTGTCAAGATTATGACCGTGACAAATCAAGAAAGTCAGGCAACACGAACTGAAGCCAAGAGATTTGAACCAGTAAGCGATTCCATTCGCATACAAATTGATTCCACGGCCAGTCTGGTGCAAATGGCTAGTAATCCTCGTAACTGCATCATTTTAATGCAGCTTGAAACTGTGCTGACATTTATTGCAGTCAATAAATTTGCAATTAGCGCTTTAGCCGAGCTCCCCGTTTGTGTGGGCGTGGTCGCCTTCTCCATATACATATATTCTAATTGTAATTGCATTTGCGACATTCGAGGACGAAGACTGCGTGGGTGTGTGTATGTGTGTGGGTTTAAGTGGGGCTTTTCAAAGGGATTTCCATTGAATGTCAATGCGCCAACGGCTTTCCTCGCTTGTCAACACAGCGCCAAGTGCCAAGGTGCAGCTGTATTAGTTGGTAATAGCAAATGTGTGCCAGTATTGTTCACACAGAAAAACTTTTTGGGGGAAATAGGGAAATAGAAAACACACATAAAGTCATTTTTTTAAATATACAAACATGAAATCTTATTGATCTGTTTTATTATAAATGTATAAAATATAGTAAAAGCATAGAAATAAAGATAATGATCTTAAAAATGTGACTCTGAACAAAAAAATCCTTTTTTTTAAATATACAAACTTGAAATCTTATTGATCTTTTTTTTATATTATAAATGTATAAAATAAAATAATACAAATGCAGATAATGATGCCAACTTTATATATTTAGTTGAGTTTACTATATAAACCTGTGAATATGACTTATGAACAAATAAATTTCGAACGAATTTTTTTTTTTGCTCAAGCGTGATAAATGTTTTCTTAATTTTTGGTCACAAAGTATATTAAAATTTTGTATATTGCAACGTATGGTGTATTGAATCTGATACAGACTTTAAGAACAAGGCTGTGGTAATTAGTTCTGCACATTTTCAGTGTGTCTGGGAGAGCATTTGGAATATATCCCTGCAGCTAATGAATATTTAAATATCACTTGCCATGGAAACTGATGGAAATTCCGTGCCACGGACTGGAGTCAAAAGGCCTTCGAAATGAGCATTTCCGTACTTCGAGTCCCTTATTTTCTAATGGCATCACTATATATATTTTGTATAATTAAATTTCCATTCCTCTGCCTATTTATTTAGCGCCGTTTTGTTTGCCTTATCCTGCAGCTAGATATGCTGAATGGAATCGCATAGTTAATTGAATTGCCGTTTATTTGATTAAAATCTAAATGCAAATTTCGGATGGAAGTGCGCTCTTGCAGCATATCCGCCGTTAGTTATATTTTTGCATCCTACTTTCGATTACCCTTTAGTATCTACTCACCGTTCCCGATTTAATGTGCCACGAGGGGACATCTGCTTCGCTGCACAATAATCTCCTTAAATCGGATCTGAAACTATGCTGAAGTTTCACTCGAGGAAAGCTCTACCAATGGAATTTACCTTTTTTTTATATTTTCACTACTTGTGAAACTATTTGCGCGCGCCGGGCGCATACCAAAAGCGCGGATAATGATTCTGCTAAAGATATTTTCGCGCCAGGAGAATGTTTTCTAATGTGTTTGCCTGGGCTTCTATATATACCTCTGTGTGTGTGTTCGATTGCTGAGGTCAAAACTTTGCCAGGTGCAAGCGAGCAAAATCAGCGAAAATATTCGCGCGCAGAAAATGAAATGAGTTCCCCGAGCGTTCGTTACCCCATTTTCCCCCATCAACGGCTTTCCCCCAGCGAGTTGAAGGGAGTGGCAGTGGGAGTGGAGTTGTGGCTGCCATTATGCGGTCTTTGGGCAAAGAACACTTTCGCTCGCGTTTCACTAGCCTTTGATCATAATTGCGATGCGCGCTGATGCTGCACTGTGATTATTGCGTTTGCCATGCAGCGGCAGAGGTTGTCGTCGAGTTATGCAGATTGCTGCAACCCCAACCCCAGATGCACCCGAGGGAGCCCTACCTGACATCACCTTTATTCCTGGTATAATCTCTGGCACACTTAAAACTCTGTTGAGCTTGAGAGCACGATATTAGGGAATGCATATATTCTCTTTAAGAGGATGTATAGAGGATACAGAAGTATTCACAAATTTCAATGAAATAGGTACATATTTGCGCTAAGCAATCTAGGCAGAAATAAGACGAAAATGAATGCGGAAAGATAACGGTTCATAGGACAACACCAAAAGCAAAAGAAAATATTCATAAAAATAGAAAGAATTATATACACACGTTTGAATAGCTTCCCAAAAGTGCAATATTTCTAGATGATCAGCAGTCTAATAGAGCTAGTTGAGCATAACTGGTGGAAAGTGAGGTGCGTTTTTCTGCCAACATCGCAAAAAAGGTAGATGAGCATCACTGTTGGAAAGTGAGATGGGTAAAGTTCGATTTAATGCGAGTTTTATTAAATGTGAAAGTACTTTTATATTATTGATCAGCATCAAAAGCGTAATCGATCTAGCCAACATTCACAAATAAAAAAACATTTAATTTATTAAATTGGTATGCAGGTTTTTCATGAATACAGTTTTGGCTTAGTTACGAACGATTTCAAATTCTACAAGAAAGGAAGCTATCTTCGGCTTGCCGAAGATTGAATAACTTTGCAGCTTACAATTGGATCATTACATTTTAAAACCAATTTGATCAGATAAAAAGAAAAACTTACAGAAATTATACAAATCATTTATAAATATCATACAAATTCCCTTTCAATATTCACTTATGTATTAATATTAAATTTAAACTTTTACAGTTATGTAAAACACATTCACAGTTTTGCATTTTCCTCTACATTTAACGATCGTTCCTATGGCAGCTATCATATAGTGGGCCAATCCGGACCGTTCCGACTTATATAGTAGTGAGAAAATATAGAAGACTTTGATTAACGAAAATGAGCAGTTTAAGAACGATGAAAGCCTGATATTGTCAGTCATGAAATAACAAAAAGTTACCATGATAAAGTTCATTGATTTGTCGGGGTGACGCAGCAACATTCGGAGAGCTGAAAATCAAAGGACCTTGTTGCAGCGTTTTAGGCTTATTTACTTTTTTGGTGAAGCGAATTGGGATTGTATAGTGCTTCTTGGGATCCTCTTCGAAATACCGCACTATTGCTCTCTTTGGCGTATCCGGAAGAATGTTGTACCAAATTGGAGGTTTCTCTCCTTCTTCTTGGTGGCGAGTACGCACCATATTTTCTAACCAAGGAGATCACGATAATCGTTAAAGAATTTAAAGATATAACTTGTTATCTGTACCTACATACATATAATCTTGAATCTTTTGGGCTGAATTAAAGGGCAACAGGAGAAGCCCAGCGCCAAAAGTATTCACTTTGTTTTTCCGAAACTTTTTGGCCAATCACTTCGGGCTAAAAGAAGCATCATTATTTTTAACCGAAATTGTAGAATAATACAAAATGGCAATATCTCAAATTATATAAAAATGTATTCAAAATTAACAAAGTTATAATTTTTATCTCAAAAATTTTCGATCGTTTGTATGGCAGCTATATGATATAGTTGTTCGATTTTGATAAAATTAAAACCAAAATTCTAGAATAATACCTACATAATAGTCATATCTCAAATTATATAAAAAAAAGTTGAAAATGACTAAGTTATAATTTTTTTCGGATCGCTCCTATGGCAGCTATATGATATAGTTGTCCGATCCGGCCCGACTTATATAGTAGTGAGAGCACATAGATGACTATCTGCAAAGTTTCAGATAGCTTCAAAACTGAGGGACTAGTTTCCTTAGAAACGGACAGATGGACATGGCTAGATCGACTCAGCTGTTGATGCTGATTAAGAATAAATACCTTATAGGGTCGGAAACAACTCCTTCACCGAAAATCTTGAATACAAAACTTTTAGAATGATTAAATATGAATTCTTTAATGGACGTTTGTTACTCATAGTTGGTAAAAAATGTATCTAGCAGAGACTTTAAGTTTTCTGAAAATATCTTTAATATCCATTAAATTTGCAGCAATTTACTGCTGGATTACTAAACAAGTTAAATTATTTTAAAGCCACTGGGGAGTGTTTCTGGCACCTTATCGCACACACACACACTCCAACCGCGTCGAGTGGAAGATGAATGGACACCGACTTAAATGAATTGTCTGAGACTTGAGACAGCCCAACAACACAGCACCGGCAGCAAAGGATAGGGATGACAAAAATATTAATATACCTTGAAATACCATATTTTGGGTTAAATAGTTATGATTAAGATTAATATTTTTCAGATAACCGTGACTGTATTTATTTGAAGACGAAAGCTCTCTTGGTTTTAATAAATTACATAATTGTAAAATATTTGAAATGAAAATAATGAAATAAATAAGATCTTAAAGAGACTGCACATAACTATAAATTAAGAGCAATATTTTTGGCCGATATATCTGATCGGACTGTTCTTTTGGACATCCCTAGCATCCACACATCGCAGGCACAGCGGCAACACATCAGCAGGGGACCAGCGATGCCACGCAGACGTCTCGGGCAATGACAGCTGTCAAAATTGCTTGGAATAAGTCGTTTGGCGTGCCAAAAATTCCACCACCTATGTGTATATGCTGCTAACTGCATGAATAAGTGGCCATATGTATGTATATGGGTGTATGTACAGTGCGAGAATTGTCTCTAGTTTGGTATTCACACCCATATCCAATTTGCATGTTGACTGTCAAGGCGAAACGAGTTTTTTTCCGGAGCATTGGAGTGGCGCAGCTTCCCCGACATTGATTGGTGATGCTTTTTGGGTGGAGCAGCTCATCTCGGTGGGACAGCGGAGGAATATAACCAAAATGGAAAAGGAACACAAAAGGCCGCCCCCCCTTGGTTCAATCTGTTCGATGGCAAATACCGGTAGTGTCCGTCAAAACCGCACACACAGAAGCGCTCTGCAATTACTTAAGAATATGCAAAACATTTCAAAATTGCATTCCGCAAACAAAGCGTATATAGCCGCATGCAGACAGCACGTACGAGTGAGTGTCCTGGTCCAGGACCCATCGCTTGTCCGGCTCACGTGCCAAGGATTCGGGATCGCAGGCGAGCTGCATGCCAAGTGCTGAGCCAAGGCAAAAGTCAATTCAATGTCTCCGCCTTGAGAGATGCCAGGACATATGCTCCGTTGGCCGCAAGTTTCATTTTTAAACAGGACCAGAACGACGTACATGTGTATGTACATACTTGTACATACACGAAACGAAAGTGCAGTTTCCTGTCTCCCAAACCAGAACACAGTCCATTGTCGTAAAATGGGATTTTGTCGTGGAGCGCTTTGAGGGTTGTTGCGATTGAAGTGGAACTGTAAATGATAGTACCTATTAAGTGCATTTGGGCATCTATAAGGTAACAAAGTAAGTAACAAAATAGTAAAAGGTGATAGAGTGTTCTGTAATAAAGAGTTTGAAGTGCCTGCAACTGCTAATTTCGACATTGAAAAGGTGTAAGGATATTGTAATTTATTCCATGGTAAAATAATGCAATGTACAATTTTTGTTTATATTTTTCGCTTTTGAACCTATAGGAAACAGTTTGTATACCAAAACAGAATCTGATATTTGACAAGGGTATTCATCAAATTTTTAGAAAAATATATTCTTTATATGACGTTTTAAATCCCAAATCCGACTATGAAATCTTAAATATTTCGCATTCTTTAATTCCAAAAGCGAAGTCCATCTTTTAAAGTAATGACTGGATTTTAAACTATTTTCTGTGGGAGTTGTTGAGCGCTATGTGCATTTTTTGTTCTTCTACAGCGCCACAAATATTTAAATAATCTGTAGACCGCAAAATGCAAATTGAATGAAATTTAAGCAGACATCGCTAGATGGCAAGACTTGGTGATGGCTTCAGGATTGCACAAGGGCATGCTTGAGTCCTGGCTGCCGGTGGCTTCGGATGCTGCTGGCCCCTGCAAGGTGCTCTGTTGGCCACAAAACAAATTACGCTGTAAATAGACAACATTTACATTGCCATGGCGATGGTGGCAAGAAAAATTGGCATCAAATATTTCACGCTAGTTTTTTTGCCATTCGAAGAGTGGGGCACCGCACACATTTATCTTAATTTAGAACCCGCTGCTGGTTCAGGTGTGTCTGTGTGTGGATGGGCAGGGGGCGAAGCCACCAGTTGAGGCTTGTAGGCAAGTCTGCTAATGGCGTTCGCCGTCGAATCCTTCACGTGTCCTTGGCATGTGCCTCAGACCCTGCTAACGGCCTTTATGTCGGCCAAACTCGAGTGTATTTACCCCGAAAATTTGTCTCGTGTGTGTATTTTACACGCAACACCCCCCTTCATTCCCGGCCCATGGTCGCACCTGCATTTATAATAGAGTTTCAGCCTGAGCAGCTCCGAGCACGAAATGCGAAAGGAGCCACAGAAAGTTCGTTGCCTTTGTCAGCCGCAGGCGAGCCAATGTCGATGACTTGCCATGTGTGCCACATGCCACACTGTTCCAAAACTTATTAAAATAATATATTAGGCAGTAAGATTAAATTCGAGCTTCGTTTATAACTTAAAAGAGAACATTGAATTAGATCTTTCTGTACTTTGCAAATTTCTCTTCTTGTCTATATTTATACTGAGGTAGAATTTTAGGAAATTTATCCTATATTGTTTGTGTGTACTTCTGACAAGGTCTTGAAATGAATTCTTCATTAAAAGAGAAATGTTTTTTTTTTATTTTGATTTTATAAATTCAAATAAAGCCCACATTACCGTTGGAATTTTCAAATACGAATTCAGCTGGAAACTGATGAAACCAAGCAAAATCTAGTGGACGCATCGTCGGAAAATTCAGAAACCATTACCCTGCTATTTATTTTAAAATAATATATTGGTGTGTTTTTCTATAAAATATTGTATACCATATATAATATTAATTTATAAACTTTATACCCATTTTTAAAAACAAATGTACATCTCTCTATTCTCTCTCATTGAAAGAAGTCATATTGATGGTGTATTTTACGTTACTTTATTATTTTAACACACCTTGAATCTGATTTGTATGATCGAATACCTAACATCCAACTTTTATTCTAAGTTCTTTACACATAAATCACCTCTTATAGAGTTTTTTCTAATGCATTTTGGCCGTTCCCCTTTAAAAATTAACTGTGCGGTGTGGAAATTGTATATGCCACACATGATTGGCATTGCAATGCAGGTGGGGGTTCCATGTAAGGGTGGCAGGTAAAAGGGGGAATCCGCACACAACAAAACAGCACACATGACACGTGTAGCCAAGCAGCTGTAACGGCGAATAAAGGGGCTATGTGAATGCGGAGCAATTTTTATCGATTGCATTGATTTTACTGCTCGATTTGTTGCATTTCAAGCTACCCATATTGCCTAAGACTTTTCTAACTTAAATGGACTGGGAGGGGTTTGTTTAAAATATCCCATAATTATATACGGTCACCTTGCGCAATTATTTTTCACTTAACCACGGCTAATTTAATACATTTACCTTTAGGACCTTTACAAAAAATATATTTAATTAACTGTAACAAGATATAAATTTTGCCCAGTTGGGTAATGAAATTAAGCCGCTGGGCAAATTGTTTTTCGTTTCTTGTCAAACTTTCGGTCGTCCTGCCTTTTTGGCCAACATTACATAGAAAAGGTGTTTGCCTCTAATTGATGGCCAGGAAATTAATTGAGTGGCATTTTGGAGCCAGTCGGGCGGCACGCCCCGAAAATGTTGTTGTCCCCAGTTCTTGTTTTTTGTATTTTTTTGCCGATTTTGTTTTTCATGTAAAAAAGATTTGTTTAGAACTTTTTTACGGGCAGATTCGCTTTGAAAGTTGCCGAACTTTCCTCCTGCATATAATTTTTTTTCTCGTCCATTTCCAGCTATTGCTGTAATTAACTTTATCGATAAGCATTTTTTTCTCGGCTGCCCACCTATGAGTTGTGAAAATTTCGGGTTTTACGAAAGTTTACCAGCCACTTTACAACCCTTGCCGGCATTTGTTTGAATTATTAATTAGTTTGTTGGCTGGCTGGCTGGCTGGCTGGTTAAAAAGTTGTTCCTTTCAGTTTGACAGATTGCACAAATGGCAAATCCACGGAAACGGCGACGGGACGACAACAATTCGGCGGTTTCGTTTGTGAAATTCGTTAACAATTGTTTAACAAGAGTGGAAAAGTCCCAGCACCCTTTCCCATTCTTGCTTCCCCATTCAACATCCCCCTCCCGGCGGAAAGGACATGCAGCGCATTGCAATTTACGGTTCCCATAGCCATTGCCAGACCCCAATCCAAATCCCCCATGGCAATGTTGCCCCCAAAGACAAACAGCAGCGGAAGGAGGAGCAACTGGAGCAGCGGTAAATACTCGGGCGTTTGTTGTATAATCCCCTGGCAGCTAACAAATGTGCGCACATCCGTATCCCGGCCACTAAACCCGCCTGCAATCGCAGTCCCAGCCCCGATTCAGGGCAAACACCAGCTCAACTCCCCTCGACTCGACTCCACTCTGGTCCTTTCCACAGAACGCAGCCCGGTAGAGCAGATCCCGACCCAGAGGAGGACTCAACTTGGCAGAACTCATCCCAACTCAACTCCACTTTCCTCGCCTCGACACGCAAAATGCAAACATACGCATTGCAGTTGGGTAAATGTGTTAAGCACACAGAGCGACGGTTGTTTCTGGTCCATTGCCATCACCTGGCTATAACTCCATCGGGGCTATCTGCGATATCTCCGATATCGTCCATCCCGCCTCAGCCTTGGTCTCAGGTCAGAGCCCGGCTTGTTCCTGGCGCAAATTGCTTAGTGAAAGCAAACAAATTAATCAAAATCAACTGGAAAGGTGTGCCACAGAGCCGGCATCAAACAATGTCGACAAAAGCAGCAGTTCCATCCACTCCACCAGCACCTTTCCACTTCGATACAGGAAGAAAATTACTTCATCTTCTTTATTTCTGGGATTAAAAGAGACTATTCCACACATTTGATAAGGAAATCAACGATTTACAAGTGCATAAAGCTGTTTTGAAATGTTTTTTATTTTTTCGTCTATTGTTAAATAAAACATCTGTTTAGGTACCTTTATATCCAAACTCCCTCTTTAAGATTATCATACATTTTCTCTCTGTGCATGTGCATGGAGTCATCAGGGAGCAGGACTTACAGTTTGCATCCCACGCTCGAGTTTTCCCCCTTATTTGAACTGTGCCAGGTGCAGGTGGAGCCGATTGAGGTGGATTGCGGATGGGAGTGAAAGGTCTCCGGAGAGCTGTTGGCATGGGGTTAACTAACGCAACGATTGGCTTCGTTAGGCAAACCGAAAAATTGAGGTTTGCGGAGGTCACTTTGTTTTCGAGTGCTGCCCATATTGGCATCAGCTAACCCACAGGGACCTCAGCATGCGTGGAAGGCCGGTGAAAGTTTTACTTGGCGAAAATAGCTTTTGGTGCAATTCGGGGCATTAGGAATAAGGAATTGAAATAAAATGGGTGTGGTCATATTTTTCCTGGCTTAATCGCGACAAATGCTTTTTTCTGTCATATTGGAACACGCATAACTGCCTGCCTAATTTCTTTAGACAGTTTAGCACCCGAGTGCACTATCACTTCTCCCCCAGAATTACTTCCGGGAGTTTTCCGGGGGTGGTGGTCACAACAATTTCGCTCCGAAGCCAGGGCACATTAGCCTAGGCAATTACATCACTTCCCTGGGCTGGCCTCCCCATTTGATTGGTTTATTTTAGACGGGGGTATAATGCGGGTTCATGTGAGCCATTGGACCCACATTTTCCCGCTTGGAGGTTTCCGCAGGCAGGGGCGCTGGGAAAAGAGGGGCATTGATTGTGCAACAATTGTGCACAACGAACCGAAAGTAGCTACTGTGAAAAAAACAAGAGAACAGAAATCGAGGGGGTTCAGGTGAGGTCAGGCATATTGGCTCGTCCTCTCTCACCTGACTTTACCTTCACGGCGTCTGACGTTTAACCTTTTTGGAAACAAAACGGGGCCGGGGTGGGGCTGCAATAGAGCACACGCATACGACTCGTACCGGCGTGCCAGCCTGATAATACCCTCTGGCAATTTTTCGCATTTGCCGTCATGTCACAGCCGCCGTTTCGATTGTTTTGCGGGGGGATGCGGGATGTCCTTCGCAGTGCCTTGTGTGCAGGGCGGACCAGCTGAGCCGCTGACAACGCACGCTAATTGCCATGTATGAAACAATTTTTGTGTTTTCGTGTGTCGGCCTTTGGGCGCTACATAGGACTAAATGGAACCGTGGCCCGGAACACAAGTGACCTGCGGCCAACTTCCTTGTTACTACGGAATCAATTTTGGGAAAGTCGGCTTGCTCTGTCCTCCGGTTTTTTTGTATACGCTTTCTATGGGGTATTTACAAAAATTTGAAAGCTTGCCTGGTAAAATTAGATGCTCCTTTATATATATATATATATCAAAAACGATTTCTCATTTATTCCACATTTATTAGTACATCAAAAGAAGAATACGAATTTATATGAATTTCTCTTTTACTGATGAATTTACATTTATTATCTAGTAAATAAAACCAAAACTTGTATGAAAATACAATATTTACTTAAAATAGTGCCAAAAAATACATACCTGGAAAGGATATGCTTAAGTCTGGTTAACTTCATACTCCCTTTTTTACGTTACCCGATTTGATAGTTTGGCCGTTGGCTACGTTGTTGAGCAGCTGCCTGGGACTTAAGTGTTGGCATCAGCTGTAAGGTTGATGGAAATGCGGAAGTCGAATTCAGAATAAATTCAGAGCACCCGCAAAAAGCAAACCAAACTCTAAGCTTGATTTCCAAGTTTTTCTCTTCCTGCGCTTAAAGAGTGTCCTTTTGTGCATTAAAGGCCGCTGGCTTGCATACCAAATTGGGGGAGAGTAGAGTGCGAGTCCTCTCCCAGCGATATGGCCGCATTAAATATGCATGACCAAAGTGGATCCCTGGATCCTTGGAACCCTGGGTCCCGGGACCAGACAGCGCATCAACTCATCATCTTTGGGGGATGCGTGTTTGCATAATGTGGATGCGAATGCGAATATGTGACGAGGGGAAGCCCGACACATGCTTGCTTAATTAGTCAATTTAATAGTTGGCTTTCTTGTTTATGGGCCGGACCCGAAGCTGAGCTGCTCAAGTCACTGGCACGCATGGCGAGAACATGAAATTCTAATTAGGCGACAAATATAAAAGTCTTCCCTGCGATTATTTATTATTTGCCATCGGAATAAGAATGCGCCTTCTTGGCGGTACGAAAAATTATGCCCCAAGGAGCAGAAATTTTCTAATTAAACCGAATGCGAGAAAAAAGAACGGAAACAAAATGTAATGAAATGAACAGACCAAAACAACCCGAAATGTTTTCTAATTAAAATGGAACACAATTCGAAACATGCAAAGAAAAGAAGGCACAGCCCAGGAGAAAGCAATTTGTGTGAGAAAAATGAAAAGTTAGCAGCCGAACACAACACAGCAACAACAACAATACTAAAAAAAAGTAAAAACATGCTAAACGAAGTAAGGCAACAAATCATTGAAGAAGGTAGGCTCTCACCAACAAAGGCGGCGGCAGTGGGTGTGAGAGGGCAGGACCTGGACCACGCCCAAGCACAAAAGTGGTCAAAAACTTTCAAAATTAATTCTCAACTTTATTTTGTTGCAAGCGAATAAAAAGAAATATAATAAACAAGTCAGCAATCAAAAACACGCAAACACACCCACTCTCTACTGGCGACAATGGGTGTGTGTTTGTGTGTTTAAGTTTGTGTGAATGTCAGGTCTTTTCAGCTCTCACAGCACCTCCAGCTCCCCTCTTCCACTCCCCAGAACAACAACAAAGGCACAAAAATATCAATTAAAATGGCAGCTTGTCTTGAAAACTGCTTCTAACAGTGTTTTTGTACACAGAAAGCAAAAAATAATACACAGTAGTGTCAGGCAATCACATCAATACACTATCGATCCATACTGCTACATATTTATCTATACATATGATATAAATGAATCCATAGATGTGTTCTTAAATGTAAGCTTTGTGTCTTACACCAACAATTAAGAAGGTAAAATATTTCGAATAAGGGATACCAAAGTTGTATAATATTTATTGTTAATGAAAAACATGTTTTTTCTTACAGATACTTTTGTTTTATTGGTAAGGCTTTTATGGGAGTTATCAATGCACCTTAATTTTTCATTGCTTGCCCTTTTGATTGAATCTCCTTGAATTTCCGCTGTTTTTTATACATTAATTACAGATACTGTGAATTTCACCAGTGCTAGTATTATCGAGCTTATTTATTCCTGTGTAGCGGCATCTGGGTTTGTTATTCTTGTACTAGTTGTTGACTCAACAACCGCATGAAAAGAAACTTTAGAGCGAGAGAACGAATTTGAAAGGGAATGGGGGCAAAGTTGAAGAAACAAACTCGTTGAGGGAAAAGGACACCCTACTCGACCAGCCAAGCTTAAAGTTGTTTCTCCTGCTACTGCTGCTGCGGCAGACAGTTTTGATAGTTGCCAGGAGTGCCCCTCACCGATGCCACCGTCCTTTCCCATCAGTCAGCCGAAGTTGAATGGCATCTCAGACAGAAAGTTCAAAATGCAACCCCTGATGCCGAGGCATATTCCTGACATGAAGATGACTATCAATAAATCCAGACGCTTTTATGTATATATGTATATGTATGCAAACACATGGTGTCAAATTTATAGGAGCATCTCCCTAAAATAAACCTCCATAAGCAAATCATGCTAGAGAATATACTTTCAAGCTACATTGTTTTTTAAGACCATTTATATTAGTTTAGAATAATGTTTCATTTAACATTCAATATTATACAAATTGATGATGTACAAATAAATAAATTTTGTATATAAGAGAGTTTCTTATTTACTTACTTGATATACCTTGTTATCCTATTACGTAATTTCTATTTATCTGAACGCAATTGTGCAAGCATATGTGAGACGCAAATTTCCACATGACGTATGCGCAACGCACAGTCGGATGCTAAGTTAATTAATCATACGCACCGCATGCCCAGCTTTGCCAATAAGTTAAATTGAATTTTCAATAAAATCGGAGCAAAACTGATTTCGCAATGGGGCCCAGCATTTTGAAATAACTTAAGTGAAATCAATCACGCAAGTGCGGAAGTCAATCAAGAAAACGGAATATTTAAAGTAATACGATTCAGTACAAATATTCGACGAATTTATCAAATTATTATTAATAATGTTTAATTTTTTTTTAATTTGGTATAGAAAGTAAACTTAATTCTAAATAAAATCCAGGTATTTTTAATTCTTATTAGTTTGCTATGTTTATATACTGTAAAATGAAATGTAAATAGCAAAGAAATTAGAATAAGAACTTACTGGACTTCCACCTCTTAGTTCCATCCTCTGGAGTTTAGGTTGGCTGTCAACGTACAACCGCTCGGCATCTGTGTCGCTTTTCATTTAAGTCCTGGCCGTGGCTATGGCTTTTCCCCGGGAATCAGCTCTGTCCGTGGCCCATTTCTGTTGTTGCTCTATGTACGGTGTGATTTACTCCGTACAAATCGCATACGGCACCAGCCGGTGCACCAGTGGTAACAGTGGCAACGGCAGGAGGAATCCAGAAAACGGAAGGCGGACCGTGGCAGCAGCAACAGTTAAATGAATCAAATCCATTTCAAAGCTATTCATCAAATGTCAGCGCTTTTGCTTGCCAACCGCGCGCCCAACGAAAGCCGCAGCTAGCCACAATAACAGGCAAATGGCACTGGGAAAAATAATATTCTAACCATGTATCGGAAATCAGCAGTTGTATAAAATATTTGAATATCTGAAAAACTTGAATTGAAAATAAATATCAACTGTTATAGAGAGAGAACTTTTATTCTACCCCTGCAAAGTAAACATCACTCTTAGTCTTTTTCAAAAATGTAAGAGTTAATAAAAGCTAAATTTATTCTGAGTAAAATTACTTAAACAAATTATTTCTAATTAGCCCTACCTATCTATAAATATTTCTCTCACTGCAGCTATGGCGAGAACAACATCATGTAGATTTAGCAGGGGTAACATCGGAACGGATCCGGGTCGCTCAGCCTCGGACGTGAAGCTCTGCGGAGCAAACTCGTTTTATAATTGAATTGATCCCATTATGTAGATGAAAACGTTTTTACGTTTCGTTTCGTTTCGCTTCGTGCAAAATGGCGGCCACCGTCTGGCAGTGCAACTTCCGGCCAAATTCGAGCAGGGGTGGAGCGAGCGAGGGCGACAGGGGCAGAGGGACAGCCTGTGGTGGGATGACCGGGGAGTCGATGTAGCTGCCTGCCAAAAGCATAAACACCAAATGGAAGTTCAGTTCAGCTAAGAGCAAATGGCGGCCTTGTTGTTGTGGTTGCTGATGTTACTTTAGTTTTACTCTGACCTCCGGGGAATAGTGCTTTTTGGGTTCAATGAAAAAATTGTATACCTCACTTATAACAATTTTGTTATAAATTGTTTGCTTAAAAGTTATTACATAAACAACAATCAAATTGTATTTTGTTTATTAATTATTTATGCAATTTATTAATTTTTATATATTATTTCCAAATATGTTTAATTTACAAGCTAAGAATGTAAATCTATAAAAAAATTATCTTGGTTATGTAAATAAATTAAAAATAATTAAGTCAACTTTGAGATGCTGATATAATACAGATATAACGCCTAAGATATTGAAAGCTTTTAGATTCGGTCTTTCTATAAACCCAGTATGTATATATCAATATAATTACAGTATGTATTTCGCAATATTAATATCGGTAGAAAAGACAGATTATTCAAACTTCCAATAGCTTGATCATCCCGAACTTGAAGAAGAACAAGAGCATTTGCTTTTCGTATTTACTTATTCCAGGAAAATCATTTCGCTCCCTCTCCTTCTGCTGTCTTTGTTTGCCTTTGGCTTGGCTGGGAAAATGCAAGGAAAGGATATAGTTTGAGCAAAATAAATTGAATTTAGTGCTTATGTCCTGACATTCGCTTTTAATTTCATTTGGTCTTAAGCCAAGCCACCCTGAAAACAAACGCAGGCGCAAGAGGGGAGCGATGGAGTGACGAAAGGGGTAGATCCGGGGGACGAGCGAGTGAAAAGCAAACTATTCGCTGGATCGCGTTTAATTTGCCACAGTTTCCAGCGTTTTCCGCTGCTGTTTTTGTTGCTTTCGCTCGCTTAGTTTGTTTGATTGCCTTGGTTGCGAATGCATTTTACACTGACAGCCAGGCCACGCCCAACACACCCATCCACGGATACAACCACTTAAATGCACTGAGATTGAAACGAGGCAAAGTTCTGCTATTAATTTGGGATAATTAAATATGTATAAAATTAATGCTATATAATACTTTTAAATTATACTCTTTTGCTTAAGTAAGAAGATATATTATTTTTTACAAAGGATCAAATTGTTCTTGGTATTAATAGGTGCAACATTTAAGTCAATAACTTGTTTCCTTTATACTACAGATATATAAGAACAAAGCTTTGTGTTAATGTGGGATTTAGGAAGTGTTTATTTCTGTTCTTGAATAAACAATTTTTCTAGAAGATACAAAATTTCTCGTTGTGCAAGTACGCATACCTAAAGCTTACACACTGAAGAAAAGATATCCTTTTTGAAATCCTGAGCAGCTTAATTACAAATTGCCAGCCGGAAGTATGTTAGCTCTTTCCGGTTATGATTTTTAATTGGAATCAAACGTGAATCTTGAAAAATCTTGATGAATATCTTTTCCATACTTGCATATCCTTTGCAGCTGTAAACCTCTTATCTTGTATATCACATTCCAACATTTTAGTCACGAATTCGGACACCAAAAATTCTTGTACTCGAAAATAGGAAACACGAGTACTACGGCTGCATATCGATATGGGTTCGTGCTGTACAATCCTGCCGCAGACAATGCACAACTCAACTCAACTCTTTCAACAATGTGGCACATTGGAAGTACAAAATGCATAAATCATTTTAGCCGCTCTGCTCCTCATGCAGCAAACTACTTTTGCATGCGGCACCAAAACATAAATGTTTAAGCGTGTTTTGTTCTGTTTTGTTTTCCCCCATAATGAAACAATGCACCGCACACACGGCACACAACATACAGCACACAGTACACATACTTTGTTCACATCTCGAAACAATGAGAAAGAGGCTGGGCTGCCTCGAACATTTTGTTGCACAGAACTTTCAATGGGGCAAAATCTGTTCAGCAAAATCGATGCACAATAAATTTCGTTGCAACATTTTTGCGACTGGCATAAAGTCTATCGAGCATGTGGAATGGCCAGCCAACCCTCCATCAATGCAGGGCACAACGATGCAGCTGTCCTCGTTCTCCGTTCCGGCTGTCGTCCCTGGGTTGGGGTCTAAGGATTATCAATGTGGATTTTGATGTATTACAAGCCTTGGTCAGCTCATTGATATGCAGCAGCCATTGGGTTAGAGAGGAGCTGCCGTGTAATCGTCCTCAGAGGACCACAGGCAGGGGTCGTAATAGAATCATGAGAAATTTATTTAAAAGCGGGTTAAGTCCCATTGGGTGCCTAAGCCGGAGGATGGTTTAAACCAGTTTTGTCTGCAGAACAGTTTGAACTAATATTAGTTAAGAATTGAAAAACTAAGACTAAACATTAGATAACGAATCCTTACATACAAAAACGAGGAATTCCTAAATTTAATTTTAGCTGAAAATTTAAGGGGATTTCGTCAGATTATGCTCTTTGTTACATGAATATTACGCTTTCTGTAATGCCTCTTTTTCATTTAATGATCCATTTTTTAAATATTTACATATTCCAGTTGAAAGCTGGTAGCCAACAAATCAGGGCTTGGTTAACTCGTTACCCAGATTCCCCACTGATGGCACCATGATTGGCCTTAAGCTGCATTTGTCTTTGACCAACATACACATCCGGATGCGGATGCGGGTGCTGCAGGGACCTGGACCTGCAGGTTGTCACGCGTTTTTGGCATAAATTATCAATGGCATGTGTGCCATAGTGATGTTGCCAACACAGCCCCTGAACAGCTCTATAAAAAAGCAATGTCCACCTCCCTGAAACCCGAACGGGCTCCACTGGCTCCACCGATTCCAGCGGCAATCCCTTGCCAATCTATCGTGTCATGTCAGCAGCTGCTATGTTTAATTTACGCTCCCCCCTGAAACTAAAACACAGGTAAATCCCGTAAAGCGTTTCCACAATGCACAATACAACACCGCCGGACTGCATCCATATAAATGGGCAACGCACACAGGCGGACATGGATATATGGACCTTGGGGGGCGGCAGGATATATATGCATCAAATATCAACGCCATTATTTGTGTTTTGCTCCCACCGATGTTGTTTCTGCTCGGATGCTGGTGTTTGTGCAGCCCTAGCGTTCCATTCGTTCTATTGAATAAGCGGCAGCGTAACTGGGTTAATTTATATATATCGCTTGTGGTCTAAGCTGTTGATATATAATATTGTGTTATAAATTGTGTGCATGGCGCCGTGATCTCGGAGAAACTCGATTAAAGCCGCATATATCTTGTTACAGTACCAACTTCTCGTTAGGGCTAGAACATGTATGTGTTAAGAATTGTTAAATGGCCTTAAGCCGATGGTATTGAGATCATTTTTCAAACTAACTGGGATTAAAAGCGGTGAAAATAAATACATTAAATTTCTGTGGGAATGTTAATAAGTTCAAAACAACAAGGAACGTTTATTGTTAGGTAATATTTTTAAATCCCATTGGTTGCCTAAGCCGAAAAGCGGCTTAAGCCAGTTTTGTCTGTAGAACAGTTTGAATAATATCAATTAAGATTTAAAGAAACTAAGATTAAACAAGTCTTAAAATTTTGTAAAAAAGGTACACATGTTACAAAGTTACGATTTCAAAAACGGCCTTGGTTCTTAAATATATTAGAAGTTTCTAAAAGATTGTAGAAATTTATATTATAATATTAAGCACGGATTTTTAAATGTGTATGAATAATATAGTATGGGAGCAGTAACAATTAAGTATTATTTTGAGTACATCATCTTGCATCCCTTAAAGGTATGACGTATAAGAGTGTGCTCACGTAAAGTCTTTTCGAAACATATTTCAAAAAAATATTTCGGTCAAAGTTCAACACAACAACAAGTGCAAAATGGCAAATGTCAAGTGCTATAAAATTGCATTGCTTGTCTACCTTTCCCTCCTTTCTCTGCTCATCCTTCCTTTTTCTCTTTTTCTTCATCTTTTCAGCTTGTTTTGACAAAACTGAGTGACTGAGTATAAAGAAAGGCCGTGCTGAGACTGACGGAAAGTAGCTATGAAAAAATAAGAAGTGGTAGAAGATGATGTAGCTAAATACGAATTATTGCTGCCCTTACCAAGCTGGAAGTGCCACAAATATTGCAATAACACAACAAGGCCTAAGTAAAAATTAAGAAAGTTTTGGTCTGGAAACTAACAACTTAGCTATTCAAATTTATTTTAGAGTTAAGAAATCGTAACAAATCTTTAAACCTGAGCTTACTTTTAAAATGTAGCAATTATTAAAACCACTTTAAAAATTCCTAGAAGTGGCAAATAGTTGAATTTCAGTCCTGTTAAGAGTATTAAAACTGGAACAGACAAACTAAAGGAAGACTGCAACTCTCGGCTGCACACTGTACAATAAACGGGCCAAATTTTCCATGCTGGCCCAGACAGACGGAGATGGAGTAAGAAAGGAGCGACAGACCGACATCAAGACAGACGTCCTGTCACATTTAGGGGAGACAGGACACAGTCCAAGGTCCACTTAGGACAACTACAAAAAGAAGAATGAAAAGCGCGACACAAATTGAAAACGAAATACCCCAACTGATGCCATAGAATGAAATTCCTTGCTTATATTTATTTTTCCACTATTTTGTCGCCCTCGTTCTTTAAATATTTTGATAAATATTTAAATGGCTTAAAGTGCAGTTTAAGTGGCTTCGATACAGCGCAGTCGAGGGTTCTTCGAGCTCCCTGCACGAGGAATTTAAGTAATTGTCCTGGCTAAAAACGAAGCCCGGAAGGACGAGGGAAGGGGCCATTGAGTTCATTAATTTTATGCACACTGCCCCGCCAGTCAGTCACTCATTCAGCAGCAGCTTCCTCCTCGATTTACTCGTTCCTTATTAGTGATGTCCACGAATATCGATCTATCAATATCGTAAAAATAAATGATTGATTAACTAATTTGGATATACAATTTTAATGCCTTTACTAACATAAATCCTTTAAAACAGATTTTCAAATAAGTTTGTTTATATTCCAGACACTGAAACATATACTTAGGACTAGTTTAAAGAATTTTCTTTTCGATACAAAATATTGTAATGTATTGTATATTTTGTATCGATATATATCGAAGTTTCTACCCGATAAACATCCCTACCTCTCAATCAGAAGCTCAGGCAATCAAATTAAAGCGTTCGACAATTCCGAAAACTGTGTGCGGTTCATTGGTCTTTTACCCACTTTGACTTGGCCTCGAAGTCTCCGGTTTCCTACCTCTGTCACTGCCAAATGGAGAATGGAAGTGACAACGAAACTTCAGCTGCACTCTTCACTTTGATTGCATTTCATTTGGGTTAAAGTCCGTGCAAATGAGCTTTCCAATTGAGCGGCAATCAAATTGCCGGTGTCAGCTTTTCAATGTAATGAAATTGAGCCTTTTTCAACTGACGAAACATCGATCACTTTAAAATGTACACAAAGTGAGTACATTTTTGTAACTATCTTAATTTGTTTCATTGGAGTCAATGGTTTATATTCAATTCAATAGGAATTCTCAAATTGCAGGCTTATTGAATTTAATCCATAAAGCATAAATACAAATATGCTTGATGAGGGTTTGGCTTGGAATCGGTGGGGTATTAAATTAACAAGTTGCCAACAACAGAAAGAGCCCCAAACACTTGCCAAGATTTTGACCAAGACGGAAACGCAACTGGGACAACTCTCAGCTTCCGTCTCCAGCAACTCCTCCCACTGTCCTCCAGAATCCTCTATGTCGCCATCTCCGTCTCCTGTTAGTGTTGCTCTTCCACTTCCTGCTGTGCTTGCCCAAGATTAGAGCCGCAATGGTCGCGACAAACAGGCACAGTCGCAGACACACACAGAACTTGAACCTATTTCCGTTTCCGGTTGGCTTTCTGAATACAATTAACGGTTTGCCGGGGTAAAATGGCCTGCCAAAAGGCTTCAAGTGGAACGGGTTAGCGGGGCACGGCTGTGCTCACAAAAGCCTTTGCATAAATTATGAGCAGCGCCGCCAGATAAACGCGATAAATTATCAAACAGACATCGCCAAAGTGAACCGAAAATGCAATCTGCTGCATTTCCACATGCATTCCTTCCCATTATCCTTTGTTTGAGTGTCAAGAAAAAGTACACCCCCTCCAACCGCCACACCCACACACACGCACGCTGTCAAAAGGCACCCACACACATGGTCTTTGTTTTGTCTTAAGTAGCCCGCCTCACCATGTTGTTTCTGCTGTTTGCCGGAATGCTTTTTACGGCCAACGCCTGACAGGAAGCGGAAGTTTCAACGCGCAGGCGGAAATTATTGTTTAGCTTTATTGTTTAGACTGCTTTAGAAATTTGTTTGCCGAATTATTTCTGTTCAGTCATCGCTTTTGGTAACGACTGGCATTCTGCGCTCACCATTTCCCCGCCCTCCGCTGCCGGCTTAATTCGCTGGGCGTGTTTTATGCTCGCCAAATTTATGGATAGTCCAAAATGTCTGGGCCCTCATTGCGTGTGTGCAAATGGAATCGCACACACATGGGGCAAAGACAATGCTCTGAGCCCATAAAATAACAGAAAACACAATCCCAACTCACATGCAGACAACAGATTTGCATTCAAAATAGTTTTTTGGGCCTGGCAAGCTTTTTGAAAAAGCCAGAGATTTCTGAGAATGTTTCGGGAGTGTGAAAAAAAAACAAAAAGGCGCCTGTTTCCGAACTATTTAGAATATCAAATTCATTCTTTACAATTTATTATGGAAATTATATTGTATATTATTATACTCATAATTGAAAAATTCCAACCTTATTTAATAGCACATTACATTATATTCGATTTCAGATAATATTAAATGGCAATTATTTTACGAGTACTTTAATTTTCTCTGTTTCCTCCCCCAAAATCTATTTATTCAAATTAGAACGCAGCCCCTCAAATATCCCGCATAATTTCATTACTTTTAAGACCCTTAATAAATACAAAACTCATTTAATGATAAAAGTTATGTTTGGCATTAATAAAAGTCTCAAATGCTTTCAAGGTAATTAAACATTTGTCACGCCAGCAAGACAAAGGGAATGCCCGAAAAAAAGTGTGGAATGCCGGGGAGGCGGTCCTCGAATACGTATGTTTATGCATGTATGCAAAGGCATTCATAACATTTTTTAATGCATTTTAAAGGCACGCTTTCCGGGCGACAGGCAGGTAATGCAAAGATTATGAGAGCAAACAAAAGCACACGGAAAACAAACCGGAAAGCTTCGCGCTTTCCTTTTAAGCAGAAAGCCTATTAAAATAAATTACAGTGCATTTTTTTTTGCTTTTTTGTTTTTGTTTCGTCCTGCTCTGTACGAAAATTAACAGCAACAAGGCGAAAAAAATAAAACAAAAGAGGGCTGCGAAAATGTGTGGAGGAGATGGAGGCGAAGCAGAAGGACTACGCACTGAATAATTCATGAATGTCGTCGGCGCAAGCAAAGTATAGTGTTATATTTAATAAGCTGCGGCAAAGGGGGCGGAATTGGTCGAGTGCCGGGCTGTGGGTGGTGCACGGTGGACGGACGGTGGGCAGTAGCTGAAATCAGACACAAAGGGCATGACTATCAAAAATGTAAAAGTCCCGCCGCACTGAAATGGGAGGGCGAGCAGCTGAAATTTGACAAATTTCGCTGCCTACATTTTGGGGCCTCGCCCGTTGCCTTAACTTAATCATTTAATAAAACTTTTATGCTGACGATGCCAACGCCGACATCGATGTCACTCCTGCCCTCCTCCACTTCAATTACTTTTGTTGCCATTTTTTTTGTCTTCCTTTCGCCATCGTCGTCCCTGGTGGCAGGCGAAGGACACTTATTAGCTCGCTGCTGTCCTGGGCTGTGGGCTGTCTTTTTATTTTGGCATCTTCGCCGCCCTTTTCGCCGCGTTCTTATATTTTAAAATTATGTCAATTTCTTTTGAGCATAAAGCGCGAATTTTCAGCGCATTGTCCTATGGACCAGGAAATGCTGCGAGGACAAGGGGCGAGGGGTGGCGGGACTTCAGCGCCGGCTGCAAAGGGTCGAGCGTTTAAGCTGATTGTGTGTTAATCGCGGTTAACTTGACGGCCGACGCCATAAAGAGGCCAAAGTTTAATTAGAACCTGTCGCTTTCGGAGTAAACTTTTGTCATCATTATTAAAGGACTTGAAACAATGTAAATATTAAAGAAATAAGTATGAGATGAAATTTTAAATTATAATTTTTAATAAGGAAACTATATTTTTCTAATAGTAGCAAAATTAACGTAACCACATTTAACACAATAGAAGAACCTAAAACCTATCTGAAAATTAATACTTCATTAAGTTCAATAATTTAGGTTTAGTTGAAGGGGAAGAATATTTTATAACTCTTAGTTTAAATTCAACAACATTAATTTTATGACGGGCATACTCTTAAGATATCTGGTTAATTTTAGAAAACTTTATAAGCTCCTTTAATATATTTTCTGCGTACATGTCTACTAAATATAAGTTTGGAAAACATTCATAAATATTTCAATTACTCCGCCTTGCTGTTCTTTTTATATTTATTTTTTTGCGGCCATCGTAAACTGTCAAAAAAATGTAAATGCTACGAAATTCTCAACATTCTGGAAAAAATTCTACAAATCCTTGCCATATAAAATATGCAAATCCCACTCACTTAGCTTGGAAAATGTTCCCCCCCATCGTAGTTTCCTCCTTATTCTCTGCGAAAATTCTTCCCCAGTGAGACAGCGGAGAGACACACCTGAAAATAACTCAATGACTGCCACAAATTTGCCATTTTTATGTGACTCATAAATACGGGCAGCCTTCAAAAGCCCCGAGGGCTGAGGAACGGATATTTGGCCAGGGTTAAGGAGAGAGTTATGCGGAAGAAACCAGCCGATGCAGGTGAATGTTGGGGAAATAAAAAAGCGTAGCAAGGCGGGCAACATCTCGCATACGCACCGTGGCACTTCGTGGGCAAACATATGCAAAATCATCGGCTGAGTATTTGCATACAAATGTCGTACATATGCCATGTATGCGTGTGTGTGTGTTCAGCAAGTATTTCTGTTGCAATTTCCGGCTACTATAACCGGAAGTGAAGCTGCTCAAAAATTCATGCAACCGTAAAAGGAGCAAAGTGCGCCAATAAGCACAAGGAGAAACCAACCAACGTTCGGCAGTCGGCATTTTGCGGGTTGGCATTTCTTATATTTTGTTGATTTTTTTATTCTTGTTCTGGCTCCGTTCTTTGCAGTATTTTACTTTGGCGAAACACTTCTTGCACATTTCCCAGCGTCGCCTGAAATCGACGGACGTCTTCTTCTCCACAATTTGCATATAAAATATTTTGTGCGAATTACACACACATGCGAGCATCAAGTGCTGGCATCGCATAAATCGCATTTTTAATAGTTTGGAAATTGTTGCCGATAAATATATTCTATTTATGCATTATTGCATTTCTTGTATCATAAATTCAATGCCGAATCAACTTAAATGTGATATATGGAGGCGGCAGATAAATTTGAAACTTGAATTAAATGTGTATCTCAAAGGCCATTTGCCTTTATTTTATGTATTCCCCTTGTACGCTCGCTGCTTTATATTATTTAAATGTAAGCCGAGCATTTTTTTGCAAATAAATCTTTCATGTCCGCAGCCCGTTGCCAGCGAAATCAATTCACTTGTAAACAGAGCGACAACCGACTGAAAGTGGAATGTTTGCTATAAGAATTGCTCGGGTTCGCGGCATATTTAAATGGCCAGCCATTTTTTCAATTCGGACCTCAAACAAATCAGAGAAACGGAAATAATTAAATTTTTGGGAGCACACAAGAGGGTGGCGGGAAAAATACAATTTTTCGCACGGCTGCCATGCAGGGCCCAAAAAACCATCAGAAAAATGCATCATGAGGAGGATCCTGCCGGGAACTGTGCTGTCCCTGCTGGCTGTTCCTTGTGCCACGCCGGATGCCTATGAAATGCAGCTGGTGTGTAAAATGATTTTTGCTCCCTCATTCATTAAAAAACAATTAAATGTGCGACACGCGAACTTAATTACACTTTTACGCGGCCATCGCGGATGACAACAGCAATGATGCCAATGTCGTCTCCACGTCCGCGTCCTCATCTCCATACTCTCATCATGGCTGGCTACCATTTGTGGTTTTTAGTGCTTGCCTGTCGCGCCGCACTCTTCAACTTGAATATTTTATGGCCTTGCAACTGATACAGGACAGAGGACCATGGACCCTGGGACGGGGCATCAAACAATTTGTATAATCAACAATTAAAGTGCGGATCGGCTCGTGGCCACGCATTAAGTGGGCATTGTCTCGACCGACTCCGCCTCCCTTGCCGCCAAAAGGGAGATTTTCCAATTTGTACTCGCAGCAAATTGCAAAGTTTTGTTTTGCGGTTGTTTCCATCTTGCCCAGACTGACTGACTGTCGGACGGATGGGAAAACAGACAAAGGGCCCACATTTTCGGACGGCTGTAAACTTCAATTGCGCGTTAAAAATTTCTGCGCAGCGTGTCGCTGTGTTTTCGCAGTCTTAACCCATTAAAACATTCCTCCGACGCGGTTGTTGCTGCCATTAATGGCATTAATTAAAAATTAAATTTGTTACAAGCCCGTTTAACGCCTCATTGTCTGACATGCTCTGGTATGGAATTTGCGTCCTAGAAGGCGTTTGATATGTTGTCTCAGATTTGTATTTCCATAGAGAAAGAAGAGCTGTCAAGGCTCTATGATAACCCCATGATACTTGATATACGGCGCATATTTTAGTGACTTATATTTGACTTTTGCTAGGCAAAGTATTTCCGCTTAGGAAATTTTTCTTAATGCAAGAATTTGAAAACAGGTCAACTTGAAACGCCGCGATTAAATTTCAAGCTCTTCCTGCGAAGCCTATAAATTTTAGGCAACCCACACACGCTTTCTGTGTATTTATGTATACACTTAAAAGGGAACTTATTTTACAAAATGGGGTTTTCTAGTAAATATTGAATAATATTTGCAAATATTTACAAATTCTATGTAAGATACTTTTAAGTATTAAACAAATATATGATTCTGAGATCTTAACTTCAAATAAGTAAATATTAATTGGCAACGAATACTCTTTAATTGATTGCTAACTTGGTTTCTACAGCGAATATATCATAGTGATTTTAATTACGGTGTATTTTATTTTCTTTCGAGAAATTCATTTCAGGTACAATAATATTTAATTATAAAGTTTATAATTTCTCTTAGTGTTTATATAATACAACGATACAAACACGCGCCGAGCGTAATCATGGCAGATGTCCACGGTGGCATGGCTCAACGTTTCAGGAACCGAAAACTAAGCTTCACGGCTTTTGGTTTTTGTCAACGCAAGAAATCCCAAAATTAAATAGAAAATAATTTGATTTATGTTGGTGTGCTTGTGGCCGACAGCCCATTTGAATGTGTATTTATGTGTGTATATACATGTTGGCTGATTAGCCATTGTTATTTTTGAATATTTACGACTGCGGGAACGAGTAAAACAGACTCGCCGGACGGGAGTAATGGATAATGGGGGCAATAACCTCTCATTAATCCAATTAGACATGAGCCATCAAGCGTCACGCATACGCCGCGTGGACCGTTACTGCACAGCATGATTTCTGCAGCTAGTTCATTAGACATCTCCGCGTCTCCTTGCTACAGCGAGACCTTTATTTATATATTTATTTATCGGACATTTATCATGAAATTACTGTAATAAGTTGGCGTGCCATGATTTATGTTACGAAATTATTTCCACTTGTTTTTCACCCCCCTCTCCTGTGACAGTCGCCCTGCTGCCTTTCGCTTTCAATTATGTTCAGGACTCTTTGTCCTTCATCCTGTGTATGGATTCCCGATGATGGCGTTACACGAACTGCGGTCAAATCGCACGCACGCCTGGCTCGGCAACATTTAGCTAACTGATTTGTCGCCATTCATTGAAGTTGTCATTGTTGCTCTCGGGTTGTTTTTCGGTTTTCTCTGCGCTTCTGACGATGACAAAGGAGGCGGTGGCCGCTGAAGCCACTGCTGGTAAACTGGTTTGTCTTGTTAGCGCTCTGTCCTCCGACATGTGTGAGATTTCCGGGGCCAAGAGTTATGGGGCAAAATACATCAAATAGCAGTTTTCATGTTGAAGTTTGTCACACTTTAAGGAGAAGCTATAGTTTGGATTGGGAAATAGGAATGGGAAATGGAATGGGTTTGCTATTATACATTACTAAACACTATATTCTGATTCTTATTTTGTTTAATTTACAACATAAGCTATCATTCTGTAATCAGAAGATTAATGTCAATGAAAAACCTTTAATATTATTAAAGAAATACATTTTGTTTGGCCAAATTTACGTTGATTAAGCATTATTTTATTAGAATTTATATTCTTAATTATGTAAAAAGGAAAAATAAAAAATTAATGGGAGGGACAATGTAAAAATCAGTAGGTATAAATTATTTAGTGCATTGATTTTTACTATTCATAATTTTATGCATTCGATTGTGTAATATGCTTGATAATGTTGAATTCCTGTCTTATTGTCTCTGAAAAGTTTTCAGTGAAAACTAATGTAAAAGAATAAAATAATGCTGATAAACACAGATAAGTACATTCATATGTATATCCGAACCAAAAACTGAGGGTTTATTGGTTATTTAAAATAGAAAACCATAAAAGAGATTTTAGGTATATATTTAAAGTGCATTTTAATCTTAAAAACTAATGAGCTTAGTGATAATAACATTTATAGTAAATACACTTTATAACTTGGGAATTCAAATAAACTTTAATATCTTCGAAGTACACTTCTCCCCAGAATTTATATGTGACACTTAAAAATTTTTTGATAATTCGTTGTTCCAACATGTCCTTTACTATGTATTGTAGTATGCATGCTTCTCCCTGGATAAACCATTAAAATATCGAATAAAAACCCTGCCATTTGTCTGATAGGCCATGGCATCGAGGAACCATTACCTGCCCCAATAAAAGCTGAGTGGGGCTGTCGCCATGTGACTGCGGTAATAACGTCGGCATGAAATTCGTAGAAAAGTAAAATCAAAGGACAAAACAAGGGAGGCAGCGTACAAAGGGGGCGAAGTGGAAAACAAAGAGAGAGAAGTGCCACCGAATTGACTTAATTCCTTATTGTTGTTTTGGGGGTTTTCCTTTTCCCCGATTTTTATCGGCCGAACAGCTGATTCGGTTTAAGAGCGAAAGCTTCGGAGAGCAGGACACGTTCCACTTCCAGGCTCTCTTGCTCGCACTCTCTCTCGCTGTGTGTATGGAGCTTAACCCACATTGCCGATGAGGCCTGAAGCCTGGCCACCGACGAAGGACCGCTTCAGTCGTTGGAATACACTCGTGCGTCGTGGACACAAGTCAAAATCGCTCTGTCGCCGGAAACTTGCACGTGGCAGCGGTACTGAGGTCCTTTGCTCTCCGTCGTTTCCCCTCCGCGGGCGTGTGTCGTAGTGTGTGTGGGTGTGCGACAGTAAATGTGAGCAATTGAAAATGTGTGTGTTTCGGGCAAAAGTTGTCCTTTTATCTACGCGAAATTAAAGCGAATCGACAAACACATGCGTATCCTGTGGAAATGTAAATGTAAATGTATGCCATGGCTTGAGAATCCGTTACGGAGTCGCGTCACCGTCTCCTTTGTCTGCTGCCTTGCGGCATTCCTCCATCTTTATTTATTTTATGCCGTTCTCCCGTCTCACGTTATGTTGCGTAGGGCAGGCGCCCAAGAAGTGTTTGCAGAAATCTAACCAAAAAAAAACAAAAATGGAAAGGATGAAGAAAAAAATATTGTTAGCCACATCGCTCACATTCCACTTAACGGTCATTGACGTTGGGCCGTCTTTTTCCTTTTTGTATTTTGTTTTTGGAAAAGTACCCATTGCATGCCTTTTATTTGTCCCGCTGTAGCACGCCTTGCATGCAATTAGGCCTTTGTAGGTTTAATCGCCGCGGATGGAATAATTAACTCAGGAAAAAATTTGCAACGACAGAGAACCTACCAAAAGTAGGCAATGGGTGTTGAACCGCCAAAGTCAGCTGGGTTCAAAAGGAGTTATTAAAAATCGGGTTTTGTTTGTGACTGGACCAATAATTTAAAAGTTATAAACTTTTAGCGCCAGGACAACAAATAAATATAATAATAAATATATAAATAATAATAAATATATAAATATACATAGCCAACTTTTTGAGTCTTTCTATTTTAAACGCCTAATAAATCCAATTTTAATTACCAAAAAACACATCGGAGAGAACTGCGGTTGTGGAAAAGCCACTGCGTTTCCGCCTAGGAATTAAAATATTTATTACGTTACAATAAACACTTAATGACTCATTGAAATAATATCATTCAATATAAGCTAAAGTTTACGACTGCATATTGAATTTAAATAGTTGAATAAATATTTAAAAAGTAATTTAGTTTTTATTGTTTAAGAACCTTTCAAATATGTTTTTATTAGAGTCACACTTTTTTTTTTGAAATTTCACCTTTCAACACGATATTTTGACTATTATTTATTTATTGATTACATATGGAATAGTATACCTACCAACCCAGAATATAGGCTGTATTTGTCTTTGATATCATAAAAACAGCTTGAATTCAACATATAAGCCCCCTAAATGTAAATTACATTTGAATACAGATACAAATCTTGTTTATTATTTAGCTTTTTTATTCTTATCCCATATTTATTTTCTATATTTTCTTGTTTTGTAAAACCAGAATTTCTTTTTGATGTATTAATAAACTAACCAAATCAAAAAATTGGTTGCGTTTGTCAACGATTTCATTAATATTTCTGTCATGCATAAAAACTACAAATAAATATTCAGTATGAATAACAAATTAAAACTTAAGCTTAGCATTGTGTATTTTTTAGTTGATATTTACATATTCCTGGTCAACAAAAAGAAAAGAAAAGATTCTTTTCATATTCGCCCACAGGATAATAGAACAATTTTTAAATTGACTTTTGAATAACTTTTTTGGCCAAACTGCTTGTTAATACTTGAAAATACGTAACGGGTTCACATTCATATCAAAAAATAAATTCAGGCCAACGAGTTTTTCTTCCCTCGCTAGTTCCCACAAAAACCATTTCCATATGTCGCTGTGCAAATAGAATGAAACCCGAGAATTCCCAATTGTAAATATACCAAAAATATAATGGAGAAAAAGTGAATCTTTAATAAACATGTTTGGTGGAGTGGGTAGATTTAATAAAACTCTCCTATTTTTTATTCATTGGAAGCCTTAAAATAACCCAAACGCATCTCGGCAATTTTAAATATAAATGAAACCCCAAATGAAAAAGGAAATTAAACAAATATAAATGTAGCAAACGATTCAATTTCAACAAAGGATCTAACAAAAGCGGCAAACAAAAGCAAATAAAAGCTAAACCCGTGAAAAGTGAAAGCAATTGAAATTCGCTCAAAAAAAAAACTCGATATAAAATGATTTGTTGGTGTGCGAAATATGAAATATCAACAATTTCGGCCAAACGGTTTCCGATAGCATGTACAAAGAAGTGAGTGTGCGTGTGCAATTGTGTGAGCACCTACCAAGAAAATAAAAAAAGGAAACAACAGCGATAAAGGACGAAAAGGATACGCGAGCTTAAAAGAAAAGGATTTTCGACAGTCCCAGCTGACCGGAGAGGAAGCAGCAGGCCAGAGCTCCGGATTATTTTCGCCAGCAGTCAGGACAATAAAACTGCCAATGGTCATAAAAAAACAACAGCTGAATACATAAAGGCGTGTATATAGATCGGTGACTTTCCCAAGGTAAGTCGAGCGAGCACAAGGCTAAAGCTTATGTTGTCAATTGCGTAAAGCAAAGATATGTCCGAAACAAATAGTAGTCTCCGAGCTCATCGAATGACTTACCCATCACGAAAAAGTCTATTCCAGTCTCAGATCAATCACATTGTTCCCTAATTTAGCCAGGGCGCTGCGTCAACAGAAATAAAATCAATTCAATGAAGATAAATGAGTTGAAAGTAAAACCCAAGACGACGAACATATATATTATACGCCAAGGCTTCGTCCTGGCTGGGTCTCCACTTTCACTAGCGATTGGCAGCGGTAATAAGCGATTACAATGTCGTGAGTCTAAATCCGAGTCGCAACCAGGACGACGCCGCAGTCACGTGCGCCGCAGGACCACAATGCGACGCAGGTGCTGCGTAGGAAGGATTTATCCAGGCGACACAGCACATCATAGGAGTCTCGGCGGTGGCCATAATTTACCCCGACACTCGGCGACTGTCATAAAAAAGTTTCATCTTATTACTCATACGCACCCACGCCAGTCTCCCTTTCCCT
This sequence comes from Drosophila bocqueti, assembly GCA_018151655.1. NCBI lineage: Eukaryota > Metazoa > Arthropoda > Insecta > Diptera > Drosophilidae > Drosophila > Drosophila bocqueti. The sequence continues at coordinate 24,973,650 of JAECXF010000001.1, forward strand.
CTCTGATGAGCAGGGAAATCAAATTAATCATTCTGCCAATGATTGGAATGATTTCTTCTGGCTTCCCTTATCGATTCGGATACTTGGACCTGTCAGACACGCACCGAAGTACCTGAGTCGCTATTTTTAGTAGGCGCAGCTGTTGGCTCCCACTTTTGGCAGTTGGTTGGGGTGGAAGGTGGAAGACTTTCCGGAGAGTGTTGCATAAATTAGCGCAAATAATTATGCAGATTTTTTCCCCGTTTTTATTGCTGTGCGCAAATAAACGCCGCCAGACGAGGAATGACGAGCTTGTTTTGAACTTTTGAATATTTTAACGCTCCATAATTAGTCGGCGGGCCAACTTGAAAATTTTCTCCTTTCATGGCTATATTAGAGGTGAACATTCATTGAACGAACTTTGCCCATTCATTTTACTGAACTTTGACTTCCTTTTCTTTTCAAAGGGAAAGAGGAAATAAAACCAAAGTTGACTTTAAGTTTAATTTAAGACTTGTAGTGTCTATTTAAAGGCTTTTGCATAAATTTATTATGTTTTTTCTATGTTTAATTCTTTAAAGTTTTTACTTAATGTTCAAAAGTATATAAAGAAGAAATTGAATACTTAAAGACATATAAAGAGTAATAAAATACGGGTTGTATTTTCTCTCAATAAATGAAGAATTATAGCCTTTAACTTTAATAGATAGCAGGATGACTTGGTTAGTCCGCCTTGGTCATCCACCATGATCATGTGCTCCATCTCTTTGTCTTCCTGCCCCAAACGAAAAACCATTCCTGTTGGAAATCTCCTGTTCTCTCCCACTGACATCCTGCCCGAATTCCGCCAAAAACTGCACGGCACAGAGAATGATATTCTCCCCCAAAATATGCTCGATTCATCCGCGGGACACCAGGGGGACACTACGGAGGTGGTGCTCCGATGGTCAGGCCCAGTCCAATCAGCCGCTGCGTCAGCGCTAGGCAGGCTTTCCCACCAGACGAACCCGATGCAGTTGGAGATGCAAGTAGAGACCCAGTCCACGCCTTTTGCAGAGTCAGATCCATGCAAAAGTTGGCTACGAAATGGGTAGCTCCCCGATGGAGCGATGGCCTCCTTCTCGGACACTACTCTCGCCGAGGCAGTGGCCACAGTGGTTGACGGTAGAGGACGGATCCCCATGGAGAGCAGGTCAGTGAAGTCGACGGTAATCAAGGCGTCGGCCATTTCGCTGACCCCCTGCCTAGCAGCACCTGACAAACGAAACGCTGGGCCTTACCAAGCCTAATGGACTCTTCAGTCCATTCCTCGTTATCGTTGCCTCTAGGCTTTCTCTGGGGGTCACACCTGAGCAAATCCACTTAATTTTCTGCCAAAGCAACGCGAACGCCGCTGGTGGAATATCTATCAAGGAGCCTTACCTTCTTTCGAGGACTTGGAGGCGGCCTGTCAACTTCAACTTCTATTAGCTGACTATTAAACTAATTTTCTTAAGGTTAAATGCATACTGTTTCCTTTCAATAAGATTCTTTAATTTGTATTTGTATTGCATAAAATAATTTTAAAAATTGTAATTGAAATATAAAATAACAAAGTTTTTAAATGACTTAATTAATAGAAAAGTCTACAAAAATTAAAGTCATTCTTTTTTCTGTTTTATAAATATAGTTGAGGTGTTTGATATTTCACTAGTACGTTAGTTGTACATGAGGTATTAACCTGTAAATTTTTAAAATGCTTTTAAGAGTCTTTTTATATGCAGAGAAGGAGTCATTTCTAACCCTATAAAGTATATATATTCTTGATCAGCATCAAAAGCCGAGTCGATCTAGCCATGTCCGTCTGTCCGTCTGTCTGTCTGTCCGTTTCTACGCAAACTTGTCCCTCCGTTTTGAAGCTATCTGAATGAAACTTTGCACATATTCTTCTATATGCTCTCACTACTATATACGTAGCAACGGTCCGGATCGGAAAACAATATCATATAGCTGCCATAGGAAAGATCGGAAATTAAAAAAAAAAAAAATAATAACTTAGCCAATTTTCAAATATATTTTCATATAATCTGAGACATGGCCATTTTGTATTATTTCAGAATTTCGGTTTTAATTTTATTCAAATCTGACCACTATATCATATACATACATAGCTGCCGTAGAAATATGTATATCAATAAATTTATTTTGAAAGCTTTGTTGCTTTACAACATTTAGTTGTTGCGCAACATTTTCACTGTCAACATGTTTCGCTCAACATCTATTTTATCGAAGAACACGCGAAAGCGAAAAGAACCGCAATCCTTTAATATACCAAATTTTAAACACTTACTGCAAGGGTATTTAAACTTCGGCTAACCGAAGTTAGCTTTCTTTCTTGTTTTTTAATAAAAAGAATATATATAAAAAAGGTTTTTGAGTTGAAAATAATAGTTGAATCATCAATCGTTTATAACGACTGATAAACGTTTTTGGAATCTATGTTTTATTTAAAAACATTATTCTTTAGTACGTACATTACGTTTAGCTGGGAAAAGATGAAATACTTAAGCACTTCCCAAACAAGTCTCCCCGCTGTTGGTTTGCTTTGATATTCATCTCATTTTTTCCCAACGGTTAGCCCTTGGAACCATCCCACAGCATAATATTCTGCTGCAGATAAAAAGAACTGTTTTCCACAAATAAGCATGCATATCCAAATGAGCTACTTTCGCAGCCAGCACTCCTCGCTGTGCGTACTTGAATTGTCAGCGCAGAAAACAACGAGATATCAGCAGAGTAATGCCAAAAAGCAGAACAAATGCAAACCAAAAGCTTAAAAATGCACACAAATTGCACTGGCACAGTTAAGGATGTGTAAAGTAACCTTGGGCCATGCACACACACCACAAATACAGATACAGATACTTGTGTAAACAGATGCATGTGCACTGGGTGGCCACCAGATGCACATTCTGGTTTCAGGGGTGTGGAAAATGTGCCGGTGACCTTGTTGGTTTGTGTGCCCGTTAGTTATGTTCTGATAAAAAAAGTTGCTTTTAAATTTCAACTGCTCTCCTTGTTTTTTCCACATTGAGACTGATTTAATATGGAAACAGGCATTATGGTTCAATTTCATATGCATAATTATGAACGACCAATTAGTTATTACACCAGACAGAACAAAAAATTTGAATAATTGAATTATTTTTATCAATCATGTGGTGAATTCTGAATCGATGATTATGTCAAAAAAACGGTATTATATTAAACATGTTGACTATGATAAGAGGATTTATATACTTTCTGTTTGACGTGTAATTTAATAACTATTCTGTGGTGTCAGTGATATATTTATGTATTTACTCTGAATTATTTTAATAGAGCCCTATGACTTTGTAAATAGCGATTTTATTATTACAATGCTGGTACATATTCTCTAACTCTTTTTCCATTTATATGAAATGTTTAAGTGCTGTAATGATTTAATCATCCCGAATGTATTTTCTACCGCCCACACTTTTCGATCGATCGATCATTTTTGGTCCGTTGCATTTAAATCCCCTCAACCCTATTAGATCCGAATTTATAAATGGTTCATTCATGGTTAAAAAAGGTCGTTGGTTATACATATTGGCTATTCGTTTTTAAATTATTTATTATTTAATTTTGGTTTCTACTTCAGTTTTAAAATAGTAAATCTTAACGTGCCTGTTTTACAATTTTTGTTCAACTTTGGATTAGCTTTCTTACCAGTTTCGTTTTGTTAACTTTCACAAATATCGGTATAATTTACCTTATATATGTACATATTAATTCAAATTACAATAAAAAGTTGAAATTTTCGTAATTGACGTCCTTTCACGTTTGTTGTTTAATATTAAAAGAATATATTT